>CM077286.1:5535220-5617720 GCA_039654925.1 Anguilla pacifica
TATCTGTCCTGAGAATAATGAGTCAGTATCTGCCCTGAGAATAGAGTCAGTATCTGTCCTGAGAATAGAGTCAGTATCTGTCCTGAGAATACAAACAGTCAGTAATGAACACCACAAGGACTTAAGTTTCAGAACAGCACCGAAAGTTGCTGTGTGTGAACAGATACTGTGTGTGTGTGTGTGTGTGTATGTGCGTGGGTGTGTGTGTGTGTGTGTGTGTGTGGGTGAACAGATACTGTGTATGTGAACAGATAATGTGTGTGTGGGTGAACAAATACTATGGGTGTGTGTGTGTCTGGGTGTGTGTGTGTGTCTGGGTGAACAGATACTGTGTATGTGTGTGTGTGTGTGTGTGTGTGTGTGCGTGTGTGTCTGGGTGAACAGATACTGTGTATGTGTGTGTATATGTGTGTGTGTGTGTGTGTGTGTGCGTGTGTTTGTGCGCATATGTATGTATGCCTGTGTGAAAGTGTGTTTGTTTTGATGTGGGTGCTTCAGGGGCACACTGGGGCAGTTATAGGTGGAGCAGCCCTGCGTTTGGAGGAATGCTGTTACAACACCCAACCGTCTTTACCTCAGGTAACCTCAGGTGAGCTCTGCGTGAGTCTATCCACAGGAATAACCCTTTACTGAACACACACTTCCACTGGAATAACCTATTTACTGAACACACACATCTACGAGAATAACCTCTACCCTGAACACACATATCCACAGCATTTACCTATTTACTGAACACACACATCCACATCCATAGGAATATCAATGGGAATCCATGGGAATATGAGAATTAATATGTCACGGGAAATGTAACTACAGAACACACCTCTGCTGTTGTAGCTATAATTTATATTAGCACCCCAGGGTTTCACAATAGTATAAATATTGAAATGTACAATTTCTTTGTCAAAAATAAAATCTATCCCAGGCATTCACCCCAGTCATGTTACTAAACTGCTGTCCAAAGACACACTGTGGTATGAGATGTCTTCGGGGTCATTGAACCTTTGGTTTCTATCCTGATAATTTGAAAAAAGAACAACTATTTATCCACTTAAATCCTGATTGCAGCTGCAATTAAGTTATTGCAGCCGCGGTGCAGTTTCAGTCTAAGTACTGAACAAGAGAACATTGTGTCGATGGTATAATTGGTAAAATACTGCAGTTAGCACAAAATAAACATTTTGTGGTCTGTAATTTGATGAATTCAAAATGAAAAATATGCTTTTAAAAATAAAAGAAACTAAATGAAAAATGACATTTTAATTGTAATTGGGTCAATGGAACAAAAAAAACCAAAACAAAAAAACAACTGGACATTTGAGAGGCTCTTTCGTTATTGGATACCAGCATAAAATCCATTAATAACATTTTCTCTGTCATTAGGGATGAATGAATGTGTGTATTACTGTCCATTTACCTACCTCCTTTCCACAGTCTGAGAAATATTATTCCAACTCCAAATCATTATTACCTCAAACCTTATTTAGAGTATTTTTGTAGCTTATTCTAAATCCATAATGTATAAATAAGCACTAATAATAAGTGTGTGGGTGTGTCTGTGTGCGCATGCATGTGTGTGCCTGTGTGTGTGTCTGTGTGCGCACATATGTGTGCGTGTGTATCTGTGCGTGTGCGTGTGTGTGTGTGCGTGTGTGTGCATGTGCATGCGCACGTGTGTGCGTGTATCTGGGTCTCCGTGTGTGTGTGTGTGTGTGTGTGTGTGTTTCTCTATGTAGTGAATGCTAAAACGGAGCTGGTTTGCAGGCAGAGGACTGTAGTGTGAAGACATTTTAAACGCTGGGGCTCTCTTCTAAATCCACAATGTGTAAATATGCACTAATAATAACAACACACATACTGAGCCATCCCGCCAACACTGCCAAACGCACGCTGAGCCATCCCGCCAATACAGCCAAACACACGCTGAGCTATCCCGCCAATACATCCAAACACACGCTGGGCCATCCCGCCAATACAGCCAAACACACGCTGAGCTATCCCACCAACACAGCCAAACACACGCTGAGCTATCCCACCAATACAGCCAAACACACACTGAGCCATCTCACCAACACAGCCAAACACACGCTGAGCCATCCCACCAACACAGCCAAACACACGCTGAGCTATCCCACCAATACAGCCAAACACACACTGAGCCATCTCACCAACACAGCCAAACACACATACTGAGCCATCCCGCCAACACTGCCAAACGCACGCTGAGCCAGCCCGCCAACACAGCCAAACACACGCTGGGCCATCCCGCCAATACAGCCAAACACACGCTGAGCTATCCCACCAACACAGCCAAACACACGCTGAGCCATCCCGCCAACACAGCCAAACACACGCTGAGCTATCCCACCAACACAGCCAAACACACGCTGAGCTATCCCACCAATACAGCCAAACACACACTGAGCCATCTCACCAACACAGCCAAACACACGCTGAGCCATCCCACCAACACAGCCAAACACACGCTGAGCTATCCCACCAATACAGCCAAACACACACTGAGCCATCTCACCAACACAGCCAAACACACGCTGAGCCATCCCACCAACACTGCCAAACACACGCTGAGCCAGCCCGCCAACACAGCCAAACACACGCTGAGCCAGCCCGCCAACACAGCCAAACACACGCTGAGCCATCCCGCCAACACTGCCAAACACACGCTGAGCCATCCCACCAACACAGCCAAACACACGCTGAGCCATCCCACCAACACAGCCAAACACACGCTGAGCTATCCCACCAATACAGCCAAACACACGCTGAGCTATCCCGCCAACACAGCCAAACACACGCTGAGCTATCCCGCCAATACAGCCAAACACACTCTGAGCCATCCCACCAATACAGCCAAACTCAAGCTGCGCTATCCCACCAATACAGCCAAACACGTGCTGAGCCAGCCCGCCAACACAGCCAAACACAAGCTGAGCCATCCCGCCAACACAGCCAAACACACGCTGGGCTATCCCACCAACACAGCCAAACACACGCTGAGCCATCTCACCAACACAGCCAAACATACGCTGAGCCTTCCCACCAATAAACTAAACTAACACTGAGCCATCCCAGCAGTACCGCTCGGCCTACGCCTAGCCATTCCGCCAATACCGCTAAACCCATGTTGAGCGGTCCTCCCAGTACCGCCACACCACATGGAAGACTCCGCGCACCAGCCCAGGCATGCGAGGCCCAGCTCGACACGTTCATTAAAACACCCAACAAGCCTCTTTTTATGTCCCGCGGAAAAACAACGGCGCACAGAAACAGTCTCCGACTCTCAGTCCTCCACGGCCTCCTGTTTGAGCTCCCTGTTCCCTCAGACCCTCAAGCACGCTTCTTCCCCTCTGCCTGACGCCTTCGCTCTTCAGAACAGCAAAACAAAACATTACCGAGAAGAAGAAGAAGAAGAAGAAGTAGAAGTAGAAGGGAAAAAAGCCCAAATAAGAAGGCGAACGGCAGCTCGTAAACTGTTTGTGTTCTAAAACCGGAACGTCCGTACAAACCATAAGGGCTGTCTCGCAGCGCCGGGATCAGCCTCAGAAACGCGCTGCCACTCGCTCTCACACGCAGTGACGTAATGCAGAACAGCTCCGCTGAAGCACTTGCTTGTTAAGGTCACTGGGATCTATTTTTACCAAATTTATCTCCTCCAAAAAGGAGCACGAGTGGTGTCCAGGTCCTTCAAATAGCCCGAGTGTTCCAACGGGAAGAGAGGTAACTTCTGATTTCTGCAAACATTCCTGGTGCCCGTCTTCTTCTTCTTTATTTTATATATATATATTTTTTGCTAACACCACCTGTTTGCATTATTTTTATATATATATTTCAAATTTACCAGACTGTGCTTTGTGATGGATTGATAGATGGTCTTACGAAAAAAGAAAAGGAAACCTCCGGAAATTTAAATGCACTTAAATACAAGAATATTTGCACAGTGACACCATTTTAATTATTTTGGCTCGGTACTCAAGCACATCAAATCTAAACATGAGGTTGAAGTGACCGTGTGCTTTAATTTTAAGGTATTTACATTCATGTCTGGTGATCTGTGTCAGAATTACGGCCCCCATACGGCCCCAATATACGTAGACCCCCATTTCAGGGGAGCAAAAGTAATGGGACAACTTGCTCCTCGGCTGTTTCTTGGCCAGCTTTATGTCTTTAGTCCCTAGTTCACACACTAGAAAGCCAGAGTTGATGGAATCAGCATTTGGAGTTTGTTGCTCTTGTCTCTAAACATGGGGACCAAAGAAGTTTCAATGCCAGTGAAGATAGCTATCGTGAGCCTGACAAATCTGAATAAATAAGTCAGAGACAATGGTAATCTGGTAAGCTGTGGAAGAAAAACTCCTCTTCAACTGTCAACCAGATCAAGATGCCTCAAAGCTCATTACACGGTGCTTCACCTTGTTCATTTTTTGTCCAATTACTTATAGTTCCCCAAAATAGGGGGGGGGGGCTATGTATAAGAATGCTGTAATCACTCTATATGGCTGCAGGTACCAAAAAATTAATGCAGGCTCTGCACTTTATCCTTATTTCATTGTTTAAATTCAAATTCAATCTGCTGGAGTACAGAACCAGAACAGCACAAATGCCTGTACTGCACTTAACGGCATTTAGCGAGGCTGCACATCCGCACGTTTTGTCGTTTGCGATCTTTACCTTAACGATAAGCACACAGATCAATAAATGGACGCGTGAATGAGTCCGGTCTCTCTCCGCTGTTCTGTGGCGGATTGTCTTACTCTCTCGTGCTCTGCGGGACGTGCTGTGCGGGTGGAGGTGCGTCATTTGACCCAGCGGCTGGGTAAGTGGAGCCTGTGTGAGCCACGGGCTGCGTGCACGCCCGCGTCTCTGCGCTCACGCACATCGGGAGACGCCCGAAACTCGAGGCGCCGCACGGACGCCCCCCCCGCCCCGCCGCGCCTTCGAGCCGGAGCCGTTTCGGGGTTCGATTCGACTCGACTCGATCTCGGGGTTCCCCGCCCCTCTCACACACACGATCTCGGGGTTCCCCGCCCCTCTCACACACACGATCTCGGGGTTCCCCGCCCCTCTCACACACACGATCTCGGGGTTCCCCGCCCCTCTCACACACGACCTTGGGGTTCCCCGCCCCTCTCACACACACGATCTTGGGGTTCCCCGCCCCTCTCACACACACGATCTCGGGGTTCCCCGCCCCTCTCACACACACGACCTCGGGGTTCCCCGCCCCTCTCACACACACGATCTCGGGGTTCCCCGCCCCTCTCACACACACGATCTCGGGGTTCCCCGCCCCTCTCACACACACGATCTCGGGGTTCCCCGCCCCTCTCACACACACGACCTCGGGGTTCCCCGCCCCTCTCACACACACGACCTCGGGGTTCCCCGCCCCTCTCACACACACGATCTCGGGGTTCCCCGCCCCTCTCACACACACGATCTCGGGGTTCCCCGCCCCTCTCACACTCGATCTCGGGGTTCCCCGCCCCTCTCACACACACGATCTCGGGGTTCCCCGCCCCCCTCACACACACGATCTCGGGGTTCCCCGCCCCTCTCACACACACGATCTCGGGGTTCCCCGCCCCTCTCACACACACGATCTCGGGGTTCCCCGCCCCCCTCACACACATGATCTCCGGTAGGTGGAAGCTCAGGAGAGGGTTTGGGAGGTGGTGAGGGGGGGGTTTCGTGTTGGGTTTACTGATGTGTTCGTATTGGGTTCCGTTTCAAAGAGCTTCTGTTTCCTCCCTACATTGTCAAAAACAAATGCGGAAGTCCTCTGCCCTGATTACAGGCCACACTGTACTACAGGAGTGCCAGTGGCTATTTTACCATCTACAGGAGAGCTGTTGCTGATTGGAGGAGAGGCCTTCTCGTACAAATAGAATCTGGTAGCCTGTTGGTGTTTGGGACATCAGTGTCCCAGTCAAACAAACAAACAAACATACAAACAAATGAATAAATAGTGACGGGCATTTAGCCCAAACGCATGGCTCAGTCGTGGGAGTGTGGCGGGAGACTGGCTACTGCGCATCACTACGTACTTGACGAAGCTTCGTCTGATCCAGAGGTCAGAGGTCACGCTCTGGGACTGACTGAGAGGAGCCCACCAGCAATCCAAAGGAGGAAGAATGTCTCCTCATCTTCTCTCCCCCTCCTCCTTTCCCCATCCCTCGTTCATCCACGCTCTGCCGCCTCATAACGACCCCAGGAATATCAGCGAGGGTTTGTATTTGTTTTTTTATTTTCTTTGCTTTCAGATAACGTCGTTAACGTGTAATTTCCCAGAACATTACCGGCTCTTTCCGATGCGCTGGCAGAACGAACGGCCGCACGTCCGCGTCCGAATGTGCTGTGTCACGGCTTTGCCGAGCTCCCGCTCCTAATATGTGCCTCAGCAGGGGGGCTCGGGGGCGCTGGCCGTCAGTGTAAACCGCGCGATTTCCCATTAAGAAGGAGAGGGATTCTCAGAACTATAAAATCACTCAAGTTTCACTCAGGAATGCCAGCTCTTGAAATCCCCATCTGCCTTTCGAGGGCCAAATATGTGGGCCACCATGAGTCACCGTGCGCCAAGAATCACACAGGAATTTACAACCAAATACTCAATCAGCATCCAGTTTGGAACGACGGTGTCTGCAGCATACTGTAACCTAAATATGGATTTTTGGATCTGTGTTTATTATATATTTGTTTGTTTGTTTTTCTGAAGACCTTACTTCCTGTTATTTTACTGTACCTAAAATCATGCTGGGTCATAAGTGTGGTCTGCAACATGAATGAGAGTCTGACATGAGAAATGATTTTTTTCCTGAAGGGGCAGAGGAGCACGTCGCTACGGCGTTTTAGAATTGTACCATTTCGCCCCCTGGTGGTAACACTGACCATGAATGCAGCATTTTTTTTTTAATTAATTAAAAAACAGAAAGGATATAACCTCACACCCTCACACTCACCTCCTGGGGATTGTTCAGAACCTGTACACTTAGTTTTTCCTAAACAGTAAGGCCTAAGGACATCCCTTCACACTTATTTAGAAGTGAGATGTGAGTGATGCACTCTGATAGGACAGGCCGGTGTTTAAACTGTGAGTGATGCACTCTGATAGGACAGGCCGGTGTTTAAACTGTGAGTGATGCACTCTGATAGGACAGGCTGGTGTTTAAACTGTGAGTGACATACTCTGATTGGACAGGCCGGTGTTTAAACTGTGAGTGACATACTCTGATTGGACAGGCTGGTGTTTAAACTGTGAGTGACATACTCTGATTGGACAGGCCAGTGTTTAAACTGTGAGTGACGTACTCTGATTGGACAGGCCGGTGTTTAAACTGTGAGTGATGCACTGTGATAGGTTGAGCTATAATTATGGGCTACAGTTATGGGAGAGAATTGCAGTTATAGGACAGGGCTGCAGTTATGGGACAAGGCTGCAGGTATGGGACAGGGCTGCGGTTTTGGGACAGGGTTGTAGTTATAGGACAGGGTGAGCTGCAGTTATGGGACAGGGCGAGCTGCAGGTATGAGACAGGGTTGCAGGTATGGGACAGGGTGAGCTGCAGTTTTGAGACAGGGTGAGCTGTGGTCCCTGGTTCCCATGGGGATATTTTGCTGGTAGCGCTGGGACCCGCGCCTCACGTACGCGTTCAGCGAGTGTCCCAGAAATCTCGCAGGAACTCGAAAAACCGCATGTCTGGCCTCGCACCCAGCCCCGTCCCGTCCCCAGGGGCCTGCACGTCTGCCCCAGCCGCAGGCGCCGGTTTGGAGAAGTTACACCCGTCCCGGCCAATCACAGCATTGTGAGGGCACACCCATCCCAGCCAATTGCAGCACAGCAGCCAAACCTCCGTGCCTCCAGGCAGCACCCACTTCAGTTGTTGTTTCGCGACGCACGTGAGGTCATCGGTACAACGGAACGTCCCGACTATAGTCTTATGTATTTTGTCATTTCCCACTGAAACACATTATTTATCATAAATGTCTTCAAACACAGTTTTATTCATTTATTTCACCAGGGTTGTTAGATAGCCAAGATTTCCTATCCATCAGTATCAAAAATTGTATTTTTAGAATTTTTGACTTTTTTTCCCCTTTTTTGGACATAAGACTATAGTCTTATGTATTTTGTAGTTTCCCACTGAAACACACTATTAATCATAAATGTCTTCAAACACAGTTTTATTCATTTATTTCACCAGGGTTGTTAGGTAGCCAAGATTTCCTATCCATCAGTATCAAAAAATTGTATTTTTAGAATTTTTGACATTTTTTCTTTTTCTGGACATAAGACTATAGTCTTATGTATTTTGTAATTTCCCACTGAAACACACTATTAATCATAAATGTCTTCAAACACAGTTTTATTCATTTATTTCACCAGGGTTGTTAGGTAGCCAAGATTTCCTATCCATCAGTATCAAAAAATTGTATTTTTAGAATTTTTGACATTTTTTCTTTTTCTGGACATAAGACTATAGTCTTATGTATTTTGTAATTTCCCACTGAAACACACTATTAATCATAAATGTCTTCAAACACAGTTTTATTCATTTATTTCACCAGGGTTGTTAGATATCCATGATTTCCTATCCATCAGTATCAAAAAATTGTATTTTTAGAATTTTTGACATTTTTTCTTTTTCTGGACATAAGACTATAGTCTTATATATTTTGTAATTTCCCACTGAAACACATTATTTATCATAAATATCTTCAAACACAGTTATATTAATTTATTTCACCAGGGTTGTTAGATATCCATGATTTCCTATCCATCAGTATCAAAAAATTGTATTTTTAGAATTTTTGACATTTTTGCTTTTTCTGGACATAAGACTATAGTCTTATGTATTTTGTAATTTCCCACTGAAACACACTATTAATCATAAATGTCTTCAAACACAGTTTTATTCATTTATTTCACCAGGGTTGTTAGATAGCCAAGATTTCCTATCCATCAGTATCAAAAAATTGTATTTTTAGAATTTTTGACTTTTTTTCTTTTTTGTGACATAAGACTATAGTCTTATGTATTTTGTAATTTCCCACTGAAACACACTATTAATCATAAATGTCTTCAAACACAGTTTCATTCATTTATTTCACCAGGGTTGTTAGATAGCCAAGATTTCCTATCCATCAGTATCAAAAAATTGTATTTTTAGAATTTTTGACATTTTTTCTTTTTTGTGACTTAAGGCTATAGTCTTATGTATTTTGTAATTTCCCACTGAAACACATTATTAATCTTAAATATCTTCAAACACAGTTTTATTCATTTATTTCACCAGGGTTGTTAGATAGCCAAGATTTCCTATCCATCAGTATCAAAAAATTGTATTTTTAGAATTTTTGACATTTTTTCTTTTTTGTGACATAAGACTATAGTCTTATGTATTTTGTAATTTCCCACTGACATACACTATTAATCATAAATGTCTTCAAACACAGTTTTATTCATTTATTTCACCAGGGTTGTTAGATAGCCAAGATTTCCTATCCATCAGTATCAAAAAATTGTATTTTTAGAATTTTTGAGATTTTTTCTTTTTCTGGACATAAGACTATAGTCTTATGTATTTTGTAATTTCCCACTGAAACACACTATTAATCATAAATGTCTTCAAACACAGTTTTATTCATTTATTTCACCAGGGTTGTTAGATAGCCAAGATTTCCTATCCATCAGTATCAAAAAATTGTATTTTTAGAATTTTTGAGATTTTTTCTTTTTCTGGACATAAGACTATAGTCTTATGTATTTTGTAATTTCCCACTGAAACACACTATTAATCATAAATGTCTTCAAACACAGTTTCATTCATTTATTTCACCAGGGTTGTTAGATAGCCAAGATTTCCTATCCATCAGTATCAAAAAATTGTATTTTTAGAATTTTTGACATTTTTTCTTTTTTGTGACTTAAGGCTATAGTCTTATGTATTTTGTAATTTCCCACTGAAACACATTATTAATCTTAAATATCTTCAAACACAGTTTTATTCATTTATTTCACCAGGGGTGTTAGATAGCCAAGATTTCCTATCCATCAGTATCAAAAAATTGTATTTTTAGAATTTTTGACATTTTTTCTTTTTTGTGACATAAGTCTTATGTATTTTGTAATTTCCCACTGACATACACTATTAATCATAAATGTCTTCAAACACAGTTTTATTCATTTATTTCACCAGGGTTGTTAGATAGCCAAGATTTCCTATCCATCAGTATCAAAAAATTGTATTTTTAGAATTTTTGAGATTTTTTCTTTTTCTGGACATAAGACTATAGTCTTATGTATTTTGTAATTTCCCACTGAAACACATTATTAATCTTAAATATCTTCAAACACAGTTTTATTCATTTATTTCACCAGGGTTGTTAGATAGCCAAGATTTCCTATCCATCAGTATCAAAAATTGTATTTTTAGAATTTTTGACTTTTTTTCCACTTTTTTGGACATAAGACTATAGTCTTATGTATTTTGTAATTTCCCACTGAAACACACTATTAATCATAAATGTCTTCAAACACAGTTTCATTCATTTATTTCACCAGGGTTGTTAGATAGCCAAGATTTCCTATCCATCAGTATCAAAAAATTGTATTTTTAGAATTTTTGACATTTTTGCTTTTTTGTGACATAAGTCTTATGTATTTTGTAATTTCCCACTGAAACACATTATTAATCATAAATGTCTTCAAACACAGTTTTATTCATTTATTTCACCAGGGTTGTTAGCCAAGATTTCATATCCATCAGTATCAAAAAATTGTATTTTTAGATTTTTTGACATTTTTTCTTTTTTGTGACATAAGGCTTATGTATTTTGTTATTTCCCACTGAAACACATCATTCATCTTAAATATCTTCAAACATTTTGATTAATTTATTTCACCAGGGTTGTTAGCCATGATTTCCTATCCCCCAGGATTAGAAAAAAGGCATTTTTAGAATTTTTGACATTTTTTCTTTTTCTGGACATAAGAACATAGTCTTATGTATTTTGTAATTTCCCACTGAAACACACTATTAATCATAAATGTCTTCAAACACAGTTTTATTCATTTATTTCACCAGGGTTGTTAGATAGTCAAGATTTCCTATCCATCAGTATCAAAAATTGTATTTTTAGAATTTTTGACTTTTTTTCCGCTTTTTTGGACATAAGACTATAGTCTTATGTATTTTGTAATTTCCCACTGAAACACACTATTAATCATAAATGTCTTCAAACACAGTTTTATTCATTTATTTCACCAGGGTTGTTAGATAGCCAAGATTTCCTATCCATCAGTATCAAAAAATTGTATTTTTAGAATTTTTGACATTTTTTCTTTTTTGTGACATAAGTCTTATGTATTTTGTAATTTCCCACTGAAACACATTATTAATCATAAATGTCTTCAAACACAGTTTTATTCATTTATTTCACCAGGGTTGTTAGCCAAGATTTCATATCCATCAGTATCAAAAAATTGTATTTTTAGAATTTTTGACATTTTTTCTTTTTTGTGACATAAGGCTTATGTATTTTGTTATTTCCCACTGAAACACATCATTCATCTTAAATATCTTCAAACATTTTGATTAATTTATTTCACCAGGGTTGTTAGCCATGATTTCCTACCCCCCAGGATTAGAAAAAAGGCATTTTTAGAATTTTTGACATTTTTTCTTTTTCTGGACATAAGAACATAGTCTTATGTATTTTGTAATTTCCCACTGAAACACACTATTAATCATAAATGTCTTCAAACACAGTTTTATTCATTTATTTCACCAGGATTGTTAGATAGCCAAGATTTCCTATCCATCAGTATCAAAAATTGTATTTTTAGAATTTCTGACTTTTTTTTCCCTTTTTTGGACATAAGACTATGTCTTATGTATTTTGTAATTTCCCACTGAAACACACTATTAATCATAAATGTCTTCAAACACAGTTTTATTCATTTATTTCACCAGGGTTGTTAGATAGCCAAGATTTCCTATCCATCAGTATCAAAAAATTGTATTTTTAGAATTTTTGACATTTTTTCTTTTTTGTGACATAAGACTATAGTCTTATGTATTTTGTAATTTCCCACTGAAACACATTATTAATCATAAATGTCTTCAAACACAGTTTTATTCATTTATTTCACCAGGGTTGTTAGATAGCCAAGATTTCCTATCCATCAGTATCAAAAAATTGTATTTTTAGAATTTTTGACATTTTTTCTTTTTCTGGACATAAGACTATAGTCTTATGTATTTTGTAATTTCCCACTGAAACACACTATCAATCATAAATGTCTTCAAACACAGTTTTATTCATTTATTTCACCAGGGTTGTTAGATAGCCAAGATTTCCTATCCAAGTGGAGGAGCAGACTCCCCATTCCTCCATGAACCACTCCCATTATCTGCCATGGTCTGAAGACACATCTCTCCACTGTTCCTGGACTACTCCTCTGCAGGGTTACTCCCCATCTTGTATCTTGATCTGATAACACCTTCTTGTTACACTTTTGTCTTCATTCAGCCCATTTGTGTTGTATTATCATTTTGATTTTGTAACCCTTTATCATATCTCTTGTAAGCAAGCCTCACATGCAGCTTGACTTGCCATAACTTTACTGACCTAGCCTATGCTTACTGTGTGAACTGGACTAGATGTCCATGGCTATGGATAACACATAGTGAGAATTGTATCTGATCACACTTTTTTTCTGTAGTTGTTCCAATGACCTTTGGTATGCACTTACTGTATGTTGCTTTGGATAATAGCATCTGCCAAATAAATGTAATGTGTGTAATTGTGTGTGATGATCAAGTTGCTCTGGGTTAGAGTCTTGCTAAATGCCTTAAATGTACTGTAAATTATTAAAAACATGTGGCTAATTCATATCACCAGCCACACTGCAAACCCAATCATGGAATGAGCTTCTGTTGCTATTGAATGTTGGGATGGATTGTTTTCCACGTCTGCTCCTTCACTGAGAGCAGTACGGGAACGACTGGAACAGAAGACGTGCTTGAGAATAATTCTGGGATTATTAAACCCCGCCCACAGAGCAGGGAGGCGGGGCTTTGAGAGCAGACACAGAGAACACCTTCAGCCCAGGCTTCTGTGCTATGGCAGGAACACAAACAATGACTTCTATCTGCCCCCAAATAAGACACCTGCGCTGGATTTTCACATGTACAACATTAGTTTTAAAGGTTTACAGCAGGGCGGTTTCACTCTTTTTAATGCAGGGACTCCAACCAGGTTCAAAGGCATCCAGAATAACCCCATCATAAGAAATAAAAAAGAGGTCCATATTTGAAAATATTTTCCCAAATCATTGCATATCAAATCTGGCTAGGGACACCCACGGTATCTTCAAGGACCCACCCCGCTGAAATCCCAGGGGTTACACTGTGTTTTTGAAACATTCTAACATATTAACATATTATTATCCATAGTAGAGCAACTTGTGTTCAACAATTAACCAAAACTGCTCACTGTTCTGGTTTAGGTCATTACATATGTCATATGTAATGTTAATTCAGAGATATTCTGACAACAGAAAGAAAAAAAAAAAGTCTTCAACGTTGTAGCTTGTTCAGGGCTCTCATCCCCCCCATTCACAGTGAGAGCCATACAGTAAGAAAACTTTATTCAAAATGCACACACAGAACAGACAAGTTCCACATTTCCCCACTGTACAGCATTTCAAAAGTAGCTTTCAAAATGAAACAAAAAATAAACGTTTCATTCAAAAAGTCCATTGCACAACAAAAAAATAAAAATGGAAACCATCTACTAATTTAGAACATAAAGTCCAATGCTTAACTTTTTGGTTTCTGTTAAGAGGGAAATTGAGAAAAATACAGACATCAGTGCAAATGCAGACAAGAATCGGTAAAATTCCGCTCGGGAACATCGGGAACGCTGAAGAGCAGTGGCACCTGTCGGCGCAGCCGGCAGAATTCCCTTCCGGAACAGTCCATGACACGTTCCCTGTACAGACTGCTCTCCAGTAGCGCTGCTAACAGTGCTGCTAACATCCCAGCGCATCTACAGGTGTCCTCTTCAGGCCTTAAACCCCGGGCAGGAGGCGCAGAACCATCCCCTCAAATCCCGGCGATTCCGGCCGTGTAAGGTCGCTGCTCCCAGTGGCGTACGCGTCCGTTTTTCCCGACGCAGGAAGAGTCCGACGGCGACTGCCAGACGGAACATGCCACTGAGCGGTGGAACCTTCAACGACGAAGAAAACAAAATGTCAACACAAACAACCACTGCGCCTTCTGGCATTATAAGCAAACACTCTCACCAGTATGTTGTCATATCCAGTAACAGAGGTTAGTTTACACCAGTATGTGTTCATATCCAGTAACAGAACCTAGTTTACACCAGTATGTGGTCATATCCAGTAACAGAACCTAGTTTACACCAGTATGTGGTCATATCCAGTAAGGCATCTTAGTAAATCAGTAGCTTTATTAGCATGGGCAGGTGCTGTAGTGCCCGAGTCTAAGATCTATGTGAACCTCCATTTTGTCTGAGTGGTCAGCTCCTTCTGCTAATCAATGGGGACCATTTAGGAGAGTCGACTTAGCATAACCTAATCTGACCGCCGCTTTAAAAACGTACACAATGTAAATACACACATACATCCGTACGCAGTCCTGCAGGGTCGTCGTCGTCGTCCCCCCCCCCCCCCCCCCCGCCGCCCCGAAAGCTGCGCCCCTCATGGCGTTTTCGGCGTGGCGGAGGGCACCTCCTGCTGCTCGGCCTCCGGCGCCGCGTTTGGCACTCCCTCCTCCCTGGTCTCGGCGGCCAAAAAATCATGAATGGCGTTCTCTATGTGGGGTCTGAAAATGTGGTTGAGTTTGGGGTCCACCACCTGAGTGATGATTCTGTCCACACCGGACTCCAGCATGCCTGACCTGCTCGGAACACAGACGGGCACTGTGTTACTGCACCCCGCCCCCCTGTCCATTCCCCCCCCACCCCCATATCCACCCGCCCCCCCGCCCGTCGCCGTGGCAATTAGAGGGCTCGGAGCAGGGAGCACAAGCCGGCCTCTCATGCCGTCAGCCTCGATTAGCGAGAGCGGCCGCCACGTGCTCCGCTCCGACCCGGCGTTGCCGTAGCGAGACCGACGCCCGCGTTGCCCGGCAACGGCACACCACAGGGAAACACACACTCATTTACAGCTTCATGGTTACCGTTAGCTCAGCTTATTAACCGTACCACTCAGAAACAAGAACTCACTGCATCTTCACACCGCCTTCACTGCAGCCCTACACCACCGCTCACTGCATCTTACACCACCTTCACTGCATCTTTACACCACCGCTCACTGCATATTTAAACCACCGCCCTCTGCATCTTTACACCACCTTCACTGCATCTTTACACCACCGCACACTGTATCTTTACACCACTTTCACTGCATCTTTAACACCACCTTCACTGCATCTCTACACCACCTTCACTGCATCTTTACACCACCGCTCACTGCATCTTTACACCACCTTCACTGTATTTTTACACCACCTTCACTGCATCTTTAACACCAGCTTCACTGTATTTTTACACCACCTTCACTGCATCTGTACAACACCTTCACTGCATCTTTACACCACCGCTCACTGCATCTTTACACCACCTTCACTGTATTTTTACACCACCTTCACTGCATCTTTAACACCAGCTTCACTGTACTTTTACACCACCTTCACTGCATCTGTACAACACCTTCACTGCATCTTTACACCACCTTCACTACATCTTTACAATACCTTCACTGCATCTTTACACCACTGCTCACTGCATCTTTACACCACCACTCACTGCATCTTTACACCAACGCTCAATGCATTTTTACATCACCGCTCACTGCAACTTTACACCACCTTCACTCGCCACGCTTGTGCGGCTTTATACATTCATCTTACCAACTCTTGATGATCATTAGCGGCTCTGCAATCAAAACACACTGGCATTGCTCAAGCGTGGGTGGTTTCCAATGCAACCATGCAGCACTGGCTAAACGCTAGCAGACGTCATACTTACTGCACCACACTCTGTCTCAGGCCATTGCGAACCTGGTTTTTGTTGATGGACGGGTTCCACTCCTGGGTGCTCAGGTGCGAGGACACAAAGTTGTCCACCTTCTGTCGTAAATTCTGATAGGCAGGCTGGAGACACATTCGAAAAACAAAGGCAGGTAAATCTGGAGGTAGAACCACAAGGGATCTCATATCAGCTAACAGCTTTATGATGATGCCTTAATAAAATATAATTCAAACCATATTAACAAAGTAAGACGATATCCATAAATTGTCTCTGTGAGGATTTGCAGTAGCTCAGCTGATTATTTCACACCATAAACCAGCAGTGTGGCACAGCGGTTAGGGGAACTGATGTGTAGGCCAGAGGTTGCAGGCTCAGTTCTTTAGTGGGACACTGCTGTAGCACCCGTGAGCAAAGTATTAACCCCAAATTGCTTCTGTACATACCCGACGACATAAATCGACAGTTACACTGACATGTAACAGTGTAAACGACACTGAAAAAGAATATCAGCAAAATGCCAAAACTGACACTGAAAATTAGCATTATGTCACATTAATTTTAGTGACACGTGAAAAATGTAAAAAGTCTTTAGTTGAATCTATGGTTAAAAAATACATAAGAAACGACTTAAACAACAAACTTAAGTTTGCAAAAAAAAAAAAAAAAAAAACCTGATTTGTAACTAGCAAGCTGGCTAGCCTTCAGGAGATGTGATTAACTTAAATCAGTGAATGTTGCAAACTAACTAGACTGCATAGCTAATCATTGAATGAAATCCAGCAAGAGCAGTCATAACAAAGCACAATGAATGAGTACGCCCTGTCCGACTTCTCCAATGACAGACTTAGCGTCGCAATGTACTCACAGGACGAGATTTGAGAAGCCAAGACCGCTTCTGAAAAACAGGCCAACAGGCTAAATGCCTAATCAAATCTATCTTGAACTGTCCGGATAAAAAGCTAATTAGCTAGCTAGCAGGATTCGTAGAAAGCTAACAAACGGGCAGGCTAGCTAGCTAATGTTACATACACAGTTGGCGAACAATAACAATGCTTCAAGATAGACTGCTACATTTGACTGAAGTTATCTGATAGAAATGTATCCATAAACCATTAGCTAGCAAATGGATTTTAGATGCGTGTTCACTTTTCAAAGCTAGTCTAGCAAACTTTGTGGTAATTAACTAGGCTAGTCTATCGCTAACGCGCTTATTAATGCGAAAGGCATCGTTAGCTTGCAAGCACGCAAACAATCAACCTGGCCCACGCTGTTCAAATCAAATAACAATACATATACGTTAACAATGTAGCTTGAAAGCTAATGTTGGTTAGGCACAGTCTCATTCACAGACCCGTAGCTAGCTCGTAAAGGTTAGCCACCTTTGTGTCCACGTCTCCCAGACAGTCTCTTCGGAATTCATCAAACAGGCCACGGTTCTTCAAATGCTCTACAATTAGGCCTATTAAATGAGGATCCCCCGGCGTCAGGTTAACCGTGCTGCCGCTGCCGTCCGCCATCTCCAAACCAGACAGTCCGAAGCAGGCTACCACAGAAGGATTACGTCTTAAAACTCAAAAGTGCTCTCGATTCGGATCAAGAAAACGGGAACAATAGCTGTAGGAAAACAATGGCCTGCAGCGAGATCCTCGTTTCCAAAACGGAAGTGATCATCGCGCGTCACTACAAATACCACAATGCATTGCCAAATGCGGATCCGGCGTGAAACACGTGTACACTGATCAGTTTCGTGCGTGCTACCTGTTAGTGCAGCTTTGCCCCGCTAGGAGCATGTCAGCTTGCATAGACAGTTACGTTTACACAGGTTCAGATGTAAAATCGCCTAGAATTTTAACAGCACAACTTTAAATAAGTGATTCATGTTTCAAGAGGGTACGTTGCGCCTAATGGCTGCGCTATGCATTCAACGATGTACCATAACCCTGGACTTGAGCCATACTTAGAAGTGCCAAGAACTGAGGGTTCTCGTGACTCCTGATGTCACCAGTGACCCTGTGGCACTGAGAAGCTGTGGGCCACTCAGAGACATACAGAGAGAACAGTTCTCTGTGTGTCTTTGTGTCTCTGGGAATAGTCCTGGGCCAAGTTTTGGTAATGAACCTCCACCGACCCACAGGCCGTTGTTACAATGCCCTGCATCTGGCCTATTATCCATGCCTTTTTCTTAACTCCTCTCTTCCGAGAAAATTGCGCAGAGCAGAAAGGAGTCAGCTGGGTGATGCACTGGCCCACCCTGAGCGCGAGAGGGTCAGCCGAGGTCTGCGCTGCGTCACGAGCTGCGCTAGTTACAGTCGAATAGGTAGGACATGCTACTGAACACGCTGTCCCTGATAAATGCGCCATTGAGAGAGAAATGTTCTCATGATGTAATGGTTGCTCGAACCCACACTTGTGCACATACGAAACTCACTGACACGCTCGCGCACGCACATAGGCCTACGCTCCTTTCGAAAGAACAATCGACTGATTGTGCACTGTCAAAATTGATTTGACCGAGGCAGCATTTTTTTGGGTCACATCTAGAAAATAAATAAAAAGCTATGACATAGCATAGACATGTTACAAATAGAGAGCATAGTAACAATGTCAATGTTCTTTTATACATTTAATGTTGTGAAGAGCCAGATTTATGAATGAATGGAAGGAAAGTGATATGACTGACATATAGTATGAAACCGTTTCAGGAGAGAAAAGCTGTCAGGATGAGATGGAGCAGATTGTCTAACAGCTGGGTTTGTGGTATAGGATGTATTTTAAATGACAGTGATAGCAGTCAGCGCCTCCCTGGCTCCCAGCAACTGGTTGCCAGGCAACTAGAGAGAGGAGACACAGTGGTGCATGAAGAGGAGAGCATCAGTGCAGCGGATGAGAGGGACAGGTGTTTGGATCTCAGGTAGGCCCAGATTCACCCCTTTTATCAGACAGGTGGCCGAACAGGTGGCTCTGACCCAAGACAAAACTGTGCAGTCTTTCACAAAATCTAGCAACTGAAATCAATGGTGCTTGTGCTTGTGCATGTATGGAAATGTGGATATGAGCTGTATATTCCAAATACAAAAAAATCAAAGCAAAACAAAATAGACTTAAATGTAGCTTGATGGATACTGGAATGAACAACAGATCAGTCACATCTACAACTATGCAGCAGTGGCTCACAATCTCAGTACTGGCGCCCCCTGTGTGTTCCAATCAGAGCTGAATTCCCTGCATCATAAAGTTGTTAATTGTCCTTAATTATACGTTTTGAATGTCTATTAACGGATGACTAACCCTCTTAAGAAATAGCTGCAAGACTTTAAACCCAGAAAAATTCACTGAATAGGACAGTAAAAAAACAACAACAAGAGATCTGTTGTTTCACTAGTTAATTGTAAAAGTAATGCAGAACTTACCCTAATTAAAAACAAAAATGTAGATGTAGTTTCTTTTTATACCACTAGAGGGAAACATAACATCACACTGCAGGTGTGGGCGTGATATTGTTTGAAAGGGTAGGCATATTTACTGTGTCAATGGTTTTTTCCCCTCTTTTAGATTCATGGCCTAGGTTTAACTGACAGTTCCTCCATGTTGTCTTTCATCCTCTGTATGCAGCAGTGCCCCAGTGCTTCAGATCTCACCTGCAGTTTATTACAGAGCAAATCTTGAAAACGGAATAGAGATATATTAAATAAGAACACACTGGGTAGTGAACAAATAGTTTAGTTTTTTTTTTTTAATGTTACACTCTGCATGTCATCTGCAGTGTGCAGCCAGTCAGAGCTCTGATAATCCTCTTCCAGGGCGTTGGCACTCCTTGGTACTTGAATCAGTGCATCTCAATTTTTTTATTGAACATTTATTTAAACATCAGTTAAGAGCTTAGTTCTGTTTTGGGGCGGGCACTGTTTTCTGTAATACTGGGCCAATATTTTTCCTCTAACTTCCACAGTGAGTAAATAAATGCATTCTGGTGTAGTTGGCCCCCGGGATTGTGAATATATCCCAGCAGTGTTTGCAAGCAGGCTGTTCCTTAGATGTGGCATGGTGCCATCCATGGCAGTAACAGATTGGTCTTAGACACATCAAAGTAAGATTCATCGCCTTACGTGCTGACAGAGAATAATTATAATCCCCATAAAATATCATTTTAGAATATTAAATTCCTGTCGCTTAATCCCATGAATGTACTTCCTGTCACATTATCGATATTGCTGCAGTCATTTGGGATTCTGCATCTCCTTAATTGTTTGTTTGCAGCATCCCTAATGAGCTCAGCAATATCAATAATGTGACAGGAAGTACATTCATGGGATTAAGTGAGGAGAATTTAATATTCAATGATGATATTTTATAGACTTTGGGACATTGGCTTACGCTGGAATCGCGAAGTGTCGAAGGCACATTTGTAACCGAGCTCACTGCTGCCCAATTCATGTGCGTGAGGTAAATACAGAAAGTGCAACGCAGAAGTTCAGTCAGTAAAATATGCGCAGCGTGTAGTCATTTGTATGACTGTAATAACTGAAAAAATAGCCTGGATGTCTGTGTACATAACATTTCAGTCAACCCTGTTAATATGAGGCATGTTCCATTATGAGCTAAATAGCATAAAATAATAAATGACATGTAAACAGCACGCCAAATAACCATCCATTCATCCATCCATCCATTATCTATACCCGCTTATTCCTGGTCAGGATCATGGGAGGTGCTGGAGCCTATCTCAGCATGCATTGGCCGAGAGGCAGTAATACACCCTGGATAGTTCGCCAGTCCATCGCAGGGCACACACACCATTCAATCACACACTGATACCCAGGGGCAATTTAGACACTCTAATTAACCTAACCTGCATTGTGGGAGGAAACCACACAGAAACAGGGAGAACATACAAACTCCACGTCAAATAACCACAATATGCAAATCAATTATCGAGGAACATTAAATGGTGTGCGACAGTGTCATTAATTGTTTGGTGTCTTGTGTTACTGTATGTGCTGATAAATTAAATATGTATTAGCCAGCACTGTAGTATACTGGTTAGGGAGGTGGGCTTGTAACATGAAGGTTGCCAGTTTGATTCCCAGGTAGTATGCTGCTGCTGTGCCCTTGACCAAGGTATTTAACCTGTATTGCTTCAGTCTATATCCAGCTGTTTAAATAGATGCTTCATAAAAATACAAGCCTCTGGGAAGTCGCCATTGGATATGAGTGTCTGCAAAAGGCCTGTAATGTAATGTACTGCGCACAGTTCATTGATTTCCTGCAACCTATAAATAATGCAAACAAGAAGCACATGCTCAGTAAGAACTGTACGGTGTGCACATGTCTGTCATCAAGCCGTATGATTCTGTACTCCCCAGTATTGCACCATAGAGTGCAGGAGCCATGCAGCTGGGCCGTAAGGTTCCTGCGAGGTCATGTGCAGCTGACTGGCATGTTTCTTACGCAGGTCTGAGGTCAGTTATAAAGGGCGAAAAGGGTGGGGGCTGCTGGGTGGCTCATCCTGTTAAGGCCCTGTTCTAGCGCACAAATGGGCCCCTCTGGGTTTTATTAAATCCAGGCCGTGCTGGTGGCGGACTGTGGCCGGCAGCCCTGCAGGACCATGCACAGTGGGCTCTAGCGCCCCCTACGGACGGGAGGGTTGATCTGTTCGGCGGTGAGTGAGCTGTCCACAGGAACTGTGAAAGAGCACAGGAAGTGAGCTGTCCACAGGAACTGTTAAAGGGCACAGGAAGTGAGCTGTCCACAGGAACTGTTAAAGGGCACAGGAAGTGAGCTGTCCACAGGAACTGTTAAAGAGCACAGGAAGTGAGCTGTCCACAGGAACTGTTAAAGAGCACAGGAAGTGAGCTGTCCACAGGAACTGTTAAAGAGTAGAGTACCCATGGAGGACACCCCCCCCCCATTTTCGCACCTCTGGCATCACCGGTAACCGATGCACTGGATACTGTTTGACTGGTTGGTTAAGGGGACCCAATTTCTCCTTGTGATCCGTCCTCGTTCACCTCCTTGTTAGCTCCTTGTTAGCACCTCCTTAACTCCTCATTCTCGCCTCCTTTCCCTGCTCGTTAGCTGCAGGTACGGTGATGGATGCGTGCGCCCAAGCCATGACTCCCGTAGCTTTAAGGCCCACTCCTGCTGCCGGTCACGCGTACACAGGCCAGCTCATCCACCTGCGTGGTGCATGCTGGGAAACGTGACCTCCCTGGAGGCTCTCTTCCACCGAGACTCAGAGACCCCCCCTCCCCCCACCACTCAGTTCCTCATCTGGAACTGAGCTCCATGTTGAAACAGAGCTCCCTGCTCTGTACTGCAGGGCAGCATGTGACCCAGCAGGCCGAACGGACACACGCAGTCACTGCCTCTCTCATTGTCTCAGTGCCTTTCATGGCTTCACAGAGCGAAAAAAAGGGAACTGAAAATCTCTGAGTCAGATCTTATCTCATTTTCACTAACTGATAGCTTGTCTATTCTGAGACTGCAGCAGCATCGAGCGTGAACCACAAGGCTGGGTCAAACTGCACGAAGGCCCTGACATGATGTGATTGTTATATGAGCTAGGCTGCCATGGTAACAGTAGAAACTGTGCTGTGCTCTGTGCTGCGTTATGATGGGAGTCAGGCTTCCATGGTAACGGAGGATGCTGTGCTGTGCTCTGTGCTGCATTATGATGGGAGTCAGGTTGCCATGGTAACGGAGGATGCTGTGCTGTGCTCTGTGCTGCATTATGATGGGAGTCCGGTTGCCATGGTAACGGAGGATGCTGTGCTGATGGACATGGCATAGTGAGCTTTGCCGAGTGATGAAAAGCTAAACGAAAGTTGAAAATGAACTACAGGTAAGAGAAGCACCACTGCATGTGTCTGGTTCCTGCCCCCCTTACAGATTTTGGGTTTCTCTCGGGTACCCTCCACTACGCACGTCCCTCCCCGGCTTGGAGAGAGCCGGTCAGAAAGAGCGGATCTGAGAGGCAGAAGGAGACGGACATGTTTATGTAAATGAGCGCCGTTAGCCTTCAGGAGACTGAACGCCCGCGTGAGGAGAGAGGAGAGGAGCGAGGAGCTGGAGCTGTGTGATCAGCAGGCCGCAGAGAGAGAGAGACTTCATTAGCCTCCTCTAATCCTCCCCTCTCTGCGCTTCTGCACAGACGCTCTCTAATTAGACTCTCGGTCTGTCCCCCGAATCACAACCTTCATGGGTAAGTCACGATTAGCATTACTCCTCAGAGCTACTCTGATCCAGCTGTTCCCTCGCTAATACCCGACGGCCTTTAACTTCTCCACTCGCGCGCGTTTCTCAGACGCCAGACGTCCAATTACCTGAGGGTCTCAAGGTGGGAAAGCGGCAGTTTGGGGTTCAGTCTTATCACGCTGCTGTTATACAATCAAACACAGCCAAAAAGGTGTCGAACTGCACTGATAAACCCCAGCTGCACTGACAGACCTTTCCTGTGTGTGTGTGTGTGTGTGTGTGCACGTGTTCTAAAGCTCCTCCTTGTTGCCTGGCAGCCTAGGGGAACACCCACTGGACTATGCAAAACATCCCTGGGACAAAATTATCCAAACTGGTCTGCTAACCATGTTTGCAAATGCAGTCTGACTGAAGGAGACCTCATTACAGGGCTGTTCATCTCCGACGCTGATGTAGCGCATGGCACTCTATCCACACGATCAGGCTTGCACTGAACAACGACAAGGACCTTTTGTCCAGGCAGGGGTTTTAATCTAATAAAACACTAAATTATTTAGTCAGCTAATTGAGAGCTCAGGTGCAAAATAAAACCAGACGCACACCCTCCGGGACTGGAGCTACGGCAGCACTGCGATTGGCTGAGGGAATGGGCCGGTCCCTCCCCCATGAGCCACTGGATTGTTCTGATTGGCTGAGGGAGTGGGCTGGATCCAACCCCATGCGCCACAGCATTAGCACGATTGGTCCGCGGGAACAGATCAACGTTTCTGACATAAATAAAGGCACGCCAGCCCCATTATTCTGTGTAATGAATTTATTCTCTCTCTCATCAGGGAAAATACCCCAACAAGGGAATGAATATCAATCTAATGTATCACTGAGGGATATATGCATATCACAAGTCTGTTTTCCAGCATGACATCACAGCCTTTGTTTGCACAAATCTCTCTTTTATTTTTTTCATTTCCGAATGTGCCTATTTTGTCAGTTTGAAAAATGACTTAGTATGTAATGTCTTTCAGGGAAGCAGTGTAAGAGTCTGGCCAGTAGAGGGCAGTGATGGGTTCCCTGCCTCCTCCCCCAACATGTGTATACAATAGTGATAATTTGCAGAATCATTCATGTCGGGTTTTAATAAAACAAGACCATGAGAGGTTATTACACCAAAGCAAATGCATCAGCCATGAGAATCCTAGAGAATATACAGTGTAAAGGGACACAAAAACCGAGGCTCTGTAAAATGTATTAATAAATCATTTTGTTTTGTGGTACACCGCATGTGTAAAGCATAGAAAAAAACAGATGTCACGTAGCACTCGCACACAACAGGATTTAAATTTAAACATTGAGCATATTGTCTTAGCCAGATTGGCTTACTCGCCTTATATGCTTTCCTCACGATCCACTTACACAGCTGGATATTTAATGGAGCAGTGCAGGCTAATGGCATCGGTCTGGAACACCTGAGAATCAAACAGGCAACCCCAGAGTCTCTAGTCCAGTTCACTAACCACCAAACTACACTATCAACATTACAGTCAATACCAATGCAATGTTAATTATAATCATAGCATATGACATCATGATTGTGGACATTAATCTGGTATTTTATGCTGACTTTTACTACATATAATAAGATGGAAGAAAGGATGCTGAATAATGTTCATATAAATTGCGGCACGTTTGTTAGATTTTGATCATTCATCCACAGCACTATAATCTTCAGTCCCCACTTCCTGTTTGAGCATTATGAGTATTGTAATTGAAAACAGTTATCAGATTATGATCGATTTGTGTTTTGTTTTCTTTCGCAACAACAACCAAAAATACATGTTAAAGTCTAAACTGAAGGCTAGTGCTTCACTCTTTAGCCCCCTTACAGCCGCGGCATGACGGTGTTAGACTCACACTGGAAAGCTCCCCTGACCACTCGGCCTATCTGTCACCTCCTCAACGTCTTTCTGCGCCTTTCCATGCAAGACAACCGTCGCTACGCGCGGCAGAGAGACGGTTGCCGGGCGATCGATTATGCGCCCGGGGAAGAGTGCGATGCTCCAGCGCCTGCTGACGCTGAATCTGCTTCAATGTCCGGACGCGAAGTGGAAACCGATTGGCCGCTGGCACGCTGGAAGCACAACCTTCCCTTGATGCATAGTGAGGAACCAAGGGGAGGTGCCTCTCTGATCGGGCTGATCTGATTGGCTGAGAGGAGAGATTAGTGTTTATCCAGGGTAGGTTGGCGGAGCACACCTGCTGTTTTTCAGCAACGCCCTGTTAATGCCTCCACAGATAACCTGACCTGCATGCTGCTGGACTGCGGGAGGAAGCAGGAGTACTACCTGGAGGAAACCCGCGCGGACACCGGCGTACGCAGACTCCCTGACCTTTGAACCCAGGACCTTCTTGGTGTGAGACGATGGTGCAACCCACTGCCCCACCGTGCTGCCCTATAAGCAGCACTGTAAGAGCTTTGTCTGGATGGGGGGGATGGGGGGGAT
Organism: Anguilla pacifica; assembly: GCA_039654925.1. Taxonomy (NCBI): domain Eukaryota; kingdom Metazoa; phylum Chordata; class Actinopteri; order Anguilliformes; family Anguillidae; genus Anguilla; species Anguilla pacifica. The sequence goes on from CM077286.1 coordinate 5,560,993, forward strand.
GGGGGGGACGGGAAGGACGGGGGGGGACGTGCGCGTGTGTGTGTATATGTATTTACTTGTGAGGGGATTGTACTGTGCAGTCCTGGTCAGATTCAGTGATCTTTGGTTCTGCTTTTTATTTCCCTAAATAACCCTTTAGAATGTGTGTATGTATGGGGTGTGTGTGTGTGCATATGGGGTGGGCGTGTGTGTATTTGTGCGTATGGACTGTGTATGTGTGCGTGTGTGTGTGCATATGAGGTGGGTGTGTGTGTGTGAGTGTGCATATGGGGTGGGTGTGTGTTTGTGAGTGTGATGTGCGAATATTAGCTGTGTGTGTGTGTGAGTGTTCATGCGTATGGGCTGTGTGTGTGCATATTAGCTGTGTGTGTGTGTTTGTGCGTATGGGCTGTGTGTGTGTGTGTGCATATGGGGTGGGTGTGTGTTTGTGAGTGTGATGTGTGATTATGAGGTATTCCTCCCACCCCTGACAGAGTCATGGTGACACTGTTTGTAAATATCATCAGCATGACAATGCTCTCTCAATACTCTGAGGAACAGCCCCCCCCCCCTCCTAGCCAGAAGGTCCCGGGGCCTTTCTGTGTGGGGTTTGCATGTTCTCCTCGGGACCGTGTGGGTTTCCTCTGGGCACTCCGGTTTCCTCCCACAATCTACAGGAGCGTGAGAGACTGCAGCTGTACCGCATGCTTCCAATGCGCCCGTCGCAGGAAATGCGACCGTTAGGAACCGCAGGCACGCTCGCCGTTATCGACGCGTGCGGACGGACTCTGGAGGCGTCACGCGCCGAAGGTCAGCCCCTCCTCTTCCTCGCTGCAGCGCACTGCTGACGCACAGCTGTGTTTGACAGGGACTGGTGCTGAAACTCACACGCCCCCCCGGCCTCAGCCCCTAGGAAGGGGGGAGGGGGGGTGCTTGCTCCCTCTCCCCCCAGCCCCAACTGCCTCCTGACAAGCGTGATAAGCCCGAAAACGTCCAGCGAATGGCAGAGCCCGGTCGAGGCTCCGCCCCTTTAGCCTTCACCCCAGTGGTGACGGTGTCGGCGTTCGTTGATGGCGGTTGATAAGATCCGAATGTTTCCATGACAACTCGGCCTCGTTCAGGGCCATACGCTTCACGCGGTGTTTCCATAAATTGAACAGTTATTTTGAGAAACTGAACAGTTATTTTGAGAAACTGAACAGTTATTTTGAGAAATTGCAATCAGCGGCCTGTGCATCATATTTATAATTTTTTATTGCCCTACAGTGTTCTTCTGCATATTGGGAAGGGGGGGGGTGTGTCACATTTCTCACGGTTCTTCTGTCCTGTTCTCCACTGTAATGGGATCCAATTTGGTTGCACGTCAGTGTCAGGGACTGCAACTGCCAAAGAGACTGACAAATTGTCCTTGTATATTCTTTTATGGATTCTTATGAATAAAAAAATCCCTTGTGCGTTTAGCATTGTGATTTGCATTTGCGCTTCCAGCCCTATGAGTGAGCCAAGCGTTTACATGACTGTATTTTATACAGCTTTTGGCCTTCTGCATGTTTTCTGTGTGGATGAACCTGTTGTAATGTGTATGTGCATCTCGTTGAACAGGCTTGTTCATGAGTTAGTGCTTCTGGCTCCACAGTATCTCCAGGGAGAACAGTTTTCTCTCAGAACCTTATCCAAGAATGACTAAGAATTATAATATTTTTAATTTTTTTTGTTTTTTTTTACTCCCTGTCCATATGTTATTGTTTACATTAGCGCCGTTAGGGTGATGGTCACGTTCTCCAGGAGGACTTTGTGGAAGTCCAATAGCAGCAGCCATTTGGCTGGGGGCCAGCGCTGAGGGAAAGGGGGGGGGGGAAAGGCAGAATGACGCCTGGAACTGGATCATATGCCTGGACTCCCGGGAAAGAGGAACAGCAAGTCATACGCCTGCAACCCGCCTCTCTTAAGCCACAATCACAGTCACCAGGAAGAGCATCTCCTTCGTCTGAGCTTCTTTCTGTGTGTGTGTGTGTGTGTGTGTGTGTGTGTGTGTGACTGCATTTGTGTGTGTGTGTGTGACTGTGTGTGTGTGTGTGACTGCATTTGTGTGTCTGTGTGTGTGTGCGTGTGTGTGTGTGACTGTGTATGTATGTCTGTGTGTGTATGTGTGTGTGTGTGTGAGACTGTGCTTGTGTATGTGTGTGTGTGTGTGTGTGTGTGTGTGTGACTGTGATTTGTGTGTCTGTGTGTGCGTGTATGGGGGGGGGGGGGGTGTGAATTGAATATATCTGAGGGAGCGCCCCCCACAGGACAGGGTGAACAACGCGCCGTGAATAAAAAGAATGAAATGAGGAGTTGCCATGGTAACTTCTCATCTTGCCAGGATCATTTATGTCCAGGAAAAAAACAGCACAGACAGCAAGTTCGTATCGATCACCATCTCGCTCTTATTATCAGATATTACGGAAAATTTCAGGCCCCACGATAAAAGAACTGGTGGGCAAAAGGCTCGTTTTATTCAGAGATTTCTTGCAAAAACCCTGAAAAAGAGCCTTATGGTCCAAGATATACATAATTTCAAGTTAAATTTAGTTTTGTTCCCAAATATCAACAAAATCGGTTTTTACACTATCCTCACTTTCGTAAAATATTGTTCAATTAAAATATAATTAAAACAGCAATCCGAAAACGCATAATGAAACAAACCCAAATTAAATAAAACAACTGGAAAACAGCTATTTACTCGGTGAAAGGGACAGAGAATCTGCAATTTACCCTAAAGATAACAACCGCAGTGAAAGACAATGTGGTAGGTGGGGTGGAGGTGGAGGTGTGAAATGGAGGTGGGGGTGGCCCAGGGAGGTGTCCCACGCCACACACACAGCGTGCAGCGGCAGCAGTTTGGCGAAACCTGCACAGGAACACTGCTCATGCTCCACAAGTTTTTTTTTTTCAGCTGTTTTTTTTTTTTAGAGCTGAAGTTGCTCCTGTCCCTGCTGCTCATGAATAAATGATTCAGCGCCAGGATGAATAATTGAAGGATTCTGAGGGAGGAGAAGAGGAGAGAGAGAGAGCCTTCAGCTCTCAGGTTAGCGCTCCATCCAAGCACCTCCCAGGGAGGGAGGGTTTCAGTCAGCCGGGACTACAGGCGCTCACCGTGCACCAGTGACCCCTGCTGGTCGACCGGACACCTGCAAGTCTGTGTGTTGAGCTGCACACATTGAGGCAGGGGTCCCCAGTCTTATCCAAAAAGGGCTGGTGCGGGTGCAGGTTTTTGTTTTAGCCCAGCAGTACGACACCAGATTCAACTAATTAACTTACCATGATCTTCAATTAATTCCTGAATAAGTAAAATCAGGTGTGTTAGTGCTGGGCTGCTACAAAAACCTGCACCCATCCCGGCCTTTTTGGATAAGACTGAAGACCTCATTGAAGATGAAGATGCATTAAGGGCCTGATTTACTAAGGCCTTTAGCATGTGCAAAACTATTTTTCACATGTAAAACCAAAAACATGCCCACTGATTGGTCATGGTATTTGTCTTGCACCAATCGTTGGTTGTGTTGCTAGTTTTGCATGCGCTGAAAGGTTTTGCACGTGCTAAAGCTCTTCAGGCCCTAAGTGTGTTCCTCCACCTCATGTCTGTGTGAGTTAGACTTGTGGATTGTGGTTGTGGACGTGATTCTGGGGAGAGCACATGCTCGTCTACGCACGAATTAAGAGGGGAAGCTGTAGCAATAAGCATCAAAATAAAACCGGCCTTTCCAAACTCCGGAGAAGGGGAGAAGCATAAAAACCAGGTTTTGGGGTGATTATCAGACTGTTGTAAAATGGAGACAGTGGCTCTGCCAGATTACGCACAGACCCCTCCTTCCCTGGTGAGCCAGCAACAGGGTTGCCAGATTTGGCAGGCCCAGCTAAATCAGTGAAACTGCCGACGCCGTTCACATTGACTGAGAGATTAAAGAACCAGCTGGAATCTTTGCCTCTTTTTTTGGATTTTTTCCTGACAAGATTTTAGCAAATTAATTAAAAACACACATTTTGAGTTTAAATAACAACAGGGGCTTGCTTGTTCCTGGGGAGAACTAATCCCATTTGTGTATTCCTTGGTGAATCTTTTTTTTTTTTCCAATTAGAAATTGGCGTGGTTGAGTGAGAATTTATTTTGGCTGTCTAACCACGACATCACAGTCTGCTAAATGTGCTGCCCTTCACTTCAGAGGATATGAGGCAGTGCCAACAGAAAACGAAAACACTGGGGGGGGTAGAGCAAGTAGGAGGTGGAAATTACTTGATTTGAGACCACAGACGGTGTTCAGCAGACAGAGATGGAAAATCGGCCAGCTGAGTTCACGGGTGGAAGAAACACAGGGCGATATTTCTGCTTTCAGATCCCTGGATTTCCACCTCCGATAATAAACAGTCTCTTCCTCATCCGCACTGAGGTTACCACAGGTCAGAACGCTAGAAAAAACTGAATCAGCAAAGTGTACATTTATGATATACAATCACTCACAAGTACATCACGCTCCACAACTGTCCATTTCTCTGGATAAGAAGAATATCTGCCACACAGACTATAATGTAGGCCAGGGATACTCTAATTTGACATTAATGTGGCGTTAGGGTGTGGTTATGGTGGGGGTGGGGGGAGCGTAGGTGGAATCCACGTGGGATTAAGGTGCTGATGAGGAAGTGTGGTGTTTTGGGGGCAGTATAGGTTAAGCTCCTCAGAGCTCCTGTGATTGGGGTAGGGGGTGGGGGGAATGTTGTGGGGGGGGGGGGGGGTTGGGGGACCCGTCTCTGTCACTCTCTCTAATCAGCTCCTGCGGATGTAATCTGCAGACTCCCTGCACTATTCATAGCCCACACGCGCGCCCCAACCGACCAACCAGCCGACAGCACAGCAACCGCCCGTCAACCTCTCGCTTCCTGTCCTCTGTGAGGGAGACATGCACTCACAGACATCCTTCACTCACACCTGTGGCTTCACAGTCATCAACACATTTTCTTTGGCATTCATTAATACAAAAGGTTCATAATTATTTGTATTTTTTTCCCCCATTCTTAAAAGAAAAACCTTGCACGGATTTGACCCTGCATGGAGGCTGCACTGGCTGATCTTGCAGGGGGAGGTGCTACAGAGACGTGAGTAACCAATGGGCTTGCAGCATTGTGTGCATCCACGCATTGACTGTGATAAGCGCGTGCCAAAGATTATTACACCAAATAACACCTTTAAACCCCAAAATCCAAATTACAAGGAGGAAGACGAGTGACACACATGCTGAATACATGCTGGGCATTTTGATTAAAAAAAATATGAGTATGATAAAATATAAGAATCAGAGAAATTACCAAATATTATGAGCAAGCAACAGACGCTCTCTATCCCTCTCTCCATTTAAACCTAATTATTCATTATTAATGAGTTTCAGATGGACACAATTCGCTCTGCCAGTCAAAACACAATCTCAATTTACTAATTAACAGACCTGTGAAACCATAATTCCGTAATATTTATAAATCGCTCCAAACATAAATTAGAAAATGTTCATAAATACATATTTACGTGCATTAATAAAGGCCATTTAAGCACCAGAGAGCTGTAGTGAGAAGGTATGCTCCTACCTGCAGGAGCTGTATGTCTTGCGTACTCCAAATACAGGATCTTCACCCTGTGGGAGGAAGAGGGGAATCAGTCAAATAGCTCATACGTGTAGGTTCGGGGGAGTCAGGGTTGTAGGTTCAATTCCCAGGTGGGGAACCGCTGTTGTGCCATTTTAAAAGGTGTACAACCTGACTAGCTTCAGTGAGTTAAAAGGGGGTTTTGTGTAAAGGACTGTAAGCAGTGTAACTCACTCTGTGTAAGAACTTCACGTGGGATGTCCTCAGTTGCCACACAGAAGAACAGTGACATCACAGTGTTGATTCTCAGTGTTCTCTGGCAGTGCTAGTGCTTACTGTGTCGATTCTCAATGCCATCACAGTGTTGGCTCAGAGTTGACTCTGTGTTGATTCTCCAAGCTCACACAGTGTTTATTCACAGTGTTAACTCTCAGTGTGAATTCCCAGTGTTAACTCTCAGTGTTAATTCCCCGTGTTAACTCTCAGTGTTGATTCCTAGTGTTAATTCCCAGTGTTGATTCTAACACTGGAAAGCAGAGTCTCCATTCGCTGTGTGTCTCTCTCTCTCTCACACACAAAGAGCCCTGATGCACTCGCGTTCTTCAGCGGACCCGCTGTCCCTGCCGTTGCCATGGAGAGGGAGAACAGAGTCGGCAGTGACCGTTTGCGTTTGGGAATAGCATGCGGTCCGCGTCGCGCCGCCTTGGGGGGGTTTGGGGGGGGGGGGTGGCGATCAGGTGGGCAGCGGGCGTGCATGCGCTGCATATAAATGCAGATTCCTCCCCCCGCAGTGCTGCAGCGAGCTGCGGGCGCAGTACCTGCTGCTCACCGCATACACCATCGTCAGAGCAAGGCCGCCGCATCTCCAGTGCGGTTGTCATGGTGATCACCACTTCCTCTTCCAGCGGGAGGTGAGGGTGGTGATGTGGCGTCCGTGCGTGGTGCCGCTGAGGACGCTGGGAGGGAGTGATGGGTAGCGCCAGGCTGAGGGGGGGGTTTAGGGGGTTGGGGTCCATCTGGAGACCAGACCCCCCCCGACCCATACGTAAGCCTCTCCCTGCTGAAGCTTCCCCACCGCGTGAGTCTGCTTCCCCCGACGTGACCCCACGCTGGAGCCTTGTGATGCAATCACACACACAGCCGCATTCCCACAGAGTCCCAACAGGGTAACTGTGCACTGGCCAGGAAACTGGACCCATAACACAGAGGTTATAAGTTTAAGTCCCAGCTGGGTTAGTGCCATTGTCCCCTTGAGCTAGGTACAGCAGGCTACTTGACCTGAATTGCTTCAAATAATCTGTTGCATGAACGGGTTGAAATCTGTGCAGACTGCTCCGATGACTGTTGTTCGCTGAATGCAGAAAGCATTCGTTTCACCGTCGACCCTGTGCGACCCTCGCTGCAGTGCATTGTGGGGGCATGCACTTCTGCTTTAGCGCAGAGAAAGCACCCGCGTCAGCACTGCAGGGCTGGCTCTGGCTCTGCACCAGAGAGCTGATGGAAAATACAACCCTGAGCCCATTAAATAGATTACACCGCTCATCTCTCTCTGGGGGGGGGGGAGGGTGGGCATATATTTCACAAACCCCCCCAAACCCCACCCCCTCCCCCTCCCCCTCCCCCTTTTACCACTCAGGCATCTGGGACCAAGGTGTGTGTACAAGCTGTTTGTAGGGTGACCGACAAAACAGAGAGACTGTGCAGGATTTCACAGAGAGACAGATCCTGTGAAACAGAGGGAGGAGGGGTGGGGGAGTGGAAGGGGGGGTCATCATTAGAAAGGATATCAGGTCTTCTGTATGGCGACTGGGGGCAAAATGAGTCAGCAGAAAACAGACTCTAAGGCCAGCTAAGGGCGTGTCGGGTGGGGGGGGGGGGGTGGAAGGAGACCTCAGGGGCAGGGTGCTACAGGGACTGAGGAACATTCAGGGGTCAGATCCGCACACAGCCTGGGGGGTGGGGGTGTGGGGGGGGGGGGGGGGGTTGGGTGTCGCATTCACAGCACGGCTTCGGTGAAGGGACCCGACAGGAACACAAAATGTCGCCGTGACCGCCGAAGCTCAGCCGCACCGGGACGGGACGATGGTGCAGTTCTGCAGCCACAAAAACACGTGACCAGCTGACTTTTAACTCTGACCAAGCGACAGAGATTTTACTGAGCTCCATAACCTTCCCACAATGCTCAGCAGTGACAGAGGAGACTAGCATCCTGTGATCAGTACCAATAGCAACACAGAGCTTTTAGCCAGAGGCGTCCGAACTTATCCGAAAAGGGCCGGTGTGGCTGCAGGGTTTTCATTATTTTAGCCCACCATAAAGACACCTGATTCTACCTGTGTTGATTGAAGACCATAATTAGTTAAATTGTTAAATCAGGAGTTGTAGTGCAGGGCCAAAACAAAAGCCTGCACCGGATCTTTTTCCAGATAGGATTGCGGACCCCTGCTTTACGCAACCATGTTCAATGAAAAAGAGAACTCCACCCATGGCACTGCATGAAGTAACCCCCCCTCCACACCACTTCCTGGTTCCCCTCCCCCCTCCCCCAGCACTCCTCCCCTCCCCCAGTTCAGGTAATGGCATTTTTATGCCTCCAGGTTAATTACCCCTCCGGGCGGGCTTGTTTGGGATGTAATCTGCACGTGTTCAGGATTTGCATTTTCGGGTTCACGTTTCGCATAGTTAATCTGCTCGAGCACTTCAGCGATGTTCCACACGCACTGGTCCCCCTGCTGCGAGCAGCGCTGTTACCCAGGTCCCCCTGCTTCGGGGAGCGCTGTTACCCAGGTCCCCCTGTGCCGGGCAGCGCTGTTACCCAGGTCCCCCTGCTTCGGCCAGCGCTGTTACCCAGGTCCCCCTGCTTCGGCCAGCGCTGTTACCCAGGTCCCCCTGCTTCGGCCAGCGCTGTTACCCAGGTCCCCCTGCTTCGGGCAGCGCCGTTACCCAGGTCCGGTGCTATTACTCATTAATAAGACGACCGCGCTGATGTTCTCCTGCGCTGGATCACGGATCTGCAGAGAGTATCTGCTAAATAAATTAGAGCAAAGAGCTCTATGAGACGGAAAGCACTGCCCAGAGATTTGTAGGCAAGGTGGTGTTCTGCAACACAGAGCCAGAAGCTGGCCAGTGCTGTCATTTCATTGCACACATTCTCCAGACCTGCACGCCAAAAAAAAAAAACTGTACTTTTCTTTAAATGAAGCCATGTTGGTTTAATGCACGAGAGGCTGAGTCACTTGTGCAAACAGGGCATTATTCAGAAGCATTACAGAGCCCTCTGCCTGTGCGTGCTCAACTAGGACTTCCTGAATTGATCAAGATATTGGCTGAGACAAAAACCACCAGACACAGCAGTCCCCCAGAATAGAGTTTAAAAACCGCTTCCCTAACACCGACTTCAGATTGAGTGACATCTCTCCAGCAGAAACAAACCACGAGAAAAGCACGATTCAGTAGAACAAGGTGCAGTGCAGTGCACATAACAGCAATGCTGGACTGGATACTGGATTTTGAGCAAATTTTTTTTTCCATTTGGTACATCCAACTCCCACTCTAATCTGGAATGTCCAAGCATCTGCAACCGCAGGCGCATTCAATGCACAAACTCCGGTGCGCATTCAGAGCAGTGCAGACATGCGTGGTCCTTCTCCAAGGCAGACGGTTTGACCAGCCGCTTCTTTTCAGAACCGCAGGCTAAAGCAGAGTCTGCACAGGGCGGAGTCAGAGGAGGACCTTTCACATGCGTCTCTACCGTGGAGTCCACAAGCGCCCGATCCGATCGCGAGATAGCGACGGAATGTGGGCGCTAACCGACTGATCACCCACCCATACTCTGGGTGGCGCAATCGCCAATCGCGCATCACCCTATGGCGCTACCGGCCACAGTCAGCACTGCCACGGCTTGGGTTCGACCCGAGACCCTGGGGCTCGTCCCTGCACCACGGATTCTGAGTAAATCTCTATAAGAGGGTTCCTGCAGTACTTTCTGCAGCGGAACTACTGTCTATGACAGGTGGCCGGTCTCCGAGGACCCCACTATGCTACAAAGCCGTCTATCACAGTGCCTGAAAGCCTGCTTTACTTCTTACATCAGGCTCATTGGCTGTTGCCTGTTCAAAGACCCAACCCCCGACTCTGAATTAATTACCTTCAGGCAGGAGTTTTATTGTGATGCGTTCGCACCACACGTGCTCAACGCAGCCTGATCTGCGTGAGGCAGGGGCACTTCGACCGCGGTACGGCAGCTTTTATTGAACGCACGTCGACAAAAACGAGGACTTCAGCACAGTCCTCGATTTCCGGTCACATCCCTACATCCCCCCAAACCCCCCCCCCCGCCCCACCACCGAAAACCACATGGGTATGAACCCCCCTAAACCTCACAAGCTATTCTCGTTTGCAGTGCAGATTTTAGGCCAACAGAGGATGACTCCGGTAGAGGCTAATCTCTGCTCTGGCGCTAGGCTAACATTCAGAGCTACTGACGAAACAGAACAGGAAGGAGATGCCTCTTCACTGACCCCTGAAAGGAAGGAATCCTACAAACATGAGATCCATTATGACAACAACATAATTCTAAGGAATGCGTTCATGTGAAGTGTGTCTGAAATATTGTATGTGACGTTACCCTGCGCATGAATATACATTATCACACATGCTAAATTTACATGCCACAGTAGATATTTATACCAGAGCTGTCAATTCATTAAAAAGTATCCTAATTGCACGGTTCCCTATGGTTACTCACAAGGTAATTGTAATTATCATATTTTCTCAATTAACGCTCAGTTTCCCATTTAAAAAAACATTAAGTAGAACTTTAAAGGTAAAGAATACAGAAACAAGTATAATGGAAATTAAATTGCATTGCTTAATAGCACCGCAGCTAATACCAAGAACAACCGCAAATACAGAGTGCAGCTGACGCATACCTATACTTATAATTTTGCGATGCTAATGAAATATCAGGCTTGTAAACAAAATGTACAAGTTTCAACTTTCTGTTCTTAGGTCCATGCTGATGGCCTGTCTCCAGTGCAGCACACATTTATGGAGTTAGCTAGCTGTACAAAACTACTCAGGAAACAATAGGAGAGACTGAATTGCATAAAATGACCTTTTTAAATTAACATAATTTTGAAACGCCCTGGTTTACACACATGAGTAATGAGTGGATATTTCAAAGCAAGATAAGCAGATATTCAGACATATGTGAAGAAATCCTTTTTGAAATTCTTTTTTTTCTCATTTGTGGAGAACTGAGGTGGATTCAGGTCTCCGTGGTGGAGTTACAGGACCCCCGTCCCAGGTCTCTATCTGTGTTCTCACGGATCGCTCCCAGATTGCTCCCCGATTGGTCCCCGGGGGCCCGAGCTGTCAGCTGGGGCCTCCGTGCGGACGCCTCTGATTGGACGAAGCACAGCGATGTCATTACCGCGGCCTCCTGTTCCGCCACCGGTGCGGCGATTAACATACGGCTCGCGGCCGTCCAATCACCATGAGAGCAGGGAAAGGACGGAATAAACCGCAGCTCACTGATTCTGTGCGTGGGTGCGCGTGTGTGCGTGTGTGTGTGTGTGCGTGCGTGTCTGTGTGTGTGTGTGCGTGTGAGTGCGTGTGTGTGTGTGCGTGTGTGTGTGCGTGCGTGTGTGTGTGTGTGTGTGTGTGAGTGTGTGTGCGTGTGTGTGCGTGTGTTTGTACACAACAGTAACCTACAAAGAACAGCTGGAGGAGATGGGCTCCACTTGGCATTAGCACTGGATGGAACACGTCGTACTGGGCATGGTCAGTTCCACCCCCCCAAGCTCATTGGCTGCACTGTGCAAACCACTTCCTGTGACCTCCCATCACTCAGTGCCCAAGTGGATTGACTGGGCCACACAGGGCAGTAGCTGGGGCAGATGGAGAAGCACTGGGGTACATCAGGGCAGTTGTGGTGTCCTGAGAGAGAGAGAGAGAGAGAGAGGTGACACGTAAATGTCTGATGGGGGTGCAGACCGACACGCCTCACCATCTGTTCTCTAACGGGACCAGTGAGATTAAAGGGGGGGACGGAGACGGGCTGTCTTAAGCAATGCTGCCGCAATCTCCCAAAATATTCCTACAGCAAGGAAATGAGTTCACCAAAAGGTTTCATTAAGGAAGGGGGCTTTGCGGCAGGATTCAGGCTCTCCGTGTCTGCTAAACGCCTGTAAGGTGCTGTAATTTAATATAATTTAATGTAATTTAATGGTCTGACATAGAAACCCTCCCCTCCCACAGGGCTGATCACAGCAAACCTGCCTGTTGAGCCTCCATTTAGTGACTCGCTCACCTCTAACGAATGTGAGTTTAAACCATCGCTCACTTCTAACGAATGTGCGTTTAATAAAACGATCACCTCCAATGAGCGCTTATCCATTGTTCCGCTAGCAAATTCACACTTAACTGTCAGAAATTCAGTGGGAAAAAAAGGCCGGACAGGGAGTGTGGACAGACTCGATGACACACAGACATCGTCAGCAGATTACAGATCAATCATCAGTCCTTCCATCAATCTGCCGAAAGCCCAGACCTCTGGACTCTAATGGCTCGTCAGGGGGCTGGTGGGAAAAATCAGTCGCTTCTGCAAAGCCTGGATCTGTGGTCATAACACACTACAAACAGGCCTGGATCTGTGATGATAACACAGGGCAAACAGGCCTGGATCTGTGATCATAACACAGGGCAAACAGGCCTGGATCTGTGATCATAACACAGGGAAAAACAGGCCTGGATCTGTGATGATAACACAGGGAAAAACAGGCCTGGATCTGTGATCATAACACAGAGCCTGCTACAAACAGCTCACTGGCGATATGCATGTAACCTCACGCACACCAGGAGTCTTGGGCCCTCCTGAATCAGACCACGCCCTCTCGGATCAGACCACACCCTCTTGTATCAGACCATGCCCTCACCCCCTGCTGATGTCCAATTCAGATTCTGCAGGTCAAGTGGACGGAAGGAAAACCCCCCAGGAATGACAAAAAAGGGGGGGAGACAATATATACAATATTCAAAATTCATACAATATTCATTCTGCTGATACAACCTCTGCTTATAAAACTATCCTAAAAACCCCTTTTTTTAAACTGGTCCTGAAAGTTCATAGCTGTGGCCCTGTAAAGAGCATTATCAGGCCAATGTCAAAATATGTCCAACCAAACTCTTTCCCTGGGTTCCAGGTTCCCTGTACAGCAGGCCTGAGCTGCTCCTTAGCAAACAGAACAGAAGCGGGTCGGTGTGTGGAGGAACAGTCGCGGGTTTAGCGGGTCGGTGTGTGTGGAGGAACAGTCGCGGGTTTAGTGGGTTGGTGTGTGTGGAGGAACAGTCGCGGGATTAGCGGGTCGGTGAGTGTGGAGGAACAGTACCGGCTGTAGCGGGTCGGTGTGTGTGGAGGAACAGTCGCGGGTTTAGCGGGTCGGTGTGTGTGTGGAGGAACAGTACCGGGTTTAGGCCATGCTGGTAACTCCATCTTCCCAATCAGGGAAAGCTGAACCCTGAGGAAGCCGCTTGTGAAAAGGCCCTAAATTATTGATGAAGGCACTCTGGGCTGTGCTGGGACAGAAACCAGCTCTGTCAGCCTCTTTCTCTCCACACATCTCTGCCCCCCCCCCCCCCCCCAAAACCCCCCTCCCCACTTTTGGGCCATGCCAGCTCGGTGAGGGAGGGGGTCTCGACTGTGACATCACCATCAGGGAATGGGGCTCCAGTTCTGCCTCTACTGCACCATGGGAGCTATTGTACTAAAGACTGATCTCAGATCTGTTATTAATGCAGTACTGAAGGGTGCCATTTGGCTAAAGACTGATCTCAGATCTGTTATTACTGCAGTACTGAAGGGTGCCATTTGGCTGAAGACTGATCTCAGATCTGTTATTACTGCAGTACTGAAGGGTGCCATTTGGCTGAAGACTGATCTCAGATCTGTTATTACTGCAGTACTGAAGGGTGCCATTTGGCTAAAGACTGATCTCAGGTCAGTCTGTACTGCACACAGCTCTCTCCCCAGGTGAGGAGGGACGTGGCAGAGATGAGATGGGCCTTCGCTTGGGATCGGCCATTTCAAACGGAGCAGTAAAGAGAAAAGGGGGTTTTAAAATTGGGGGGTCCATATGGAGCACAGGCAGATCCAGCTGCTGCTGGTGCGCTTCCTTCCCCTGCACTCTGAGGAGTAATGAAATCACTAACACCCCCCCCTTCATACATACACACACACACACACACCACCCCATACACACATACACCCCCCTCCCCCCACATCCCCCCCACACACCACCCTCTCCGCAGACACACACCCCACCACCTCCTTCATACACCCCCCCCCCCCCCACACACACACACACACACACAACCCGGCACACATACACCCCCCTCCCCCCACATCCCCCCCCCACACCACCCTCTCCACAGACACACACCCCACCACCTCCTTCATACACCCGCCCCCCCCCCCCCCCACACACACACACACAACCCGGCACACACACACACCACCCCATACACACACACACACACACACACACCACCCCATACACACATACACCCCCCTCCCCCCACATCCCCCCCACATACCACCCTCTCCACAGACACACACCCCACCACTTCCTTCATACCTCCTTCCTTCATACACCCCCCCCCCCACACACACACACCACCCCATACACACACACACACACACCCCACCACCACCACACACACCCCCCCACCCTCAGCACAATGGGACACGTCTCTGCTAGGCACACACACACATGCACACACATGCACATGTGCACATACATGCACACACATACATGTACATACATAAAGTACACACGTTATATGCACACACATAATGAATACACACAGTGTACATACATGCGATACACACACATCCACACACTATATATACACATGTACAGACACACTGTAATACTGTGCAGACACACTGTACACACACGGTTTGTAGGAACAGACGTATGCAGAGCAGTGTTTGTGCTGCTGGGGGCAGAGCACCAGCGCAGAGCCCCTGCTGGAGAGGTGCAGATGCAGGTGCAGACGTTTTCAGATCGATGTTCGGGTTCGAGCTGCTCTTGCAGGGACAGGCAGGCAGGAGAGGGGCGCTCTGTGGATGAAGGAGGCGTACTGTGTGTACTAAATAAATATCCTGTACACCGCAGGACAGGAACGCGGCCACTCACACCTGTACTCAGGTAAACACTGCACACCTGTACTCAGGTAAACACTCACACCTGTACTCAGGTAAACACTGACACTCCCAGCATGAGGACGAACACGGCTGAGTACGCCTTTGCTGGTCTAATCATACGTACATGTATGTGTCTTTTCAAGATGCTACTACTAAATAATCTCTCTTTTACTGCAGGTGCGTCCTCCTCCAGGAGGAACTGCAGTGTACTTATGGCCTGGGAAACAGCACTGATCTCCTCCGTGTATTCAGTGTGATAGTCATGCGCTTGCCCACATGTTATTGAGCAGGGGTTGGAGAAAACCGGGCTGTATGTGCAACGCTCTCCACACTCCTGAGGAGCACCTGTCCTGGCAGGACGCGGCACAGGCAATACGTCCATATTCCTGCCCAACTCTCACAAATACACACATACACCTGCCCAACTCTCACAAATATGAACCCCACGTGCGCTCTCTCTCTGTTTCAGTATTTCAGGCTCGTTTGTCTGCAGATGTAAATGAGGAGAGGGGGTTTGGCGGGGGGGGGGGGGAGTGTAACCGAAAGCTCGTCACACAAGTTATTCTCCTCCAGTCCGTTTATACACGCTCACGCTCCCCTCTGCTCTGCCTGGCAGTGGAAACATGCCGCAGCCCAGTCCCGCCACTGTCAGCGTAAATGATTAAACAGGCCCAGCGTCCCACAGCCCAACTGGAGACAGAGCCACCAAACCAGGGATCAGAGCAGACCAGGGACCAGAGCAGACCAGGGACCAGAGCAGACCAGGGATCAGGGCAAACCAGGGACCAGAGCAGACCAGGAATCAGAGCAGACCAGGGATCAGGGCAAACCAGGGACCAGAGCAGACCAGGAATCAGAGCAGACCAGGGATCAGGGCAAACCAGGGACCAGAGCAGACCAGGGATCAGAGCAGACCAGGCACCAGAGCAGACCAGGAATCAGAGCAGACCAGGGATCAGAGCAGACCAGGGACCAGAGCAGACCAGGGATCAGAGCAGACCAGGCACCAGAGCAGACCAGGGATCAGGGCAAACCAGGGACCAGAGCAGACCAGGAATCAGAGCAGACCAGGGATCAGGGCAAACCAGGGACCAGAGCAGACCAGGAATCAGAGCAGACCAGGGATCAGGGCAAACCAGGGACCAGAGCAAACCAAGGACCAGAGCAGACCAGGGATCAGAGCAAACCAGGGATCAGAGCAAACCAGGGACCAGAGCAGACCAGGAATCAGAGCAAGCCAAAATTAAGAAATATGAGCCGGGGCCTGATCTTCTCATCAGACCTGTGTGTGAGAAAGAGAGTGTGTATGAGTGTGTGTGTGTGTGTGTGTGTGTGTGTGTCTGTGCGTGACAGAGCGATTTGATATGACAATAGAAATACGACAAATGTGACAAATCTTAGGAATTTTTAAATATGCCAAGTAATTTTTTCTTAGTTTATGTTACTTTGTGGATTTAAAGAAATGAATGATGTGCTCTGAACTGACAAGAATTAAACCGAATCGATGGTTAGGTCCCGGGGTCCGGTATCGAATCCAGACCATACCAGGGCCGCTCGTAGCTGGCAGCCCCACAGGATGATGGGTAATTGGTGCCAGAGAGGGTTTCTGCCAGCCGAGATGCCAATCAATGTCTCACTGCACACCAGCGATAATTAACGCAGTAACAGAGACGCGGGTAAATTACACAACAGCAGCGGCTTCTGCAAGCGCAGATTTCACGAGCTGAGCGAAACAGGGCTGGAAGCTCCGGGCTGAACTGACAGGCCCAAATCCCAGCTTGGGGTTTTCTTACCTTGTGCAAGAAACATAAGCTGAGTTGCTTCAGCACCCAGCTGACTAACTGAATAATATATATAACAAACAATGAATGCCACACAGGCAGTTGTGTGTCTGTCTAGCAAACGATGTAAATGTAATAATGTACACGATAAAAGAAGCCTCTCATTTTTTACGATCACAAAAAACACACACACACACACACACACACACACACCTCCACCCATCACCTCCACATGTGCATGTGCATGTCCCTGCATAGCCTGGCTTTAAAATGAACACTTTCCAGACTGCTCGAGTTACTAAACTAAGATCCAGGAGAGGCGTTTTCAGACGGCCCCTAATGCAGTCACCTTAGCCACTGCGCCATGGTGCCCTATGGGTATAAATAGCCACATGCCGCCTCTCTCTCCCGCCAGCTGATTCTGGCATCTCCACCTTTATTCCAGCTTTTTATCATTTTAAATCTTCTTCCATCCCATCTTTGATGTGTGAAGAGTGGCGGTGGGGTGGGGTAAGGGGGGGTCAACAGCAACCAGGTGTGACCTCATCCCCGAACTCCAAGCTCCCGATATACTTTTTATGAATAAAACCTGTGGCATCTGTCGTATGAAAATGTATTCAACTGAAAAAAAATTTTGTTTTAAAAACAATGGATACTGAACGCAGACGCAGACACGCACAGCCAACCCCTCAGTCTTTAATCTTTTGCCGCCGTACAGAGACCGCAGTCCTGGGTCTTACTGTTAGCGTGTCATATTTTATTTAATATCGACAACATGCAGCACGAGGGGAACTGCAGCGCTGGGCATATCGGCAGACTTATAAATGCTAACGACGGCAAAGGGCAAAAAGCTAACAGGGAAATTAATTTAAAATTCTTAATCAGCAACGGAGGAGATCATTAAGCAGTCGGGCTGAAAAGGGAAAGAGGTAGATGACTATCGAAAGAGATCTGAAGCTGCTGAGGTACTGTGATTGTATCTGTGCTTGAACGGAGGGCATGGTCATATAAAAAATTTTAACGGATTAAAAAACTGTACGTTTACTTCCTGGACATTAAACGAGGAAGAGCAAAAATTAGAGACATGCTGCCTCTGACACTCATTATGCAGGTCGTATCTGACACGGACAGTGGCTGTACTTTGAAAACGCGCTTTCCGGGAGAGCAATGCCTGCCTGGCGGCTCTTCGTCGGTGCTTTTCAGAAGACCCGTTGCCATAGTAAAAACTGTGACGTTTTCCATAATTTACCCAAGTTCTCTGCTCTGTCATTCAGTTCTATTATTTTTCTAATTTGTTTTCAATTTTATAAGGTTTTACAAATGCCAATGTCAAAAAGGAGCAGTACAGAGATCCGAGGCTGAACTGCCCCCCCCCCACCCCCACCCCACCCCCACCCCCTCCCACTAGAGCGGGCCCCAGCCGTTATCCAAAAGCATACTGTAGTATGAGATAATGGATAATGTTCTGTCTGCGCACCTTAACGCTATGCTGTCTAGACTCCTGAGTGAGCTCAAAGGTTATTGGTCAGCTGCCGGAGCAGACATTCTAAACAGCCCATATTGACAGCACATTGCGATTGGCTGGCTCTCCTCTGACCCCTCCCACGTGCTGTGTACAGAATACCAGCTTACGCCATCAGGGCGACGTTATGGCAACCCCCAGTTTACAGTCAACAGACTTCTTTTATTCCCGAATAGATCAGGCTGCTCAACAAACAGTCGAGTTCAAGTAAAAACACGGGGCAAGTGCAATCATAGGATCTTGAGCAATAAAATGGGTTGGTGCAATATGTTTGAGAATGGGTTTACATGCAGGAATGGGCTTTGGGGGCAATGGAGGATTTGGGTCATGTATTCCAGTTAAGTTTGTGTGTAATGGAATGTCTCTGTCTATAAATGAATGTAATGGAATTGTGTGGAACAGAGCTGCTTATGACAAAGAAGAATAATAATGTCTGATAAATCAGATCATGAAGCATTGGAGCATTGTATTGCAGGTCTGTAATGCAATCTCACCTACTCAGTGAAGGGACAATACATTAACCTACCCTCATCCCAGCCAATGAAATAATGAGATTTTGTTTTTGCGACTTGCGTAACTGTCACAGCCTCAGAAATGTAAATGATCCCAATCCAGATGTAAATTTAGAGAAAACCTAAGAACCGGTGGTGACGGAGGTACTGCAAATGTAATCACGCCCTCGACAGCACAGCTGTGTGTAGTCAAAGGGCCTGGGACCTGAGCTGGGGAAACAGATGGAATTCCACTCCAGTAAATAAAAAATAAATACATTACAATAATGAGTTGGAGCTGGGGTGTGGCTCCCACAGGACCCACAGGAAACAAATCTGCTTTTAAATGATGGACTTTAAAAATAACCCATGAACTCATTTAAATTGGCAGACTATAGCTATGGTATATATATACATATATATATAGCACACAACACTTCCTCAATGTACTCAGTGGGTGGTGTCATGGAAACAGTGAATTTTGGGATTTAAGTCTCAGAGAGGGTAGAGACAGTATCTTTCTCAACAGCACTTTAATGACGCTTGCGATCGGTCGGCGAAGGTTTCCTCAGTTTTGTCTACACCGTATCTGCCTGCCCGCAGAGGTATGGGTAACCGAACAGACAATCAAAAACCTGCACAGAGGTTCAGAAGTTGATATGATTTCGAAAAACTTTGAAAATATCAAAGGTTACTGATTCTGAAAGCGAGACAACCAAAATGCTTCCAATTAGCAGAGTAATGCTGGCCTCAAAGGCAGAGAGGGGAGATTTTCTCATTAAGGCCCAGACTCACATGGTGCAGAGACACTTCTACTGAAATATTGATTTTTGGTTAAATTAAATCCACAATTATAGTCTTTTATATTCAAATGTGGCTGGATATAAATTCACAAAAAAGTGTGCAAATAGTCTAGAAAATAGAGAGAGGGGAAGCAATGTGGTGAAATGGCCAAACAGGCATACTGTAACACCGTCATATGCTTGATTTTTCTAAAGTTAAAAAATGAAAGATCTTCAGAAATGTGTGGCACAAGGTTGTCAAAAACCATATAGAATGTGTGGTAGTTTCAGACTGAATATTCAGAATGTTTAGGAATTTAGTTTTAAACAGACACTACAGTAAAGTGGGACGGGATAATCCAGGCAAACAAACGCCTTGCTGTGCTGCACCCAAAGCACAAGCCACATGCCATCTGAAGAGCGAGCCCCAGGAAAATGGCTCACAAGGTTTTTAGCAACTCAACTAGCTGAGCTGCACAGCACCACAAGCTGTGAGCTTTAGTCAAATATTTTTTTAACACTCAAATGTGTTTAAAAAACAGAGCGCAGCCCTAATCCCCATCTACACCTCCATTAAGCACGGTGGCATGTACCTTCACAAGAAAGACCATAAAAAACAATTCATTATTTTTCTCAACTCCAATGATGTCTCCTGTTCAGAGCATCGGGGAAGAAGGCCCTGGCAGAGGGATATGCATTTGTAATAACCTGAAAATAATCAAGCAGTGAAGCTCGATCACAGGCTGAAAATAGCAGCAGCTCACTTTAATGAGATTTCTGGCTGTGGCCACAGCTGTTCCGTGTAACACACGCTCCCTGATCTCTGACCCATCAATTTGCGGCCCTCCTGGTAATGAGATTGATCCCTCTTCCCTAAAACGGGAGGTAAAGCAGGTGCAGACATCATTTACGAACCAACACCCGCCCCCCTTACCAACCCCCCCCCGCCAGCCACCCCCCCCCCAACCCACCAAAAAAACCCCAGAAGTGCCTTTCCTGCCGACACAGGCAGATACACACACACTTTACCGCCACACACACACTTTACCGCCACACACACCTCCCCCCAACACACACATACACACACGCACATTATTTTTCAGCCACACACACACACACACACACACACAATTCTACAGTCACACACACACACACACACACATAAACATTTTACATCCATAAAGGGACCGGAAGAATTTAAGATAGTTGCTGGGGACATTTGCATCTCAAATTCTTTTACCGCGGTGGCCAGATAGGGCAGTGCCTCTGGCTGCATAGTAATGTGTTAAAGACACAGGCTCTTTTTGTTCCTATCTGCAGATTCATTTCACTCCGCCTTTCCTGCTCTCGATAAAAAGATTAGATCTGTTTCAGATGGCCTTAAATCACGCTTAAGATAATCACGATGTGTTCTGTGTCCCAGTGAAACTCAGTACCCTTATTCTGGTGATAACCCCATATGCACATGCACACACACTGCTTGTAGTGCTACGCCATACTCAGAATATTTTATGCTTGGGGAAAGCTCTCTAAATTAATTATGTGGCCAATTATGTAACTTGGAAGTAAAACCAATGTGATTGAGACATTCAGGCGTATTCTGATATGAACAGGAAAGAACATTGATATACATACAGCTTGTCTGTTTATGTTAAATTGTACCGTAACAGCCGCATCACATAAACGCACAGCTATAAATTTAAGCTTCACATTTTCCCCACGCAAGAGGATGAAGTCGATAACAGCTCCTATTTCTTGGAGGTTTCCTCCACAACACGATGGTGGACAGACAACTGCTGTCACGTAGGGGAAGATGTTCGCGCATCCCATAAATTTATCATGCGCCAAGGACCTTACGAGGCGGAGACACGAAGAGGAAGGGAGGCGTACAGCTGTACGCCAGCTGACCCCAAAGGGCGGAGCCACGTTTCTGATTCGGCAGTGAAGAGGAAAGTGGGTGCGCGTTACACGTAACACCCAAAGAAATGCCTAAATTCCAGATGGATTGAGTGGGCTGAACAAATCAAAAACTTGTGTGGGTGGGGTTATGAAAGTGGGCGGGGTAACAGCCGGAAGTGTCTCGCGACTGGTTTGGCTGTCATTTGCTGTAGCTTCGGTAGGTTCCGAGGAGAGAGGACAGTGGCGAGGAAACGCAGGAAAGGAAAAAATTTATAAATGCAGTAATAAGAAAATGCCAGCCACCATAAAACCATGAAACCGACCACGAAGCATATTTGATTTATATACGGTTGGTGTTATATTCAGAAAATCTAAGGGACTGGCTATCCTTGATGTAAAATTTGTTAGCTAGCTAGCTCGCCGAATAGTTAGAAAAATAAGATAAGGCTGTGTCATTGAGCAATCAGGACACGGACTAGACAGTAATACATCGAGCTAGCTGTCTGTGATTCCTATTTTCTGTAGTTTTACGGAATTTCAAGGATCCATCCAATCGCCGACCATTTAGCTTGCTAAGGGAGCTTAATTTGCTGTGGTCAGAACGGAGCGGATCTCATCGGAGACGTCGCTTTGGAGACAAGGGTACGAAAAGGTGAAAAGTGTTTATTTTTGACGACGCCAACGTCGACTTTTTAAGACCCTGACCGAAATGTGTAAACCATTTTCCCTACTGGTAACGTAGAAATATCCGAAACAGTGGAAAATTTGGCCCAGATCCCGAGCAAACTGAAGACGTCATCAGAATTATCTTGTATTAAATGGTTGTTGCTTGTTCCTTTTAAAAGAAGAAAATTCGGAGGTATCGGTATCATGTGATTCTCTCTCAGAAACACGGACATTGATCGAATTCATTGGATAGGTAGATTTGATCGGTCTACCTTTCCTGAGTTAGTGGCCGATTATATTTGCAAAGGCGTAGCTAATTATTGTTCGTTTTCTAGCTGACTTGCTGCATGACTGCAAACTAGATCGAAGAGAGCAAACGCTAGCTCAAAGCTAGCTGCTAACGTTCACTGTATTCGTGTAATCGCTTACGTGTTTCCTTGGACACGTTTCGGGACTAAGATGAAGGCTTTTTAAAAGTCATTATTGTTGGATATGCGTTGTTATTTATTTTATAATCACCAGCGAGTTGCCGGACAAAAGGAATATTTCATAATAATTACAGTAGCGAATTAGATCTGCAGTAGGTATTAAGCTAGCTAGTTGTCAGAGTCTAATTGCATTTAATTTCGGCAGAACACATCATTAAATAACTTCGAGTTTCTGTTATTTGTTTGTCTTTTCCAGGAAATTAAGACAACCGAGTAAAACACTGTCAGGGGAAAAATTACCGGAGCACCTAAATGGGGGATTACGGGTTTGGAGTCTTAGTGCAGAACAACACTGGTAACAAATCGGCTTTCCCTGTTAGAATTCACCCACATCTGCAGCCTCCGCACCACCAGAATGCGTCGGCCAGTTCCGCTGCTTTTATAAATAACACACCTGCTAACGGCAATAATGGTGGATCCGCGTGGCTGTTTCCTGCCGCAGCTGCTCACGGCAACATGCAAGACGAGATTCTGGGGTCGGAGAAACCGAAGGCCCAGCAACAGGAAATGCAAGAAGCGCAAGAAAAGCAGCAGTCTCCGGCCCAGCAGGACGCGGGCATCATCTCCGAGCTGGAGAGCTCCAGGTCCGAGGAAGGCAAGGGGGAGAACGGCTCGGTGGACAGCGGCAGCGGCAAGGAGAAGCTGCGGATGGAGTCGCCAGTGCTGACGGGGTTCGATTACCAGGAGCCCTCTGGCCTGGGCTCCGGTGTGCCGTCCGGCGCCGCCTCCTCTTCCTCGCTCACCGGCTTCAACAACTGGTCGCCCGGCGTGCCGCCCAACCCGTCCGCCATGATCAACGAGGACGTCAGCTTCTTCAACCCCGCCGCCTCCGCCAGCAACGGGCCCCTGCTGTTCCAGAACTTTCCGCACCACGTCAGCCCGGGGTTCGGCGGAAACTTCTCCCCCCAGATCGGGGCCCTGTCCCAGCACCACCCGCCGCACCCCCACTTCCAGCACCCCCACAGCCAGCACCAACAGCACCGGCGGTCCCCCGCCAGCCCCCACCCGCCCCCCTTCTCCCACAGGAACGCTGCTTTCGGGCAGGTGCCCCATTTGGCCAACAGCCTGAGCAAGGCCCCCTCGCCGTGGGGCAGCTACCAAAGCCCCTCCCCCACGCCCTCCTCCACCTCCTGGAGCCCCGGGGGCGGGTACGGCGGCTGGGGGGCGTCCCAGGGCCGCGAATACCGCCGCGGCCTCAACGGAGGGGTGACGCCGCTCAACTCCATCTCTCCGCTCAAGAAGTCGTTCCCCAACAGCCACGCGTCCTCGCAGAAGTACCCGCGCGCCGGCTTCAACCAGAAGTCCTGGATGGACGACAGCGTGAGCCGCAGCGAAAACATCTTCCCCTTTCAGGTGAGGCGGTCCCCGCCAGACTTTGCAAACCCCCCCCCCCCCCCAAAAACCCCCCAGAAACAGCCAAACGCTCTTAAACAAAAGGCATTATTGGGCCCCATAGCCTGTCGATGTTGAATCTGGAACATTCCAGTGCCGACAGTGGTGTGCAACCCCTTGGGGGGGGGGGGGGGGGGGGGGCGCGTGTAATTGACTCTAGCTTCGCCCAGGTCTGATCATGCACCAGGACGCTCCCCCCCATCCCTGCTCCCTCCCGCTGCTCGATCAGGCGCTCTCAGTTCCCCTGTTGAGCTGCACATGAAGCGTCTTCCTCAGACTCATGTCTGTGTGAGCCCGACTCACTACTGTAACTGCAGTGTGAAAATGACCTGCAGTCATGCCACGGGCTAGGGAGCAGAGAACATGCTGGCCCGCTCTCTGATAGCAGGGGCTGCGATGACTGTTGCTGTGTAAGCATGATTGGATTTTCCAAATCGGGAGGAAAAGGGCAAAAAGCACTAAAAAAAAATCTATATATAACAAACATGTGAAATGTTGGCCTACTCTGGATTTTTTTCCTGTTTTACTCAACCTTGCTGCTGCTGTGCCGTGCCTAATCTGATTATCACAAGGCTTTCTCGTGGCCTCATTTGATAGATGCAGTACAGTAATAGATCAAAGCCAAGCGCTCTGACTGCCACGGGCAGGGTGAGTAATGTAGTGCTGCCATTCTGGCTGTGAACGATCTGCCATTCTGGCTGTGAACGCTCTGCCATTCTGGCTCTGATAGTTCTGCCATTCTGGCTCTGACAGTTCTGCCATTTTGGCTCTGATAGGTCCGCCATTCTGGCTCTAAATGCTCTGCCATTCTGGGTCTGAAAGCTCTGCAGTTCTGACTCTGAAAGTTATGCCATTCTGGCTCTGAACGCTGTGCCTGGCTGATACTGGAACAGCACAGGTACAAGTGAAACAAAACCCACAGTGGGGAATATTCTCCTGCGTTCCTCCTTCGCCCCGGGCCAAGCGATAAGGGCTCGTTCTGGAGGTCGTCAGCAGTTATCGCGAACGGATGCGACAGATGCTGTTTTACGCAGGCGTCCACTCTCTCTGTCTTTGCTCTTCAGATAATGTGGTATCTGTAATGGCTTGTAAAAGGCAGGATCGGGACAGATTCCCGTTTCCTTGGCTCCGCGATGCTCAGACCGGACTCTCCCATGTCCTCCGGCCAGGTCACCGGGGATAATGAGCCTGGTTTTATTGATCGGCGATCGACGAGGCAGCTGTGACGGATGGAAGATGCAGGGGCTGATGGGTAATGGTGCGCTGGTGGCAGTTGGGGTAGGGTGCAGATGTTCTCCTGGCTCCAGGATAGTCTGTGTTTTGGAAGGTCCTGGTCTGGCTCTGTGGGCTCTGTGCCCTTTTCCCCGGGTTCTGCACCTCGCCCACAGGACCGCTGTCTTGCTGCCCCGCCCTGCCCCACCCCGCCCCGTAGAGTCCCTGTGGTTTAACAGGCTGTCTGAGGAGAGCCCAAAATGAGAGACTCCTTTTCCCACGTGAGCATTTTTTGTTGTTGCAATCCGCACACGTTATGCAATGCTGGCGGATCATGTACAGACAGACCCAGACCTCAGTCTCTGTGCTTCTCCTGACTACGGGCCGGAGCTGCAGCCTGCGTTTAGCACCTCCTGCGTTTAGCACCTCCTGCGTTTAGCACCTCCTGCGTTTAGCACCTCCTGCGTTTAGCACCTCCTGCATTTAGGACCTCCTGCATTTAGCACCTGGTGTATTTAGCACCTCCTGCATTTAGGACCTCCTGCGTTTACCACCTCCTGCATTTAGGACCTCCTGCGTGGGTGGGGGATGGGCAGAGTGGGTGGAGTATTCAGGTGTGGGGGTGGGGTATTTGGTGGGGGGGGGCAGGGTGGGTTGGGTATTCGGGTGAGGGGGTAGGGTATTTGGGATTTGGGTGGGGGGTGTGCAGGGTGGGGTGGGGGGGCAGGGGTACTTGTGGCTGCTGAGGGTTTACATGGACACCACAGTGCGGCTGAAGAGAGAGAGAGCGTGCGGGAGAGAGTATTCCTGTCTGCGGGTCACCTAGCAACCCAGCGCCATGGCCGTCCTCGGTCCTACAGGTTAGACTGCCGCTGAGCTGCTATTGTCATCCAGAGACGCAGAGCTGGTTTCCACGGCAAACACTCCAGCGTTGCCTGGGAGCAGAGTCCTCTCACAGGGGTCAGAGAGACCTGGGCCAAGGTTATACACACATACGCACACACGCTCACACACACACACACACACGCTCACACGCGCACACGCGCACACACACACACACGCTCACACACACACACGCTCACACGTGCACACACACACTCGCATACAGTCTCTCTCTCTCATACATACACCACATACACACTCTCACTCACATACTCGCATACACACACACACGCGCACACACACATACGCTCACACGCTCACACGTGCACACACACACACACACACACACACACGCTCACACGTGCACACACACACACAGTCTCTCTCTCTCTCACACATACACCACATACACACTCTCACTCACATACTCGCATACACACACACACGTGCACACACACACAGTGCTCCTAGGCTCAAAGTCCAGACATCCTCTTAGTCCTGAGTAAGCTGCTCTAAACAGGCCCCCCCCCCACACACACACAGTTACGCTACAATAACATGCTGCAATGCAGGACATGCCACTGAAAGGTAGTAACCATAATCTGTGAAAGAAACCAATCATAATCTGTGAAAAAGAAACGGCTACAATCTGGGAAAGAGACCCAGCCATCATCTGTGAAGGAGTACCAGCCATGATCTGTGAAAGAAAACCAGTCATAATCTGAGATAGAACCGGCCATACTTTGTGAAAGAGGAACAGCCAAGCTTGTTTGAATCTCACCTCAGAGGAAGGAGCCAGAGTGAAGAGGAGTGGAGCGTGTGACTGAGGTGGAGACCTCATTATCACACATCTGTCCTTTGCCTTGTTTAACTTGTTCCCTCAGTGTTTTCGTGCAGGAGCGGCAGCTCGCTGAGCTCTGTATCCACTGAGCCCTGTTTGGCTGGGAGGCACATCCAATGCAAACTGCAGTCACTCTAATTAATTTGCACTTGGCCATTTGCAGCTCGCTCACGCAAGCCTTCCATATTCCGGAGACACGGCGTGTCCCTGTGAAAGGCCACTTTCAGCACGGCGCTGTCTCTGCCCTGATGCGCGGACGCTTGCAAACACCCGCAGAACGTGCCCGCGTGATTCAAACGAAACAGAACGTCCCCGCGTGATTCAAACGAAACAGAACGTCCCCACGTGATTCAAACGAAACAGAACGTCCCCGCGTGATTCAAACGAAACAGAACGTCCCCGCGTGATTCAAACGAAACAGAACGTTCCCGCGTGATTCAAACGAAGACTGTGCTCTGTGCTCTGATTCAGTGATTCACACTGCGATCTGTGATTCAGTGATTCACACTGTGCTCTGTGATTCAGTGATTCACACTGTGCTCTGTGATTCAGTGATTCACACTGTGCTCTGTGATTCAGTGATTTGCGCTGTGCTGTGATTCAGTGATTCGCGCTGTGATCTGTGATTCAGTGATTCACGCTGTGCTCTGTGATTCAGTGATTTGCGCTGTGCTGTGATTCAGTGATTCGCGCTGTGATCTGTGATTCAGTGATTCGCACTGTGCTCTGTGATTGGCTCTCCGCACAGCACTTACTCACTGCCATTTAGCTATTCTTTCATTTCTGTATCTTTTGTTTTCTTTCTTTTCTCTTCACCAGCATGTTTTCTTATCACAGCGAGAAGCGTTTATGCGGTAATTGCCGGTTCTGCGGTGTTTTGACACGCTAAGAAGCGGTACTCAGTGGTGATGCGGTTCCCGTGGGAACACAAGCTGTCGATGCTGCTGAGAACTGTGAGGACGTGTTTGTACAGATTGGACTGTCTTTGATTGGCAGTTCAAATGTAAAAGAAGTCCTGTCCTGGGGTGCCCCTGGGGCGGGTTTGGGGTTCAGCACGCAGAACCAGGTCCACTTGCCCAGGTCCAGAAGTCGGTACCCTGAACTATTCATTATGAACCTCAGTGCAGATGAACCTCTGTGCAGATTGACTAGGGAATCACCAAATTACATTTGCCGTTACAATGGGAGGGAATATGTTATCAGAGTCCAACCACTGCGTGGCGCTACACTGGAGACATAGAATGTATTGAGAGTGAGGTTGGAAATCCAGCCAGTTAGAGATTATGCATGTGTTTAAGTGTACATTGTATTTCACGGGAGAGCCGTAATTGTAGGTGTGTGTGTGTGTGTGTGCGCGTGCGCGTGCGTGCGTGTATGTGCGTGTGTGCGCGTGCGTGTGTGTGTGTGTGTTGTAAGTGTGAGTGTGTGCGTGGGTGTGTGTGTGTGTGTGTGTGTTGTAAGCGTGTGTGTGTGTGTGTGTGTGTGCGTGTGTGCGTGTGGGTGGGCGTGTGTGTGTGCGTGTGCGTGTGTGTGTGTGCATGCGCGTGTGTGTGCGTGCGTGCGTGTGTGCGTGTGTGCGTGCGTGTGTGTGTGTGTGTGTGTGTGCGTGCGTGCGTGCGTGCGTGCGTGCGTGCGTGCGTGCGTGCGTGCGTGCGTGTGTGGGTGTGTGTGTGTGTGTGTGGGTGCGTGTGTGTGTGTGTGTGTGTGTGTGTGTGTGTGTGTGTGCGCTCCGAGTCACGCGCTCGTGTGTTTGCTGCGGCGTGTTTGAACGGACAGACAGCCCTGCGTGAGCAGATGATAACAGCCCCTGGGAGTAACACTGCAGGTCAGGTGCTCATTAAATACGCGCACACACCCTGCTCTGCAGCCAGGGCGGGGCTCCAGCACAGAGCCACACCCCTCAGCTGTCCCTCAAGCAGGAAGCCACGCCCTGGGGGGTGTTTCACAAAGCAGAATTACTGAGTTAGCTGGATAACTGCACGGAGTGAAAACCCAGAACAGCTCTTTTTAGCTTCAGTGTTCCAGAGAGTTCTGGTCTTTTCTCAGCACAGTTATGCAGCTAAATCGGTAATCCTGCTTTGTGAAACAGGGCCCTGGCATTATTTCTGCATTAAGCAATGAAACCAGCTCATCTGAAATGTAGAGTTGCTCTACACATGAACACAACAGCTTTAGCCGCCTACGAACTCCAGAATGCAGTTTGCCAGGCCCTTATCTGCATCGAACATCTGCAGCTCTTTGCATGCTGGGTTTTGGAGTACGTGAGGAGAATGTGTGAATGGGATCTCAGTCTGTTGCCACTTGCCACTGAATTCTTTCAAAATGATGACATCCTATAAACACTTTGTCAGATCAGTTAGTTTTTTTTAAAGCAAAATCTAATCTAATCACTCACACAACCCCTCCATTTTATCACAGCTCCGCCCACTTTGTCTAATCGTCACAGGAACGGCCACTCCCACAATCCTTCTATCTTATGTTGGCTCCGCCCACTCACACAGCTCTGTGAGTTGGGTACGCAGACTGCTTCTGTAACGGTTCATTATTTCGGGAGGTCCCGTGACCACCTGCCGTCAGCTAGTTCTGCACAGGCCGTTGTTTGGGTGTCGCTCTTGGCAGACCACTGCTGCGTGACTCAGCAGCCTGTTTGAACCAGCTGTGTAAGAAAGCAGAAATTGAATATGGTCTGGAGGTGTCTGTGCACACAGCTGCACTGTCTGTGTACTCCTATAGCTCTGAAGCACTGCTAACATGCTACATATGGTACTGAGCTCCTGTAGTACTGCTAACATGGTACATGCTGTACTGAGCACTGTAGCATTGCTAACGTGGTACATATTGTACTGAGCTCTGTAGCATTGCTAACGTGGTACATATGGTACTGAGCTCCTGTAGCACTGCTAACATGGTACATGCTGTACTGAGCACTGTAGCATTGCTAACGTGGTACATATTGTACTGAGCTCTGTAGCATTGCTAACGTGGTACATATGGTACTGAGCTCCTGTAGCACTGCTAACATGGTACATGCTGTACTGAGCACTGTAGCATTGCTAACGTGGTACATACTGTACTGAGCTCTGTAGCATTGCTAACGTGGTACATACTGTACTGAGCTCTGTAGCATTGCTAACGTGGTACATACTGTACTGAGCTCTGTAGCATTGCTAACGTGGTACATACTGTACTGAGCTCTGTAGCATTGCTAACGTGGTACATATGGTACTGAGCTCCTGTAGCACTGCTAACGTGGTACATGCTGTACTGAGCACTGTAGCATTGCTAACATAGTACATACTGTACTGAGCTCTGTAGCATTGCTAACGTGGTACATACTGTACTGAGCTCTGTAGCACTGCTAACGTGGTACATACTGTACTGAGCTCTGTAGCATTGCTAACGTGGTACATACTGTACCGAGTTCTGTAGCACTGTGTATGTGGTGAATTTGAACGCCCTGTAATGTATTTTTGTCTTTCTCTGAAATGTGGAAATGGCTGACAGTCATGGTGATGTCTGACTTATTACGTTTTTTGTTTTTTTGAGCAGGAGCGCACCAGGTCCTTCGACGGCTTCAACATGCACTCCCTGGAGAACTCCCTGATTGACATCATGAGGGCGGAGCAGGACTCCCTGAAAGGTACCGCCCATCCCGCCGCTGTGACGTGCCTGCCGTGTGTGTGTGTGTGTGTGTGTGTGTGCGGGTGCTCAGGCGAGCTGTGTGTGTGCGGGTGCTCAGACGAGCCGTGTGTGTGTGTGTGTGTGTGTGTGTGTGTGTCTGTGTGCTCAGACGAGCCGTGTGTGTGTGTGCGGGTGCTCAGGCGAGCCGCGTGTGTGTGTGTGTGTGTGTGCGCGCGGGTGCTCAGACGAGCCGTGTGTGTGTGTGTGTGTGTGTGCGGGTGCTCAGACGAGCCGTGTGTGTGTGTGTGTGTGCGGGTGCTCAGGCGAGCCGTGTGTGTGTGTGTGTGCGCGCGGGTGCTCAGACGAGCCGTGTGTGTGTGTGTGTGTGCGGGTGCTCAGGCGAGCCGTGTGTGTGTGTGCGGGTGCTCAGGCGAGCCGTGTGTGTGTGTGTGTGTGTGTGTGTGTGTGTGTGTGTGCGGGTGCTCAGGCGAGCCGTGTGTGTGTGTGTGCGGGTGCTCAGGCGAGCCGTGTGTGTCTGTGCCAGGGGGGTGGAACCTGAGCCTAGCGGTGTTGATCACCATCATGCTGAGTTGAGCTAGCTACCCTGCCACATTACAGGTGAACAAAACGGAGCAATTTAAACAGGAGAGAAGTGAGCAAACTCTGAGACAGTAAAGTTTCAGTGTTTTACTGCCGAACACAATGGTTTTGATTAGTATGGTCTGTTCTTTTCCAGTGTCATTACTGGCATTGGTAATCCAAGACAAGAACCTTTCTTCCCTATTTCATCTTCTGGGAGAAATGAGCAGAATCTTTCCAGGATGTGTGACAGAGTGACATCTCTGTCAGCTGCTGCAGTACGGATGCTGCAATGCCAAATATAAATCCGTACGGGTGTACAGAAACGGGCGCGGGATAGAGATGAACTCCATTTTGGATTGATCCTGTATACGTGGTGAAAGAGACTTCAGGCTGTTCTGTTCACAGTGAAGGCACTGGCAGGGTTATTATTTGTTATTTTTTTTAACTGTGTATTGGTGGTTGTATTAAGTCTTTATGCGAATATGATGGAGGTTATTTTTGTGTAACTAAACAGGCATTTCATAGGCAGTATTGACGCACTAAGTCTGTGCTTCCAGACAGAGGTATAAATATAATCTAATGTAATGTTGTGTAATAAAATGTCGGCTAATGTTTATGTAGCCAGTGCAGCCATAGCTCTTTATTAGCTGTGCTGAATTGGAGACTGACTGAGCACAGTTCTCCCTCACTGTGCTGAATTAGAGACTGACTGAGCACAGTTCTCCCTCACTGTGCTGAATTAGAGACTGACTGAGCACAGTTCTCCCTCACTGTGCTGAATTAGAGACTGACTGAGCACAGTTAGAGTTCTCCCTCAGTGTTGTTCAGCTGTGCTGTAGCAGCAGTAATGGTGGAATCAGCTGTAATTTTGTTAAACGCGAGCGACAGAAGGGGCTATGCTAGGAGGAGTCTCTCAAACGCTGCCTCTTGCTCCACACTGCAGATAGACTCTCTGTGAAAACAAACTGCGGGTGAGAGGCTAATGTAATAAGGGGTCTAAATTGAGCTCTCGTAGGTGCAGTGGGAGTGTGCGTTGCACTAATTATGTCTGTCTGAACCCGATGCTCTGCAGCCCCGCAGGCTTTGATCTTGATATGCTCTGTGTGTGAGGTATACCCTGCGGTCAGGCTAGTCAAGTTTGGTTGCACTGCCCCTTAGAAGCTCGGGTTAGAAATGGCTGCTTTTCTGGAGGAACGCTGTGTTAATATGGGCTACAATGCACTAATGTCCGTAATATGAGCAAAATGTTTCGATGTGCGTTAATTGATTTACTTGTGCTGCATGTGTTATTATGTGCAGTTATAATTATCTGTTGTGCTAGTATGTGCTGTGTCAATGTGCTCATTGTATTACTTACGATATCATGCGCTAACAGTGTTACGTGCTAATTGTGATACCATGCGATAACAGTGTTACATGCTAATTGCACTACTCTGCACAGTGTTAATATGTGCAAGTTGCACTGCTATGTGTTAACAGTGTCAATATAAAATAATAGCACTGCTATGCGCTAACAGTGTAAACGTACGCTAATAGCACTGCTATGTGCTTACAGTGTAAATATAAGCTAATTTCACTGTCATGTGCTAACAGTGTTAGTATATGCCAATTGCACTGCTGTGCGCTAACAGTGTTAGTATACGCTAATAGCATTGCTGTGCGCTAACAGTGTTAGTATACGCTAATAGCACTGCTATGCGCTAACAGTGTTAGTATACGTTAATAGCATTGCTATGCGCTAATTGTGCTAACGTGGGTTTCACCACTCTGGCACAGCAGAAGGACACATTGGGACACAGAGAGAGCAGGGTGGAATTTGGGCAGAGCTCCCACCCTCTGGTCCGTAGGACGGGACCACTGACGGGTGTAGGATGTCACTGCTGGGTGTGGGTGTAATTCTGGGTCAAAGACTGGCTTTTGGAGCTGGGTGGGGTTTTTGGGTGGAGCTGCAGGTCGTGGATGTCTGTTTTTGTGCGTGTGGTTAAGTGCTCGGTCTCACTGAGGGACATTATGCATTGCGTTTACCACAGGTGACGTAGCTCTCCAGCCCAGGATTACTGTGGCTAATCTGGGGTGGAGCGGGTGGAGACGGTCTGCTCTCATCTCCTTTCTCCCCTTACCACCTCTCTTTTACTCTGTTCTTCCCCATCAATTTTTCATTTTGCCTTCTCTCTGTCTCTCCCTCTTGCTCTTTCTTTTTCTCTCCCTCTCTCTCTCTCCCGCTCTCTCATAGCTGTTCTTCTACCTGCAGCAGCTCAGCTGCTCTCCTAATGGCCGCTCTCTCTCGTTCCGTGTGGCGGTTCAGCCGGTTTTATCATCTCCGGCGTGAAGCTGAGCTTCAGGTTCTCTGCCTGCTGCTCGTGCTCCATTTTAAAATGACTTCCTCTGGCGAAGTGCTGGCTCTTCTGCAGGCTCATTTTCATACTGTGCTGTTTGCTGTTGATCTCGCGCACACAGCGAGTCTCTCTCTGCTTCAGGGAGTCTCACACTGAGTCACCGCTGCCTGGCTGACTCATCCAATCAGATTTCGCCCTGTAGTAACACCCTGCACCAGGGAACATTAAGTGGGCATTTTGGAAAAAGACTCATCGCGGCCAAATTGCCTTATATGCCCAGCAGCAGGTGTTTGAGTCCGTGAATTCTGTCCTTTTTCTCTGATGATGTTTTGAAGATAACAGCTGTCCCTGTAGCTGCCCGATTGGCTGGCCGTGCCCCAGTACAGGCAGCCAATGGCGGGAGAGGAGAAGGCTGAACAGTCCCCTCCCCCTGTCTGTGCAGGACTGCGTTTAGGAGTGCACAGTGTGTTCAGTTCACCAGCCTGAGGGGAGGATTTGAGGGATATTCAGCAGCTCCACAACCGGAGACTGGTACACGTGCGCTAACAGGACTTAACCGGTCACATGACTCTTAACCACATGACCCATGAATCCCCCCGCTGCAAAAAGAGGCTTCCGGAAGTTTCCTCCAGCCAGGATCCATACGGGGGCGTGGCTCTGTGAATGACCCGCTTTTCATCTCTGTCTCCCCCTGCAGGGCGTCTGGGGTTCCCACACCCGGTGGGGGACAGCTCTTTGCCCATAAACGGTACGTGTGTGTGTATGTTTGTGTGTGTGTGCGGGCGTGTGCGCGTGTATGTGCACGTGTGTGTGTGTGTGTGCTTGCGTGTGCACGTGTGTGTGTGTGTGCACGTGCGTGTGTGTGTGCGCGCGTGCGTGTGTGTGTGCGCGTGTGCGTGTGTGTGCGCGCGTGCATGTGCGTGTGTGTGTGTGCAGGTGTGTCTGTGTGCGTGTGTGTGCGCGCGCGTGCGTGTGCTGGTTTGGGCGCGCTCTGTGACGTCCGCCCTGCGGTAACCGTCTCTAGGCGCCTGAGACAGTCGCGTTGCGCAGGGGCGGAGCTTTCTCTACTCATCACACACGTCTCTTCTCTCGTTTCTCATGCAGCAAGGAATTATGGGAGACGACGAGGTAATGACACGATTTCAATCCGTCACAGATGATCTCTTACTTTGGTTGTGCGCGTGCGCGCGTGTGTGTGTGTGTGTGTGCATGCGTGTGTGTTTGCGCATGCATACCCGTTTCTACGCATTGGTGGTGATCTGTCTGTGGAAACGCATAGCCGTGACAATGGTGTGGAAGAGTGTGTTTCTGCCAGAACTGCAACATGGAGGGTCAGGAGTGCTCTGGGAATTTAGCACAGTATACACACACACACACACACAAACACACACACCATCGGAATTTAAGTGATCGTACATAAAGCAAACATGTTCCCATAACCCCGTTGAAAATAATTTCAAAAATGCTTAACGGTTATCAGTAACCCTGATAAAAAGGCAGAAATTAAATAACAATCAAAATCCAAGACATATTTCATTGGCTGTTTTTAACGCATCTCATAAAAGCAAAACGCTTACAAACGCTACATGTCAGATCTGCATCATAAAACAGGAAGTCCCAGATGAAAACAGTGTCCCAGTCCAGGACGTGTCTAACCCCTGTCCTCACCTGGGACAGGGGGGCATGGAAGACCAGGTCTAACTGGCCCCCTCTCCGCAGCACCCCCCTCCTGAGCGCTGGCTGGAAAATTTGGCTGTCAAGTCGTGCAGAAAAATTTGAATAACTGAACAGAAATGGAAAATAAGCTGACACATCTTCCCATGCCATTCTTTGCTCCTTGTAATTTATCTTTTTCTTTTTTTTTTATTGTGCTGGGTCCTGCAGTCTGTTTAAATCACTGAGCTCTGTTCTCTGTTTGCTGTAATCATACGTCTCTCCTCTGGCTGATTTTGGACTGGTAAAGGGGGGTGTGGGGCTGGGAGGGGTGTTGATGTGGGCACAGGAGGAGCCGACTGGCCTCTATTTATCATTAGCTCTGAACTGAAAGTCTTATGTATGTGGCTAATTTTGTGTGATGGGGAGTGATGATGAAGCGTGTGGTGTGACAGATGCAGTGTGATGAGGAGTGATGATGATGATGAAGGGCATGGCATGGCTGATTTCAGAGGGGCGTGGTGTTGCGCTTGACTGACCTTGTGATTGACAGGTCACTCGTCCTTGTTCCCGATGGAGGACGGCTTTGCGGATGAGGAGAGGGGGGACCAGGGCGTGGCTGGGCTGGGCTTCCCCCACCAGAACGGCGAGCGCGTGGAGCGCTACTCCCGCAAGGTCTTCGTGGGGGGGCTCCCTCCCGACATCGACGAAGGTACTGCCCCTGCTGAAACCAGGGAGATTATCACGGAACGTTCCGGAAGAACATTCACCCAGAAGCGGTCGACGCAGTGTTCCAGAGCAGGGCTGCAGCCTGACCGAGCTCTCGAAAGAAGTGCCTCTAGTCCTAATAGCTTTCCCCATTAATGCAGAGCCTCTCATGTCTGACTGCACGCACACGCATGTCTGTCTGCACGCACACGCGTGTCTGTCTGCTCATGTCTGACTGCACGCACACGCGCGTCTGTCTGCTCATGTCTGACTGCACGCACACGCGTGTCTGTCTGCTCATATCTGACTGCGTGTTCTTTCCTCTTACAGACGAGATTACCGCCAGTTTCCGTCGCTTCGGTCACCTGTTTGTGGACTGGCCTCACAAGGCCGAGAGCAAGAGTTACTTCCCCCCTAAAGGTGAGACAGACAGGTGTGTGTGTGTGTGTGTGTGTGTGTGTGTGTGTGAGAGAGAGAGAGACAGTCAGGTGTGTGTGTGTGTGTGTGAGATACAGGTGTGTGAGACAGACAGGTGTGTGTGTGTGTGTGAGAGAGAGAGACACAGGTGTGTGTGTGTGTGTGTGTGAGAGAGAGAGAGAGAGAGACAGCCAGGTGTGTGTGTGTGTGTGTGTGTTGTGTGTGAGAGAGAGAGAGACACAGGTGTGTGTGTGGTTTTCAAATGAACTGGACCGTGGGGGTGGAGACTAATCACCTGCTGTGGAATCAGGCTGTCTGTGACAGAGATGAGACGCCATGACAACGGTCTGAGTGACATTGCTCCCTGGTTTCCCAGGTTACGCCTTCCTCCTGTTCCAGGACGAGTGTTCAGTCCAGGCTCTCATTGACGCCTGCATCGAGGAGGACGGCAAGCTCTACCTGTGTGTGTCCAGCCCCACCATCAAAGACAAACCTGTGAGTGTCCAATCAGAGTCAGGCAAAACCTGCAAGTGTCCAATCAGAGTCAAGTCAGACCTGTGAGCGTACAATCAGAATCAGGCAAACCTGTGAGCATCCAATCACAGTCAGGTAAATCTGTGAGCATCCAATCGGAGTCTGGCAGACCTGAGTGTGTCCAGTCAGAGCAGTCTAAGCGCGAGGTTGGTAGAAACCTGGGCTAGCAGCACTGAGCCCGTTCTGTCTGATGTTTGGGGCGTGTCCTGAGCCCGTTCTGTCTGATGTTTGGGGCGTGTCCTGAGCCCGTTCTGTCTGATGTTTGGGGCGTGTCCTGAGCCCGTTCTGTCTGATGTTTGGGGCGTGTCCTGAGCCCGTTCTGTCTGATGTTTGGGGCGTGTCCTGAGCCCGTTCTGTCTGATGTTTGGGGCGTGTCCTGAGCCCGTTCTGTCTGATGTTTGGGGCGTGTCCTGAGCCCGTTCTGTCTGATGTTTGGGGCGTGTCCTGAGCCCGTTCTGTCTGATGTTTGGGGCGTGTCCTGAGCCCGTTCTGTCTGATGTTTGGGGCGTGTCCTGAGCCCGTTCTGTCTGATGTTTGGGGCGTGTCCTGAGCCCGTTCTGTCTGATGTTTGGGGCGTGTCCTGAGCCCGTTCTGTCTGATGTTTGGGGCGTGTCCTGAGCCCGTCCTGTCTGATGTTTGGGGCGTGTCCTGAGCCCGTTCTGTCTGATGTTTGGGGCGTGTCCTGAGCCCGTTCTGCCTGATGTTTGGGGCGTGTCCTGAGCCCGTTCTGCCTGATGTTTGGGGCGTGTCCTGAGCCCGTTCTGTCTGATGTTTGGGGCGTGTCCTGAGCCCGTTCTGTCTGATGTTTGGGGTGTGTCCTGAGCCCGTTCTGTCTGATGTTTGGGGCGTGTCCTCAGGTCCAGATCCGGCCCTGGAACCTGAATGACAGCGATTTTGTGATGGACGGCTCCCAGCCCCTCGACCCCAGGAAGACCATCTTTGTGGGAGGAGTTCCCCGACCCCTACGAGCAGGTGTGTGTGTGTGTGTGCGCGCTCATTTGTGTGTGTATCTACATGTGTGCGCGCGCATGCAAATATGTGCGTGTGTGTGCATGCTATCGTATATGTCTGCGTCTGTGTGTGCTGTGTGTGTACTGTGTGCTGTGTGTGTGTGTGTTTATATGTGTGTGCATGCCAGCGTATATGTCTGTGTGTGCTGTGTGTGTGTGTTAGCGTGGGTGTGCATGTGTTGGCGTGTGTGTGCGCCTGTGTGTGTGTGTGTGTGTTGGCGTGTGCGTGAGTCCTCTGTAAAGCCGTTCTGGTTGTGGCAGTAATGTGATTGCACAGTAAGGTCTGCAGTAGGACTGAGTGTCAGGTTTCATACGGAGCTCATCCATCTCACTGCGCAGGAGAGCTTCTGTCGGAACGGGGAGGAGAGCCGTGTAGCACTGGGCTAATTACATTACTAGCTCTTCAGACGTGTGTAATGATATTAACCCAGTGATGCACACTTGTGTCATTCCCTGCCAGACAAAGACGTTACTTCATGTATTCTGTTCTGCTGGTGGAGAGTGATGCAACTCTGGGGATAATTAATGTGATCTGGGCCAGACTGGCATGTGAGCAGGCGGCCATTTTGGCTCAAGAGCTTCCTGTAGTGCTGGGCTGATTCACTGTTGCCGTTTCTCCATGAGTGTTGATTTGTGTTTGTGTTCGTGTTTGTGATTCTGTGTTTGTATAAATGGGTATATGCTTGCTTGTGTGTGTGTGTGTGTGTGTGTGTGTGTGTGTGTGCGCGCGCGTGCGCGTGTGTGTGTGTGTACACGCGTGTGCTTGTGTGTGTGTGTGTGTGTGTGTGTGTACACGCGTGTGCTTGTGTGTGTGTGTGTGTGTGTGTGTGTACACGCGTGCGCTTGCGTGTGTGTGTGTGTGTGTGTGTGTGTGTGTTTGTATAAATGGGTATATGCTTGCGTGTGTGTGTGTGTGTACACGCGTGTGCTTGTGTGTGTGCGTGTGCGTGTGTGTGTGTACGTACGCGTGTGTGTGTGTGTGTGTTTGTATAAATGGGTATATGCTTGCGTGTGTGTGTGTGTGTACACGCGTGCGCTTGTGTGTGTGTGTGTGTGTGTGTGTGTGTGTGTGTGTGTGTGTGTGTGTGTGTGTGTGTGTGTGTGTGTGTGTGTGTACACGCGTGCGCTTGCGTGTGTGTGTGTGTGTGTGTGTGTGTGTGTGTGTGTGTGTGTGTGTGTGTGTGTGTGTGTGTGTGTGTGTGTGTACACGCGTGCGCTTGCGTGTGTGTGTGTGTGTGTGTGTGTGTGTGTGTGTGTACACGCGTGCGCTTGCGTGTGTGTGTGTGTGTGTGCGTGCGTGCGCGCGTGCGTCTTTCCGCAGTGGAGCTGGCGATGATCATGGACCGGCTGTATGGGGGCGTGTGCTACGCCGGGATCGACACCGACCCGGAGCTGAAGTACCCGAAGGGGGCGGGGCGAGTGGCCTTCTCCAATCAGCAGAGCTACATCGCCGCCATCAGCGCCCGATTCGTCCAGCTGCAGCACGGAGAGATCGATAAACGGGTGAGCACGCTCGGGCAGGGCGCTATACACTCAAAGCACGTTTAATGGTGGAAGCAGGAAGCAAACACATGCCCTGCACTGCTGCTTTATGAATAGTGTTTTAATAATTTGTTGTGTGAGTGTGTGTGTGAGTGAGTGAGTGTGTGAGTGTGTGTGTGAGAGTGTGCGAGTGAGTGAGTGTGTGTGTGTGAGTGAGTGAGTGAGTGAGTGAGTGAGTGAGTGTGTGTGTGTGTGTGAGTGAGTGAGTGAGTGTGTGTGTGTGAGTGAGTGTGTGAGTGAGAGGAAGCCTCTGTCTCCTGTCCCACACTGCAGCCCTGAGGCCTGTATCTGAGGGCTGATTCCCTGCAGGACAGCAGTGCACCAGCAGGGCGGCGTTTGGAGGGTTTTTGTCACTGCAGATGAGCAGGACAGGGCAGCTGCAGGGCTGGGGGGGGGGGGGGGGGGTCGTGCGTGCCGCAGGACAGAGGCACAGGGGGGGTTGGGGGGGGGGGGTGAGCTCTGTACCGCAGCAGCCCAGGGCATAACGCAGACATGCAGAAACACCCCCCCCCCACTGCACCAAACCCCCCCCCTGGGATGCGGGCGGGGACGGTTTGCATGGAGCTGCAGCAGCGCGGGGCTCCTCTGCGCAGGATTTGCCTGCCATGTAAAGCCCGACCGCCCCAGCCTGCGCCCGGCCTTCATCTGCATCGCCACGACAACGGCTGTTCAAACGCCACCGCTGCCGTTTGCATTACAGCTCTTTTGATGTGGCGGTTTTTTCCCCCGCAGCGTTGCCTGCAAGCACACTGCTTAAAGCATTCTTAAAAAAAAACAAATATATATATATATATATGTCAGTTTGCATTTTCTTTAAATGGCAGTTTTAAAAAAGTCAGAACTGGGACCCAGCGGTGATGATGGGAAATGTAGTTTTTTTGGACCAGGGCTTGGTTGCCTACGCACGCATGTGCGTGTGTATATAAATATAAATTAGGCTGAATGCAGCGCAGAAGGAAACAGAGTGACACACGCTGATCTCTGCTCAGGGACTTTACTGAAGACCCCTGAGGTTCAGTTAGTACCCAGCCCGGTAAAATGAGTGCACTTGTGTAAGTTTTAGCGTGTTCTGTGCGCAGATGGAGGTGTATTAACTGCGTGTTCTCTGTGCAGGTGTATTAAACGTGTGATACTCTCTCCCGCTCTCAGGTGGAAGTGAAGCCATACGTCCTGGACGATCAGCTGTGTGACGAGTGCCAGGGGACGCGGTGCGGGGGCAAGTTTGCCCCCTTCTTCTGCGCCAACGTCACCTGCCTGCAGTATTACTGCGAGTACTGCTGGGCCGCCATCCACTCCCGGGCCGGCCGCGAGTTCCACAAGCCGCTGGTCAAGGAGGGCGGGGACCGCCCCCGCCACATCTCCTTCCGCTGGAACTGAGGGGGCGGAGCCAGGCCCAGGCCCCGCCTCCTTCCACTGGAACTGAGGGGGCGGAGCCAGGCCCAGGCCCCGCCTCCTTCCACTGGAACTGAGGGGGTGGAGCCAGGCCCCGCCACACCTCCTCCTGCTGGAGCTGAGGGGGCGGAGCCAGGCCCCGCCACGCCTCCTCCCACTGGAGCTGAGGGGGCGGAGCCAGGCCCCGCCACGCCTCCTCCTGCTGGAGCTGAGGGGGTGGAGCTAGGCCACGCGGCAAATAAATGCACTTTTCTGTTGCCGATTCCTTTAGGCTTTTAAAGATCCTTAATATATAATTTAATTTTTAAAAATGAGTAGCAAAATATGTTTATCAAAAAAGTTCCATTTCATTTCCCCTCCCCCCCTTCTTCATTGATTTTATATTAGTGCACATAGAAACTCTGAATGCATTGGAATGACTACAGCTGTTTTAGCATCTGATTTGACTGTAAATTGGCTTTAATTGGCTAATCCGTTAACACTTACTGTAAAGCATTAAAAGCAATGCTTCTGGCTGTGGAACCAGCTTGTTGCTATGAAAGGTGTCTCGCTAATGAAGGGTGCACTTATTTTCAGGATGCAGAGTCATTAGTCCCAGTAGTGAACCAAAGCTTGGTGTAAATTGGTATGTTAAAGCCCCACGTGCAGCCATAGACCCCCTCCGTTTAACCCCTCCTAACCTTCTGGCTAACTGGACTAAAGCAGTATCTTCCCGGCTGTTAGTGTTGGATGTTCGTTTCCCACATGCTAACCTAATACCTCAAGCTTTGCTGCTAATATTTTGAGTAGGGTGTAGACGATAGGCTCCCTCCCTTCCCCGCATACGAAAATCACAAAGGGAAAAGGTGCTGAACAGCCAGGGGTCTGTGTGTGTGTGTGCGTGTTTAACAGGCACCCAGTGAGGCTGCTAGCCAATGAGAGAGCGGGTCTGTACCAGGCTGCTAGCCAATGAGAGAACTGGTATGTACCAGGCTGCTGGCCAATGAGAGAGCGGGTCTGTACCAGGCTGCTAGCCAATGAGCAAGCGAATCTGTTCCAGGCTGCTAGCCTATGAGAGAGGAGGTGTGTTCCAGACTGCTAGCCTATGAGTGAGCAGGTCTGCTGCGGGCTACTAGCCAATGAGAAAGCAGGTGTGCTCCAGACTGCTAGCCTATGAGAAAGTGGGTCTGCTGCAGGCTGCTAGCCAATGAGAAAGCAGGTGTGCTCCAGACTGCTAACCTATGAGACAGCGGGTTTGCTTCAGACTGCTAGCCTATGAGACAGCGGGTTTGCTTCAGGCTGCTAGCCTATGAGAGAGTGGGTCTGCTCCAGGCTGCAAGCCAGTGAGAGAGCAGGTTTGTCCCAGGCCTCTAAGCTGACCCACTTCAGATCGGATACGAAGGTGCGAAAGGCCCTCAGCGACGGGCCGTCCCGTTCGGCTCCGCGCTGCGCCACCTCCAGAGCGCATGTGTGCAGCGTGCCTGTGGGACAGCATGCCATGCGCAGTGCAGCGGGCGCTCTCTCTGCATGCCCCCCCCCCCCCCCCGAGCGCAATAACGAGAACGCAGACGCGCGGCACGCTTTAGAAACCGCGGCCAAAGACGCACGCACGCACGCACGCACGCACGGCAGCCCGGGACGGCTCGCGCCTTTTTACATTTCCGATCTGGGTTCTATCATCGCTCGCTCGAGGTGGGTAAACCAAAGACGGGGCTTGTGAGATCGTTTGGGTCAGAGGTCAAAGGTTAGCAGTCAGGGGTCCCCCACAGGCCAGGAGCACGAGTACAGTTGGAGGCATTTACCTTCCAAAGGTCCAAACGCAGGCGCCTGAGCACGGGGCGCCTGAGCACGGGGCGCCTGAGCACGGGGCGCCGGAGCACGTTAGCTCGTTAGCCAACACGACACGACCCGGAATAAAAACAAAGAAAAGCCGAAGGAATTCTGGGTAATCACAATAGCATCCTGGGTTTGCTAGCTTGTCAGGGATTTTGTGCTGAAATATAACTTCTTATACTAGTGAGAACTTAATCCTTGCGTTGGCTTGATGGTGTTCTTCAACACCGTTTCTACC
This sequence comes from Anguilla pacifica, assembly GCA_039654925.1. Classification (NCBI taxonomy): domain Eukaryota; kingdom Metazoa; phylum Chordata; class Actinopteri; order Anguilliformes; family Anguillidae; genus Anguilla; species Anguilla pacifica. The sequence goes on from CM077286.1 coordinate 5,603,594, forward strand.
ATGACTTGAGTTTGTGGGTGTGGTGGTTAAGCATATTATAACACTTTTTGAAGAATTTGCTGTTAAAGAGAAAAAAATGATTGTTTTATATGTGGCCAGCTGGTTTTTGGTACAGTGTTTTCTAGCTGAATTATTTTTGTCATGCACATATAAACATTTATTATGCACTACTTTTCTATATCTTTTTTTCCAGCTGTCATTTTAGGCACATTTTTCACGAATGGGAAGAGACTCCTTTTTGCAATACCTCAATTTTTCACGTTGTGAAAAGTAGCTTTTGTACTTTTGTTACTGAGAGATCTGCATATATGGTGAAGTTCATTTAAAAGAAAAAAATTTAATGATTTTAATATATATATTATTTTCGATTCTGTTTTTTATACATGTCAGTGCTGAGGGAACCTTTTCAACTGTATAAGCGTGCATTGGTGGTGTTGTGACAAGTTCTGCAGAGGAAAGATCAAAGTGTATTGCTAAAGGTCATATCTTTTACACTAGATGTTTGCTTAAGCAGAAAAAAAACATGGGATTACTATAGCATGAGTGAGCTGTAACACTACAGTTAGTATTTCCACACATGCATTCAGCACCTCGTCTGTTCTGGTTTCAGCCAGATGGTGCATCCCTAAATGTCAGTAGCAGGAATATAACCATAGTATGAAAATGCTGACTTGGTTCATGTTCGGCTGTGTCTTGTGTCACAAGAATGGATGTTTGGTGTTAAATATTTTGCCTTTTAAAAATATATATATATATATTCTTGGGCTGCCAACTAGGTCCTTCTGTAATCTTTAGTATGCATGACATAAAATAAATACAGGAAAATAGCTTTTGAAATTGATCGTCGTGATTGTGCTCTAGATGTTTCGAAAATTTTACTTTTTTAAACCCCGCCCCCTGCCCCACCCCACCCCATGCCCCGCCCACCCACCCACACACCCGTCATGTGTTGATCTTTATGCCTTCCCCATACACAGACCTCTGCAGTGTGCACAAAAAAAACTCTAAATCTATTTTGCCGTGCAGGACTTGAACATCTTTTAGGACAATGTTGGAGAGACTTGATCACTCACACCCCTCGAGGGTCTCTAAGACTTGAATGTGGTAAACGTCACAAGTTAACTTCGAGTTGTTATGTGCAATACTTTTTTTGAGATCTTTTCAGATACGAAATCTTTGCAATGTAATTCTTTAATGCCATTTTTAATTGCAGACATTTAAAGAAGATGTTAATATGTTTTCCACAGTCATTTTCTACGGTTACTGTAACCCTTTACATGCTGGTGTTTGTAAAAAAGAAAGAAATCAAACTATTTGTACTAATATAAATGATTGAAGTTATTTTTAAAACAGTTTTGTGCTCATTTGCTTATTTTGTTTATTTCAAGCTACTGTGATTGACAGCATTGTAATTATTAGGGCAGAAATGTAATTAGCAGTTTATTGGTATATTTTTAATTGGAATGTAATTCATTTTTATAATTTTGATCAGATTTTTGTTATATTTTTGAGGTGAAGCTTTTAATATGTTAAAGTGTCTAGTTTTTACTAATTGCTATATTGTGCTCCACAATATATGGTTCACACTTTCAGAAGGAAAAAATATTTAAATATGTCTGTTAATGATGTTACTTAATGGCAAAATTTCAATAGTTTTTAACTGTGTATGGGAAGGTTGTTGTATTTATTAATAGCATTTTTTTACTTAAGATATCACCTTAATTTTTATTATGTCATTTCTCATTTATAAGTTCCTATTTTTGTATTTTTCTTTCTAATTAAGTTATGTAATACAGATGTCCATATTTCTAGTTGGTCTGTAGAAGTGTAGTGAAACAAAAAAAGAAATCTAATCTAATGTTATTTAATTGTTTGCAGCCAACTATTTATAACAGTATGCATCATTTTTGAATATTTGTAATGTGAAATGTTGAATGAATAAAACTGTGAGAAGCAACTGTATGTGTGTTTGTGTAGTGGGGTCTGTGTGTGAGCAGTAGTGTGTGTTGTGGTTGTGTGTGTGTGTGTGTAGTGGGGTCTGCTTGTGATTCTGTGTGTGAGCGGCGATATGTGTGTGTAGTGGCTGTGTGTGTGTGTGCACTCAGTGCAGATAAATGTTTCTTCAGATGTTTCTGGATCCCTCGGGGAGAGCTATGTATTGATTGCGTGTCAGAAATCTTCATTTGCACAGACTCTCTCAGATCTCTTGGGTTCGCGTGTCTATTTATAACAGTAACCGACGGCAACGGCGACTTCTGGCAGTTTCGCCTCTGAATGAATTCAACTCGGTTTTTTAAAATTAATTTGACCGTTTCATCTGCGGTAACTCGTACAGCAGAACAGACAAGAGGTGTAATGGTGTGCTGGTGACGTACTGCACAGGTTTATATACGTACAGTATGATATTACATAACCACACTGGGGGGTTCATGAGCCATGTTTCATTTTTTAAAATAAATTATGGTCTGATGCCCGAGTACTACAAGCATGTGGCAGTTACAAACTGAAATTGTGATCCTTTGCCCTCTAGAGCCATCTTGTGGTAGAGCGTGGTACTGAACCACATACAGACAGAGGGAGACCAATGCATCTAAAATATGTCCTCCTTTTTGATGTGCTGGTCTGGATGAAACATCACATTACAAAGCACTGGGGCTGTTCTTGGTGCGCATTTCCAATGCATCAGTCAGTCACGTCAATAATATTTAGATTTTTGTTTGAATTATCAAAGATCCAATTATAGACATTAACACACAGACGGGCACACAGACAGACAGACAGACAGATGGAAGAGACAGAAAGACTTCGGCCATCAGACTCACTTGTAAAAACGGTCGCTGTCCTGAAGGGTGTGGCCTAACACCTCCAGCCCCGATTCTTCAGCTGCAAAACATTCCAGCTGAGCATTCCATGGGCCTGCAGGGTCTCCTCTAGCTCGAGGGAAAAGGAGGTGGAGACAAGCTCAGAAGCACACAAGGCTATAACCCTTCTGTAGCACACTCACAGCGCACAAGGCTAACCCTTCTGTAGCACACTCACAGCGCACAAGGCTAACCCTTCTGTAGCACACTCACAGCGCACAAGGCTAACCCTTCTGTAGCACACTCATAGCACACAAGGCTAACTCTTCTGTAGCACACTCAGCGCACAAGGCCAACCCTTCTGTAGCACACTCATAGCGCACAAGGCTAACCCTTCTGTAGCTCACTGACAGTGCTCAAGGCTAATGCTACCAAAGCACACTGATACAGGTAGTTGTTATTCTTTTCCAGAATACAATCATTAGTACATTTCGGCATGGGAGACTGGAATTCAACAAACATTATTCTGTACTTCAAATAGAAACTGCAGCCATATTGAATAAAACTGCCTAAAGGTAAATATTTTGTGTGCCTCTGCTACATTCCTGCATGCCTCTGGTGAACAGAGAGCATTAGCGCCCCCTGGTGACTTTTGAAACCTGGTCTAGCAGTGGTCTGCAGCCCTGGTCCTGGAGAGCCACAGGCTGCTGGTTTTCAATGTTACTTACTCAGTCAAAGAAGTTGAGTGTACGGTGAACTCAGTTCGCCTGGTTGCTTGGGTCTGGTCTGAACTGGGTGCTGATTTTAAGCTGAAAACAAAAACCAGCAGAGCCTGTAGCTCTCCAGGGCCTGTATCGCAAAGCAGGGTTACAGAGTTAGCTCGATAACTGCACTGAGAAAAACACAGAGTACAGCTCTTAGTGCACATTTTGAGGAGGGAGACGTGTTTCTATTATTAATAACGTCTCAGGACGAATAATACCTTGTGCATACGTAGGCTAAACATTTTATTAACATAGCAGCGTGCAGACACAGCAGTCCCGGCTCGTGGGATACGCTCACAAGATTAGGCAACTGCCTCTTTTCCAGAAACATGTAGCACCGAGCGCGCACTAGGCCTGTCTGTTTTACTACCTATTATACTAAGTACATGAAAGGGATGTTTCTTCGGGCATACAATGTGACGTTAGGGAATTTAACTATCCAGTTAGATATAGTATACCTGGATATACTATTTAACTATCCAGTTAGATATAGTATAACTGGATAGATGCTACGCGTCTCTGATAGTGGCCTGCCAGTAAAATGACTGTATGTAAGCCTAAAATAAGGTCAAAATTCGTGAGGGAACAATAATAGGGCTAGCTAACCAGCTATAAAAGCGAGATAGCAAATCGCAAGTTAGTTACGGTAGTTCATTACCTTCGTAATTAAACATTCTTCATGGAAAAACTTGTGCCCCTTTATCCAGTTGTGGCTAGTTATAGTCTCTGAGTGTTTTTTTCCGCCACCGAGACAGCGTCCGAAAGGTTAATATTTGGCAGGTGTGTGAGACACCTGAGCAACGCGTCACACGTCACTCCAGTTACCATCGTTGTGGCTACAGGAAACCCGTCTGTACCTTCATTACGTCACTTCTTTTTCCATTTGATGGCGAGAGAACGGTCGTGCATAGAGCCTATTGGGTTTATATCTATTTTTGTACAGTCTATGGTTTATATTCTGTGGTGAAGGACGTCTATCAAAAGGCTGGGCCAGGTGGAGTATAGTTGGCAGTGCTAATTCTGTTTTGTTCAAACTTCGTTCACCCTAGCAAAACAAAAAACAAACAAAACCCAACAATCAACACCGATACCTTGCTAAGACCAACCAGACTCAGGAAATTATTCTTGCATCCTGTGGATTTCGACAGCATGTACCCAGAATTTTATGGTTCAAAAGACCTTACACAGTTCCTTATTCCCACCAGCAGATGGCAGTCTAAACCTTACGTCCGACTCCCAGCCAAGGGGAAACAACCTCTTTTATACGGTCTATGCTCCCAGCTCAACTGAATGCCTCTCCAGTGCAGATCTGTCCAGCCCTGTTTCTGGAGAGCCACCGTGCTATCAGTTTTCAATCCAGCGCTAACAAAGCACACGTCATTGAACAGTTAGAGATCTCGTTGAGCTTCTAATTAGTAGAATCAGGCGTGCCAAATTTGGGTTGAAATTAAAACCTACAGGATGATAGATTTCCAGGAACAGGTTTGAGCAGCCCTGCTCCAGTGGCTGTTCAATGGTTCAGATTACACCGCACTGTCAGACAGAGGTGGAAAATTCAGGTTCACGAAGTCCACCCTTGTTGTGCTAATTGTGATAATTAGCAAACTACCCGGATTTGCTGATTAGCATAATTCTGTTGCCAGGAGGTCTAATTAGTGAAATCGGTTGGCTGAGTTCACTGGTGGAAGAAACACACGGCAGGACTTTTACCTTCTGCACCCTGAACTTTCCACCTCTGTTGTCAGGACAGCCAAAAGTACAGGTCACTGATTGTTTCCACTGTAGATGATAGGATGTAAGCAGTAAGTATTTATGGATATAATGTTTTGGCCAATGAAGACTGTGTCTAGAAAAGAAGCTCTTTTCTGTATTTGCATGGTCCACAGACACACTGAAACATGCAGACACACGCTTTAGGGTCCTTTTAGCTGTCTGGAGAAAAAACTAAGTGCCCCATCAGTCTGTTCGTCTTCTTGAACAAGAGATTGAAATGTGATATCTGATGGTATATGTCTGCAGGAGGGGATGCAGTCTTTGGCACGTTCGACTTTGGAGAAGCGCCAAAGAGATTAGATGTAGCTACTATTGCGCTGCACTGCAGCCCAGTTTCTTTCTCATAGTATTATTAAAGTATTATTTAAAACCTTCACGCAGACCCCTGTGTTATGTATGGGATGGGTAGTTTTAAAGGGTCTCTGTGACGGGTAGGTGCTCTCAGGTAACGTTGAGCGCTGTGTCAACTTATCTCCCTTTGCGCCAATCTCCCACCGGCAGCCAGTCTGGCGCACACGTCCAGACTGATAGACAGACAGACAGACAGACAGACAGACCCTCGGAGTAGGGGGACTTCCAAAACATTCTCTGTATCCATAAACATGGGGCAACAGCATTGCTCTCCACTGACAGCCACACCAGCAGCTCACGGAATGCTGCGCACAGCCAGGAATTATGGGAAGGCTCGGCTGGAGAGGGCCTCAGTGGTGCAGGCAGGTCTGTTGCATGGAGACTCGTTGTCATGGGGTCAGAGGTGAGCTCAGGCTAAATTTAGCAATCAGCTGATCTGCCGGGGCAGGCATACCAGACTAGTTTAAACAGAAACCTTCTGTGGATTCTGCGGAGTTGATCCCAAAAGGCTCCTGTTCTTGACTTCAAGTGTCCTGCATGACACTAAAGAAACATACAAAAAAGGAAAAAATAAACATAATAATGGTGAAATATTAGCACTGCTTGCACCAGTTTTCATGGTGATACTGCAGGTGTGGGAGAGTTTATTATGTGGAGTTGGACAAACACAGTTACATGGGTTTAATTATAAAGTTGTAAGTTTAATGAGTTGCCAGTTCAGACTCTCACCCTTAAACTGGAATGTTCAAAACTTTCCATCTCAGGAGAGGAGGGAACGGGTGGGATGATTGGCAGGGTTTTACACCAATCAGTTAGAAGGCACATGGATTGAGAGGGACTGCTGTGCTCCCCCCCCCCCCCCATAAAATGCATGAGATGTGTGTGTGTGTGTGCGTGTGTGCATGCGTGCGTGAGTGTGTGTGTTTGTGTGTATGTGTGTGTGTGTGGGTGTGTGTGTGTTGATCGTTGCAGCTGGTGCTTAGCTGTCACTCGTTTTATGTATGCGACAAGATATGCCGTGTGTTAGCGACACTGTTTTTACAGTTGTCCTAACGACTGGTGTTCCACCCGAAGCAAGAGGGAGAAAATAAGTGCCTGTTCCCAAGTCGGGATGGGGGGGGGGGGGGGGGGGGGATTGATGCCGGGGAGTGGGGGTTTGTGTGAGGGTAGAGGTATGATTCCAGAATGTTAGCGGTCACAGTGAGACAATTTATCTTCTAGTTTACAAATCTTTCATTTCTATAAATGAAAGCGCATGTCTAGTACTACGGTGGCCAATGTTAGCCACGCCCCCTTAGTGACGGTTATAGTCTGGCGCACAGTGAAGGGCTGGATATCAGCGCTCAAATGTCTGACCTTTTTTTTTTTTTGTTAAGTAACCATAACTGGCTTAAATTATCGTGACCTTTGGGAGAAGGACTTTGTCAGATTTAGATTTAGCAAACCCTTACTTTAATTTGAAATAATGATGTTTTTTTACAGACAGAATAGGGGGCAGGGATTGTACAAGATTAGTGTATGCAGTATGCTCCTCTATCACTCAGTGGACGACATGTGAGACTCCGCCCACTTCTTACGGGGTCAGCCGCTTTAATCCCCTTTGAAGGGACAGTGATGCGCATTACGTGCAATTAGACTGAGATATTTCATCATTATCTTCTCAGGACCACGAGGACAGCATGTGACGGGGGCTGCTGAGCCAGCTGCCCCCCCCCCTCCCCCCAGCCCCCCCTTTCTGGCCCAGTGCAGGCAGGGTGGGGGGGGGGGGCTGTGGGGCCACCCCCCTGCCCCCAAAAGGGGTTGGACATGATGCCCCCCTGATGTTCGGTGGGGCAGCAGTCCTCATTCCAGCACAGCCAAGCTCAGCACTGGCCGCTTCAGACAGACTGATATCGCAGTTTTCTGTAGTGGCCTGGTATACGTGCAGTATGCAGCATGTGTGCAGTATGCAGCATGTGTGCAGTATGCAGTATGTGTGCAGTATGCAGCATGTGTGCAGTATGCAGTATGTGTGCAGTATGCAGTATGTGTGCAGTATGCAGCATGTGTGCAGTATGCAGTATGTGTGCAGTATGCAGCATGTGTGCAGTATGTTTATTGTGTGATGCACAGGTCAGTCAGGCCAAGGGAGAGGCACTGGCTGTCCTGTTTGACCCAGGTCAGACCTGTTCCATACCGCACAGTAATGTGCCGCTTGTGTTGTTTGACCCAGGTCAGACCTGTTCCATACTGCACAGTACTCCAACTCATGTGTTGTTTGGCCCAGGTCAGAAGTAAAATGAGAAAATAAATAAAGGGTGAAAACAAGAGCAATAGCTGTTGATCAGGAATTGGTTTGGTGCCCAGTCATTGATGTTTAAAATAACAAAAGATTTTTTTTTTTAAAGAGACAACCGCAGTGCAAAAAAAATTTCCTGGAAAGAGGACAGGAAACGCATAACAGGAAACACATAACAGATGGACAGACAGCAGGGGACAGAAATCTGGCCGTGATGTCAGTGGTGATGTGTCAGCCTTCAGTAGTTTTACACAACTTCAGTCAGGCAGTGGGGTTGTGGGATTGAGGGCAATTGCGAAACTTTAGCGCAGCTAGCCTTGGGCTAACGCAGGCGCACAGGCTATAAACAAGCTCCCGTTTTCCTTTTTTTAAAATAATGACATTGACAAAAACACATTGCATAAACTCTTCAAAAATGGTATCTGTGGGTTTCATAACAGAAGTACGACAGAGGTGAGCGTAGATGTAAATCTAACACTAACACCCTAACAGTTTTTTTAATTTTCTGGTCTATCTTCCAGGCTAAAGGACACCTGAAACAACTGATTAACTCTGAAGTAAATATGTGAAAGATCTGGGACAAGCAGAGAAGTAAGACTTTTGTTTATTGGGAGGATTACATAAACATCAGATATCGCCCTCTCTCTCTCTCAGATAACTTTCTAGCTCATTGTGTCTCCACTGTCAGGTAATTTTGAAGACAGTGTGAGGTCAAAGTGCACACAGTCCAGGGCAGGACTGATAACCTTTCTCAAATCTCATCTGCTTAGCACTGAGCTGATCATTTCTAAGAACGGGAAAAATGTGTCCTTTGGCTGACTTACATGTATAAACCATAACAGCAAAGCTGTTATGTGCAGCGGTGCCAAGATATAAGCCGTTACTGAAAGACCCATCTCAAATCCCAGCGAGGTGCAAGAGAAACATGGAAATTAGGCTTAGCCAGACAACAGCCTGTTGTAACATTATAGGTGAAATGTAAAACGTCAGGTCTGGAGCAAACCCAGCACCGGCAGGACGGTTTTATGGAGCGTCTGGGACGGTGCTCAAAGTGGACTGGAACGGACCGGGACACCTGTACCTTTCTGTTCCATTTAAGCACGCTACTCTGGGACGTTTCTGGTTCCCTGCCCAGATTAATTTTTCCCAGCGTCTCAGATCAGAGACACAGGTCTCAGCAGGGTTCAGGTGTGACGCATCTGTTTACCTCTTAACTGACTCAATAATCCTCAAAGGATTATTTTATACCGTTTCGCCTTTCACCTGCCTTGCCCCAAAGCTGTTTTGGAAGCTTCTTGGTCTTCATGGTTGTACCCTGATTTTAAGTTCACCACCTGACTGAAGGAACTTTTTAGAAGATGCATTTCAACCTGTCATAATTTCTGAGGAGCTAACGTGAAAACTGGAAGTGTGGTGATTTACACATTTAGCATTATTGTAAATGGTTTTTTTTCTATTTGGAGCACAACTTTCTATTTTATTTTTGGAAAATGAACCTCCTTGAAATGACAGAATGGCTCATTGTTCAGTGCAGCCAGTATATTGTACCAGAGTGCAGAACTCAAGCATTGTCTGTTGTCATAGGGCAGGGCTGACAGGACTGCTTAAAAACAAGATGGAGGCTAAAATCACCGGCGTGCGAGTGTTCCTAAGCAAGATCAAACTCCCGTCAATAGTCTGTGCTGTGTTGACAGACAGAGAGACAGACAGACAGACACACAGACAGATAAAACCAGAAAGGTGCACCATATGTAGGACATGTCAATCTCCTTTGTTTTTAATGATCTTGTTCCTCCCCACGTTCTTGGGTCTCTGTTTCAGCTTGCCTGCAAGCACACTTCCCCCGGGGGAGGATATGTACCTATTAATAGTGCTCCGGTTGCATTTAGCAGCAGTCAGCTGTTGGGGAAAATCAGCCAAACATAACTAATAATGGCTCGGTGATCTGGCCGCTTAAGGAAGGGGAAAAGTGAGAACTGGGTCATTGTGTCTAGTTGATATCAGTGGAAAAAGGCCTGTGAGTGAAGTGCTTTGGAAGCATAGGACTGAGCATTTATATTTTACCAAAACAGTCGTGTGAGACCATGTGACACAGTCCACCGGGCAACCGACTCTCGACTCACATATGAACCCTTTTCTTTTCCGTACTTTCTTTAAAAAACAGGTTGTTTATTCTTTTGCGAGTTCAGTGATCTAACTTCGGCACAGAGCTGGAGGCAATGACAATTCAACTCAGTGTGTGTTTAAAAATATTTCTTTTATTTATTTTTTCATATTTTTATTTATTTTTTACACGTTTTCAGTTCTTTTCCTCTGCAGCTGCACATTCCAGCGCAGAGGAGAGTGTGTCCACAGCCCAGCTCAGACGACCCGGCGGCCTCGCCCGCTAACCTCACAGGGTAACGAGCAACCCCCCCCCCCACCCCCACCCCACCCCCCATCCCCCCCCAACTCAACTGTCTGAATTTACATATACATCCACTTAGCATTTAAAAAATATATAAAGTACCAAATGTACAAACGAAAAATAAAACTGTGTTAAAAGCAGCCGTGCGGTCTCCTGTTTCCCCTCCTCCCCGCTGTGAGCTTGCAGCTGGACAATCAAACTTCTTCAAGCTTAGGGATTGTTTTTTTGTTTTTTTTGGTTTCTTTTTTTGGTTTTTAGTTTTTTTTTTGGTTCTTCATAAAAGTTTAAAAAGGAAACGGAAAGGGAAAAGGTGACAGCGTGCGCTGGTCCGGAGACAGGCCGTGAGGAGCTACGTGCAGAAACGGGAAGTTCTCTCCACGGGACGCAGAGCCGATGTTCAGATGTCCATCTCAAACTGGCTGTCATCAGCTGTGGACAGAAGGGGGGGGGAGGCGGGGGTCAGTGTCACTGTGAGAGACCGTCTCAGTGTTAAAGCACTTACACACTAGGTGCCAACAATCCAGTCCTCACCTGTCCACACAAGGAGTGTCAAACCTTCTCTGAAGAGGGCCGGTGTGGGTGCAGGTTTTTGCATTGGCCTTGATGAGTAGAACCAAGCAGATTCTACTCATCAAGGACTTGATTTAAAACCACTAGGTGTCGTACTGCGGGGCAAAAACAAGACCTGCACCCACACCACACCAGCCCTTTTTCGGATAAGATGGGACACTCCTGGACTCCACAGCAGCTTTGCACGTAGCCCACTTCCCCAAAAGACTCTTAAAATGGCCGCCGGTGGTACATTTCCAGCATAAATCAAAACTCAAGATTGAGAAAGATGCAATACTTCCTCTTTGGCACTAACGGCGGGTCACCTTGAAACGTCATCACAGAATAAACTCGCGCGCAGGAACAAAATAAACCAGATAAATCAACGACACAGATAAGAGGCCGACACGCTGTACCCCCCCCGCTATCTCCGCTCACAGGCCCGTGGGGGGGACACCCGTCCTCGCCCCTGCCTCACGTCCGAACACCTGACTCCAAAAGTCCCGATAAACGCCAAACACCAAATCTACAGGAGGGAGGCTGCTACAAGGTCAGGAGCACTGCTGCATCTTGTTCCCGAACAGAGAAGGTCGAGGGTCAAACTGTTTACGCTTCCCCATGGAAATACTGTGGCCACACTGGCAAAAGAAAAAACATTTTAAAAAGAAGAGAAGGCTCCCAAGGCCAACGCCTGTGTCTCGTGTCACTCTCCAAACGCACGCCAAGCCAGGTTCACAGGATCGGGCCAGGGGGGAACAGGCTTATTTTTGGAGCCCATGTGTTACTTTCCTGACGGGAGACAATGAATGATGCAACATTTTCCGTAACAACAAACCGGAGGGCTACAGGACTACAACTCCCAGCAGCACCCTAAACACATGCTACAGCATTAACACAGTGGTGTGCAGCAGGTCCTGGACACAGAGGGTAAGCAGCAGTGAGGAGCTGCAGGGCCAACACTGCCGCAGCCCTGGAGGGGTGACCCAGTTCGAGGAAAGGCATTTTCCTACAGCTGGGTTCCAGGAACTCAAGTTTGGGGAGGGGGGAGGGGGGAGGGGTGACCTGCATGTCTGTGCTTCTGTCACCAGACCAGTAAAGCCCTCCCCCCCCCACCGGTCTTTGGACAGGAAACTCTGCCGTCCCAGAAGACCCCTCTGGGGCGCGACATTCTGAGCGCCTGCATGCGTGCACGTGCGCCTGCATCGCATTTCGGGCGTGGGGTGGGGGCGGGGCATGCAGGCGTACAGGCGGGGTGGGGGGGAGGGGGCGGGGCATGCAGGCGTACAGGCAGGGGGGTGGGGGCGGGGCATGTAGGTGTACAGGCGGGGTGGGGGGGGGGGCATGCAGGCGTACGGGGGGGAGGGGGTGGGGCATGCAGGCGTACGGGGGGGGAGGGGGTGGGGCATGCAGGCGTACGGGGGGGGAGGGGGAGGATACGGGGACAGAACACACGCTCTCACCTGGCAGGTCCTTCTCCTCCTCCTCCAACTCCTCTTTCAGCTCCTGCAGCTTCCCCAGGGGGTGTGACGACGGGACGGTCACTCCGGGGATTTGGGGTAGGCAGCAGGGGGGGGTGCGGGCGATGGGCGAGTTTCGGCAGTCGAGCAGGAACTTCCTGTCGTAGATGATCCGGGTTCCTGCAGGACACACGGACAGGACAGCCGCACTCACTCTACGCTCCAGTACAGGTAGCAGGTACAGCCCAGGGGCCACAGCAGCCTGTGTGGGCCTCACAAACCGTCTGACAGTCAGAAAAACAGGCGTATGACACACACACACAATAAGACTGTTTGTTTGGATGGAGAGAGTTCACTCCTCCAGTTATTTTAACAGGCAGACCCCCCCCCCCGGTCTAGGGACTGCATGTACTCTGTAAGAGTTGATTTGCCACTGAACATTCTATTGTGTGATCAACAAACACACTCACTGCAAGAGATGAGCCGGCCCCTGGGGAGGCTAGCAGTAGCAAACCAGTTCTAGGAAAACTCTGCAAACACACTGACGTGTATAAACTTCGGCCACCATTTCGCCTCGGGGGAGGGGGGGACCAGCAGCTGGCAAAGGATTATGGGAAAGCCCAGAGGGGCCATAACCGCCACAGCAGCCGGCCCCTCTGAAGTTTAGCGGCGTGTTATCTTCCGCGCAGAAGAGCGTTAAGCAGGAACGCTGAACCCCCCCAGACTGGACGTTACCGAGCAACACCGGGGGGGGGGGGGGGGGGGGGCGCTGAAGTTTGTACTGTACCGGGCGTGGCCCGTGGTTTGACCCCCACCGTGCCTCTCAGCCCTCTGAGGGGTGGAAAAACAGGTTATGCAACCTGGACTGTGGAGCGAGTCCAGGACAAAGGACCCCCATGGTGGTGGTGGGGGGGGGGGGGTCCTTTGCATCATACACACACACACACTCACAAACACTCACAAATGCACACACACACACACGCCCACTTGCACACACCCACGGACACACACACGCACACCAAACTTATTTTGCGAAGAAAAAATGTTTAACTTACAAGTCAAACGTTAAGCAAAAATATTTATCATTGAATACAGGCAGCATGCACACACACGCGAACGTGTGCACACTCATGCACTCACACACTCGCTCGCTCACTCACTCACTCGCACGCTCACTCACTCACTCACTCACTCATGACTGTAACTGAGAACAGCGGTGTGTCCCTCTCCTATAGGCTGGGACAGGAGCCCAGTGGTGAGGTGACTCTTGGGGACCCACCCCTGGTACCCCCACCCCTGGGACCCCCCCCCCCCCCCCCCCGCATCTAAGCGAGGGGTGATCCGACGGCTGTTTACTGCTCTGATGTGTGACGGGTTCGGCTTAAAATGCTGTTTTTACACTTCCTCCCCCGGGGGGCTGATATCTGCGGGGGGGGGGGGGGCTGGTGTTTACAGGCGAGGAGGATCTGCGTGTTCTCAGCACCCCGTCGCTCCCATCGCCGGCCAATCGCTGCCTGATGTGCGTTCACTCACAGACCAGCTGCTCCGTGAGAGAAAGCCCTCTCTAGACTCCACACTCTCAGAAACACAGACTCTTCCCTCCCATCACCAGGCAATCGCACGCAGATCAGCCGCTGAGTGCAAGGTCTGGGCTGGGCAAGGAGATCTCTCTCCGGACTCCGCGCTCTCAGCAAGGCCAGGAGATCTCTCTCCGGACTCCGCGCTCTCAGCAAGGCCAGGAGATCTG
>CM077286.1:5620220-5670220 GCA_039654925.1 Anguilla pacifica
ATATATATATATATATAATATATAATATCTAATTAAGACCGTAAGAATACCTTGTTCGTCTGGAAATCAGTACCTGATTTTTGGTATGAAAGCAAGCTGCTTTGAGGTTTGAGGACCCCCCTTTCCAAAAAAACTACGTATTGTGACATACGTATTGTAACATATAAACAAGCATCACTACGTCTTTTTTTTTTTTACAACGGACAAACTGAAAGCACAAAAAGTTTAACAATAGCTAACACTTCACTTGCAGAAATACTTCACGCGCACAGTTAGGGAAGCTTACCTCCAGGCGTTGTAGAGAAGAGGGTGCCCCCGGGTGTCTGACTGTAGCAGTCGGGAAGCTGCGACCAGTCCTTCAGATGCATAATTCGAGTGGGAATGGGGCAGCTTTTGGTCTGATTGCACTTAGTAGACATTTTTTTTATTTATTAACTATTGTATTATTTACCGCTAAAAAAAATCTATTTTTATAATATGGGCTGCGGAGTTGGCTAGATAAGGCAAACGAGTCTATTCAAGAGCCACAAATTGGAACAAAGCCGGGTAGCTAGTCAGTTAAAGACGAAACTGCATTAAAACAGATATCGCCCGCGAGATGGGGGGGGGAATAAATCCAGATATTTTTAAGCCAGCTCGGGGAGAGGTCCGTATCCTCCACGCATCGGGCGAGGCAGGGCTTGAATGCAATGTGTTGACCATGTGCGCCTGTTTTTGCAGAGCGAGTTCTGAAAAAAAAAAAAAAACCTACGTGACCAGACTCATGTGATGTCCCGTGGTTTCGCAACTACTGAAAAGCGCCCGAGTTCCTGTCACGTGGTGCCAACTTCGTGCAGGGACCAGGCGTTTATTTATCAAACAGTATTCACCCACGCCGTCTTCTAAGCGGATGCACGAGAATATTAGGATTTGTGTCAGACTGAGGCCATTATGGACATATTGATAAAGTTATATTTGTGTCGCACCAAACCTACGCGTTATTTCCATAACGGTTTTTTTTTTTTTTTTTTTTTTTTTACAAATTTGCCTGGAAAATTTGAGCGATAATATTTTTTACATGTTCTACAAGACAACATTTTTAGTGGCATTATATTGAAAGTTAAGAGACAATAAAAGCGAAACAGCATTTATCGAGCGTTTACAACACTGACAGAGTTACATCAGCTACAGCACTGACAACACTGACAGTTGCACTGGCTACAACAATGACAGAGTTACACCAGCAACAACACTGACAGTTATACCAGCTGCAGCACTGACAGAGTTATACCAGCTACAGCACTGACAGTTACACCAGCTGCAGCACTGACAGAGTTATACCAGCTACAGCACTGAGTTACACCAGCTACAGCACTGACAGAGTTACACCAGCTACAACACTGACAGAGTTACACCAGCTGCAGCACTGACAGAGTTATATCAGCTACAGCACTGACAGTTACACCAGCTGCAGCACTGACAGAGTTATACCAGCTACAGCACTGACAGCACTGGCAGTTGCAGAGCTCCTTGGCTGAAATGAGAGAACCGGTCCAGATATCAACACATCACAAACCTGACCTCTGACAGCAGATAGACTAAAGCCAACAGCGAGTGAGGCCAGGTGTTTGCCAGCCAGCATGTGATGGAACCTGTGACCTTCTGGGTGATGATTTTGCGGTTTTGTGAGAGTACAGTTGAGATCAGGTTATGACCCGGCTTTTCAGCAGGATGGACTGGGCAGCTTGTTGCTATCAGGTGAAAGCTAGCGCCAAAACAGGCAAATCCTTCAGGAGAACCTGTTTCAGTCTGCAAAAATTTGCATTCAGGGAAAATATTCATGTTCCGACAGGACAATTACCCAAAGCGCGCACCGAAAAAAAACTACAGGAATGATTTTGAAAGAGAGGTCAGTATCGGAGAACGGCCCAGCCAAAGCTCAGACTGGAATTCCATCAAATATGTGGCCTGGCCTGAATATCACTGTCTCACCCAAAGGGTCCAACCTAGGAAGCGTTAGAGAAAATTTGCATGAAGGAACTGACGAGAATCCCCAAATCTGCAACGCCTGAGAAGGCTGGATGGCGGGTCCCAACGAAGGCTCATCTCCAGAGTACTGACCCTGGGGGCTGGGACGAATAATCCCCTAAATGAGAACTCTTTCATTTTACACAAAATATTAACACATTTGTATTCCATGCATTAAGTTTGTGCAATGAGACAAAATGTGAAGAGTACAGTAAGGTGATGATCACTTTCTGAAGGCTGTGTGTATATATATATATATATACGTATATATAAAATGCAAAAATGCAAAAATATGTTCTCGTCTAAATGCAAGCAAATGCGGGCATTCATTCTGGATAACAGGACTGCAAGTCATGGGCCCTGTTTTTAAAAACCAAGCAATGACGTCAGTCTGCTGAACTTGTTTTCCACTCCAGACCTGCAACCTTTTCCTCCAGTGACCTTGTGCCAACAGCAGAGGGCGCCGATGTAGCCAGTATCTTAAATTCAACCTATAATTCTGTGGTAGAGACCATTTCTCATTTTAGTTCAGAAAGCAGGCCTGAACTTCAGTTTGTAATGAAAGTAAATCAAACTTTCACCTGTCGAGGGATCGTGATAATATGAGTTGTGAGGAAAGTGCTTCAATAGCTCATATAACTGATGAGTTTATCCCTTTAACCCTTACACCTCTGTAGTTGAGAGTCACCAAAAAACAAAATACTTACTCCGCCCATTACAGACAAAACAGTATTGAGCTTCTGTTGAAGAATATGGGCAAGTGAAGAATACACCAATCTATTATAGAAACAGGGCAATGCTGTAAAAGCATCAGCCAATCATGTATTAAACAAAAGTGTAAATAAAAACAGTCGTGTCATTTTGGAGAATTTAAAGGAAACAAAGGAAAAATCTGGTCCATTTCCATCTTTTTATTGAATATTAAGGTAAATATTTCACATTAATACAGGCTACATAAAGTAGAGCCACTATACGACATGAAATTTACTCTCATTTTAACCCTTTTTTAGTATGTAAACAATTATACATGTATTTACCACTCTAAAAGGTCTGATTTATGCTTTTCTGTAGTCTAGTTCTTGTCCGAGTATAAATAGCTTACAGTCCTGTTGAGCCCGGCCAGATCAAGAACGGTTTAGGTGTGGTTTAAAGTCAAAATGGCTACGCTACGCAGAGGTGGTGTCCTGTTGAACAGGCAATCCCGTTTGTTCATAGACAGTGGTAAAGTAACAGCCCACACTCAATTCTCATCGTTTTATTTTTATTTTTTAGTTAGGCACATCAAAAATGGCGTCCGGCCTCTGCGGTTCTCGTCTCGTTTAGGACGCCTCTAGGTTAACATTATCATCGCGTTTATCTTGTTCATTAGGAACTCATGTCGTCTCTGGCGCTGGGTGTGCACGCGCCCGCCGGTCGCCCCGACGCCGGGCCGCTCCCGCGCTCAGTTCACGTGGTTCAGGTGCACGTTCCCCACGTGTGGGGCCCACGTACCGGGCCAGACCTGCAGAGAGAGGGCCGATCAGCCACCAGCAGGAGCAGCGACACACAGAGACAGAGACCCAATCAGCCACCAGCAGGAGCAGCGACACACAGAGACAGAGACCCGATCAGCCACCAGCAGGAGCAGCGACACACAGAGACACAAAGGCAGAGACCTGGTGCCAAGGGCTACTCCCAGTACTGACACAGCAGCGACAGAGCACCGATACAAAGTAACAAGTGACAACACTGACACAGCACTGACAGCGATACAGAGTAACAAGTGACACAAGAGTTCTAGAATTTAAGTAATGGTGCTAGCAGTGTAATAGAATTCAAACATAACAAGTAATGGCAGTGGCACTGAGTGATGGGATTTGGTGCAGACAGGGAGGTTCCAGGCACAAAGTGATGAGGAATGGCTCTGAGAGAGTGGCGACTGACAGGGGTGAGTGACGGGTGAGCCCGGCCTCAGGGACAGGCGGGACATTTCGGGGAGCCCTCACCTGCTGGGGGTCTGAGTTCTCCGCAGAGCTGGGGACGACTTTGAGGATGGGGTTCCAGGCGGGGTCAGCGCTGTGCAGGCCGTTGTACATGGGGGCCCCCGGCCCCTCCATCGGGGGGTGGGGGGGGATCATCGCTCCTCCGTACATCGACAACGGCATCCCCTGGAGACGGAATAAAATAAAATAAAATCACACGCCGCTCGAGGGTCAGACGCCGCACGGAGTATGCCACACGTCTTGCCAATGTCTTTACGTACAGAGTGTGTGTTTGTGTGTGTGTGTGTGTGCGCACGTGTCTGCGTGGTTGTAGTTGTGTGTGTGTGTGTGTTAATGTGTTAAGGTGCATGTTAATGTATAAGCATCAGATGAAGGTCTGGTGACTCACATGGACACTGGACTGAATAACTGGGACTTGTCCCTAGCACAGTGTGTGTAAACAGCACCTCCTCCGCAGTACTGCACTGACCTTGGAGAAGTCCATGAAGCTGCTGGGGAGGCCCTGGTTTGGGTGGCCCTGGCTGGGGTGGCCCTGGTGGAAGGCGTTGGAGGGTGCCACAATGCCCGTGTCGTCCTGCTCCAGGGGCTGGTGCTGGGACATCGCCGACAGCTCTGGCAGCTGCTGCTGCAGCATGTGACCGCCCATGAGGGGCTGCGACCAGCCCG
Organism: Anguilla pacifica; assembly: GCA_039654925.1. Taxonomy (NCBI): domain Eukaryota; kingdom Metazoa; phylum Chordata; class Actinopteri; order Anguilliformes; family Anguillidae; genus Anguilla; species Anguilla pacifica. The sequence continues at coordinate 5,624,876 of CM077286.1, forward strand.
ACATCGCCTCTGCAACACCACAACATCATCGGTTCAGATCCCACAATCACAACCACAACATCATTGCTTCAGATCCCAGTCAGAACCACAACATCATCGGTTCAGATCACACACAATCAAAACCACAACATCATCGGTTCAGATCTCACACAGTCAAAACCACAACATCATCGGCTCAGATCTCTCACAGTCAAAACCACAACATCATCGGTTCAGATCCCACACAGTCAAAACCACAACATCATCGGCTCAGATCTCACAGTCAAAACCACAACATCATCGGTTCAGATCCCACACAGTCAAAACCACATCATTGGTTCAGATCCCAGTCAAAACCACAACATCATTGGTTCAGATCCCAGTCAAAACCACAACATCATCGGTTCAGATCCCAGTCAAAACCACAACATCATCAGCAAAGAACCCACAGTCAGAACCACAACATCATCAGCTCACATCCTACACAATGAACAACTGCAATCACAACCACCAAGTCAGATCATTCCCAAAACACTGACAGAGCAAAACCACTTCACACTCGAGCGTAACAAATTTAGCAGTGACCATGAATAGCTCAAAACCGGCTTGTGAAGAGAGAAAAACAGGCAAAGCTTGACACTGAGGGTAAAATGATCTACTCCAGGCTTATCACGGCTTAAAGGATTCTATTCCACCCGACCCATTACTGCTGATCTCACTAGGCCCACTAAGCCCTTCTAAGGCTGGGGGAACCAGCTCCCCCCCCCTCACCTGAGGCACTGCCCACGCCGAAGGACCAGATGCCGCCCTGGCCGACGGGCGCCGTGTAGCTGCTGGTGAGGAGGGCGGGGTTAACGGAGCCCGTCTGCCGGATGCGGGCCAGGCGCTCGGTGCCGATGGGGGGCGGGACCTTCCGGTCCTGCAGGCCGGGGCCGCCGGGCTTGGACTGGATCAGGGGCGGGGCCGCCGAGGAGGCCGAGAGAGGGGAGGATGCCCCTGACGACACGGAGGGGGCCGGGGACTCACCTGGGGAGGGGGGGGGGGGCACACATTAAACCACAGACACCACAGCACACTGACTGTACAGCACAACCCGACCAGTAAGAGTCCCCATACCACATCCCCCCCTGTAGGGGGCAGTGTAAGAACTTTTTTAAAATATCATTTTAAAACATTAAAGCCTCGGCTGAATAAAATGAGCTTAATATGAGTGTGTATGGTCTTCTTTCGTTGGTTCATGCAGCTGTGTGTGTGTGTGTATGCACGTATATGCGTGTGTGTGCGTGTGCACTGCAGGATTTGAGTAAAGCTACCAGTGTCTTACTTATTCTGTATTTTTAAACAACCTAGCGATTAAACAAGGAACTAAAAAAAAAACTAGCGATTTAAAAAGGAAGCATCACCTTCACACCTCCTTGGTTCCTGCTCCCCAAAGCTTCAAGTGTCACATGATAATTACAACTACTATTTTTGCAAAACGGTAATAAATGTTACGATTTTATCTATCTATGTTCAAGAGACAGTTTAATTTTCAGAAACTGCAGAAAGTGAAAACTGGAGTACAGTAAAAACAGCCCTGAAGTGCCCTTCTTGCCACCCCACCGCTTTACTGTTGATGTTAGTGTTAATCAGCCCCTGTTAAAGCCAGGAGGCTGATCCCGCTGGGGCAGTGCGCTGTGTCTGAACCAGACTCATCCCTGAAACACACCCCACATAAGCACGCAAACGCAAAGGACGACGGCAGGCCCAAGTTCTGCAAACGCACGGCCTGGTTGCACACGCTCAGCGAGCGCTCTCATGTCCCTGTGGGGCTAATAAACTCCAGTCAACGGGGCGATACAGAGCAGTTACAGAAGACTGAGCGGCTGTCCGCTTCAACCTGTTGTTGCCGGCTACAGCGCCCCCTCGCTGTGACGCTTGACACTACAGCTCACGCTTGTGTATAGAATCTCCGGAGACACATTTTAAAACACGAATCCGGCGTAGCATAGCATAGCGTGAAAGCGTCAGCGTTCATGTTAACGCAGGGGGTGTCTGGGGCCTTAAGACCCATCGATATAAAAGTCACAGGACTCTTAATGTGAAGGGTCATTTCAGGCAGGACTACCAGAGTGTTCTGAGCACAGAGGTCTGAAAAACACAGCGACTGACAGGCAGCCGGAGCAGGGACAGGAAGTTGGCGGGTACGTACAGGAAGTGGAGGCGCTCCAGGGGTGGGGTGAGAAGTGTTGGCGGCTGAAGGAGGGCGTGCCGACGGGGGCGGGGCCAGCGCAGGGGGCGGGGCCGGGCAGGAACACCGGGCTGCCCGAGATGCTGGTGGCAAAGCTGGTCAGCACGGCGGAGGAGGCGGAGCTTGAGCTCATCGAGGGATCCAATGGGTGCACAGCTGAGCCACCCAGGGCGAGAAAGACACGTCACACACCACGTACAGCCCCTGCCACAATCCCCCCACAAATTACTGCTCACCCCCCCCCCAAATTACTACTCACCCCCCCCCCCCCACAAATCACTACTCACCCCCCCCTCCCAAATTACTACTTACCCCCCCCCCCAAATTACTACTCACCCCCCCCCTCCCAAATTACTACTCACCCCCCCCCTCCCAAATTACTCCTCACCCCCCCCCCTCCCAAATGACTACTCACCCCCCCCTCCCAAATTACTACTCACCCCCCCCCTCCCAAATTACTACTCAACCCCCCCCCCCCCCCCCCCCAAATTACTACTCACCCCCCCCCCCCCAAATTCACCCCCATCTTATTTCCACTCTAATGGTGCTGAAACCGATAATGAAAGATCTGCTTTAAGTCTTTGCCTTGTGTTTCCAACTTCACTGAGCAGATAAAATGGATAAAGATCGTGCACTCTTATTTTTTCTGTGTGCAGAAACCTGCTTTTGATTTTTTTCCATAACTATGCATTTACCTGGGTCGTACACATCGCAGTCAAGTAATGCACCAATCAAAGTCCTACGGTAATTCATCTCTGGACCAATTAACCAATTGTCTCAACCAATCATGACACTCATGCATCCACAGGCAGCTCTTGATTGGCGGTTCTCACCGATGGGGCTGCTGACCAGCCTCTGGGAGGAGGAGCGGTAGCCGGGGGCCTTGGACCCGTCCGGGGGGGTCATGACGGCCTCCATCTGGCCCATGCTCATGTAGGCGGGGGGGCCGCTGTAGCTCTGGTCCGGGGCGGTGCGGGTGGGCAGGTGACACGCCCCCCACACCTGGCTGTTGCCCACCTGGCTGCCGTCGAACATGCTGCTGAAGTGATTGAACAGGGCCGCGGGCCCGAAGCTGGGGGGCAGCTGGGCCTTGGCCCCCCCGTGCAGGTGCACCTGGGAGCCGTTCATCAGGCCCACCCCCCCGGCGGGGGCCTGGTGGGGGGGCGGGGCGGGGCCAGGGTGCTGCTGCTGTTTCAGCGGCTCCGGGGCCACGCTCAGGGGGACGAACACGCTCTGTTGCTCCGGCAACGGGTAGAAGGGGCCGGGCGGCTGCATGCGGTGGGGCATTCTGGGGGCGGGGGCGTTGCTGGCGTGCGCCACCGAGCAGGAGGGGGCGGGGTTAGCGGAAGTGGGCGGGACCAGGGCAGGCGTCGCCGGCTCTGCGCCGGAGGAGAAGGGGGCGGGCGGCTGGGGGACGGGCAGGGACGTGGGCGGGGCCGAGAAGGGGAGGGGCCCGGCGGAGCCGGCGGCGTCAGAAACTCCAGCGGCGGAGACGGGCGTGGGCGTGGCCTCCAGAGACGGCTTCTCCTTCCCGGGCGTGGGGGCCCCGCTGGGCTCCTGTTTGGGGGCGTGCTGCTGCTGGGCGGGCGGGGCGATGGGAGGGGGAGGGGGGGTGGAGGGCGTGGCGAGCGGGAGGGCGGAGCCGTGCTGGTGGGCGGGGGAACCCGCCAGCCGCGTGCCGCAGGCGCTGCTGACCGTGGTGGTCGCCGCGGCGACCTTGGGCTCGGGCGCGAACAGCTGCTTCCTGACGGACGAGGGGGTGGGGGCGCTGGGGGGGCAGGGCGGGGCGGAGGCGGAGACCGAAGGGAGCGTGGCCGCGGAGGCGGGGTTGGCGCCGGTGGAGGAGGCGGCGGCGGCGTACTCGGCGTGGGAGGGGCCGGGGCGGGCCCCCCCGGTGCCGTTGTGTTTCGGGGAGCTGTTGGCGCTGCCCGGGCTGACGGGGCGCACGGGGAAGGGCCCCCAGGTGCTGGGCGTCGGGGTGAAGGTGCCGCCGAACTGCGCCATGGGCAGCCGCGGGTGGCGGATCTGGTGCATAGTCTGCGCGGCCAGCAGCGCCAGCTGGGGGTGGGCGTACGCCAGGGGGAGGGACACCGGGAAGGCCGGCCGCACCCCCGACGACAGCCCCTTCCCCAGCTTCCCCGCCGAGGAAGAGGAGGAGGACGAGGACGAAGGCTGGAAGGACATGCCGGAGGACGTCGCCATGGACGCCAGGGCCTTGGAGCCGGCGGCCACGCCCCCCGACGGCGGGAAGGAGGAGCCCATCTTGTGCGCGCCCGGGGTGCGGATGTGGTTTCGGGGGATCAGGTCCTCCAGCTCCTTGGCGGGGTCCTGGATCAGCGCGTTGATCAGCTGGACAGCGTGCCGCGTCGACTCCATGCCCCCCCTGCACACACACACACCGGGGGGGGGGGGGGGTCAGAGAGGGGACCGCACGTACCGCAACACCTTCACTTATTCTCCCCTTCCTAATTTGGAACAGCACCCTTCATCACAGAAACAGACTCGGGCAGACCACAGGGGTCTAAACCTCCCAGCAACAAGCCTGGGGTTACCATGGAGACCGGAACCCCTGCGAACCCGTCCCTGGGCGCTGCTGCAGCAGCTGACATGACTGAGCGTTCTGTCATTATGAGCTCTGTAAGGGGGAGGGGCTACGCTGGGTGAAGCACAAAGCTTCCGATCTTCAACACCGAGTTTCACCGTCATAAACTCGAGAGGACCAGCAGGGTAATGGGGAGAGGAGGGGGAGAGACAGACAGAGACAGACAGACAGACAGACAGACAGACGGACGGACAGACAGACGGACGGACAGACAGACAGACGGACGGACGGACAGGCAGACAGACGCGGGGTCGAGGGTCGTACCGGATGGTGATCATCCGCTCGCCGTTCTTGTCCTTCTGCTTGTCCACGTCGATGTGAGCGCCCGTCACGTCCTGGATGGCAGTGATGTTGCAGCCGCCCCGTCCCATGATCCTCGACACCACAGACGCCGGGACCGACAGCTTCTTAGACCTGCGCAGACCCACAGACACTCCTTACTGTCTGCTGACCCAGGCCTCACTTTCCCAGACTGCAACGGGCGCTTTTCACATGGCAACCAGCATGAGATAAGTGCATTATGGGAGACGTAGTTTCATAGAAACTGAACAGGCATATGGGGTGGTGGGTACGCTTTTTTGGCAAGACACCCACCTCCGTACGACCTCCTTCCAGCCCTCCTCTCTCTTCTGGCCCCTCTTGGGACTGGCGAGGCTCATTTTGCCGCTGGGGGAGGACACTGGCAGTGACATCGTCTTGAATGGGGAGGGCAGGGAGCTGGGCGTCAAGCCGCTGACGCAGTCCTGCACCCTGAAGGGGGAGGAGCAAAGGCGCGCGCGCACCCGTCAATCATCTCACCCGTCAATCATCACAGCCACACTGTGTTCTAAGGGACTAACAATCACGTCAAATTACAGAGCTCTGAATAATTCTGCCAAAAAAAAAAGACTACAAATAAAAACAACGTCTGTTCTATGACACTCCACAGCTTTAGGCGGTTTATGGGAACGTCTGAATCATTACTGGCGTCTTTACTGGGAAACGCTGAGCGTTCATCTGCTATGAGTAACAGTGCAGCACTTAGGAGCTGTGGATGGGGGGAATGTTCTGGCGGGTGCACGGGTTCGAGTCGGCACGCTCAGGGGTACAGTTACTCACCTCTGTGGTTTGGATACGGACACCGTCACCTTCTCGTCGCGCGAGCCGTGCAGGGGGGGGCCATGCCTCTTCTCGGGGGCGGGCGGGGCGTGGGCGGGCATGGAGGGGGCGGAGGAGGAAGAGGAGGAGGAGGAGGAAGAGGAGGACAGGGAGGACGAGGGCAGGTCGGGCAGGTAGTTGAGCTCCTGGCTCTTGCCGCTGCAGCTGCTCTCGCTGTTGCAGTCGGCGCTGTCCAGGTTGTCGGAGTCGCTGTGCCCCCCCGGCGCCCCCCCGCCCCGCGGCTCGCCCTGGATCTTGTTGCGGTCGGCCCGCTGCTGCGCCAGCGCCACCTGCGGGTCCTGCAGGATGATGGGCTCGCTGGCACACTCCTTGGTCTTGTTCTTCTTGTTCTTGCGGCTGGCGGTGGGCGTGGAGGCCGCGCTGGCACGCTTCTTGCCGAAGGCGCAGGAGAAGGTGGGGGAGGTGGCCAGGATGCCGATGGTGGTGGTGGTGGTGGCGCTGGGGGGCTCGATGGGGACCTCCGCCTCTGCAGACGGACAGACAGACGCACGGTCTTGCGGGGGGGGTCCAACTACAACTCTTTTACTCACATGGGTGCTTCTCCCACACAATCTGACTGAAAACATCTCACACGCATGAACACATAAACACGCGCACACACACACACACACAGACTCACACACACACACACACACACAGCATGTTTACCTTCGGCAGAGTCCTTCTCCTCATCCTGCATTTCGCTGAACTCCTCCTTGACTTTGGCCTCCTCCTCTTCCTGTTTCTTCTTCTGCTCCTCTTTCTTCTTCTTTCGCTTCTCCTTGCGTTTCTCCCTCTTCGCTGCCAGGGCCTGTTTCTTACTCTCCTCCCGCGACTGTCACAAGAGTCACACACTGAGACTGCCGATCTCACCACAATCAGCCCTGCATCTGGGATCTACTATCAGCCCTGCATCTGGGATCTACTATCGGCCCTAAATCTGCGTCTGGGATCTACTATCAGCCCGGCATCTGGGATCTACTATCAGCCCTGCACCTTGGATCTACGATTAGCCTTGCATCTGGGATCTACCATCAGCCCTGCATCCGGGATCTACTATCAGGCCTGCATTTGGGATATACTATCAGCCCTGCATCTGGGATATACTATCAGCCCTGCATCAGGGATCTACTATTAGCCCTGAATTTGGGATCTGCTAGGCTCCACCTGAGATACTACCAGTGCAATCGCACACCTGGGATCCCCTCCGATGCACCTGTAGATAAAGCCCGTTACACCACCCCAGCCCCCGGGGCTCCTGCAGGGAGAGGCTCTACCTGCGCGAGTGGGCTCACCTTCTCCAGGTCCAGCTCCTTCAGCAGGATGCTGGCGTTCTTGTTGGCCTCGGCGGCCTGCTGGTCTTTGGCTTTAACGATGGTCTCCATGCACTGGTGGCACTTCTTCAGCAGCTCCTGCGGAAAGAGCACACCTGCGCTCAGGTACACACGCTCACCTCACCTGTAATGGGTACTGACCACAGAGAGGTTCCCCTGAACACAATGGTTGCTCATGCGCTCTCCCACCACAGCTCACCCTGACACCTCATCACCTGATGTGAGCCCTGCACTGTCAGAGTGAGCTGTGGATGAGAGGAGTAAGGTGCGATTGAGCCCTGCGCTCTCAGAGTGAGCTGTGGATGAGAGGAGTAAGGTGCGATTGAGCCTTGCACTGTCAGAGTGAGGTGTGGATGAGAGGAGTAAGGTGCGATTGAGCCCTGCGCTGTCAGAGTGAGCTGTGGATGAGAGGAGTAAGGTGCGATTGAGCCTTGCACTGTCAGAGTGAGCTGTGGATGAGAGGAGTAAGGTGCGATTGAGCCCTGCGCTGTCAGAGTGAGCTGTGGATGAGAGGAGTAAGGTGCGATTGAGCCTTGCACTGTCAGAGTGAGGTGTGGATGAGAGGAGTAAGGTGCGATTGAGCCCTGCGCTGTCAGAGTGAGGTGTGGATGAGAGGAGTAAGGTGCGATTGAGCCCTGCGCTGTCAGAGTGAGCTGTGGATGAGAGGAGGAAGGTGCGATTGAGCCCTGCGCTGTCAGAGTGAGCTGTGGATGAGAGGAGGAAGGTGCGATTGAGCCCTGCACTGTCAGAGTGAGCTGTGGATGAGAGGAGTAAGGTGCGATTGAGCCTTGCACTGTCAGAGTGAGCTGTGGATGAGAGGAGTAAGGTGCGATGGGGCTCCAGGTGCACTCAGGTGCACGCAGGCTGGACTCTCACCTTGTCCGCGATGGTGGCGATGTATCGCATGCACTCGATGTCAGAGGGAAACTGGTTGACCTCCTTCACCAGGTACTGCACTACCTTCACATGGCCCTGCAGACACACACACACACACACACACACACACACACACACACACACACACACACATTAATACAGCTGAAAGCAGTATTTTTAGTGCTTTAGAGCCCCTCCCTGTGTGACAGGAGGCCTGAGGGGCTGAGAATGGGGCTTTAGAGTTGGGACAGGGCAGGGGGGGTGTGCGGGGGATGCGATGGGGGCAGGCAGGACGACGGGGCGGGGGGGCCGGAGCGTACCTTCCGGAAGGCGGCCATGAGCGGCGTGATCTTGCGGTTGTCGGCGGCGTCCACGTCGGCGCCGGCCTGCACCAGCAGCTGCACCACGTCAAAGTGCCCCCCGTTAGCCGCCAGCCACAGAGGCGTGTTCCCCTTCTTATTCCGCACGTCAATGTGAGCGCCCCTGTGGGGGGGGGGGGGAGGGAAGGGAGAGAGAGAGAGAGAGGGAGAAAAAGGGGGGAAGTGGAGGGGGAAGGGAGAGAGAGAGGGAGAGAAAGGGGGGAAGTGGAGAGGGGGGGGAGTTAATGAGAGTGGAGTAACAACGGCAGGAGAGATGGGAACGCACAGGAATAGAGAGAGACTGAAAGATTACTGAAGTGCTTCCACAGAAATTTGCAATACACTGAAATAACTTCTAACTCTACCAGCTTTGCCAACTCCACCTGGTACCCTGCCCTGTGAGAGCCCTACAGACTGTACCTGTTACCCCTGAGGTACCCTGCCCTGTGAGAGCCCTACAGACTGTACCTGTTACCCCTGAGTTCCCCTGCCCTGTGAGAGCCCTACAGACTGTACCTGTTACCCCTGAGTTCCCCTGCCCTGTGAGAGCCCTACAGACTGTACCTGTTACCCCTGAGGTACCCTGCCCTGTGAGAGCCCTACAGACTGTACCTGTTACCCCTGAGTTCCCCTGCCCTGTGAGAGCCCTACAGACTGTACCTGTTACCCCTGAGGTACCCTGCCCTGTGAGAGCTCTACAGGCCGTACCTGTTACCCCTGAGTTCTCCTGCCTGTGAGAGCTACAGACAGGTGAGTTCCGGGCCATACCTGTTGATCAGCAGCTCGCAGAACTTGTAGTGGCCCTTATCGGCCGCGATGGTGAGCGCGGTGTCCCGGGACGACGGGACGGGGGGAGCGTTCACGTCCGCGCCCTTATCCAGGAGCACCCGCCCCACCTCAGCGTACCCTCCAGACGCTGCCTCCATCAGAGGGGTCAGCCCGGTCTGGAACAGGTCAGGGGTCAAAGGTCAGAGAACACACTTCCTTATCTACCCATTGCTCAGGGGTGGACAGATCGCTAGTCGATAGTGTTGGACTTACAAAGAAAAAAAAACAAATTTCTTTCAAATTATCACATTTTTACAAATTAAGAAAACTGCTGAACGTGCATTTTTAAAATAAGTTAAAGCAAAGTGATTAGTCGTAACTGTGGTTTGTACGTAGAGCGGAAGCCCAGCAGCCTCTTACACCCATGTCATGACCCCCAGTCTCATGTGACCCCAGGGTCAGGTAACCCCGGTGTCCGGTGACCCCTGGTGACCCCGGCAGGCGCTCACCTTGGCCCGGTGCTCCACGTTGGCCTTGCGGTCCAGCAGCAGGCTGACCACCTCGGCCCGGCCCTGGAAGCAGGCCAGCGTCAGCGCCGTGTTGCGGTTGGTCTCGATCTGCGCGTTGATGTCCGAGCCCATGTCCAGCAGCAGCTTCACCGCCGGCACGTGCCCGTTCATGGCCGCCAGCATCAGGGGGGAGATGCCCAGCTTACTGCCCGTCCTGGGGGGGGAAGGGGGGGGCACAGCCTGAGGGTCAGCCAGGGGTAAAACACACACACACACACGCACCATACGCGCATAGCCAGACTGCCGAGAGAGAGTGCAGGTGATGGGGGGTCAGGGGTACTCTACCTGAGGGGGGCTGGGATGGGGGGGGGGGGAGGGGGTCAGGTGTACTCTACCTAAGGGGGGCTGGGATGGGGGGGTGAGGGGGTCAGGTGTACTCTACCTGAGGGGGGTTGGGGCGTGGGGGGGTGGGGGTGGGGGAGGTCAGGTGTACTGTACCTGAGGGGGTCGGGGTGAGGGGGTCAGGTGTACTCTAACTGATGGGGGGAGAGGGGGTTGGGGTGAGGGGGTCAGGCGTACTCTAACTGATGGGGGGTGAGGGGGTCAGGCGTACTCTAACTGATGGGGGGTGAGGGGGTCAGGCGTACTCTAACTGATGGGGGGTGAGGGGGTCAGGCGTACTCTAACTGATGGGGGGTGAGGGGGTCAGGCGTACTCTACCTGGAGTTGATCTCGGCGCCGGCGTTGAGGAGGATCTTGATGATGTTGACGTACCCCCCCGAGGCGGCCAGGCTGAGGGGGGTGTAGTCCGACACGTTACGGTGCTCCTTATTGGCCCCACGGAGCAGCAGCAGCTCCACCACCTGAGACACAAACACACCTGAGTCACATACCTGAGTCACACCTGAGTCACACACCTGAGCCTTACACCTGAGACACAAACACACCTGAGTCACATACCTGAGTCAAACACACCTGAGTCACATACCTGAGACACATACCTGAGTCAAACACACCTGAGTCACATACCTGAGACACACCTGAGCCTTACACCTGAGACACAAACACACCTGAGTCACATACCTGAGTCAAACACACCTGAGTCTCATACCTGAGTCACACACCTGAGTCTCATACCTGAGCCAAAAACACCTGAGAGACAAACACACCTGAGACTCATACCTGAGACACACCTGAGTCACATACCTGAGTCAAACACACCTGAGCCTTACACCTGAGACACAAACACACCTGAGTCACATACCTGAGTCAAACACACCTGAGTCACATACCTGAGCCTTACACCTGAGACACAAACACACCTGAGTCACACACCTGAGTCACATACCTGAGTCACACCTGAGAGACAAACACACCTGAGTCACATACCTGAGTCACATACCTGAGTCACACCTGAGAGACAAACACACCTGAGTCACATACCTGAGTCACACCTGAGAGACAAACACACCTGAGTCACATACCTGAGTCAAACACACCTGAGTCACATACCTGAGTCACACCTGAGACACAAACACACCTGAGAGAGAAACACACCTGAGTCTCAGCTGAGTCACACACCTGAGCCTTACACCTGAGACACAAACACACCTGAGTCACATACCTGAGTCAAACACACCTGAGTCTCATACCTGAGTCACACACCTGAGCCTTACACCTGAGACACAAACACACCTGAGTCACATACCTGAGTCACACCTGAGTCACACACCTGAGCCTTACACCTGAGACACAAAGACACCTGAGTCTCATACCTGAGTCACACACCTGAGCCTTACACCTGAGACACAAACACACCTGAGTCACATACCTGAGTCACAAACACACCTGAGTCACATACCTGAGTCACAAACACACCTGAGTCACACACACACCTGGATCACACACCTGAGTCTCACCTGAGTCACACACTGGAGTCACAAACACACCCGAGTCACACACCTGTCTCACACACCTGAGGCACACACCTGTCCTACATATACACCTGAGAGCCACAGTCAGTCTCATATACAACAATCTACAGTCACAGGCTCACACACAAACCGTCTTACATCCCGGCCTCATACACAGTGATCTATCTGTTATCCGGGCAGGTCGGGCCGCGCCCCGCGTACCTCCTGCCGCCCCCCGGAGCAGGCCAGCGACAGCGGCGTGTCTTTGGTTCTCTCAGACTGGGCCTCGATGTCCCCGCTCTTATCCAGCAGGACCTCCACCACCCCCACGTGCCCCGCGGTGGCAGCCAGGATCAGGGGGGTGAAGCCTGGGGAAGGGAGTGGGGTTAGACCGGCAGCACAGACACACTCAGGGGGGTGTGTGTGGGGAGTTCTGGGTGGGGGTTTGGGGGGGTGTGTGTGGGGTGCTCTGGTGGGGGTTTAGGGGGTGGGTGTGGGGTGTTCTGGGTAGGGGGGTGTGTGGGGAGTTCTGGGTGGGGGTTTGGGGGTTTGGGGAGGGGGTGTGTGTGGGGAGTTCTGGGTGGGGGTTTGGGGGTTTGGGGAGAGGGTGTGTGTGGGGAGCTCTGGGTGGGGGTTTGGGGGTTTGGGGAGGGGGGGGGGGCGTACCCTTCTTGTCCCGGTGCTCGATGTTGGCTCCGCGCGCGAGCAGAACCGACACCAGCTCCTCATGTCCCCCTGCACACGCCAGCGTCAGAGCGGTGTCATGATTACTCTCCGTCTGCGGACAGATACACACACACACACACACGCACACACGCACGCGCACGCACGCGCACACACACACACACACACACAGACACGCACACGCACACACACACACACACACACACACACACACACACACACACACACACACAGACACACACACACACACACACACACACACACACACAGTGTTACTCAATGACAGTGGTCTGCAGCCCTGGTCCATGAGAGTCACAGACTGCTGGTTATCACTGCTACTCTGTGCTTAATCAGGGAGAGCATTTGAGTACAGCTGGCTGCTGATTTTACAGAAACCTGCACAGCCTGTAGCTCTCCAGGGTAACAGACGCCAGGCCCATGCAGTCAGAATCGCGGTGTTTTAATATGTAAACATAAACGACATGGAAACCTCGGCTAGCTCCAAAGACCCCCCTGCAAACAAAAGCAAAGCCATATTCTTTCTGAAGTCAGCATTTAAAAAAAGAACCAAAGGAATCCCGTCAAGTAATATTAAGCAGGTTTTATTCAGCTGAGGCATTCACAATCCTCCTTCCTGATCTCAAGCGTGTGTGTACGTGTGCGTGCGTGTGTGTGCGCGTGTGCGTGTGCGAAGGGGGCGGGGCTTACATGTGCGTCGATGTCCACAGAAGGGTAGAGCGGCAGCATGGAGGGCGGGGCCACGCTGCTGCCGGGGGTCTGAGCGGCAGGCTGGGGGGGGGGCGGGGTCGTAGTGCTGAGCATGGGCACCCGGCTGCTGACCGCTATTAGAGAGAGAGGGGGGGGGGGGTTAGCATAGCGGCAACACTGTTCCGGATACTCCCCTTTTCCAGTGCTGGATTTGACACCGGTTTGCCTTTATAACTGAGATGGTAACAGGCGAACACCCATCAGGGAGAGTACACCTGCCCCCCCTATCCCCCACAGGTAGAGGACACCTGCACCCCTTATCCCCCACAGGGAGAGTACACCTGACCCCCCTATCCCCCACAGGTAGAGGACACCTGCACCCCTTATCCCCCACAGGGAGAGTACACCTGACCCCCTTATCCCCCACAGGTAGAGTACACCTGAGATTGTGTGCATCAGGGAGAGGTAATTCATTAGGCAGAGGCAATTCTGAACACAAAATGTTGACGTCACTGAACGGTTTGGGAGCTGGCAGGTACAAGCGCGACAGCTCAGACCTTCATTCTGGCACACCCCCGTGATACGATCAATTAACCAAAAGAACATAAAGCACCTTCTCGGCACTTTTAAAATCTTTCATCTTCTGTGTTAAAAATCAAGCTCTTGGGGAAGCTGGATTTTTTTAAAACCGGCTTTGTCTCAGTGGTTTGGGTTGAACGTACAGTATACAAGGACATCTTTGGTACACTACGTTCTAGTCTAAACTAGAACAGGCAGCACAAACAATCTCATGTGTGAGTGAGCTGCTCACAGCTCTGAGCCAAGGCCAGCATTTCAGCTCAGAACAGTGCAGCACTCCCCACTTCACTGAACAGTTGGTGCCCGTGTGATTCACACTGTGTTTACCGAGAGACTCCATCAAACTCACATGCTGGTGCCCTCGAGCTTTTCAGCACACAATGCGAGTGTGTGTGTCTGTGTGTGTGTCTGTGTGTGTGTGTGTGTGTGCAGGGAGGGATGGGAGAGGTGTGCGTATGCGAGTGTGTGTGTGTGTGTGTGTGTGTGTGTGTGTGTGTGTGTGTGTGTGTGTGCAGGGATAGATGGGAGAGGTGTGAGAAGCTGCTGTAGGCGTCTGTGCTTTCACAGTGCAGAAATGCAGGTGGTATGAGGTCATAGAGAAAGGGGGAGGAGCCTGCCGACACTGGAGGTACAGGTGAGGCCACAACCGCAGAGTCCTATAGACTGAGTGTGTGTGTGTGTGTGTGTGTGTGTGTGAGAGAGAGGGAGAGAGAGAGGGAGTGTGACAGAGCATGTGAGTGTGCGTGTATCTGAAGTGAAGTGTAAGGTAAGTGACAGCAGGAGTGTAGTGATTGACGAACGCACCAGCCATGATGTCGTCCAGCGTGTCGGTGAGCGTCTGGGCGGGCGTGGCCACCATGAGGCCATCGGGCGCCTGGGCGAGGAGTCCGGGGCCCAGCATCTGCTGGCTGACCAGCGCCCTCTGCAGGTCGGGGGAGGCAGTGCAGGGGCAGTCCGCGCTGTTGAAGTCTGTGGACTGCTGCAGGGCCAGCGGCTGCATGGGCATGAAGCTGGGCTGCAGGGGCGGGGGGGAGGGCTCCTGAGGGGGGGGCGGGGGAGGCGGTGGGGGCGGCTGCCCGTCCCGGGACATGATGGTGTGCACCTGCGGGAGCTTGGCGGCGTAGTCGTCCTGCTCTTCATCCTCCTCCTCCTCCTCCTCCTCCTCGTCCACCTCCTCCTCCTCATCCTCGTCCTCTTCATCGTCGTCGTCCTCCTCTTCCTCCTCCTGCTCCCCTTCCTCCTCCACCTCCGCGGGGCAGGGCTGCCCCCCCTCCTCGTCGCCGTGGCGAGCCTCTTCGTCCGTGTCGGAGGCGAGCAGGGCGGGGTGCGGCGGGTGGGGGGGCGGGAGGGGCCCGGGGGGCTGGGCCACGCCCGTCTGGCCCGGGTCATCCTTCAGGCCCTTGGCCTCCATGTACTCTTTGGTGAACTGCTGCTGCGTCTTCAGCTGCAGCTGCCGCTCCACCTTCTGCAGCTCCTTCAGGATCCTCTTCTTCTTCTGCACCTGCTCCTCGCGGCTCTTCTTCAGCTCCTCGATCTTGTCTTTGGTGAGCGGCTCCCCCTGGATCAGCTCCAGGGACTGCAGCTGGGCCTTCTCGATGGCGCTGATGCGCTGGCCCAGCTCGTTCAGCTTGCCCTCCGTCTCCTCCACGATGCACTCCAGCGGCTGGTACGGGTGGAGCGGCGGCAGGGCGTCGGCGTCCGGGCGGCCCGCGGTACCGCCGCCGGCCTGCAGGGCGCTCTGTCTCTGTTTGGTCGAACCTGAGCGCGAGGGACAGCGCAGTTAGAGGGAGAAACATAAACCATCAAATAACACACTGCACGAGAAATCCATCAGGCCAGGGCGAGAATCTTATCCAAAAAGGGCCGGTGGGGGTGCAGGTTTCGATTTTTTTACCCCAGGCTTTATGCCATTAAAGCAAGAAACATGAACGGGGGGGGTGTTCTAAAGCAGGGGTTTCCAAAACTCGGTCCTGGGGACCCCCTGCACACACACGCGCACACACACACGCAGGAGCTGACCTTTGCAGGTGACAGGGGGGTGGGTGCTGATGGTGGGCACTCTGTCGGGTTCCTGGGGGGGCACCACCATGGCAAGGGCCTGGAATGGAACACGAGGAACCTGTGTGTGTGTGTGTGTGTATGTGTGCGTGTGTGTGTATGTGCGCGTGTGCGTGTGTGTGTGTGTGTGCGTGTGTGTGCGTGTGTGTGTATAAGAGCATGAGTATTTGAGTGTGTGTATGTATGGGTGGAGGAGAAACCAGAGTCAGTAAAACATACATAAACCAGCTCAATGCACAAACACACATGCAGCTCGTACATCGAACCCGCACAGCCCCATTGGCTGGAGGACAGGGGGCGGGGCTCACCTGAGACGTGTCGTGAGAAGGGGGCGTGAGCTGGGACAGGTCGGGGGCGGGGACAGAGAGGATGTTGTTTGGGTAATCTAGCAGGTAGGACACGACGTTGGTGTGACCTCCCTTAGCAGCTTCGATGAGCATGGTGGAGCCATCCTGCAGGGCAAACACACACACAGCATTTCAGCTACTCACAACCGCCATCTTACAGGCCATTTCAGTTACTCACAACCGCCATCTTACAGGCCATTTCAGCTACTCACAACCGCCATCTTACAGGCCATTTCAGCTACTCACAGCCGCCATCTTACCGCCATCTTACAGGCCATTTCAGTTACTCACAACCGCCATCTTACAGGCCATTTCAGTCACTCACAACCGCCATCTTACAGGCCATTTCAGTTACTCACAACCGCCATCTTACAGGCCATTTCAGCTACTCACAGCCGCCATCTTACCGCCATCTTACAGGCCATTTCAGTTACTCACAACCGCCATCTTACAGGCCATTTCAGTCACTCACAACCGCCATCTTACAGGCCATTTCAGTTACTCACAACCGCCATCTTACAGGCCATTTCAGTTACTCACAACCGCCATCTTACAGGCCATTTCAGTTACTCACAACCGCCATCTTACAGGCCATTTCATTACTCACAACCGCCATCTTACAGGCCATTTCAGTTACTCACAACAGCCATCTTACAGGCCATTTCATTACTCACAACCGCCATCTTACAGGCCATTTCAGTTACTCACAACCGCCATCTTACCGCCATCTTACAGGCCATTTCATTACTCACAACCGCCATCTTACAGGCCATTTCAGTTACTCACAACCGCCATCTTACAGGCCATTTCATTTGGGGTTAGGGTAACGGGTGGGGTTAGTACAGGTGTAGCAGACAGGTGAGCGTACCTTTAGTCTGTGGGTGGGGTCGGCTCCATGTGCCAGCAGCAGCTCCACCACGGCCAGGTGCCCCCCCGCGCAGGCCAGGGACACCACCGAGTGGTCGTTATTGGCCGTGGCTTTGTTCACGTTAGCACCTGGGGGGGGGGGGGGGGGCAGTCACATGATATCATTTAAACACAGCCAGGCTCTCAGACACCAAACCTCATCACAAACCGTCCAGGACAACGGACACTCTGGAAGAGCACAGAGGTCTTTCAGAAGAAGGCCAGCACACCCACCAGTTTGGATTTTTTTTGTGCTTTTACACGATGCTGGAAAATGAGGAAGTGACTTTTTTTCTCTCCAAAAATACGCAGACAGGTCAGAGTGTCTGTTTCTCAAAACAATAGCAATACAAAAGATAGAAACCCACGCGCACATAAATATTTAACTGATAAACATCATGATGCTGGAAATAAATATTCTGAATAAATCCCATATTCCCACACAAATGTTTTTCTGCATCTAGAGGGAAATTTAAAGTCAAATGTAAATAACTGCCAGTTCACAAAATAAAAATGTTCAGTTTTATGCACCAGTTTGTGTGCATGCCAGGCTCTGCTGATGAAAAGGAACTGTATGATTAATGTTATTGTGTAATATCTCAGGGTGGAATCTAACAGCTAGATGCAGTGCAGACTGTAAAATGAGCAGTGTCCCATGCGGGACCCTTATGTTAGGAGGGGGGCAAACGCACCTTTGCTGATGAGGAACTGCACAGTGCACAGGTGTCCCGCTCTGGCCGCCTTCATCAGGGGCGTCCTGCCCCCCTCAGACTCGTGCTCCTGCGGGACAAATACGAGTCAGAGAGAGGTTGCAGAGAAGGAGGGAGAGAGGGGAAGAAGGAGACAGACAGACGGAGAGGGGGAGAGAGAGGGAGGAACGGAGAGAGAGCGAGAGAGGGAGAGCGAGAGAGAGGGAGGAAGACAGACAGATAGAGAGGGGGGGAGAGGAGGGGACGCACTGACCAGGTCAGCCCCGGCCTGCAGCAGGACGTCCGCCACGTCCGTGTGTCCGTTCTCACAAGCGTACGTCAGCGCCGTGTCCCCCGTTGCCGTGGTAGCGTGGACGTTGGCCCCTGGAGACGAGCACAGAAGCCAGGGGTCAGAGAGGAGGGCAGCAGTGTACCCCCAAACCCGAACCTCAAACGAACCCCGTTATAACACAGTCACAGGTGGCAGTAAGAGTCGCGGGGCGCGCAGCCTCACCCGCGGCCAGCAGGTACTTGACGAGCTCCAGGTGGCCCTCCTGCGCGGCCTCCATCAGCGGCGTGGAGCAGCCCAGCTCGATGTCGGCCCCAGCCTTGATCAGGAAGTCGGCCACCTCCAGGAAGCCGCCGCAGCAGGCCAGGGTCAGCGCCGTCTCCTGCGTCTCCTCCGTCTGCGCGTTAATGTTCGCACCTGCGGGGGCCAGGAGGGGGCGCCAGTGAGCAAGAGCACCGCAACGCTAACGCAATCGCCACCGTTAGCATTAACTGCACACTAGCGCTAACGTTATCACTACCATTTAGCACTACCTGAGGAAGAGCACCGCAACGCTAACGCGATCGCCACCATTGGCATTAACTGCACACTAGCGCTAACGTTATCACTACCATTTAGCACTACCTGAGGAAGAGCACCGCAACGCCAACGCGATCGCCACCATTAGCATTAACTGCACACTAGCGCTAACGTTATCACTACCGTTTAGCACTACCTGAGGAACAGCACCGCAACGCTAACGCGATCACTACCATTAGCATTAACTGAGGAACGCTAACGCTATTACCGCCATTAGCATTAACAGCTCCCTAACGTGAACGTCATTACTACCATTAGCATTATTACTACGGCGATTAATATCCACAATATCAATACTGCTACTACTATTAGCAGAACTACACTGAGGTCCAATGCAGGGGTATATATAAACATTCCACATCAAGTCTGACCTGGGACCCCCTACAGTGCCTTCAGAGACCCCCAGAGACCCACAGACATAGTGGGGGGGGGGTGGATTTGGGGGACTCACCCTGCGCCAGCAGCAGCGCCACCATCTCCTCGTGGCCCTCGCGGGCGGCCTCCATCAGGGGGGTGTAGCCCTCGTCGTTGACCTCCTCCAGGTTGGCTCCGCGCTCGATGAGGAGCGCCGCCAGCTCCACGTGGCCCCCGCAGGCCGCCAGCGTCAGCGGCGACTCGAAGGAGTCCGCGGGCATGTTCACCTGCGCCCCGCTGTCCAACAGCAGCCGCGCCACCTCCACGTGCCCGTCCTGGGACAGGGGGGAGACGGGGGGGAGGGAGGGGGGTAAGAACGCGCTGAATCTGTCACTGCTTCCTCGTCTTAAAAAGATAATCAAGCAACGCTATAATAACGATTACGATGACTGATCCTCCAGCCACCCATTCCTACAGATTAAATCAGCTCTTTCTACAGGGGGGAGAGACAGACATGCAATCTTCTGAAGCCCCAAGGTTCTGATGAACCTTGTGAGATTAGCACCTGCTCAGAAGACCGGGGGAGATTAGTACATACATGAAAGACCAGGGGAGAACACCCAAACAGGTCTGTATTGCTCTGAAGCCCTGGGCATGTGTGATTTGGCTCTGATGCCAGGGGCAGTGTGTTTTGGCTCTGATGCCAGGGGCAGTGTGTTTTGGCTGATCAGCCTGTATTGGCTCTGAAGCCTGGGGCAGTTTGTATTGGCTCTGAAGCCCCAGGTTAGCCGTGGCACAGCGGAGGGGTTTTCCTGTCTCTCCGCGGCAGGGTCTCACCATGCAGGCCTCCATCAGCGCCGTGTGCATCTCGTCTGTCTTGTGCTCCTGGTCGGCTCCGGCCTCCAGCAGGAAGCGCACCATGTCCAGGTGACCTGCGGGAGCACGGCAACCGTGAGCACCGGTTCTACCACAGGCAGATCCCCCCCCCCATAGCAACAAGCCAGCAAGGCCAGCGAGGTTAGCGACCCAGCCAGGCTAGTGAGAATAATGAGGCCAGCCAGGCTAGCGAGCAAGGCTAAAGGCTAGCGAGCAAGGCTAAAAAAGGGTAGCGAGGCTAGTGAGGCTAGAGAGGCGAGCAAGGTCAGTGAGGCTAGTGAAGCTAACGAGGCTAACAAGGCTAACAAGACCAGCAAGGCCAGCGAGGCTAGTGAGGCTAACAAGGCTAACAAGGCTAACGAGGCCAGCAAGGCTAGCGGGGCCCCCAGACCCACCTTTGTAGCAGGCCAGCGTGAGCGCGCTCTCCTTGAACTCGTTGGAGTGCGTGTTGATGCCGGCGCCGTACTCCAGCAGCACGCGCGCCACCTCCACGTGCCCGGCGCTGGCTGCCTCCATCAGCGGCGTGTGCCCGTTCTCGTTGTGGTCCTCGATGTTGGCGCCCTCCTTCAGCAGCACCTTCACCACGTCCACGAAGCCGCCCGCGCACGCGTACGTCAGCGCCGTGTTTCCTGAGGGAGGAGGAGCGGGCATGAGGCGCGCGCGTGTGTGTGTGTGTGTGTGTGTGAGAGAGAGAGAGCGTGTGTGTATACGTGTGTCTGTATGTGTGTGTGTGTGTGTGTGTGTGTGAGAGAAAGTGTGTGAGCTGTGTGTGTGTGAGAGAGAGTGTGTGAGCTGTGCGTGTGTGTGTGTGAGAGAGAGTGTGTGAGCTGTGCGTTTGTGTGTGTGTGAGAGAGAATGTGTGAGCTGTGTGTGTGTGTGAGAGAGAGTGTGTGAGCTGTGCGTGTGTGTGTGTGTGTGTGAGAGAGTGTGTGAGCTGTGTGTGTACACGCCGGCGGGCAGCAGTACCTGTAGATGACTGCGTGTGCGTGTGTGTGTGCGTGTGTGTGTGTTTATGAGTGTGAGCTGTGTGTGTACACGCTGGCGGGCAGCAGTACCTGTAGATGACTGCATGTGCGTGTGTGTGTGTTTATGAGTGTGAGCTGTGTGTGTACACGCTGGCGGGCAGCAGTACCTGTAGATGACTGCGTGTGCGTGTGTGTGTGTGTTTATGAGTGTGAGCTGTGCGTGTGGAAGCTGGCGGGGAGCAGTACCTGTAGATGACTGCGTGTGCGTGTGTGTGTGTGCGTGTGTGTGTTTATGAGTGTGAGCTGTGCATGTGGAAGCTGGCGGGGAGCAGTACCTGTAGATGACTGCATGTGCGTGTGTGTGTGTGTGTGTTTATGAGTGTGAGCTGTGTGTGTACACGCTGGCGGGCAGCAGTACCTGTAGATGACTGCGTGTGCGTGTGTGTGTGTTTATGAGTGTGAGCTGTGCATGTGGAAGCTGGCGGGGAGCAGTACCTGTAGATGACTGTGCGTTGACGTCGGCTCCATGGACCAGCAGCAGTTTGACGATGTCCACATATCCCCCGCTCGCAGCCGCCATCAGAGGGGTGATGTCCCCCTTAACGCCCCGGTCCTCCACGTTAGCATGCATGGCTAGCAGCACCTGCCCAGGGGGCCAGAGAGAGCATGAAGCACACACTTACATAAGCGTACAAATACACACACACTCACATACACACACTCACATACACACACAGCACACACACTCGCATACACACACTCGCATGCACATACACACTCACTCACACATATATATACACACTCACATACACACGCTTGCATGCACATACACACACACACACACTTACATATACACACACACACGCTCACAAACACCCACACACATACACACGTTCCATAGAGCAATAAAGCTTTAGGTATAACAGTAATAAACGTCAGAGGGGACAGTAACAGGATTCTCCTGCGTGTGACGGCAGCAGCCAGGAGGGGGCGCACCTGAGCGAGCTCGTAGTAGCCGGCGGAGCAGGCCAGGCACAGCAGGCTCTCGCCCTCCTCCGTGTGTTCGTTGACGCTCCGCCCCTCGTCCAGCAGCTTCCGCACGGCGTTCACGTCCCCGTCCGAACAGGCCTCCGCTAAGCTACGACTGAAAATGACCAGACTGCTACCATTACTGCGACTGCGCAGGCGAAACCACACACTCAGGCACTACTGCGACTGCGCAGGCGAAACCACACACTCAGGCACTACTGCGACTGCGCAGGCGAAACCACACACTCAGGCATTACTGCGACTGCAGGCGAAACCACACACTCAGGCATAACTGCGACTGCGCAGGCGAAACCACACACTCAGGCATTACTGCGACTGTGCGGGCGAAACCACACACTCAGGCATTACTGCGACTGCGCAGGCGAAACCACACACTCAGGCACTACTGCGACTGCGCAGGCGAAACCACACACTCAGGCATTACTGCGACTGTGCAGGCGAAACCACACACTCAGGCATTACTGCGACTGTGCGGGCGAAACCACACACTCGGGCATAACTGCGACTGCGCAGGCAAAACCACACACTCAGGCATAACTGCGACTGTGCAGGCGACACCACACACTCAGGCATTACTGCGACTGCGCAGGCGAAACCACACACTCAGGCATTACTGTGACTGCACAGGCGAAACCACACACTCAGGCATTACTGCGACTGCGCAGGCGAAACCACACACTCAGGCATTACTGCGACTGTGCAGGCGACACAGGTAGCTCACAGGTAACTCACAGAACTCAGGTACCTCACAGGTAGATAAAAAGTAAAGGAAGATGGTGTAGAGGAGCATAGAGGATCGTAGAGTGCAGAGGCGTGTGCAGAAGTGTTTCCTGTGAGTTATGCAAGTTATCTGTGAGCTACCTGTGAGCTATGTGAGTATAGGAGTACAGAGGAGCCCATAGAAATGTAGAGGAGCGTAGAGGAGCGTAGCAGAGTGTAAAGGAGTGCAGGATAGCGTAGCAGAGTATAGCAGAGCGTAGAGGAGTGTAGCAGAGCGTAGAGGAGTTTAGAGGAGTGTAGAGGAGCGTAGCAGAGTGTAGAGGAGCATAGTAGAGCGTAGAGGAGCGTATAAGAGTGTAGAGGAGCGTAGCAGAGCGTAGAGGAGCAAGGTAGAGCGTAGAGGAGTGTATAAGAGTGTAGAGGAGCAAGGTAGAGCGTAGAGGAGTGTATAAGAGTGTAGAGGAGCGTAGCAGAGCGTAGAGGAGCGTAGTAGAGCATAGAGAAGTGTATAAGAGTGTAGAGGAGCGTAGCAGAGTAGAGGAGAGTAGTGGAGCATAGCAGAGCGTAGAGGAGCATAGCAGAGCGTAGAGGAGTGTAGCGGAGAGTAGCGGAGCGTAGCAGAGTGTAGAGGAGCATAGCAGAGTGTATAAGAAGTAGAGGAGCGTAGAGGTGCGTAGCAGAGCGTAGAGGAGTAGAGGAGAGTAGCGGAGCGTAGCAGAGTGTAGAGGAGCGTAGCAGAGTAGAGGAGAGTAGCGGAGTGTAGAGGAGCGTAGCAGAGTAGAGGAGAGTAGCGGAGCGTAGCAGAGTGTAGAGGAGCGTAGCAGAGTAGAGGAGAGTAGCGGAGAGTAGCGGAGCGTAGCAGAGTGTAGAGGAGCATAGCAGAGTGTATAAGAAGTAGAGGAGCGTAGAGGAGCGTAGCAGAGCGTAAAGGAGCGTAGCAGAGTGTAGAGGAGCGTAGTAGAGCGTAGAGGAGCGTAGTAGAGCGTAGACGAGTGTATAAGAGCGTAGCAGAGCGTAGAGGAGTGTAGTGGAACGTAGTGGAGCATAGCAGAGCGTAGAGGAGCGTAGCAGAGTGTATAAGAAGTAGAGGAGCGTAGAGGAGCGTAGCAGAGCGTAAAGGAGCGTAGCAGAGTGTAGAGGAGCGTAGTAGAGCGTAGTGGAGTGTAGAGGAGTGTATAAGAGTGTAGAGGAGCGTAGCAGAGTAGAGGAGAGTAGCGGAGCGTAGCAGAGTGTAGGGGAGCGTAGCAGAGTGTATAAGAAGTAGAGGAGCGTAGAGGAGCGTAGCGGAGCGTGTGGGAGGCGGCGCAGATACATACTTGTCGGCCTGGCCGGCGTTGAGCGTGTTCTCGGCCCTCATGCGCGTGAGGGCGGCGGCGGCTTCGTCCAGCGCGCAGCTCACCGACGACGTCAGACGCCGCAGCACCTCGGGATCTGCGAACGCTTTACCGTCCGCGGTGGACAGTTTACCGATGCCTTCAGCGTTAGAGTGCCAACCGGTCAACCGGCATCCCAGTGCCACACCGCCAATCACAGCGCCAATCACAGCGCCAATCACAGCACCAATCACAGCGTCAGCCGCGAGGTTAGAGCAGCGTGCACGCAAACACAGACACACACACACACACACACACACACAGAAACACACACACACATAGACACAGACACACAGACACACACACACACACACACACACACACACACACAGAAACACACGGACACACAAACACAAACAGAAAACCAGGCCAGGGTTAATCACAGCAATACCGTGCGGTAAGTTATTCTTAACAAGACACTCTTCCCCCCTCCCCCTAAATTCCCATACCCTGGCCCACACCCTAGCACAAGCTGTGTTAGCCTGTGATAGCATTTACCTGGACACAGGGCATCCTGGAACTGACCCAACACATCCCAAGACACCCCAAAGGGTCCTATGTAACAGCAGGAGTGTGTGTGAGTGTGTGCGTGTGTGTGTGCGTGTGTGCGCGCATGTGTATGTGTGTGTGGGTAAGTGTGTGTGCATGTCTGTTAACAATGAGTTTGTATGCATGATACCTGGTTGTGTTCCTGAGGTTCTGTGTGACTGCACAAATAATTTTACACATAACAGACCTAAACCTGATCACACAAACAGGACATTCAAAATACACTGAGAAAGAGGGGGAGAAATTGGGGGAGCAGAGAGAGGGGGAGGGAGAGAGAAGGATGACAGCAAGGAGAGAGAAGGGGGAGACAGAGAAAGGAAGGAATGGAGGGGGAGAGAGTAAGAGAGATGGAGGGAGGAAGGGAGTGAGGGGGAGAGAGGGGGGAGGAGAGAGAGGCTCTGAATACAGGTCACAGGGCACTCTCTCTCACTCCGCACTGAATAAAATATGAGCCAGCAGATCCATGGGCAGGCTAAGAAACAGTGTGCAGAGTGTGTGTGTGTGTGTGTGCATGTGCGTGAGTGCGCGTGTGTTTGTAAGAGTGTGTGTGCGTGTGAGTGTGTAAGAGTGTGTGTGCGTGTGCGCGCATGTGTGTGAGTGCGCGCGTGTTTGTAAGAGTGTGTGTGCGTGTGTGTATGTGTGTTTGAGTGCGTGTGCGTGTGTAAGAGTATGTGTGTGTGTGTGTGTGTGTGTACATGTGTTTGAGTGTGTGCATGCGCGCGCGTGTGTGTGTGTGTAAGTCTGGTCTCTGGAGTCCTGTGCTCCAGCAGACACACCCACTCGTGGGGAGATGGGGGAGGGGTTTCCCTCCGCAAGATTGACAGCTGGCTGAGGAAGCCCCCCCCAGAGCACATGCACTTTACACACAGAGCACACGCATGCATACACACGCAGACACGTATACGCACGCAAGCGCGCACACACACACACACGCACGCACGCACGCACGCACGCACGCACGCACGCACGCACACACACACACACACACCTCGTCTGAACCCTGTCACATGACTCTCTCCTGCTCTCCCTCTACAACAATCGTTCCTTCATAACCCCCTCCTCCCCGTCCCTTCAGTTTTCTGCTGAATTTAATCATCCAGTGATTTATCCCTCTGTGGCTGAGAGCTGCAACACTGACCCACATTACACAGGCCGCTACGGGCTCAGAGTCTCACTTCCTCCTGTACACCTTCTTCAGTTTACAAACACAAAGCAGCCCCACGTGAAATATTGCCACTGACTGCATCGTTACCAAATAAACAAACACAGGAAGCAGGATGCAGCGACTTTCCATGGAGGTGCCCTGTCCACGGGCCACCCTGCTCTCTTACCCCTGGGGTATACTCACGCTCACACTCACGCTCTGTGCAGCTCTGCAGCAAAAATACACAAACACATCTCACGCTCACGCACCTACTCACACACAGACACACAGACACACATGCACCTTCACACAGTCCCTAGCCTGTGTGGCAGAAATTTGTTTTGTAAAACACAGATTCTGAAACGTCCTGTGTTGTTCTGTGACGCAGCATTCCGTGGGCCAGCGCGATCAATGACACACAAAACGTGCAGTGGGAAAATGTAGGAGTGCCCAATAATATGGGGGCATGACACGTGTGTTTGGGGGCGGGGCGTGGGTGTTTCAGGGCGGGGCGGGGCGTACCTGCGGCCTCCAGGAGGGCCTCCAGCCGGACCTGTGTTTCGGGGTCGACGGTGCGCAGGTCCACCCCGTCGGTGGCGCTAGAGAGGAGCAGTTCGGACGCAGTCTTGAGCATGGGGTTCTCCAGGTCCTCCTGGTCCAGGATGAAAGACTCCACCTGGGGGGGGGGGGGGGGGGGGGGGGCAAAGAGCCGGGCAGAAAATCAGGGGGGGGGGGGGGTAACAAACACCTGGATATCCGGTTACCCCTCAACCTACACCTAGAGGGCAAACCTGCGATGGCTACTGTTCACCACACAGGCCTGTTACTTCACACACTCACGCTACAGGCTGCCTCTCCTGAACAAAGCTTCACTGCACTTAACTTCTGCTGTGACAATATGTAACAAGCTCCAGATTTTATTTTTAATGGAGAATGTTAATACGTTTGGAGAAGAACGCACACAAACATTTGCCTGGTTTCCACAGAAAGCGCACTGGGGGGACCTCGAGAGTCCTTCGCTTGTTTCCCGGAGGAGCTGTATCAGTGTAACACATCCACAGTCACACCAGTGAGTGACGGGTGAGGGGTCCACCCCCACTGCCGCTCAATGCTCACGTAACATCAATGTTTACACACCACAGTCGCTCACATGCACGCACATACACACAGTCTCAAATTCATATACACACAGCCTCCCCTCTCTCCTTCGCTTTACCCTCTCTCTCGCTCTCTCACGCACGCACGCACACACTTGGGGAACTGCTTCTCCTTAAGTAAATCATTTCCCAGGCTGGTGACAGGTTCTTGTACACACATCGCTGACCTCTGTATCCAAACACAAACATGAGCACCTATAGCACTGACTGACAGTAACACACAAGCTCAAGCGCTCGCCCCAAAAACTCTCTCCTTTCATCCCTCCTGAGCCATCTAAGGGGATCCCCAGTTCACCCCCCCCCCCCATATTCAGTGCGGCCCCCCTGTACCCTCGCCAGATCCGCAGACAGGAACACGCCATGGGTGAACACCCCTGCAGACCAGAAGTGGAGCTGTCCAATTTGTTAGTGTGCAAATCTGTGTCCCTCAGGCTCCTGATCGTCTCATCAGGCCTGCCTGCTCGGTCTCCATGGCACCCTGTGCCATATCTGTGTATCTGTGATCTACCGGTATCAGGTTGAGATCCGTACCGTTTACGGGCATCTGTGAGCGAATGGCTGAGCCGGGGGGGGGGGGGGGGGCTGCGCCAACTCGTCTGAATCAGGCTGAGTTCATCTGAGGTCACCACCAGAAAACGCAACAAGTTTTATGGAAAACGGTCACAAAGACGCTTTGTCGAGTCACCAAAGGGCAAGAAGAAGGTGGCAAAAACCAGGCCTGACCCCTCGAGACAGCAAGCATATGAGGTTTCAAAAATAAAAAACTCCAGTGGGGAGAAAAGCCCTCCAACAGTGGGGAGAAACAACTCCTGGATGGGAGGAAATCTCGGGAGGAACCCGGCTAAGGAGGGGGAGGCCATCCTCCACTGGGAAGCCTGGTGTAAAGCAGTGGTAGAATGGATGCAACAAAAATGCAATAAGGGACCCATCACAGCCAGTAAAATGGGCTGAGCGGGTTACAGCGGCGGTAATAAACTAAGTTATCACTGAATTACCAAGCGTTTTATCTTTAAATCGAGCCGTTTCAGACTATCGGCTTCTCTCAGACCAGACACACGATTCCCTCAGAGGCTCAACACTGAGCATTGATGGGCTTTCAATCGGTACGTCACCAAGTCTGTGGGGGGGGGGGGGGGGGGGGGCACAGAACAGACGCTTACAGCGCGGGGAAACAGCCTCACAAGCACCCCCCCCCTCACCCCACAACCGACAGCCCCAGCCACCCAGCGAGTGACATCAGCATAAATTCCAGAAGGAAGCTCAAGGTGGGGCCTGTTTTTTCTCCCTGTGAATGACCTTCTAAAGAAGAGGCCTGTGTAATGAAAGACAGCCAGACGCGTACGCCGCGCGCACTGAGAGCTCCTCGGGTGCCCGGCTCCACGGCGCTCCACCGGCTCATTTGTATGAGGACTAAGTGCTCCGGTTTTTCCGGTCTGAAAACCGTTGCTCGCCGATAGGTGCCGGAGCAAAGTGCAGGAATCCTGTCTGGCCCTCTTTTACAGTAAGGAATGCTACACACACACACACACACACACACACACACACACACACAGCCATGTACAGTCTCACTCACACACACACACACTCACTCACTCACACACACAGCCATGTACAGTCACACACACACACACACACTCACACTCACACTCACACTCACACTCACACACACAGACACACACAGCCGTGTACAGTCTCACACACACACACACACACACACACACTCACACAGCCATGTACAGTCTCACACACACACACACACACACACACTCACACTCACACACACAGACACACACAGCCGTGTACAGTCTCACACACACACTCACACACAGCCATGTAGTCTCACTCACACACACACACACACACACACACACAGCCATGTACAGTCTCACCCACATACACACACACACATTCACTCTCACACACACACACACACACACCGCTGGACTCTGCTGATCATTCACACAGCAGAATGACCTACAGAGAACAGCGGTTTAAAGAGCACCAGCGCTGTTCTCAGATCAGCCCACTTCTCAAACATGCTTATGGACGGCCCTGTGTGCTCCTCACCTTAATGAGACCAACAAGCCTGCAAACACACCTCTCTCTCTCTCTCTCTCTCTCTCTCTCTCACTGTAAACACATACTGCTTCTTACCGATGTGTGGCTTTACTGGAAGTTCAGTTTTTAGTTTTATTTTAAATGTTGCTTGTGAGTGGAACGGTGGGAAGCTCAGCTCACTGAACGCGTGGGGAGTGTAGTCCCGCGTGGGGAGTGTAGTCCCGTGTGTGACAGTGTAGTCACACGTGTAACAGCGAGCGTGTGAACGCAGACTGAGCCAAAAGGGGCGTGTGCGAACGAGCCTGAACCCGAGTTTTTATGGGAGAAACACGAACACGCACACACCTCGCATGCTACATGGCCAAAAGTATGCAGAGGCCTGACATTTAACATCTCATCCACAATTATGGGCATTAATCCTTTTTCTGGTATAAGAACCGCCACTCTTCTGGGAAGGCTTTATACTAGGCGTTGGAGCATTGCTGCAGGGATTTGCTTCCATTCAGCCAGAAGAGCATTAGTGAGGTCGGGCACTGATTGGGCGATTAGGCCTGGCTCACAGTTGGCTTTCCAATTGATCCCAAAGGTGTTGGGGTTGAGGTCAGGGCCAGTCAAGTTCTTCCACACCATCCCGACAAAACCGTTTCTATACAGACCTCGCTGTGTGCCCGGGGGCATTGTCACGCTGAAACAGGAAAGGGTCTTCCCTAAAGCTGAAACAGGAAAGGGCCTTCCCTAAACTGTTGGGGAAGCACAGAATCATCTATAATGTCATGGCATGCTACAGCATGAAGATTAGCCTTCGCTGGAACTTAGGGACCTACCCAAACCATAAAAAAGAGCCCCAGACCGAGGGGTGTCCCGATACTTTTTGGTCATATAGAGTACGAGACCCCAAGACACCAGATTTTTGGTACGTCCGACCAAACACTCTCCCCGGGTTTATTCTCATCCGCTGCACTTTCTGATGGCGGTGGCCTAATGGTACGCATCAAACACCTGGCTTCTCCCGGAAACGTCCTGGCCCCGCCCACATCCGGGGGACAGCTGGGAAGTTTCTGTGAGCTCGCCATTGTCTGTCACCGCAGGAAGTACCCACAGGAAGTGACATCACAAAGCTAGTGCACTGAGCGACACAGGGTGGCCAAGCAGAGGCACTCTGAGGAGGAAGAGTGACTAATTGGTACACAATTTCTAATCACAGTACATGATCGGCCACAATATCTGGGTGGGAAAGAGAGAGACAGAGAGCCGGAGAGAGGGAGAGAGGGAGAGAGGGAGAGAAAGAGTGACAGTGTGTTCCAGTCGGCAGAGCTTCCCTACCTTATCACAGCTAATACTAAGTACAGCTCAGAGACCCAGAACTGGACCAGAGCAGAAAGCATCATCATCGTTATCATCACTGCATGATAATAAACAACCCGATGAAGACGAGGAAGACAAAGATACGTGCAAGTAGTGGAGGCGTGGGGACCAGGGCTAGGTCCTGAAGTTCATTGCCACTTTGGCACCGGTCCTTTTAAAGAAGGCAGTGGTTCAGGCACCGTGTTTAGGCAATGTTCCAGTTTTGAGAAACACATTCAAGTATCTGTATCAGCTAAATCTAAACAGTATCCATTCCTAGTGAGTACAGAAGGTTGACCTCACTGAGCATCTGGGTCTGTTTACGAGGAGTGCATTTCTCCTCCTGGGCCCAGCGCCCAGCTGGCAGGGAGGTGTGTGCCTGGACCTCCAGGGTGGAGGAGAATACAGGAGTAAGGAGGTGCATGGCTGGTCCACGAGGGTGGAGGAGAAACAGGGAGCAGGGAGGCGCATGGCGGGTCCTCCAGGGTGGAGGAGATATAGGGAGCAGGGAGGTGCATGCCTGGTCCTCCAGGGTAGAGGGGAGAACGGGAGTAAGGAGGTAAGTGGCTGGTCCTCCAGGGTGGAGAAAACAGCGAACGCGAATGTAGCCGTGTGTCCAAACCTAACAGCACTCCTCAGAGAACGTGAGCTGGTTGTGCATCTCACATGAGGATCTGCCACAAGCACACATTCTGCAGTCCCCTGTCCCAGCATGACCGCAAGACACTGGCACTACATCCCCCAACATTCCCTGGCTCCGGAATCTACATCTCATTTCAATTCAACTTTAATTTGTGCAGTGCTTCACAAAGACACTGTGACAGAAATACTTAGCAGGGACAGGAAATAGGAGGAAAGAGGCTAAATCAACAGAATGACACTGAAATGGAAACCAGAACGGTTGGCAGGACTATAATCACACCAACCCTGACAGGGCTGTCGTTTAAAACAAACGAAAAGACAAGGCCGTCCCTCGCCAGAGGTTATATTTCCTACAGAAGAACACTTGTTGAATGCTAACGCACCACTGAAAGCTAACAGGATGTGTTTTGGGAGAAACAGGCGCTCATATGGTACTGGAGACAAACCGAACACTGGGCCAAATCTATACACTTCCGTACAGAAAGGTCTTCAGAACAAACCTGCCGCTGTTGACAAGACGGCTGACAGCCGTGACTACAGTGTGCTGCTCACCATCATTAATCAGCTCCTACTTTAAAACCATGACCGCCGCCATGGGGAGCAGACTATAATTTGGAAATCACTTGGCTTGGTCCAGGTCAGAGAAGATCTGTACATACAGCCTGACGTATGGTCAGTCAGGACAGCTAACAGCAGCTCATTTCAAACTACACACAAACCGCCATCTGGAAATATCGTAGCACATCTAAACCTTTTCTCAAGCTGAACAGAGGAATAACACTGACATTCTGTATCCATTCTGTACCATTTCACGTGCTTAATGCGTTTCTCTCGGTGTAGGCACGGAGAGCAAATTACACAAGCAAAGAAGAACCGGCGGAAAAACCACACAGAAGAAGCTAATGGCAGACAGCACGGCCGAAGAACGTGCACTGAAAGGAATGCATCGTGTAATGCATTATGGGGGTTGTAGTTCCGGCCGTGCTCTGATGATAAAACAATTCGCTGCAATCCCGTGCTAAATGAACTACAGCTCCCAGGGAGAGCTGCACCCGGCGCACATGCTCTTTTGAGCCAGAAAGGCCTGGAGAAGCGCCCAGCTAATCCTGGACAGGAGACTTCAGCAGCGGCCCACAGCGGCCTAATCTCAGCTGAGGGATCCGTTCGCGGCGACCCGCCAGCCGCCAAACCCGCCAGCCGCCAAACCCGCCAGCCGCCAAACCCGCAGAGGCGCTTACAAACATGCGGGCGGCTACACGGACAGATCTGTTTACGCGCCCAGGTCATAAATACACCCACCTCATTTCCAAAAAGAAACCCAATGTCCCGCGGCTGTCAACACGCGACAC
This sequence comes from Anguilla pacifica, assembly GCA_039654925.1. NCBI lineage: Eukaryota > Metazoa > Chordata > Actinopteri > Anguilliformes > Anguillidae > Anguilla > Anguilla pacifica. Next base: position 5,657,003 of record CM077286.1, read on the forward strand.
CCTGACCTCACGTGCACGGACAGCTGCCACTCGCGACTACCAGGTCCTCCACAACTGCCTGACCGCCTTCATCTAGGTCTGGCCCCTGAACACACACCAGGGTTACCAGGACCCAACAGTGAACACAAACCAGGGTTACCAGGACCCAACAGTGAACACAAACCAGGGTTACCAGGACCCAACAGCGAACACACACCAGGGTTACCAGGACCCTACAGCGAACACACACCAGGGTTACCAGGACCCTACAGCGAACACACACCAGGGTTACCAGGACCCTACAGCGAACACACACCAGGGTTACCAGGACCCTACAGTGAACACACACCAGGGTTACCAGGACCCTACAGTGAACACACACCAGGGTTACCAGGACCCAACAGCGAACACACACCAGGGTTACCAGGACCCAACAGCGAACACACACCAGGGTTACCAGGACCCTACAGCGAACACACACCAGGGTTACCAGGACCCTACAGAGAACACACACCAGGGTTACCAGGACCCTACAGTGAACACACACCAGGGTTACCAGGACCCTACAGCGAACACACACCAGGGTTACCAGGACCCAACAGCGAACACACACCAGGGTTACCAGGACCCTACAGCGAACACACACCAGGGTTACCAGGACCCTACAGCGAACACACACCAGGGTTACCAGGACCCTACAGTGAACACACACCAGGGTTACCAAGGCCCTACAGCGAACACACACCAGGGTTACTAGGACTGGATAGGGCTCCCATTTTAGGGACATTTGCTCCTAAAAATTTACACCTGCCAACTGGAAAAATATATTTGTGTGCTCCTGAATATTTTTACATGTGCTCCTTGGAAAGAAATTTACATAGCGCTCTGGTTACTACTAAACAAGGCACCTGCTGTGCTCTTGTGCTTAACACACACCTGACCTGAACACCACATCAGCCCGCTGAGCACTGCAGTCCAGGCAGTACAAAGACCTTAACACAGGAGGCATCCTGGAGAGACACCTGCCACAGACCCAGGTCCTCAAATGCCTCCAACCGCTCTACCTTTACCACACCCCTAAAGAACTGCTCAAGAATTACACTATCCCTGAAACATTCACGCCAAAATTAACAATCTCTATTTTCATCCACACACTGCAACAGCAGACAAGAGAGACGTGCTAGCGTACACCAGTCTGCTAAAGCGAATTAAATGCAGTGATAAACAACTGCAAAGTATTTTTATAACCCGTGGCCCTATAATCACCCGGCAGTCTCCTGACAATGATAATTAACTGCACACGGAGCGGAGCAGAGCAGAGAGCGCGCTGCCGTGTCACGGACCCAAACCGCAAACACGCAGACGCACCGCCGTCACTCCTGGGCCGGGACGCCGGCCGGCTAAAACTCCGGGGGAGATCTCCCGCAGCTGCGGCTCGCTCCTCTCGCGGACGCGTCCAGGGACGGCGAACTTAAAGACAGAGCCGCCCGTGTCTCCCTTAAACAAACAACATCCTCCTCCCAGGTCTCACCGACGGACGTGCGCATGGAGGCGGGTCTGAGCAGGCGGAGAAGAGCGGGGTTTAAGAGACCGGAGTCATAGTTACGAGGCTTGCGGGTTTGGATCCCGGATGGGGCACAGCGGCTGCCGGTTTGATAACCCGGCTTGCCTTTAAATATCCCGTCTGTGTAAACTGATCATGAGCCACAGCGAGCTGCCCCGGACGGAGGGGATTGCCACGCGAAGGCCAATAATAATCCGGCTCGATCGCAGGAAGTGTGCGCACGTGCGCGAGTGAAGATAGGGAGCCTGTGATCGGGCTGTGAACTCCATGGTGTCTGAACTGAGCGCAGGATAGTGACCTGCACAACTTTTTACACAGCATTTACATGGCAACCATTTATACAGCTGGATGTATACTGAAGCAATGCAGGTTAAGCACCTTACTCAGGGGCAGTGCCCAACCCGGGAATCAAACCTGTGACTTTTAGGTTACAAGACCAGCTCCTTACCCATTACACTATACTGCTGCCCCGCTGGGTAGGGAGAAGCCCCCTTGGTGGTGTGGGGAACCAGAGAAGGTCCACACTGGGGTCAATGAGGGGCGTCCCATGGTGGACGTCCTGTGCGGGGCCTGCTCCTGCAGACGGGGTGTCAGGTGTACCCCACTCCCTAGCACACTTCAGTTCTCCCCTTCAGTCCTGCCTAACATGCTTAAAGCATTTGCATTGGTCCATTTAAGATCAAAAATTTAATTTGGCATTTTAATTCCCCTGGGGATTAAAGCCAAAAAAGGGGCAAAAGGTGCACCCCTAAACTCACACCCTCTGACTTCACTTACTGGCCTACATTTCTCTCATTTTCCCCGTTTTTTGGAAAGCCAAAAAATATGCCAGTGCCGTGTCATTGACAACACACCTCTGTTTCAAAGAATCCAAGTCATGAATGAAAGGCTCATGGGAAAAAGTCTTGGTCGCACAATTTACCAAATTGGCAAGCATGACAAACCAGTTAATGCAAATATTTGGCATTTGTGGGCTTGGAGATAGGAACATTAAAATGTTGCACTGAAAAACTCATTTTCCTAAACCACTTCAGGCAGTGAAATGGAGATAAATTGATCATTAATAGGTCAGAAATGACTGCTTTTCCTCTGAAGTGGCACGGATTTATAATATATCTAAAGCGAGGCCGAGTATGAGGGTTGCCATTTATCAGGCGGCCATATCACTGGATATAAACTCCCAATTTCCATTTCCTGAAGTGAGTAACTCCGCAACAGTCAGAGCGTGATGTCAGCCCACTGCACGAGCCAGATGCCGGAGAGGAAGGCACACGGTTAAGCTGGAAGCAGTGCAAGAACGCCAATCCACCGCTTTTTAAACAACGATGGAGACCTTTTCAAAAACTTTCATGACGACATCTGAGTACTGACACGCAATACACACCACCGTCCGCGAAATTAACGGGACCAAAGTCAATCAAAATGACCATGGGATGCCCCACGACCAGGCCCTCGTGAACACAAGCGTCAAGTGGCATCTACCACTTGTGAAGCACCTGTTTCAGCGAATACGGACATTCGCTAGTGTTACTGCATCAAGTTGTGCGTGTGTTAAAAAGTAACTACCAAAAACGCGTGGCCCTCTTCGAATTCTGGAGATTACTTGTTCATTTTTGGTTTATATCCGATATGTAACGCGAAGAGGAAAAAACACGCATTGCGTTCAGGTGCAGACCCGCCGTCCTGTCCCGGGAGCAGGTCGAGGTCCTCGCTGCAGTCTGACAGGATCAACGGGTGTGGGCACCCTCGTAGTGACAAGCACTTCTTAAGACAGTCCTTTCCGTTTGGGTGGGAAAAAGACCAGCAGTACACGGTGAAGACGAGGCCGAGTCCGACAGATCACGCGCAGAGTCTTGACAGGGGAGGTTGGAATTCAAAACCTGATGCGACAAACATGGAATCACTTCGTCGGGAGAGAGAGAGCAAAAAGCACTCTTTTTTTTCTCTCTCTGTCACACACACGGGTGCACATGTCGCCAGCGTTTGGGCTCGCCATTCAGAACGCACTTCGGGCTTAAGCACGTTAACCAGTCACGTATATAGCGAGTGTTAGCTTAGTTTGCTAGCATATACTCTCCAGAAAGCCCGCCTCACAAAAGACAGGCAGCTAAACAACCAACACTCGTGATGAAATGTTCTCGGAGCAGTGTCACATAATCGCTCTCCATTATCGCGAATAATGGCCACTTAGCTAGCGCTAACACAGTGGGTGCTAAGGACAGATACGGCTTATACAACAACTAAGCTGGCTAGCTAGGGTGACGCAATGGCGCCATTACTACAAAACAAGCCAACGAAGTGGTGCACATTTATTCTGCGAACGCGTACGAATCCAGACGTGAACTAAACTAGCTTGCAGAAAAACTGCAAAGTTAGCCACCAAGCTAAGAATGTGTGCGAGAAATGCGCTGCCACTGCTAGCCCGCTAACACCCCAAAACTAGGCCCTGATTTCGACCCACGACATAATTAAATCGTTTTATCTTGTTACTGTGGAAGTAACCCCGTGTGTTAAGCATGTGCTACTTATATATGTAAAAATTATTATCAATCCGGAGGGTAGATAATATATTTGGGTTAAAATGGTGGTTGTTTTTATGTAATTTCATGGGGGAGGGAGGGGGCTAGCTAGCTAGCTGGGTAACAGGGATCCTGCCTAAGCTCACCTCCGAGACTTCGTCTTCGTCGCTGCCAGACCCCGGACCAGAGGAAAGAACTGCCGCCGCGGCTAGTTTAAAATCCAGCCTGTCTGCAGTGGGCCCACTGGACTCGCCAAATAACCGGACTTTTTTTCCGCCGACACCAATCCCTATGCCCCCGAGTCCGGCTCCTGGTGTGGCTCCTACCCCCATCCCTACCGCCGGAGAGCGCGGAGTCACCGAGTCAATCTCGTCCTCGAAGCCGTCCGTCAGCATTGCCGTCCCGGCTACTGCATCCTGCATACTTATCTAAATAATATGTATGTTAATAAATCTAATATTGTCTTTAACTTCCTTCGGGTTTGTATTTGTTTATAAATTATGGTGTTTTTACTTCAGAAAATCCCGAAACTCTCCTGAAGCGAGAAGAGAAGAATCTCTTTCCCCCAGCCATTAACTTTCTAACAACCTAACACACATCGTTCTGCTAGTAAAAGAAACCCCGCCCACGTTTAACATTTATAAAATACTATTGGTCGACGCTGTGAAACTGTAACCGCTCATTGGTTTCAACGAAAGCTCGTCAGGCGAAAACTCGCCAGCGTTCAAGTTAGGTTTAAGTGCATCTCGAGGTTTCCGAGCTATCACGTCAGGAAACCGAGTAGCTATCGTTGCGCAAAACGTCTGTCACAAAAACCCGCCCATACGATCCGCCTATTTTATTTCAATTAAAAAAGTAAAGGTTAATTTGGGTTATGCACAAAGTTGTCAGTGCATCTATTAGGTGGTACCATCAAGCCATGTATTAGTTGATGTACTGCACGAGTAAACAAGTTAAGGAATTTGTACTTGGTTTGTTTGCTGGTTAGCTTAATCTGACTTGCTCCTAGCCTGAAGCTTCATGTCACTGCAAATGCTGTGGTGGCCCGTTTATCTCTTGTCTTTGTACCAAAGAGTGGAGAATATGACGGCATCTGTGTAACAACCAAACGGCACCGCACATTGGAATACAATTTGCATTGCCTGTGAAACAGTGCTTTGCCCGGGGTGATCGGCGAAATGTATGGGAATTGTAGTTCTGAGAACATCGTCGCAGCCCCATTTTGTAACTCCGCAGTGCCTGCGTGAAGCCGTGTAAACCTTTCTAAAGCCCATCATCATTCGCAGCACGGCACATTTCAATGTCCTCAAGTGACCCGACTACACCTTACGTATCTTCAGCGTCCGGTCTTGAAAGCAAACTATCGCTAAGACACACAATTGCTTTCATCACAGTGTGATATTTGGATGTGCTATGTGTAGCAAAAACAAGAATCGAATGATTGCCAAAAATACTTATTTCACAATTCTTTCAGAATTAGAGATTAAGACTGGAGTCATGTACAGAAGAGATCAATCGTGAAAGCAATAAAAATGAATCACCATGACAACGACACATAAGATTTATTCTTCATAGAGACATTTGGAAATTGTGTTATCCCAGAGTGTGACAAACACACAAAACGTTACCTGTTATACGCAGTAATAGTGTGTGTGTGCGTGTGCCTGAGTGTGTGTGTGTGTGGGGGGGGGGGTGGGGGGGAAACAATAAACCCTCAAGCCTGTCAGTCAGGGTGAAGTCATGTGACCAATCATGAATACATTCAGCGAAGTACATGATGTTGACTGCAAATTATGTAAGCCTATAATTGCGTAATAGAGTTTGATTTTATGTATACCTGGATATACGTATACAACATTTCAGAGGGTAATCCGTGTTAAGTGCATCGCACATACAGTAAGAACAATAGCAATGTCCTCGTATAACTTCTTGGGCTGGCAGAATAGACCCCTCTTACAACCTTACCTGTGTCCAAGGGTATCGGTACTGTCGCTTCTTGTCTTTGAGCTATGAGGCTGACTTCTTTTTTTACTTGGTTCCTTTCACTGAGCTGCTTAAATGTGTTGTTATTTGTTTTCAGAATAGCTGAGGCCTCATTAACTGTTCTTTTTAATAGACATGTGGTTTTCATTGTGGTTCATTTCAAATAATTTTTTCACATTACACTGAATGTCTTCTGTTTCAGTGAAATCGGGGTCTGTGAAAACCCACCTCTGCATACCGAGAACAGTAACGAAACCCCTTCAAAAGAAGTCTTCAGACAGGCAGCAATCCCACAGGGCATTGCTCCATTGTGTTTAAAAAGGAATCAAACAGGGTTATTCCCTGCATTTTAATTTCATGCATTTTTTGTCTGCCTCACTGCAGTTGTGCTTCTCTATATCCCTCACGGTTCTGGCTGATGTTAGTCTGGGCTGCGTAGTCATTTCTGGACCGGCACAGCTGGCCACACCCAACACATGACCACAACATTTGCACTGATATAAGCCGTCTGGCCAGGAGCGAATCAGGTTAAGCTAACCTGCAAGCAAACCGAGTATAAACTCCTTGACTTGTTTTGGGGAATGTTTACTTGCACTTGTACATCAGCTAATATTTGGCTGTATGGTACCGCCTGACCGATACAATGGCTAATCTGTTTCAGGATTTTGTGCCAGATTCTGTTCTTAATTAATTAATTAGCTCAATCACATCTTGACCTGACATTTGTATGAACACCAGGTACAGCCAGACTGCAAGAGTATCTGATAGATTCTACTGTGCTTAAGTACAGGAGTGAACCAGCATAGTTTACAGAGCTGTCAGGAAACAAAAATTTCGGTAATTGGTTGGAGCATAAACCAGAACGCGGATCGGCCCTCCAGGACCGGAGCCATGCACCCACTGCTCTGATTCCTGTGAGGTGCTCCCTCTATGACAGTGCTGCCCACCCTGGCTCCTGGAGCTCTACATCCTGCAGGTTTTCATTTAAACCCTAATTCGGCACACCTGATTCCACCAATTAGCAGCTGAATGAGATCTCGATCTGTTGAATGAGGTACGTCCTTTTTATTGGCAATGTATTTTCTCTGGGTCAAAGGTGACCTCTGAGTCATAAACCGACTCTCCACAGTAAATATTTATGTACCCGGATCACAGTGTGAATATTCTACCAACTGTCAACACTACAGTACTGTATTAGGGGTGTGTTGGAATAAAGACTATTTCCTGCTGCTCATTAATGTGGTAATAAACAACCCACGACATCAAGCCTTGTTTGTTTTGCTATGAGTTCATAGACCGTATAAAAATATATAGTGCTACCTTACTGCCATCTAGTGGAATGACGATAGATTGCAACCTGTTCCGTCATTAGGTCAGATGCTGGGTCAGATCACGTTTAAACAAGGATCCTCTTTGAATTACAGTGCCGTCTAGCGGGGAAAAGAATTTAACTCAGATCATGAACACGAGAATTAAGGATGCAGTTGTAGGACGGTGCAGTATTTGGCATTATTTGTACATGGTTTATGCAGAAAAATGTAATACATTTTGTCACCTCTGACTATAAGCATGACTGCCAAAAGTAAGACATGGAACACATTTGAACAATTGCTTGCTCTCAAATACTTTGTGATGTTAGGGTGTGCTTCTTGCCCAGTATGTTTTTGCTGCAGAACTCCTTTTGTCAACGTGCCAGTCATATCCACCTCTCCAGGGGAGAGCTAGTCTGCCAGAGTCATTTGCCACGTGGACATGTCCACGAAACAGATAAAGGACGTCTACACGCTACATCCCAACACAAGTGACCAAAAAACTGCAAGCCGTTTGGAGGAAACTGTCAATCCAGGTTGGGAATTCGGCATACCGAAGCACTGCAGCTGATGCATGCACGCGAACAGCTGACGTAATATGTTGGGCGTGGCCAACAGGACTGATCAGGAAACGAGCGCAGGTTCACACATCCTCCAGGACCGCGAGAGGGGATACCGAGAGGCATAAACTACGGTGAGGTAGTGGCCTGTGTATATGTTTGTCTTGTTATTTGTTAAAATGTATTTTATTATTAAGCAGAATGTGTAGTTTTTAGACGCATACCGTAACAGTAGCTGTTTAAAAGCTGGGTCACGTATTTCCTTAATTTCATTTCGATAACAACGGTAGGCCCGTTTTACTCGTCTTTGTTTGCAGTTCAGTCTTATGTGAAATATTTGCCAAAATGTGACTGTACTTGACGATCACAGAGCGCACAGTCTTCATGTATGAACACAATCTCTTGGTCACAAATGGTCGTCTTGTGATGGGTCGTTTTGTTGTTACAGCGTTAGCTTACTGTCCAGTTAAAGCTAGCTAGCTACGTCCAGGCGCCATCTAAAATGTCGGAAAGCCCTTTTGAATGACGCGTGTATCGGGCTAGCTACTTACTTGGACTTGCTAGCTCACACGTTAGACTACAAATTGCATCGTCTAGAATAAGAATGTATTCTTTTTTCTCTTCGAAAGAGAGATTGCCCTTTTAGATATTTAGCTAATTGTGACTTGAATGTGATGTTCAAGTAAAACGTAACATTAAAGTTAAATTGCTAAATTGGTTAACAAATAGCCTAGACCAGCTTTGCTCGCCAGTATCGTTCATTGCAGAAACGCCAGTTACGTCAGTTAGACCCAATTTCCCCTTGAAATGAGGCCAGTTTCTAAAAATAATAAATAGTCTATTCCCCTAAGCTAAGTGCACAGACCGGACCATTTTGCGCCGTTCTGTTTGTTTTAGGATAGTGATGTGTTGCTCAGTTTTTGGGTTAGCGTAGTGTAGATGGATAATCAAAACTGAGGCTTCGTTGTGAACTTAGCTCCTATATATGATCGATACAAAGTGAAGATTTGGAAATGACCAGGTTTCAGACCTTATATATACGTTGTATCACTCTGGATAGAATCTTTTATTTGGTATGTTCGCGTTACTCATTTGTTTAAATTGACGGTAGTATACACTATAATTGCTGCAGTAACGTTATTGTTAGCTATATTCGTTATCATAGCTCGACACTAACATTTTTTCCAAGGAGCGCACGTGCTCTAGGTTGAAAAATTTAGGAGCACGCTCATGCATCCCAATTAATAGATGTTCCCTTAAATTATTTTTACAGTTAGCACAGATCAATGTTCAGGAGAAAATTCTCCTAAAATTGGAGAACTGCGGAGCTCTAGGTATCATACTAATATTTGAGATATATGGTAGTTATATATCGCAAGTTATAATCATGATTAATGCGTCAACATATACATAGCAAATTGCAGGTTAATAGTGCGCAAAAAGGAAACCTTGTAATGAAGTTTATTTTTATTTATTTTTTTATTTAACCTTTATTTAACCAGGTCAGTCTCATTGAGATTAGAAAACTCTTTTTCAAGAGAGACATGGCCAAGAAAGCAGCAGTCGATTACAGACACAAGAAAATTTCAACATTTAACATACTATAAAAGCAGACAAACAGCAATGTTCAAAGTTTCACAATCTGGTTAACATGATTGATAGTTGATAGTTGACTTCTAAGTTATTTGGTAAAATTTATTTAAACACTCAGAAAAATGTGATCAAAGATTTGACATAAGTCTGTTCATGTTTTGAAACAATTTATAGTGCATAATATTATGCAGCAGTAAAGGATTTTATGATGATAATACGGCTCAATGTTCTCAACGGTAAAACATTTTCAGGTAGTTTCGGATGCCCAGGTGATGAGCGAGTACGGAGTTTGTCCAGTTTGTCCAAGGCTGTGGCTTCCTGTTGTTTAACTTCAGTAAATTTAGGGATGGATTATGAGTGCATTAGTGATGAATTGAGATTTTTGTGTTTACGCAGCTACAGGGAGCCGTCTGTGCAGCACTAACGATGTCTGACGGAGAAGGGTTTGTGGTGCGCGTGCGTGGCCTACCTTGGTCCTGCTCGGTGGACGAGGTTCAGAGGTTTTTCTCAGGTAAGACTTGCAGCCGTCACATTGCAGATCTTTTTTGGTGGATCTAAAAGCTTTTTATTGCCTTTTTGCTGATGGGGGAATCTAGTTGGTCCACATAATGGTACCAACGAAAGTTTTAGAGTTTCCCTTCTGGGTGGGTGCATCCCTTTTTACCATGGAATTCATGCCTGCACCTGTTTGTGAGCCAAGTTCAGCAGGTAAATATGGACTCGTGCCGGTCCTCCTTCACACGCACGGCGGTAATTGTGTTCCAGACTGCAAAATCGCTAGCGGCTCCTCGGGGATCCACTTCACGTACACGCGGGAGGGACGCCCGAGCGGCGAGGCCTTCGTCGAGCTGGAGTCGGACGACGACCTGAAGATCGCCGTCAAGAAGGACAGAGAAACCATGGGACACAGATATGTGGAAGGTGAGTGCGTGTGTGTGTGTTTGTGTGAGAGAGAGAGGGGGTGGGTGTGTGTGTGTGTGTGTGTGTGTGTGTGTGTAAGTGAGTGAGAGAGAGAGAAAGAGAGAGTGTGTGTGTGTGCGCGTGCGCGTGTGTGTGTGTGTATGTGTGTGTGTGTGAGAGAGAGAAAGAGAGAGTGTGTGTGTGTGTGTGTGTGTGTGAGAGAGTGTGTGATAGTAAGTGTGGGGAGTGTGAGTGTGTGCGTGCGTGCGTGCGTGCGCGTGTGTGTGTGTGAGAGAGTGTGTGATAGTAAGTGTGGGGAGTGTGAGTGTGTGTGTGCGTGCGTGCGTGCGCGTGTGTGTGTGTGAGAGAGTGTGTGATAGTAAGTGTGGGGAGTGTGAGTGTGTGTGTGCGTGTGAGAGTGTGAGAGAACCTGATGTCGGGGGGGGGGGGGGGGGGGGTTTTGGCCCCCCCAGCGTGTTTATCCGCCTGCGTCTCTGCCCCCCCCCCCCCCCCCCCCGCAGTGTTCAAATCCAACAGCGTGGAGATGGACTGGGTCCTGAAGCACACGGGTCCCAACTGCCCCGAGACGGGGGGCGACGGCCTGGTCCGAATGCGCGGCCTCCCCTTCGGCTGCAGCAAGGAGGAGATCGTCCAGTTCTTCTCAGGTGAGGCTCCGCCCCTTCCTCTGCCCCTCTGTACTCCTAAAGCTCACTTCCTGTTGGAAACGTGGTTGAGGGAGGCTTCTGTTCTTCTGAGTGCAGGCATATCATTCACCTTTCTTTACGGTCCATTCATGATTCAGAGACAGACCCCGTGTTTTTCATCCCTGAGGCGCAAGCAGCCCCTCTCTGACCCCTGACCCCATGGCCTTTGCACTTCCTGGAATTGAACCCTGAATCATGTTTTTGGCGTCTTGCACACGTGTCCGTTAGCCGTGGATGTGGTCAGAGATTTATGCCAGTCTGTCCCTTCATGCTGAAGCTGGGGTAGCTGTGCATAAGATGCAAATGTTGGGTCTTGACCTTTCACCTTTCCCCTGCCCCTTTGCCACACCCACTTGTGACATCATATCCTATCTCAGCCACCCCCCCTCACTAAAGTTCTCTGCGCATCTTGGTCCCCTTGTCCCTCTTCAGTGTAATGATCACATTCCAGGAACTGGGGGCTACCTCCATCTCACGCTTGTACCCTGAGTAGATACAGATAGAATGTGTGTTCTGTATGTAATTCATACTGCAGATCTTCTCATTAATGTTCCCGCTAATGCAGTAAAGACTAAAGGCCTGATTTACTGAGACCTTTAGCAAAAGCATTTAGCACAAGCAAAACCAACAGCATGACCAGTGATTGGTGCATGGTATTTGTTTTGCACCAATCATTGGTTGTGTTGTTAGTTTTGCGCGTGCTAAAGGTCTTAGTAAATCGGGCCAAGTAAATGGTCTGCAGAGAGAGCAATGGTATGTATGATTCGTAGAGTTTGAATTTCATTTTTAATTTCTTTTTTTTATTCTTAATTTTCTTTTTTTTTTTTTTGTAACAGCAGACGTTAGAGAAAGAGGAAGCGATGTGACTGGGCATGTGATTTAATTTGTCCCCTGCTGGGGTTATCTGTCCTTGGGTTGAAGGGTTGGAAATCGTGCCAAATGGGATTACATTGCCGGTGGACTTCCAGGGGCGGAGTTCGGGGGAGGCCTTCGTGCAGTTTGCGTCTCAGGATATAGCCGAAAAGGCTCTAAAGAAACACAAGGAAAGGATAGGGCACAGGTGGGGCTGGTTGGTTGGCTGAATAAGTCGCTTTTCTTACGGTGTTCACCTACGAAACAACAAACAACAACAAAAACAAACCTGCATTCACATTCACACACAGGCATTAAGCAGAGGCTCTAATTCAGAGCGATGTACACAGCGTACACTCTCACATACAGTCTATTTGTACAGTACTGGATGTTTACTGAAGTTACCTCAGGGGTACAGCGGCAGTGACCCCACATGGGAATCAAACCTGCAACCTTGGAGTTGAAATTCAATTTCACGAATTTGGGGAGAATGCCCATCATGTTCTCTCGAGATTTTATTCAAATTCATTGATCAAATTTTAATTTGTTTCCAAAATTGAATTGATCCCCAATCCAGCACATGGAATTTAGAGGGCATTTACAAACACATACTGACCTGTACACACACACACACACACACGTGTATGTTTGTGTGTGAATGCACACATGTACAGTTATGTACATGTGAGTAGCATGGGCATTCACAGTCTTTTGGGAGAGTACGAAACATTCTCTATTCACTGAAACACCAAGTCAGTCAGAACATAGATACTTAGATTAGTGCTGAGTGATCGGGGGGTTCAGGTGCTCTGTATTTGAGTAAAATGTTTTGTTTTTTTTAAATGTCCTTTTTTCTATTTTAGTTTTTCCCCAAAATTCTAAGTGGTCGTTCTTGGTAGTGATTGTGACATCAGCATTAGAATGTTCAGTTAAGAGCATTCTAATCACTTAACTGTGAAGGTTATGTGTGGGAGGAGAGGACAGATATAAGGTTATCAGCAGTTTGTGCATAAACCTACAACATAAGGTTGCTAGATATTTGGGGTCCCAGAAGGGGGTTTGGGGGGTGGGGTGGGGGGTGATCGCTCAGCACTAAACCTCAGGCACACACACAGGAACTACAGAGGTGTTAAGTTCCCAGAATGCCACTCTTCATGGAGACACTGGCCACACGGTCACAGGTGACACTGCAGGTGGGTCAGGCCGAACTGTCTGCTGGCATCGACACACGGTGTCACCAGTGCTTAGGTGCTA
>CM077286.1:5672720-5707720 GCA_039654925.1 Anguilla pacifica
GTCTGTGTGATGAAAATGCTTGTCGCTTTTGAGTTTATTCGGCTGTGTGCTTGCATATGTGTAAGTAGCTTCTTTGGTTGTATCTGTTGTGTGTGCGCACGTGCGCTTGAACTTGTGTGTGTGTGTGTGTGTGTGTGTGTGTGTGTGTGTGTGTGTGTGTGTGTGTGTGTGTGTGTGTGTGTGTGTGTACTCGGGTCCTAAAGTGTGTATTTCTCTCTCCTGTTAGGTAATCAGAGTGGAATGAGCAGCAGTTACTATGGCAGCGGCGGGCGTGGCTCCATGGGCATGAATGGCCTGGGTATGGGGGAGGGGTGGGGCATGTAGGACTGGGGTACTTTTGAGTGGTGGGGGGTGAGGGGGTGGGAAGGTTCTTGGACCAAGGATTTCAAGCCCTCAAGCCTACTAATGACCTGGGGGGGGTGGGGTGGAGGGGAGTTCACTTTCAGTCCCCTCCTGCCATAGACTTTGGGGTGTGGTTTTCTCCCTTTCTGTTTCGTTTTCCACATTGTCCAATGGGACGGCAGCATTTTTTTTTGTTTTTTTGTAAAGAAGACAAGTTGGACTTCACATCTGTCTGAGCACAGGAGTCAGCTGGAAACTTTTTTTGTAAATGTAATAACAATGCTAATAATAATAACGGAGAGCATTTTGTGTAGTGCTGTTCATCTTGGAGTGATTCACACTGACACTGGGGGAACTCAACCACCTCCAGATATGGACACGACTATTTTCTCTGGCAGCAGAAATACAAATCCTTCATCTCCCCTGTTGAAGACCTCAGAGAAATTTGGCATTCATTTGAAATTTTATACTCTGAATAAGAGTGCATTTGAGTTTCTTTTTAGAAAAAATAAACAGATGAATAAATGGGGGTAGGGGGAGGGGGGGTGGGGGGAGATGCAATTTGGCCAAAATAATTTCATCCTTTTTGGGGAAGGAATCTTACCTATAAACCGTTTTCATTTGTGGTAATCTTGTACTGCGGAGTAAATAAACTTGTTACAGTAAAACGTCTTTCTCTCTCTCTCCTTCACTGTCAAAGTAGAGGCTGACGAACTTTTGAGAAACAATCAGAAAGACTTTATTAAATTCTGCACAGGTTCTTCCTATATATAAAATGCGTGGATAGAAAAGTGGTAAAGCGTGCCCATTGGTTCATAAAAACGGCATTGATTAGTATTCGCTAAATTAGTTCAGCTGGCTTCACAATTCACCAGATAAATCTGAAATTAATTCTGAAATTAATTTTACATAGATCTATATTCATTGTTATTCTGACAACATTCTATAACATTTACCTGGTAATGTACAAATATTTCCTCTGAGGATGCCATACTGGTTATGATTTTTTATTAAATTAATTTCTGGGTTGCTACAGTAATCAGCTGTCCCACACTCAGGTGCTTCTGGGTAATTTATCTGAAGTTGTCTGATAAAAGCATCTGAACTCCAGGACCATCCAGCCCTCTGGACGGCTCGTAGTCCAAAAGGTTTATTTATCCAAACTGGGTTCTGAAGTGTGGGAGAGAGCTGGATCAGCTCTACAGCCAGGGAAAACCAACACAACATTTAAAGAGCAGGGACAAGGGGCCAGTTTCGTTTTCTAATAAAACTACATGATCACTAAAGTGGACAACGCAAGTCAGGGCCAGTAAGTTTCACTGAAATGCTTAGTGTCCTTTTTTCTTTTTCTAATTTTGTGAAAACCGAATTTTAAAAAAAAGTTAATTTCTGATACAGACTAACTTTGTGAAGGCACGGAGACTACATTGTGACAAACATGAAATTGGACTTCTTCAGCTTCTCAAATCTGATTTTGCTAGCACATTCAGAACTCTGTGAGGAGCTGTTCAGAGGAAAACTACATTTGAGCATCCTGACGTCTGCTGTGCATAATTGATATTTCAGTATTTCATACCGGTCTAGTGCATTCACACTGACCAGCTGTTCATAGACAGCCAGCCCAAACAGATCAGAACCCAAGTCTCTGTTATGAGACTGATAACACAACCATGTTCCACCTAATCATTCAGCATGACCCCCAAAACAAAATGACGGTACCCCAAGCACACTTCTGGATTTACACCCCGAACACTGCAATGCTACTGAAACTGGACCCCATGGTTTGTGAGTGATTTTAAACAAGCTGTATGAAGAAAAGCATCCCTTTATCTGACCTCTGAGACTGACATCATCGGTCCTGAGGAGTGAGTGTTCTTACGCAGGTGTGAGGGAGGCTGAGTGTGTATCTGAGGAAAGGGTGTGTGTGACATTCTATTTGCGGTTTTGTGTTCAGGTGCGTGCGTGTGTCCAAATGCATTTGGCTGTGTCTGCACATGTCTGTGCATGTATAAAAGTGTGTGTGTGTGTATAAGTGTTTGTGTGTATAAAAGTGTGTGTGTGTGTGTATAAGTGTTTGTGTGTATAAAAGTGTGTGTAGATTAGTGTATGAGTGTGTGAGGTCAGGACGCGCTGGACGAGCTCCTCTGCAGCAGCAGAGAGTGGCAGGTGTCGCAGACGCGGACGGGTCGCGGGTACGAGGGCAGGGCCAGCTCGTTACTGGAGCAGCTGCTGCAGTAGATGTCCCCGCAGTTCCGGCAGTGATGCTGGGGACAGAGAGGAGGCCGGGAGTCACAGAGCGTCGCTGCGGGACGGACGGACGGACGGACGGACGCACTCGCGCGCACACACTCACGCACACACACACACACACTCACACACACACACACGCACGCACACACTCACACACAACAGCCATGGGATAATAATACACTGTCAATGACTCACTGGTTTGAATCAATCATTGCTATCTGCTGTGGAGAACAAAATAATTGGATTGGTTGAAACGAGTCAATGATTGACAGTTCACTGTAGCTCCACCCTTTTCAGGGTTCCTGAAGCCTCTCTGGGTTAATCACCAGCTGCACACAGATGGGGGCGGGGCCTACCTTCCTCCGAGAAATGGAGAACTCCTTCTGGCACTGCTTACACTGAGTGGCCTCGTCATCCTTCAGCCAGGCATGGCCCTGAGAGACAAGGGGAGAGAGAGAGTGAGACACACACACACACACACACACACACACACACACACACACAGAGGCAGACCCAGACAGGTAGGCAAACACACAGATGGGCACAGACAGACAGAGAAAGACAGACAGACAGGCACACACACAGACAGAGAGAGACAGAGACACACACACATACAGACACAGACAGACAGACAGGCAGGAAGAGACATAGGCACACACAGACACACAGAGAGACAGACAGACACACAGGCAGACTGGCAGGAAGAGACACAGGCAGACACACAGACAGACAGACACACACACACACAGGCAGAGAGAGACAGAGACACACACATACAGACACAGAGACAGACACACAGGCAGACACACACACAGACAGAGAGAGACAGACAGACACACACACACACACACACACACACACACACACAGACAGTGTTAGGGTCTCAGGCGTGTGCTGCAGGGTTAGGGTTGAATCTGCTCTGTGGGGTTCTGCTCACCTTCAGCGCCTTGTTGACTTCCTTGAAGTCCTCCATCTTCAGCTTGGACCTGAGAGAGAGAGAGAAGCAAGATGAAGGAGGGATGAGAGGATGAGGAAGGAAGGGAGGGAGGGAGGGATGAGAGAGGGAGGGAGGGAGCAGTGCTCACTGGCTGAGGTGCAGACCCATCTCCTGCAGAGCCTGCTCCTGCTCCTCACACGTCGTCTGCAGCTGCTTCTTCTCCTGCTGCAGCTCCTGCAGCTCCTGCGCAGACGCCAGAAAAACGTGACTAACGCTGCACAGACGCAGACACAAGCACACACTACACAAACACTGCGCAGACGCACATTTTTATTCAGACTATTTCGCTGTGCAGGTTCACTGCATCTTTATCTCAGTCTACACTCAGTCCTGGTGTGATAAAGACAAATAAATATGACTGTGTGACATCACTGACGCAGGACTGCCCCCTTCCTGCTGGGCGCCTGTGCAGACGGACGCAGACTGACCTTCTGCAGACCCTGCAGCTGTTGCAGCTGCGTGCGCAGTTCTGCGCTGTTGTCCTGCTCCCTCTGCAGCTCCCGCTGCATGCGCTGCCTCTGCTCCTTCTCGCTGCGCAGGTCCGACTCCAGCCCCAGCCTGACATGCGCAGGGGAGGGAACCAATCAGAGCGCAGCTCACCAAGGACCGGCCTGGCCCCTGTATGTGTATGTGTGTGTGTGTGAGGTGTAAGGTGTGTGTGAGTGTGTGTGTGTGTGTGTGTGTGAGGTGTAAGGTGTGTGTGAGTGTGTAAGGTGTGTATGTGTATGTGTGTGTATGTGTGTGTAAGGTGTGTGCGAGCGTGTATATGTGTATATAAGGTGTATGCGTAAGGTGTGCGTACCTCAGGGTGTCCAGCTCGCTCAGCTGCCTCTGCAGTGAGTCCACTCTCCCCTGCAACTCCTGCCTGGCCTCCTGCTCCTGGGCCAGGGCCTGCCTGCGCGTCTGCTCCGAGCTCTGCATCCTGCAGGAGGCCGGCATCGACTCAACATGGAGAACCTGAACACTGCCCGGAGTGTCTGAACTCAACATGGAGAACCCGAACACTGCCCGGAGTGTCTGAACTCAAAATGGAGACCCTGAACACTGCCCGGAGCGTCTGAACTCAAAATGGAGACCCTGAACACTGCCCGGAGCGTCTGAACTCAACATGGAGAACCTGAACACTCACCGCTGCTTCTGAACTCAACATGGAGGCCCTGAACACTGAGCGCTGCCTCTCAGGTGTGACGGGCATGCAGCTCACCTGTCCTCCAGCTCCTTCATGGTCTGAGACATCTGGTTCATCTTCTCCTCCAGCTGAGCGGCCTCCTCCTCCTTCTTCTGCACAACGCGGCTTGTATCCTGAGGACCAGAATCACAGAGCCGAGATCACTCTCCAACAAAGACCGAGAGTCACCACCCAGCCAAGATCATACTCCAACCAAGAGTGAGCATCACCACAGAGTTAAGATCACACTCCAACCAAGACCAAGATTTGCCACCCATCCAAGATCACACTCCAACCAAGACCGAGAGTCACCACCCAGCTAAGATCACTCTCCAAGTGAATGACCAGACCCTCTCCTGGTCCTGTGCAGGTGAGCATACCTGTGCTTTGTGGAACATCTGCAGGTTGAGGGTCTTGACCTGGTCGAGCTGCAGGCGGAGAGCGGCCAGGGTGTCCTGCTTCTCGTGCGTGTCCTTCTCCAGCAACTTCATGGCCACCTCCATCTCCTGCTTTAACCCCACCTGCAGCTCCAGCTCCTTCTCCAGCTCCTACACACACGCACACACACACACACACACACACACAGGCACACGCACACAGACACACGCACAGACCCCCGTACACGAGCACACACACACCCACACAGGCACACATGCATAAACAAAAATTTACAAAATGCTCTACTGAAAAATGCTACATGATAACACGATCACAGATGAATATCAAAAGCTGTGCTTCACTATAACTTTGCCAACAATAACAACAATAAAGGCAATGACAAATAATAACCCTAACAACTGTAACAGGTGCTAATACTACAAACAGGAACAACAACAATAAAATGAACACACGCACACAACTGTTCCACATACATAATTAAACAGCTAACAGCACAAAGCTTGGGAGTATAACTCAGACAGAAGCATAGGAGTGATGGAAATCAGTAAAGGAGAGAAGGATAGAGGCCATGTTATAAATCAGTAAAGGAGAGAAGGATAGAGGCCATGTTATAAATCAGTAAAGGAGAGAAAGACTGAGGCCATGTTATGAATCAGTAAAGGAGAGAAGGACGGAGGCCATGTTATGAATCAGTAAAGGAGAGAAGGACACAGGCCATGTTATGAATCAGTAAAGGAGAGAAGGACACAGGCCATGTTATGAATCAGTAAAGGAGAGAAGGACACAGGCCATGTTATGAATCAGTAAAGGAGAGAAGGACACAGGTGATGTCTGACCTGTCGAATACGTTTCTCCTCCTTGTACTGCTTCCACACCTCGTTATACATCTCGTCCAGACCCTGCCGGGACTGCCTGTACGTCTCCAACTCCACCTGGCTGTCCTGCCGAGACACCTGGGGCACAGGTAGAGCACACCTGGTACAGCAGGTACAGGTACTGTGTGTGTGTGGGTGCGTTTCTGCATGTGTGTATGTGTGTGTGTATGACTGTGTGAGCTCACCTCCTCCTTCTTCTTGCTGCACTGTAGGATGGTCATGTTCTCCTGTTTAAGCTGATCCTGCTCCTCCCGCAGAGAGTTAATCCGGTCTGTCGCTGCAGTCAGCTGACCAGAGCCCGCGGTAAGAAGTGTGTGAATGAGATATGCCACACAGACTACAAACACACACATTCAAAGGCGCACACACACACACACACACATGCAGAAACAAATACAGACCACACACACACACACATGCACACACACATGCAGAAACAAATACAGACCGCACACACACATGCACACACACATGCAGAAACAAATACAGACCACACACACACATGCACACACACATGCAGAAATAAATAGGGACCACACACACACATGCACACACACATGCAGAAACAAATACAGACCACACACACACTCACACACAAATACACATACACACACATAAACTTGCAAACAGACAGACAGACAGACAGACAGACACACACACACACACACACACACACACACACAGACACACACACACACTGCACAAATTAAACACAGGCCTCTGTGTACACAGGGAGGGGTGCAGAGGCCTCACCTCCTCTACCAGCTTGGAGTTTGTCTTTTCTAGAGAGTCCATCTTAGCTTGCAGGTCTGTCACTGTACAGCTGTGGAGACAGACGGACAGCGTCGGGAGACAGACAGACCAACACACGTGCAGAAAAGAGTCTGCTGCTGTACAGGAGAGTGGTAAATGGTAAATGGACTGCATTTATATAGCACTTTTATCCAAAGCGCTTTACATTTGATGCCTCGCATTCACCAGAGCAATTAGGGATCAGGTGTCTTGCTCAGGGACACTTCGACATGCCCAGGGCGGGGGATCGAACCGGCAACCCTCCGACTGCCAGACAACCGCTCTTACCTCCTGAGTGTGTGTTTGAGGCAGTGTGTGTGTGTGCGTGCGTGCGTGAGATTTTGTGTGTGTGTGTGTGTGTGTGTGTGTGTGTGTGTGTGCATGTCAGTGTGTGAGTGTGTGTGTATGAGAGAGTGTGTGTGTGCGTGTGTGCACCTTACCTCAGGTGTCTGTTCAGCTCCTCGATGTAGTGCTTTTGATCCAGAATGGCGGTCATCTTCCCATCACTGGCAGACACAGGGGGAAGGAGTTAGAGAAAGCATCGGACCGAAAGAAAAGAGAAGTGCAGAAAGAAGGGAGGAGAAACGGAGGAGGCGCTCACTCCTTCTGGGTCTCGGTGCTCTGGGGGTCCTTCAGGTAGAGGGAGAAGTCGATGACGCCCACCTAGCGGGAAACACGGAGAGACACCGCCATGGGTCAGGTCCCGCCACCGCCCGGACACACAGACACAGACACACGGACACACAGACACACAGACACACAGACACAGACACACAGACGCACAGACACAGACACAGACACAGACACAGACACAGAAACAGACACAGACACAGACGCACGGACACACGGACACGCAGACACAGACACAGACACGGACACGGACACGGACACGGACACGGACACGGACACGGACACGGACACACAGACACAGACACAGACACGGACACGGACACGGACACGGACACGGACACACAGACACAGACACAGACACAGACACGGACACACGGACACACAGACACAGACGCACGGACACACGGACACACAGACACGGACACACAGACACGAACACACGGACACACAGACACAGACACAGACACAGACACAGACACAGACACAGACACAGACACACGGACACACAGACACGGACACACACACAGACACACACACAGACACACGGACACACGGACACAGACGCACAGACACACAGACACAGACGCACGGACACACAGACACAGACACAGACACAGACGCACGGACACACAGACACGCAGACACACAGACACAGTCACACGGACACACAGACACGCAGCTCGCAGGCGGTTGGTGGACGAGCAGCGAGCGGACGCGTGCGCGGGCGGCTCACCTGGGAGTCCAGGTCCTCCCCCTTCACGCACAGGTTGGCGTCGATGACATTGAGCCCCACCAGCATCCCCACGATCACGGTCCCCTCCTCCTGCAACATGAGCGCCCCCGGCTCGTAGAACTCACTGAGAGAGAGAGAGAGAGCGCGGAGGAGGAGAAAGGAGAGGGAGAATGAGAGAGAACCAGAAGGGAGAGGTAGGGCAAGAGAAAGAGAGAGAGAAAGGGGGTACCGAGGAAGAGAGATGAATGGACAGAGGGAGAAAGGAGTGGCAAAGAGAAAGAGAGTGACAGTAAATCAATATGATTTCTTTGATACACACATTTTTAACATTTTTTAATCCCTCTATTCTTTCTATTCTATTCCAATCTCCCTTTGGGATTCACTCTGTGTTTGTGAATGAATGCCTGTATAACAGACTCCCAGACATGTCCAGGCTCACCTGAGCAGGTCCCGTCTGTCCAGGAGGGCTTTCAGGTAGTCGGCCACCTTCTTCTGCATGAGGGCCAGGTGTAGCCATGCCCGGCCCCTCCCCAGCCCGGTCCTGAGAAAGGAGGTTTGGGGGGGGGGGGGGGGGGGCGTACAGAGAGATGTCACAAACACACTGATACTGCTGTGCTGAAATGATGCAGCACATCATCCACCAATCAGAGCTTCACTCACTAGACAACATCACTCAAAACCAAGAACCAGCTCAGCCCCTCCCTCACTCAAAAACTGGATAACACATTACGTAGCCTTGGGGGGGGGGGGCACAGAGAGGGATGTGGGGGGGCTCACTTGATCCCTGGGAGGTCCCGTGCGCTGGTGGCGATGTTGGATGATTCAGGGCACAGCCTCTCCACAAGCTCCAGAGGTCCCCAGATTGACTTATTCTGCCCTATGAAAGATTTCCTAACTGCCAGGAGGAAGACAGACAGACACACACATCACATCAAGAAAAGCACAGACAGACAGACACATGGGAATTACTGCACAGGTCAATAAACTCAGGGAAAAGCACACTGGCTTCTATACTTCAAACAATTTCTGATTTGTTTAAGCTACAACACGCCAGGCAAAGTTCCATAGGGCATATGGCCGCTTCAACACAAATGTCCCAATATACCATCTACTGATAAAATACGTGACAAGAGAGTCATGGAATGCCAGCTTTCAGGTGACCGGAAAAAACCGGAACAAATTCTGAGTCTTGTCCTCTCGTTTTTAAAAAGAATTTATCTCACCTTTGAGCCCGTGCTTCAGGCAATGTTCCAGAACCACGAAGAACTGCTGGAGAGGCGGGTATTCCGAGTCCAGCGAGCGGCCCAGGCTCAGCGACGACTGGATCAGAACCTTGACGCTCAGCTTCATCATGCTCAGCAGATTGGACCGCTCCACCGCCATCGGGTCCTTCCCCGAGGCTACTCCCGTTCCGCGCGCGCGGCACAAATGACAAGGCAGAAGTACAGCCGGCGCCGCACAGTTACTCTCCGGGTTTAGGCTAATGCATTCCAGATCGTCTTATGAAAACATGAACCCCGAATATCTCTGACCAAAACACAACTCATAATTTTATATTTGTCAAATCTTCACCGTATTTCATAAACATAGATGTTCTGCGTCTGTACTACACGTCATAATCTCCAGCAATGAAATATTAATATTAGTAATAATAGCCCATTATCTAATATTAGTGAATAGCTGCAGTTAATTCTCAGATTCTTCTCAAAACATTCCTCTTTCACCAATTTAGCAAGCAAATACAGGCCAGATTACTGAGATTGTGGTAACTGAGACAAGTTGGATCTCCAAAGCAAATGATTATTGAAAACCGTATGTGAAAACAATTATGATATACTGAATAACAGTCCTGAGATGCAAACATCAATGTGTTTTAATAGATCAGCTGTTGCAGATACTGTTGGGGGAAAAAATACACGTCATCGACAACAGAGGGAGGTGTTTACATTAACTTAGTCTCTTGCGAAGTCTCTTGGTTTTAGCTTACTATGTGTAAATTTCTACAGCTTAATCCGACTGCCAAATGACTACTAAACTGTACAGAGAATCCACAGGACCGAATTTGAGATTCCTACTCTTATTAACGTCAGAATAGTTATATTGACGCGTATTTTCCGGGAACACTACTAGTTACACAGCCATTACAGCAGGACATCGTTTGAAGGCATTAACTAGGCTACAGGTCACCCATAACATCGCGTGTTTTATATGTTTAGCTCTTTAATCAGTTGATTTGAGCTGTTAACGTTTTAAATACAGATCATAAACAAAATGTGGAAGTAGCAGGCGCGCACCGCCTCACGAGACAATGACAGGCGGTGGTTATTACGCCAGTCAGTCGGCCCAGTTAGGCATAACGCGGCGGTTAGTCGCTACCTGGAAGGTTGCCGACGGTGCCGTCATCATCCTCGGTAGTCTGCTTGGTCGGTAAGCCCACGGAAACCGAAGTGGCGTTTCTCAAAGCGGTCCCGTAGCTGACCCCGCTGCTCAGCGTCTCGGAAGCTTTCCGGGCCAGCGACAGAATGGGCGCTGACCAGGCACTGTTCGGTGTCTGCTTGTCCTTGACTCCTTCTTCGTCGCTGGAGGTTTTGCTTTCTGATGCACCTTCCAGCACCTGTGCATCGTCCTCGCTCCTGTCGCACTCGCCAGCTGTCGCGTCCGACTCTTTGCCTTCCTCAGCCATCTTTCCCAAAACAAGGCATGTGACGCTAGACCACTGCAATCGATTATGATGCCAGAGAGCAGGCCTGATGCATCGATTGGGTGATTGTTCATGGACGAATCGTTCAATGCCACAGGCAGGCTAGTCGTGAGTTAACAGACATGGTTGCAAGCTAGGAGTCTTTGTCACATTTGTTTAGTTATTTCTCATTTGACTATTTGGCAAATTCTACCACTTTGGTCCTTCATTTCATTAGAATTTTGGTTCATCGTGTATGATAGCCTATAGGTCTACATACTGGCGTACCGAGTGACATATGATTGTCAGTGCCACCTAGTGGACCGGGAAGAATTGCAAGCCTTGTCACCTTTGTGGCGTGTACAGTGAAAATGGTCTGCAAATGAACCGACGCAAACGCGATCATCAGATATGCGCCTGGAGGGATTGTCTCCGAGTTTTTTTTTTTTCAATCATAACATAATAACCTCATATCTGTGTGAAGCGCCATCATGACAGGAAACTAAATTGAAAAAGGAAATTGAAATTGAAAAAGAAAACGAAAAAGAAAATAAAATGCATACATTTCCTATTTATTTTCCGTTTACTTTTCATGTTCTCATTTACTTCTTAAGTGAATTTTGTAAATTTTTAGTTTTGCGATTTTTGAATGATGTTTTTTGAAGATGTAAAGCACCGATAAAATAATAGGCAATGTCTATAAAAAAATTAAATAGAAGCTTTTGCAAATTTATATTCCATTACAGTCGATGAAGAGTCGGTGACCCAGTTAATTTCCATTTTAATCCCAATATTGCCATTTAATATAACAGATTTGTTTATGCTTTCCTAATTTTTGCGGACCCCTACACGTAGCTTAATTGCAGGGATATTCCCACACCTTTATTAATGTTAATGTACGGCTTGTGTACCGTGGTACATTAATAAGTAGTCCAGGTAAAGTAAAATTTATGTAGGCAGAAAACGGGTTTTCCTCTGTTCACTACGTTCATTCATTGCAACACTCGTTGAATATTGCTGAGACTTATTTGCTTGTCATTTCTAAACTTACCCAGTAGATGCCGCCAAATGCTTGATGTTGAGTGGGAGTCGTTAATATGCTACTGTAATTTTGGTTACCTTGGGAGAAATTTGTAGAAGGGACATTTTATTTATTTATTTATTTATTTATTTATTTATTTATAAACGAACACTATTTTCTTGCTTCTGTTTGAATTGCATTTTTGTAGGCTGTCTCGAGCCATAAACTCTAAAAAAAAAAAAAAAGGAAGATTGTGGCTGTATTTACGTCTTGTTGCTAAAATTCAGCTCAAAGACGAAACTGGTGTGGTGTGTGAATTGCCCTTCTATCTAAATATAATTCCCCTACTGACATACCTACTGGAAATATTAATTTCACAACAGGAGATTTCCTTTTTAGGCTACTCAATATTAGCCTACAGTATAAAAAATAATGTTTGAACCATAGTTGTGGTATGCTTAGATGATGGAGTATGCACACCCATGTTCTGAAATAGCGTATATTAGTGCCTTAGCTATGGTGTGTAAAGTACGCTGCAATTGGCGTTTTAAGAAGAAAGTTATTCAGCGTAGGCTTGAAAAAAAGGCGTGACGTGATTGGGTAAGCGCTCGATATATAAACGGGGTGACCGCTACAAGGTTGTCTATCGAGTGTGTGCGAGCATAGCGGGTGGGTGCTGAGATCTAGTAGGCTAACCGAGCAAAACAGGCAGATTCGCCTCTGGGAAGTTTTAATCAGGAGTATATAAAACTGGTTCGGCGAGAGTGCTATAATAGAATCGACGTGAAAAACTGAAACTCCGTCATCGTTTGATATTCGGAAATACAATTCTGCCTTTTCTCGTTTATTCGAAGACGAGCAATATGAAGATTTTCGGAGTGCTGGTTCTACTCATCCATGCCTTAGGTAAGTGGCAGAAGGACACTATTTGCTCGGTTGCTTTCACGTTGTTACATCATTCGAGCGTCTAAAGGATGAAAAACCTCGGAAACTCAATATGCGTATTTGGTTAAAGAGCTGCTATCCCGTCAAACTACTTTGACATCACTTTCTTGAAGTGTACGCTGCTGTTCATGTGTTCAGGTCGAAAATAGGCTTTTCGTGAGGAGCGATGTCATCCATAAAATAATGCAAAACAGTTCAAGTGAATAGTTTTATAGTTTGCATATTATCAGAATGTCAAGTTGTCGTAGACACAGGGCAGCAGTAGCATGCTGTCTACCTACTCATATTTCAGAAGTCAGATTTTGAGCCAGCTCTAATACTTGACCCGGAGCATGTTTTTAAAGCAGTAGGGGAGGAGTGCTTGTTTTGCAGCGCGTTTTACTGCCATAACCTGTCTTAACCCGTCCAGCGCGCGCACGCCATCGTTCTGGCGTGAATGTGTTTATTGAGTTCTGACGAGTTTATATTTTCATTCTCGTTTGAATTGGGTGGATTAGTCGCGGTGGAATTGCATCATAACTTTGCGGTTCTTTCCGTCTCTCCAGCGGCATCCAGGTTGGTCAGTGGCGCCTCACTTGACAGGCACGAGAGCGAGAAACCTGCGCAGACGGCGGTGGTGAACCTGTTCGCGCCACTGGATGAAAGCACGGTCGCGGGGGACACTGGGGAGGTGCAGGACGGCGGCGTCGACGAATATTACTACGACGATGAGGAGGATGAAGTTTCCCTCTCCGGGGACTACGGAATCGAACAGCCGAGAGGTACTAGCCAAGGGAAAAAATTACAATGTCTTCTAAACAACAACTTAAACGGCTCAGACTATTTTACATTCCATCCGTTTATACAGCTGGATATTTACATTAAGCAACGGATAAGTACGTTGCACTTGTATACAACAGCAGTGCCCTGGCTGGGAATTGAACCTAGCTGTTGAGTTATGAACCCATGTCCCTAATAATTATGATGTACTGCCACAACAGCTCAGAACGGAGCTGGAAACCAACACTGGAGTGAATTGTTAAAGCTGATAATATGGGGTGCATACTGTTCCATATTTCTGGTACAAAGTGCCTGTACATATTCACAAGAACATGATGCCGGCTGTGGTTCCCCACACTGATTAATGCTGTGTGGATTGGGATTGCAGCCTAACCACTTGAAGTCATTATTGACTCTTTCAGAGTAGGCCTTGGTGGTGGCAAGTTTGGTCAGTTTCATTTTAAGGGTGCAGAGCTAAACCTTCAGGCTAAAGACAACCTCTGCTAGGGTAGCCCACTTAACTCTAGTAAACCTGGTTCCTGTTGGATGTATATATAGAAAACCCGGCTAGTGTTGGTTTTTTGAAATAAAAATATGTTTCCCGGTGATGAAAAAGAATTAGATTTCCTCTCCACCAAGTCGCTGGAACCAGACACGGGACGAAATGGGCATGCTTGAACTAATCAGTGATTATGAAAGTAGCTTTATTTACCCACTTGCTTTGAATAAAGATTAGCAAAATTAACCCTCATTTTAACCTGAAGCAGACCTGGCTTGTGCAATTGAGGCATGGCATTCTTTAATGGCATGACTTTTAAACATCTATTCCAGTGATTTGGAAAACTATTAAAAAATGCTTTGCACAGCATGTATTGCATGTGCAGAAAGTGCAATTAATTAAGATCCTGTGAGGATTCTGGCATGCTCTTTCACCGAGGCTGGCTAAGCCACTGGAAGGAGATCACGCGCGCATTTAGTTGTGTGTTTAGTGTAGTATCACTTAGACCCTGAGGTCTGCTACTCCCAGTTTACAGCTGTTGGCACCGTGTCCCGTACAACAGCAAATGGAGCCTGTCTCATTGAAAAGCCCGTCCGTAGCTTTCGGCCACAGCTGTTGCAGGAGCAGTCCGCTTCTCCTGACCTCACGTGTTACAATCTGGCGTCTCATCTGGGCGGTGAGTCACGGAAGTCACACACAGAGTATTTTTACTCTGATAAAGATCGGGTCGGTGTGGAACAGGACGCGTGGGATGAATGGTGTGATGATAATATCAGAGAGCGGAAAGAGGTAGAGACCAGTGAGAAAAGCGGCGCGTTCTCTTCAGCGTACCCGACCGACTGCGTCTGTGCCAGCGAGCGCGGGCTTTACGATTGGACGGTTCGGCTGACGCGTGACTGCGACGGCGAGCTCGGCCACTGAACACGGCGCTCTGTTCTCTCTCCCTTTCCACAGTGGCGTTCTCCAGCAAACCCAGGGACCCGTCTGCCGTGCAGGGCCCGGAGCCCAGCGAGGGAACGGAGAGGAGGGGGAAAGGAAGGAAGAGGGGGAAGGGGAAGGGGAAAGGGAAGAAGAGGAATCCGTGTCTGAGGAAGTACAAGGACTTCTGCATCCACGGCACCTGCCAGTACCTGAGAGACATCCGCATGCCCTCCTGCATGTGAGTTTACCTCCATTCTCTCTCTCTCTCTCTCTCCCACCATCTGTTCTTCCCTTTCTCTTTATCTCTCCACCCCCATTCTTTATTTCCCCCCTTTATTTCCACGCCAAACCAAAACTGCTTTACTAGCCCAAGGTAAGTGTAAAGCTGCCATCGTTTGGAAGGTAAACGCGTAACTCTTCCCCACATAAATCTGGGTGCCAGGCTGGTCTGAGTGTGTCTGCTGTATACAGGTTTTATCTTTGCACTAATGTCAGACTCTCTCTCTCTCCCTCTGTCTGTGCAGATGCCACTGCACACAGGTTTTATCTTTGCACTAATGTCAGACTCTCTCTCTCTCCCTCTGTCTGTGCAGATGCCACTGCACACAGGTTTTATCTTTGCACTAATGTCAGACTCTCTCTCTCTCCCTCTGTCTGCGCAGATGCCACTGCACACAGGTTTTATCTTTGCACTAATGTCAGACTCTCTCTCTCTCCTTCTGTCTGTGCAGATGCCACTGCACACAGGTTTTATCTTTGCACTAATGTCAGACTCTCTCTCTCTCCCTCTGTCTGCGCAGATGCCACTGCACACAGGTTTTATCTTTGCACTAATGTCAGACTCTCTCTCTCTCCCTCTGTCTGCGCAGATGCCACTGCACACAGGTTTTATCTTTGCACTAATGTCAGACTCTCTCTCTCTCTCCCTCTGTCTGTGCAGATGCCAGCCGGATTATTCGGGCGAGCGATGCCACCTGTTCAGCCTTCCGGCGTCGAAGAACGAGGAGAGCTACAGCCGCACGACCGCGCTGGCGGTGGTGGCGGTCGTCCTCTCCTCTCTCTGCCTCACGGTCATCGCCATTCTGCTGGCGATCAGGTCAGTCAGACTCAGGACACCACTTACATCACTTCATTTCATTGATTTCAGTCACTCCCGAAAGTAACCGAAACGAGATTGCAAATGGAATTGACCCAAAAACCATGTTTGTCTGTAAGGACTGTGTCACTCGCGATCTCTTTGTGTGTTTGTGTGTGTGTGTGTGTGTGTGTGTGTGTGGAACTGGAACTTCAAGATGTGAAGCGTGCTGCTCGGAGATGGAGGGTAAGAAGCTGAACTCATTTTTTTGTTTTTTTGTTTCAGGTATCACAAGCGAGGGGCGTACGATGTGGAGAACGAGGAAAAGGTCAAATTGGGGTCAGTGCCTCAGCACTGAGCAGCTGGAAGAGAACGGTAAGCGTTTGCTCAGTCAGAGATGGGACCAGGGTCATCAACCTTTCTTAACCCTTTACTCACTGTCCCCAGAGGGTGGAAAAGTATAATGTAGAAAGTGGGGAGGGGGAGAGAAGTGGATTCAAACATCAGACCAGCACACAGACGAATAAAAGATGACTCCATTCACCACAGAGTGCAGTTTTTGCTGAATCTGTATGGCGACATGGGTATTCAGTGCCTTTCTGTGGTTCTCTCTTTATTTTTAGCCAAGGAAAAGGAAATTCTACCTCAGAAACAAGAGAAGGAGAAAGCTGGGAAGCACCGGGACTGCGGGAGACTGAAATGTGGCACGGCCTTCGCCCACGGACGGACGGACAGACGGACGAACGGACTGACACCACAAAGTGGGACTTCGGGGGCTTAATGGGGTCTTCGCCCAGTTCGGCTTGGACAGGCCCCGCAACCTGGAGCACAGACTGCACGGGGCGCATCGACCGACGTCCCAGAAAGAAGAGGGACTCTCTGGAAGCAGGCGGGGCTGGAGAGGAGAGGAGAGAAGTTAAAGAATGAATTTTTGGCAACATTTCCCTGCCACATTCTGTACCACCTCTGAGACACCAGGACTGCTTCCCTTCCTGGAAGAAGGCTCTTTTGTTGCAGAACGTTGTGCCGTCTCCTTACGTTGACCTGTCGTTGTCAGCGGTTTTATTTTTTACATGCAATGTAAAAAAAAAACTGCTTAACAAGTATTTTAGTCTTGCAATAAGACTTAATTGATTAAGACTTATTTTCCTCTCTCAAGTAGAAAGTATTCGCTTGTTTTAAGTTACTGCTTGAAATTTTCTTACCCCATTGGCAAATCCTGAAATGAGTAAAAATGTCTCACCTCATTGGCAATATTTTTGTCTCATTTAGCAAAATATCTGAATGTAAGACTAAAATACTTGAGTAACTTATTTTTTGGTTTCTGCAGTGTTC
Organism: Anguilla pacifica; assembly: GCA_039654925.1. NCBI lineage: Eukaryota > Metazoa > Chordata > Actinopteri > Anguilliformes > Anguillidae > Anguilla > Anguilla pacifica. The sequence continues at coordinate 5,690,142 of CM077286.1, forward strand.
TCATTGTTGTCCAGTGTACTGTATTTTTTTATACCGTCAGTCTTTTAATTTATTTATTTATGTATATTTATTCTAATTTTTACTAGTGTCCATTCAAAATGCACTGCCAGATTTAGATTGTTTGTTGTCCTCATTTTGTTGTATTTTTATAATAAATCTAATGGGTATTTATTTAATTAAAATTGTATTGTCTAAATTTAGCTGCCCAGTGGATTGAAGGATTTATTCAGACAATTTTTTTTTGTTTTGAGTGCTGTCTTCTGTTCACTCAGCTGATTCGGGATCCTGATCAGCTGATTGGGAGATCCTGACCAGCTGATTGGGGGATCCTGATCAGCTGATTCGGGGATCCTGATCAGCTGATTGGGAGATCCTAACCTTGTAAACAGCGCAGGGTTCATACTCTAGCTGCTGGACCTTTAAGTGGTCTGTGGCATTAATGTAACTAGGAATGTTGTGGGCCACGTGGTTGGGATTGTATTGGGTGTGGTCTTCCTTAGCTACTGTTGCATAATTACAGTATACCAATATAGCTAACTTCTCAGTGTTTTATCCGCTCTAACAGAAGTTTATTTTTTATTTTTTAGTCCAGTAGAGACCAGGCCATGTGTACTTAATTAGTCTAAAGTACCGTTTCGGAGTTCATTTTCCACTGAACATTTAGCTGTGAAGGTTCTTGGCTTTCATTTTAGGTGATGATGTGTTATTTAAGATGAAGAGATTCAGATTCAGATTAAAACAAGATTTGTTTTACCACTATAAGAGTTTTAAGGTTTAAAGGTTTTCAATTCAGAACTCTTAGGTCAATGTTAACTCAGCTGTTTAACTTATAAAATGTGAATGTGAAGCTGTCCAACTTTTTCAAAACAAATCCTTGTGAAAATATAATACATTTTTAAAAACTGGAAACCTTTTTGTGTAAATTTGTGTCAAGATAAATAAACAATAAAATAAACAAGTTCGAGAAATATTTTTTAAAGAAAACACAGTTCTGGCTTTATAACTTATCATTCTTCACCAAAGGCTAGTTTGGTTACAGCGTGAACTGACCACACTGGACAGGAAGTTCTCCAGAAAACACTTCCTGCCTTTGGTGCCTGAAGTTGTGAAACAAAACAACTTGGAATAATAAACACATAATAAAATTACAGAGTTATATCCTGTGTTGAACCGGCCTTTTCACCAGCTGACAAAACACAAACACTTGCGTACATGGTTAAAGTTAGCACAAAGATAGAATCAACCAGACCATGCTTGCCAAAGCGTAACTGTAAGGGAAGTACTGAAAGGGCTTCAGAGATTTGTTCTCCTATCTTGCACAATACTTTAGAAGTATTTTGAAGTATCTGACTTGCTTGGAAAATACAGTCCTGGTGTCTCCCCCACTTCACTGTTCAACAGTTATTAAAGTATTTATAAGTGTAGCAGCACCTGTGTCTTCTTGGTCAGGGGTTCGAAACCTCAGTGAATGTGTGGTTGTAACGCAGAGACAACTTCTTCCATCTCTGTCATGCTCACCTGGTCAAAACTTCACGTGAATGTGGAACATGAAAAACCGGCCAGTCTTCAGTGACATGCACACACTCTCTCTCTCTCTCTCTTTCCACTAAGGGGATTTAGCCAAGCTAACCACCGGTGGATCCTGGTCCTTGGAATGGATTGCAACACTTACTCATCAGCGTGGAATGCAATGATGTCACCTACTGTAATTGTCTGATGAAAGACCAAGGAGTCCAGTAGCAGTGAACTTCACTCTGATGTGGTTTGTCGCTCCCCGTTTGTTTTGTTACCCTGGGAGATTCCGGGAGGTGACGAAGGAAAGCGTTCTGTGAATTAGAAACATAAGGAACGACACACAAAACGCGCCCCCTTATACAGAAGTCCACCTGTGTTTACCAAAAACACAGGTGCAGCGGCCATATTGATGCCTACTACTTAATAAGCCTTAAGAAGCCGTTAAACATCAACATGACTTAAACCCCCGCGCCAACGATTCCACCTGGAGCGGAATTGAATTAAGAACTGTAGGAAACCGACCAGGCGAATCGGTGATGTGTGCGCTCTGCAAGTGGTTCTCAAAAATATGAACAGTGATTAAGGCTAGGGCTAGTTTACACACAGATGTTTCACATTCTTCTCATTGTTTGTGCAATGGCTCAAAATACCGTAACGCACTCGAAACTCAGAAGCGGACAGTAGCAATTGACACCCCGTTGGAGCGCGTGCGCCGTGCGCGTGCTGTATCATCTTAAAACATGGCAACCCGCGTAGACTAAAAGCTTTAGAGAAGGTAAAACAAACGTCGTGTATTCGTTTTTAAAACATAAATCACGAGGACATTTATTTTCCGGGTAGGGTTACACGGTGTGAACAGCAGTAGGCCTATGCTTAACCATAGGAATAACGATGGTCAGACATTTTATCAGTGAAGGCTCTTGACTGCTGAGAAGATTGCATTCATGCAGTTGCTCTAGCAGTGATAACAGGGACCTCTCTAGCTAATTAACTTGTTATTTTGAGTGACTACTGGTAGTTCGCTCAAATGTTCAGCTCGTGTGTATCCTATGTTAACTCGAACTAACTCGCTATTTCAGTAATGCCGCTAGCTGTAGCTGGCTAGCTACTTTGCAAAGGAGTAGTTATTGTGCTAGTTAGTATGTTCTGTATTGCTTAGTTTGTGCTGAATTAAAACATAGCAAAGCTGCAACACCTTTCCTTTGACCAGGGGTGGGCAACACTGGTCCTGGAGGCCCGATCTGCATACGGGATTTTGTTCCAGCCAGTAACCAGAGAGGAAAAATCCAGGTTCAGAAAGTAGAAGTCCTCCACCGTATTTCGTTCCCACCACCTGCATTTGCTCATTAGCACACTTTTTCAACCAGCAGGTTGAACTAATTAGTGAAACCAGCTGGCGCAGTTCAGGGATGGAAGAAACGCATGGCAGTACATTTACTTTCCAGCCCTGAGTTTTAACGACAGACCATCTAAGCTTCGTTACTATTCCACACTGCTAGAGCACTTCCTAATGCTGGATATCACCACCACACGCACGAAGATGTGTGTTGGTTTAAATTCGCAGGCCTCCGCGGCGCTGCACGCTAAGATGATTGACACGCAACAGAAGGTCGAGCTGGCGGGCCAACGGATCGAGCCGCTTTAAGCCGCGTGAAGAAGAAACACGCCAATCTGACCAACGGCGGAAATCACCACGCGCGTGTACGAGGGCGTCGGAAGGATGTGAGTGCCGTTACGTCACAAGCAGTTACACAAGAAGTCAGGAAGGAAATCAAAGGTTTTATGCTCGGTCTATAATTTCCCACTCGGCATCGCATCATAAAGTTACCCGAGTAAAACCGGTCTTCTGGGGCTGAAGTAGACCTACAGATAACTCGACTAAAACCATGGTCACGCGAGCAATTGTGCAAATGCTGCACAGGACACAGGGAAATCAGTCAAGAGAGAATGTAATGGTGCAAGCAAACATACAGATGATTGTTTACCGTTTTATTGTCGGTGCACGAACAAGCAAAGTTCGAAAGGCCACTAAAAAGAGTGTTTATGTTCTAGGTAACGGTCTCGCACTTTGAACGTGGAATGTGTCTTCTTTATGGGAACGTGCAGCCGAGACGTCCTGCATGTGCACGAGAGAGCCGCATATAAACTGATCCTCCCGATGTCATCTGGCCTCTGAAATAGAGTGGGGCCGTCAATCACACGGCTGCTATTCCAGGGTCCACAGACCGGGACAGCCAAACCCCAGAGGGAATCTTTATCCGTACGTGTGCCCACTATTGGGCTACAACAACTGAACACGCTAATCAATTACCAGTAGTTAAAAATGAATAATAATCTGTTAGAATTTCGGCATGGTTATTAATCACTATGTTTACCTTTAGCATTTTTAGCCGTTTAGGAGTTGATCTTATCCAGAGCGACTTGCACAGTTTGCATTCTTTCTCCCCCATATATTCCAATTAGGCCAGGCTAAGGTGCTGCATGTGAGACTGGACTGGTGGTCAGAATATTGTTGAGATCCTTCATTGTGTCAATAAATTCTTCAATGTTTTTTTTTAAGCAAAAGATAGAGCATAAGCATAAGCATAAGCAATGAGGACAAAATCGATAGCTGCAGTCCAAAGACTTTTGTGACTATTGTGTCTTTGGTTAATGGCACTAAATGTACTGGCAGGAAGTACGTCATTTTGGAGTTAAAAGGAGATAATGAAGGAAAAATGGTGAGTTCTCTTGTGACTAATCTTATGCTGCAAATACCAATTAGAGCATGTGTTTGTTGACATTTAAGTTTTACTTTGATGATCAGTCTGTCGGGTGATTGGTGGATGGTGACAGCGAACCAGGGCTCAGTTCTGAAATGTGTTTGTCCTTATCTGAAACAAATGGGCCCCCCAGAGCCTGAGCTGTTTATCTGGTGTGACTGGGCTGCAGGATATTTGCCCAAACCTGTCACGCGGAGGCTGTGCATTTCTGCGTGTGGTTGGATGAGCAAGATGGCGTCCGGCACAAAGAATGCGCTGCAGTAGTCAGCGGTATTAATTCAGAAAAGGAGGCCGGGTTTTGCAGCAGCCGGAGAGATGAGTGTTCCGGGAACGGGAGGGACCTGGCCGGAAGAGCAACAGTCGCAAATGGCGAAACCACGGCGATCTTTTCTCCGAGCACAGCACATTTCTGACATTTTGTTACTCGGTTACATTAAAGGTTGGAGCGGGGGAGGGGGGGGCTGGGGGGCGGGGGGGGGGGGCTTAATTTGGAATTTCCTGTCATCCGCAGCTGCAACCTTGCTCACCCACAAACCCCGCTCTGCTGAGCGTGTCGACATCCGCGGTTCTGCTCCCATTCACTTGGTGTCATCAGTCGCAGACTGCAGCTAAGCTTGCACAGAGTTGAGTCGGAGGAAGACCTTTCGTATGCAGCGTTAACTTGCGGTCCTCGGCTGACCGATTGACCCGCAGGGGTCCCTAGAGAGATGAAACTCCGACCACTAACCGACTGAGCCCTCCCATACCCTCTCATGGTGATGCAATCGCCGACTGTGCCTTGCCCTATGTAGCTACCGGGCCACAGTCAGCGCCGGTACGGTCCGGATTCGGTCTGAGACTGCGGAGCTCACCCCTGCAGCACAACATGGTGCCTTAACCGAATGAGCCACCCAGCAACCCCCCCAGTCAGTTTCTCAGGATCTCTCTCTCTCTCTCTCTCTCTCTCCATGTTAAGAGTTCCTTTCCGGAGTTCCACTGGGGGAAGGCTTTGGCGTAGCACGGCTCAGAGACGCGAGTTAGCGCGTGCGCGTCCACCACAGGATGTGACATCACCCCAATGGGAGGCAGTCAGAGTGCAATTGGGGCTCCCCCTGCTTTGTGGACCTTGGTCCTCGGCTCAGCGGGGTAATTGTATATCTTGTTGTGCGGAAAGATTGGGTGATGGCCTGGTCTGAAAACAGCAAGCAGACACCCAACCCCCCCCCCCCCCCCCCCTTTTTACATGAACACCAAAAGCAGCCTGCCAGCCCTCCTGAAGTGCTTGAAGTGGCCCTCCTGGCTGACTGGCTGCAGATGGAGTTTCCTACTTCCGTCTCTCTCCTCTGATCAAGGGAACAATAGGGCTTCTCCACACAGAGCCCTGGAAGTGCGTAACTCCGCACAGCTGGAGATTTCATCCAGTCTGACTGCACACAACAGAAACAGAAGCAAGCAGCAGGAAGTACTCTGATTACCTGCGGACCAGATAGTATCTGACATCTTATCAAGCCTGGTCTTGGAAAAAAAAAAAAGAGTCTTGACACATTCAATATACAGTATTTCTCTACCTTAGCACTTTCCTTTGAATTTTCTAGAGAAGAGTGAGACTCAGCTTTCTGGCAAATTAACTACCCCTCTCTTGTACCCGGTGATGTGCGAACACAGTAGAGCTGTAGTATTCCACCCCTGCTTTATGCTTTTATGGGATATGTTTTACCAAAAACAGCCATTGCGGGGGGTGATTGATCTGATCTGAAAAGGGCCGTTGTGGGTGCAGGTTTTTGGTTTTAGCCCAGCGCTACAGCACCTGATTCGACTTATCAAGGTGATAAGCCAAGTCAATTAGTTGAATCAGGTGGCGTGGATAACTCTGGACACCTCTGGACTGATGCATTCAAACATCCAGTCTTTTCCAGCTGAGCTTTGAGTGAAGATGCACTGAGATGAGAACGTCCTCTTTTCCACACACGCCAGACTCTGCTGTGTCTCATATATAGCAGAGAGCCGTTCTGTGGACCTCCCTGTGGGATAAAGCTGCTGGGAAAGTTTTCCCTGAATGAGCCTGCATGACAGTAGAGTTCCCAGCGCATGCTGGCGTGAAACAAGTTTTTACAAGCTTCTTTTTTTTTTTTAAGCTGGCGCTTTGACGAAGCTGGTGCACGCTCAGCCGCTGGGCGGGGTTGCCGTGGTGACACGAGGCCTTACATGGTCATGAGCGGCATCTGCATAAATAAAAGAGGGGTGGGCGAGAACGTGAGCAGAGGGGGTTTAGAAAGCGGCTCGCCTGTGTTTGTCTGTGGGGCCGCGGGTGGGCACAGCGCCTGCTCGGGTTTGGGGGGGGGAAGGGGGTGTGTGTGTGTGAGAGGGTGTGTGTGTGTGTGTGTGTGTGTGTGTGTGTGTGTGAGAGAGGGTGGGTGAGGGTGTATGTGTGTGTGAGAGAGAGAGAGTGTGTGTGTGTGTGTGTGCGTGTGTGTGAGAGAGAGGGTGTGTGTGTGTGTGTGTGTGTGTGTGTGTGTGTGAGAGGGTGGGTGTGTGCATGCGAGGGGGGTCCTGATGGATGCCACTACAGGAGAATAAATAGCTGTAACACTCACAACCCCCCCCCCCCCCACTGTTGAGCTGGGCACTGCCAGCAGATTCCCCTGCAGTGATCTCATTCTGCCCGACAGACACTTGTTATGTATCCTGATCATACTGTTAAATTCACACTGCTGTCTATTTAGACCTGGGGGTGGGGGTGGGGGGGCAGCAGAGCTATGCAGCTCTACTAAACATACACACGCACACATGCACCTGCACACACTTTCCCACATGCACACACGTACACACCTGCACACACACTCACTCATAACCTTCCATACAGACACACACACCTGCACACACACTCATTAATAACCTTCCATACACACACACTCATGGACACGTACACACACAAACACACACATACATGCATGCACATACACTCCCATAACCATCCGCACAAACACACACACACTCTGAGTTTCTCCACGTGACTGAGTTTCCTGCACACCAGTCCCAGAGAGCAGTGATGTTGAGCCTGTGGGTATCAGGCTGCAGTGCTGGGCTCAGGAGACCCGGTGACCTGCGCTTGAGTCATCGCTGTCTTTTTTACCTCATGGTTCGGAATGCCTCCACCTCTGCCTTCATAGCTTTTCAATGTGTACTGTGGTGTAATGGTGCTCAGTGTGTACTGTGGTGTAATGGTGCTCAGTGTGTAGTGTGGGCTAATGGTGCTCAGTGTGTAGTGTGGGTTAATGGTGCTCAGTGTGTAGTGTGGGCTAATGGTGCTCAGTGTGTAGTGTGGGCTAATGGTGCTCAGTGTGTAGTGTGGTGTAATGGTGCTCAGTGTGTAGTGTGGGCTAATGGTGCTCAGTGTGTACTGTGGGATAATGGTACTCAGTGTGTAGTGTGGGTTAATGGTGCTCAGTGTGTACTGTGGTGTAATGGTGCTCAGTGTGTAGTGTGGGCTAATGGTGCTCAGTGTGTAGTGTGGGCTAATGGTGCTCAGTGTGTAGTGTGGTGTAATGGTGCTCAGTGTGTACTGTGGTGTAATGGTGCTCAGTGTGTAGTGTGGGCTAATGGTGCTCAGTGTGTAATGTCGTGTAATGGTGCTCGGCGTGTGGGTGTGTGTGTGTGTGCATGTGTGCGTGCATGTGTATGCGTGCGTGCGTGCGTGTGGATGTGTGCGCGTGTGTGTGCAGGCATAGGAGTTGTCACATGCACGTGTGTATGAGGGAGTGGAACTATGAGAGCTTTATTTGCCTCCTTGCCGATTTCAGCATCACGAATTCCAGGAGTCTGTCCTCAGAAGCTGAGAGAGTCCTGCCGGGCGCCCACGCTAGGAGGAGCCTGGTCTGCTGTCCGCACAGTCTGGGGAGAAATCCAGATTATTTTCATTCTGGCAGCGCCAACAGGGCAGCCTGTTTGTGTGTGTGTGCGTGTGTGTCCTCCTCTAAATTGCCTCAGATGCAGTGGTCATTTTTGACTCCTGTCAGGACGGTCCACCCCTCAGAGAACTTTCTGTTACCACTTCCTGCTGAGTGGCAGCCTGACATTAGCAGTGTGTGTGTGTGTGTGGGGGGCGGGGGGGGGGGGGGTCTGTCCCTGCAGGAATGCTGTCAACCTTTGCTCTCTTTCTCTCTGTGGCCTTTTCTACCCACAGGAGAGGGGGGGCAAGCTGGGTGGTCATTAATGAGGTCCCTGACGTTATTGCTCTCACTCCCTCTTTCTCTCTCTCTCTCTCTCTCTCTCTCATCCTCTTTTTCTGTCAGGCTGTCCCTCTTTCTCTCCCTGTCCCACACCCTCCCCGCGCCCCCCACGCCCCCCTGTGTGAGCAGAACAATAGGCCAGACCTGCTCTGAGCTCAGGAATGCTGGGCAATTTAGCTGAAGAAATTTAGGGGGATTTCGGGAGAGAGATGAGATCATGGACACCCGGCCCCTCCCTCAGGGTGCAGAACCAAGGGAGTCTCATCCCAGGTCCGAATGCTGACCTGCTATCTCTCTCTCCCTCCCTCCCTCTCTCTCTCTTTCTCCCTCCCTCCTTCTCTCTCTCTCTCTCTGTGAACTGCAGCTCACCCACCTGTTATTTCAGCTTGGCCCTGTTTCCACGTCCATCTCGCTGCAGATTGGTGAGCGCTGTGCGTTTTCTCACGATTCGGGTCCAGGTTGTGTTTGGATCACAGGCCTCGTGTTTTCCATCTTTGTCTTCATTTGCACTCCCTTTGAATTTTTGCCTGCTGTCTTTTTGGAAAACACGTTGAGGCTACTGGACAGTTTATTAGTCATGTGATTAGTAACATCCCTTCATGCCTGTTTCACACATCTACAGCCAACCAATCTGGAATCTGTTTGCCCCCCCCCCCCCTTTTGATCTATAATCTCTCTCTCTCACCGTTCCCATAGTGTAGAAAACACATACCACCAGTAACCATGACAGTCCCGTGTGACATAATGAACCTGCCAAGATGAAAAACAACATCAGTATCTCCTTCGCATTATCTCTCTCTTTCTGTTTCTCTTTCTCTCTATTTCCCTCTTTCTCTCTTTCTCTTTCTCTCTGTGGAACGCAGGGTGTGGTGTATAACCTGTTTGTGGGTTGGGGCTTAGGCCCGTTATGTGTCTGAGTGATCTGTGCAGGCAGTGAAACACACACACACACACACACACACACACACACTCAGACTCACACACACGCGCGCGCACACACAAACACGTGTGCACACACATACGCACACACAAACACACGCTCATGCGCACACACACATACACAAACGTGTGCACACATACGCACACACAAACACACGCTCATGCGCACACACACACACACACACACACACACACACGTGGGCACACACATACACACACACACACATTCTCACTCTCTCTGTTCTTTGAGGTAACCCTGGTTTCCTCTGCTCTGCTCGTAAGAGGGGAGCTGGCAGGGTGGCGGTGGGGGGGGAGTGTGGGGGAGGGGGGGGGGTTACTCTGCCTTTTTTCCTCCTGTGAGTCAGGCTGCCGGTCCTTTGTGGTCTCCCCCCGGGGGGCCCCCCCCCCGAACCGGACGCGCGCTCAGACGGAAGCGGGGGCCGCGGGGACAACGGGGCGTGACTCACGGGCCGGCGGAACGTTACGAATCCCGCCGCCGACCGCCGCGGCTCCGGCGCATCAGGGCCCCGCGGTCCCGGGGCGTCCGCGCGGGCGCTATTCCTGACCCGCGGTTCAGCGGGGAGACGCGTGGCTGGGGGGTCAGGAGGTCGCGGCGATGAGGCGCACCCCAACAAGAGAGAGTGAATGAGACCGCCACTTTGGCGCTGTGAGCGCCCCCCCCCCCCCCCCCCCGCCCCCCCCCCGGGGGGGAGGAGTGTGCGCGTTTTTCATGACGTCTGCAAAAGCGGATCCTGGCGTGGTCCTCCGGGACCGTCTGATTGGCCAGGCATCAGAGACCCAGCGGAGAGACTGAGGAGTCACCCGCTCTGTGAGACTGAGGAGTCACCCGCTCTGAGAGGCTGAGGAGTCACCCGCTCTGAGACTGAGGAGTCACCCGCTCTGTGGGCCCAGCGGAGAGACTGAGGAGTCACCCGCTCTGTGAGACCGAGGAGTCACCCGCTCTGTGTGCCCAGCTGAGTGGCCTTTATTTGGGGAAGGGAAGAGCGGTCCTGTCACAGACAGCGCTCCGGCTCGGCTGCGTATCGTCTCGGGGTCACCCCCAAACTCCGGCTCGGTGGGGTACCCTCTCCGTTCGCCCTTGTTCCCTCCTGACTCCCTGCGTTCTTCTTCTGTGGTGGTGTCCCCGTTCCCCAGCTCCCCACTCTCTCACCCTGAGCCCCTTACCGGCCCTGTGCCCTCTCACCTGACCCGGCTTTGTTTATTTAACCTTTAACCTTTAACCTGTGTTTTTCCAGGAAGTTACTTAAGATAAAAGCCTCTTTTTAGAAGGAGACTTGGCCAAGACAGCAGCGACAAAATGCAAGAAATATCATTTAAAACAAACTCTCACACTCAGACACACACACAAACAGAACACACACACACACGCACGAGATCGAGAGAACCTGCCTTGAAGTATGTAGTATCTGAGTGAGTAAGTTACATGTAGACCAGTACTGCTGCAATAGGTAAGCCATTAGTTAATTATATTTATTATATTCTGATAGCAGTTAATAATAATATGATGATGGTGTAGATGATGATGGCGATGATGATGATGTAAGAAATATCTGTGGAACTATGTAATGGTTTCACTATGGTAGACAGTGTTATCCAGAGTGTATGTTTGACTGCCTCTGTAAGTATGGGCTTGCGTGAGAAGAAAAGGTGGTATCTTGTGTCTTCACCGAAGCAAAGGATTCTGGGTGAAGTGCCTCACCTCTCCTTCCGTTCTTGTTTACGAGGGCTCGATACGGATTTTTTATTGGGTTTCGGAGGAAACTTGTCACTGCGACTGAACGCTGCGGTAGAAACAGTTTCTCCTCTCCTTCCTCTTAATGTCTCTGGTGACGGGACCGGTGGCTTTGTGGTGTAGACCAGCGGCTCTTAACCTCTGGACTCAGGGGACTCCCCCGGGTGTGCCGTGGCTCACTGGGAAAGACACGTGCGCCATTCTCCCCTAATTTGTTCCGTAAGGTTTGGCCGGTTTCCACTTCGCACACATGAAGAAGAGAAATGAGTGTTCCGGCCCCAGGGGGGGTGGGAGTTTCAGAACCCCTGACTTGGAGTGAGGGATGCTGGGATACGAGAGCTGTTTTTATCATGAAGCCCTAATGCGGCCCTGCTGTGGGACCGGGGGAACAGCTGAGTCGCCCGGACCCATCCTGTCGGGGTGCTTAGTGGACAGAACTGCTCGTGACAGAGTCTCTGAGTCACGCGTTCGGCTGGGGGAGGGAGCGGAAGCGCCTGCACTGGACGCCGTTTAACATCGGCTGGCGTCCCGCGGTCGAACCCGGGCCCCCCCTCTGAGTCAGCACTTTATTTACGGGGGGAGAACGCTGCTGGCGGGTCGGTTCCCCGCCATCTTATCCCGCCATTCTCCCTCTCCGTCTCCCTCTCCATCTCCCTCTCCATCTCCCTCTCCATCTCCCTCTCCATTCTCCCTCTCCGTCTCCCTCTCCCTCTCCCTCTCTCTGTCTCCTTCTCCTCCTGGTTCGTCCCGCAGCGGACGGAGGAGGCGCGCCGACCGCTGCAGGAGAAGCAGGAGGCCATGGCCGAGGAGACGACCGGGGAGGAGCAGCAGGAGGAGGAGGAGGTGAGGTTGGGCTGTGGAATCGGAGCCTTCCGGAAATTTCTGCCACCCAAACTCCCCTCGTCCCGCAGCAGAGCCACAGGACGAGCAGAATGAGTGATTCTGCTGCCACACGGCCTTTAGGGAATGAGCAGATGTGCAACAGGGCAACGCACACACACACACACACACACACATGCACCCACACACACACACACACACATGCACCCACACACACACACACTCACACACACACACACACTCACTCACACACACACTCACACACTCATGCATACACACTCAGACACACTCACACGCACTCACACACACACACACACACACACACATACACACACACTCACTCACTCACACATGCATACACACACACACACACACACTCATGCATACACACTCAGACGCACTCACACACACACACGCACCCACACACACACGCATACACACTCAGACACACTCACACGCACTCACACGCACACACACACACACACACACTCATGCATACACACTCAGACACACTCACACGCACTCACACACACACACACACACACACACACTCATGCATACACAGTCAGACACACTCACACGCACTCACACACCCACACACACATGCATACACACTCTCACGCACTCACACACACACACACACACGCATACACACACACACACACGCATACACACACACACACACACACACACATACACACACACACACTCACTCACACACACATGCATACACACTCAGACACACTCACACGCACTCACACACACACACATGCATACACACTCAGACGCACTCACACACACACACACACACACACCCACACACACACACACATGCATACACACTCAGACACACTCACACGCACTCACACACACACATGTACACACACACACACACATACACACACATACACACATGCATCTGCTCTTCTGGTAAAGCAGTTAAAGATGAGAGGCCACCAGTGGTGTGTGACCTCATCAGAGTGTGGGTGGCGTGTGACCTCATCACAGCTCATTGGTATCCCAGGATACCCTGCACTGCAGTGATCTCAGAGGTGCTCATCATTTCCACGGCCCGGCCCTGCAGCCCTGTCCTCCATCACCAGCTTCTTCAGGACCAGGGGTCACCCTGCACCCCTGAATCTGTCTGTACTGTGTGCCTGTGTACCTCTAAATCTCTCTCTGTCTCTGTCTTTCTCACTTTCTCAGTCTCTCTCCCCCTTTCTCTCTGTCTAGTTGTCTTTCACTTGCTCTCTCTGTCCCCCTCTTTCTCTCTCTTTATTGCTCTCTCTCTGTCTCTGTTTCTCTTTATCTATCTATCTATCTCTCTCTCTGTTGTCGGCTGTATAGCGTGTCTCTGTGGCTCAGTGAAGCTTGGGTGACCGTGAGGCTCAGAGAACGAAGGCTTGGAATGATATTTTTCTCATTCTGTTGACTTGCAGCCAGCCCCCCCACCTCGCCCCCCTCGCCCCCCCCCCCAGTCTCTCACATAACTGCCATTTCTCTGCGCTGACACACGTTGCCGCTCTCTCCTGAGCGCTGATGCGAGGCCCTTTCTGGCGGACTGCCGGAGGTCGTGAGGTGAGGGGGCGCTGTTCTACTCGCTTACCCGCGGCTCCGGCTCTTACCGCTGGTGAGCAGCGAGAGCGGAGGGAGGTCTTCTGGGAGTCGGAGTCCTTCATCTGAAACCCTGGCCTGGGAGCCCGGGGTGAACAGACACCGTGCTGTAACCACGGTGACCGCACCATTGCCCTAGCGACCGCAGGTCGTCATGACATCTCGGGTTCCTTTAGAGCTTCATATTTTATGAGAGAGAAAAAGTGTGTGTGTGCGTGTGTGTGCGTGTGTGTGTGTGTGTGTGTGTGTGTGTGTGTCACTGAACTCGATCACAGTGGGAGGATTGTGGTCCTTGGCTGTAACGTGTACGTTTCTGGAATATTTGGTATTATAATCTCCGGTCACATGTTTTATGACCTCATCATGTTCAAAATGAGGAGCCCACTGTTCACACTGAGTTAAAAAATATCTCACATCCCTGTCTACCTGTGGATGCACATCGAATTCTCTCACCCATTCACACACACACACACACACTCACATACACACACTCACACGCATACACACACACACACACACACACACACGTATACACACGCACACGCACGTTTATTTCTTGTCTGCATTCAGACCCCAGTCTCTCTCTCCATCCCTCCCTCCACCTCCCTCTGACCTTCCTCCTTTATTTACCCTCCTCCTCCTCACATTCGCACCTCCGTGCCGCGCAGCGGGGCTGGTGGCCGAGCGCTGAATGGCGGGATCTGTGTTTTCCGCGCGGCCCTCGATGGGCGGGGCTATCGGGCTGCGTAGGAAGCGCCGGTTTATAAGCTCAGGACCCTGCGAAGGCTCTATTTGTGGCTCGGCACGGTGACATCACACAGGAACGCAGCTCTTCGCTGAAAGAGAAGATATTCTCACAGAAAAGGGAGACAGTTCCACAGAAAAGGGAGACAGTTCCACAGAAAAGGGAGACAGTTCCTGTTTTTTTATTTCCTTCCTACCGCCCACTCCCATATTTTTTGGGGTTTTTGTTCTCATCTCTGGGCTATTTTGGCCTGTTTTTCTAAGAGGCGGGGGGGGGGGGTACTGCTAGCGTTCTAAAAACAGCATCCCGGAAGAGGAAGGACAGCCACACGATGCCCCCCCCTACCCAGGCCCCACCTCCTGCTTACTGCACGTGAGGGTAGAAAGACTCTTTTTTTCCCCCCCGAATTATAGACTTACAGACTGAAAGGAAGCAGAAGGGAAAAGTGAGTGATGGAGGCAGAAAGAGGAACATAAGAAAATGGGGGGCGGTGGTTTAGGCAGGAAAGAACACACATCGATTCTGTCACACCGCAGTCTGTCAGTGCTGTGGGCATGGGGCGGGGGGGGGGAGAGGAGAGCTGTCTCTGCGGCTTCTGTAGGTTCTGTGACTTTTGGGGCTTTTTGTTCATCACCTACATTGATTGATGGATGGGGGGCGGGGTAGCAGTGGGGTAGTCCCCCCAGTACGACCTCTTGTTTGAGTGAGCTGCAGGACTCCAGTCCTGATCAGACACCTCAAAAATTTCGCAGCTCATTCTGTGCACATTATAGTCAAGACATGTTAGGAACATTGTGGACGGGCCCAGAGACCCTGGTAATGCTAATCCAATTTCAGAAAGTTAGCTCTGCCTCTTGGATCAAACGGTGGCATTGTTACAGTGTTACCAGGGCGGTGCCCGTATTTCCCGTGTTTGTGCCATGTGCCCCTGGCACACTGGGGTTTTCCCATAATGCACCTGGATGAAAGTGCCTCTGTTGCCCCCACTTCTCCTTCCCTTGAAGCAGCAGCCCTGGCCTCATCTCCTCCCCCCCCCCCCCCCCCCCCATCTCACTGCAGGGCCAAGAGGGAGGCCCGTCACTGGCCGGGAGGGGAGAGTTAAAACACCCGCCCGTGATGTCATGGAACCCCTGATCCTCTCCGCGCGCGCCGAGCCGTGAGCTCAGCGTCTTGGCGGTAAGCGGCGGAGGTTCTCGGTTTTCCCTCTAAGCCCCCCACCTCCCCCGCCACCTCACCCCCCCCCCCCCCCCCCCCGGCCTGCACCAGCAAGGAGAGCCCAAACAGCCTGGGAGAGGGCCGGTCAGCCTGGGAGAGGGCCGGTCTGAGTGGTTTTAGCGCGGAATGCAGACAGGAGAGAGGTTTGAGGCTGAAGACTGCGACAGAACGCCATTCCTTGGGACGCGGGGGGGGGGGGGTTATGGCGCTAAGTTGCACTTCCTGTGAGCGGCGCCAGAGCGCAGGAAGTGTCCTCTCTCTCTCTCTCTCTCTGTCTCTCTGCCACTGTGCTGGTTCGGCTGGCGTGACGATGAGGCGTTTCCGTGGCGATTAGCGCATGCCGTTCGCGGCTGTGACACAACCGTGCGCCGTAATCGCGGTGTGGAGAAGCAGGGAGCACGGAAGATTACCTGCTCTCCTAATCTCCGTGTGACCGTGATCTCCCTGCCCCTCCCTTCCCCTCCCCTCCCCTTTCACTGCCCGACTGGAAACTTACAGAGCCTGCATTTTTATGTAAGTTGTGAACATAATTGTAGTCGGCACGTTGCATGCCATCATTTGGCACTTCTTGTAGACGCTTTCTAACATGCTTACGCAGAATGCCGTTGCTCCATATCTGAGTTTGCTGTTTGCCTTTTGAAAAAAGCACTGGCGCTTGAAAAGCACCTGGTGATTACCTTTGAAATTGTATTGAAAATGGGCCATTAGCCCTTTAGATGTGTGAGATCACAAATATGTGATCATAATGTTCTAACCTAAACATTCTAATGCTGATGTCACAATCGCTGCTGACAACTGAAAGCAGTGGAGTTCTAGAACACTGACTTTGAATGTTGAACAAAAACATTCCAGAGACCTCACTCTTCAAAGGGTAAAATTGGCAGTGAAGTGGTATTTTCCAGCCTGACGATATCCGCTGTAGAGAGAGTCCCACAGGTCACAGTGGGGGAAAAAGCACTTTGGACCATGGAGCATGTGACCGTACCTGAGAGTAGGACTACTTCAGCTGGATATAGCACCCTGGAGACCAGAAACTAATGAATAAATGATTTATGCTGATATTTACTGTGGTTTGTTTGGCCTGTGGTTTCTCAAATAGAATTTTCCCTTTCATAGTTTTCTCGTGGGTCTTTTTGTGCAGGTATGGTATGTGGTAAAAATACAATTCTGTTATATACCAGATAGAGGGCTGCTATACCAAGTTCCTGATAGATAATTGGTAGCATTTTTTATTTATTTATTTAATTCACTTATTCGAATAAAAAGTTAGAACACCGGGGAAAGTCTAGAAGCTTTTTTACAGCCTTATTAAGATAATAATTAGTCAGTGATAATTAGTTTGTAGGATCTTAGATATGGCTGTGTTGGCATGGCATGGGCAGCTCAGTGTAAATCGATTCAGGCTTTGCAGCCAGTGAGCTGACTTTTCTTGTTTTCAATTCATTTTCCTGAAAAACCTTTTCTGACAGTGTCTCTGTGCGAAGTGTTGTACAGATTAAATAAAACAGAATGAAATGAAGTGCAGTGGATTCGAATGCTTGTGAACGCAGTGGTTTTAGTGGAAGTGGGGGGGGGGGGGGGGGGGTTCTGTATAAACAGTCACAGGGACAGGCCTGGACTGGTCTCCAGGGGGAGGAATGTGCTGGAATATCTGGCCTGGAGGTGTGTTTATCTCCGTACAGGGCGGGGGCAGGGGTGGGGCCTGCACACTGATAGACAGGGGAAGTGACTCACAGGTAGAGGCACCTGAGGAAGTGGCTTCCCTTAGCAGCCCCACGCCCTCCCCCAGAGTCTTCAGGTCCCATACCACAAAACCCCCCCCACCCCCCCGGTCCCATCCGAAATTTAACCCAAGCCGTCATGCCACTCGAGCTGCCCCTGAAAGCAAAGCTCAGCTGAATAAAGAGGATCCAGTTTCCTCACAGGAATATTCCCTTTCAGACGAGCGATGGGGAGATCGGCTCTGTTTCTAGGCCACTAAGCTCTCT
>CM077286.1:5710220-5760220 GCA_039654925.1 Anguilla pacifica
AGAGCTTCCTTTTTGGTGGGTTTCCTGTTTGGAGAGCTTTCAGAACGTGTGACGTATAATGAACGAATAATGATCGACCTGTGGACCCACCTCCCCCCATCCCCCCACCCACCTCCCCCCATCTGGCGCGCCTGTAATTGACCTGACTTCAATACTGGGCTTGTAACCGAAAGGTCGCAGGTTCGATTCCCGGGTAGGACACTGCCGTTGTACCCTTAAGCAAGGTACTTAACTGAAATTGCTTCAGTATATATCCAGCTGTATAAATGGATACAATGTAAAATGCTATGTAAAAAGTTGTGTAAGTCGCTCTGGATAAGAGCGTCTGCTAAATGCCTGTAATGTAATGTAATGTAAAAACTGACGCTTGAAAGAAGAAGAACGTTCCGTTTGCCTTGACCACGTTTCCTCGATTCCTCCATCCCCACGTCCTTTCCTCGCGTCCTCCGGTGGGTGGAGCCAGGGAGCAAGGAAAGGAAGCAAGGACATGAGATAAGCGAATGAAATGAGCCGACGTTGACAACGTGTGAGAGGACGACAACAGTTCTTTGTGTGTTCGACCTGTTTGGCCTTTCAGACTTAGGAAAGGAGGAGAAATAAGCGGCTGGAATGCACCCTCAGTGGCACAGTGGGACTGGATTCTGGACTGGGTCACAGGTCGTAGGTCAGAGGTCACGGGAGCTTTCGGCTGTGCTTCTTCCTCCCCTGCTTTCCCGTGAATATGAGATACCTGCAGCCTACGCGGCGGTTTATTAGCAGCCGTGTCATTGTGGTGGTCGCGTGCCTTTAGGTCATGGGGGTGCTGGGTGGCGCATCCTGTTGCGGTACTTAGGGTGGTGGGTGGGCCCCTGTGGTCTAGCACTGAATCCTGAATGCACCAGCGTGGATTATCTCTCTGGGCCGTGTGTCTGTTTTCCAAAGCACTTCCTTCGCACTTCCACTGGTGTCTCTGGCCTTTGGAAACTGGAAGGTTGCATTTTTTCTGTGTGTTTTCCCACCTTCACCTTGCTTGTGGAGGTCAGCCACCTTTAGCCGAGCGCTACATTTCTCACTCCTGTGTCTGGGAGGAAAATTGGCTTCTCAAGCTTCTGTGAAGTTCCAGAATAGTTTTTTTTTCAGGGATCAGAAACAGAATTTTAAAAAATAATAATGAGGATTCATTTTTGAACTTTTGAATCTTTTAATCTGCACAGATTTCCTACTGTTACAATCAAGCACGTTTTCTTTAAAGGAACATTAATGGCACTTAAATGTATTCCATGAAGTAATCTTTTCTAACGTGGATAAACTGTGAGCCATCTCAGCGACGTCAGGGGTTTGCTGCAGGTACGTGTACCTCCTGACGCGGCTGTGCTGCCTGGGCATGCGGGCGTTTGTGTAATCTCGGGGTATGATGTGACTCCGCAGACCTCACGTCCCTGGAATTCCCACGAAGAGGTAGACGAAAACAAAACCTCCTCGGACACAGTCATTCTTTTTACCAAAACACTCTGGGCACCGCACGCCAGTTTCTGTTTACGCCGTAAACACACGCGCCAGCTGTTACTATGTTTTTTTGCCAACGCGCTTCCCCCTGCTACACAAGTTTATAGTCGCTGAAACTGGCGACCGATTGGCTTGTAAAGGCCACATGAAAGCGCTGCTCCAGCATAACAAATACTGTGTTACCAAAGCAGAACCGTTCACAGCAGCGATAAGCTTTATGGACGTAGACAGTAATCACTTTCACTGCGTACACCATTTACACATGAGTGTAAATCATTATTGCGCTGATTGTGCGGCAGCCGATTATAGGATATTAGCGGTTTCTGTTCCGTCGATGTGCACCAGTATCAATTGCCACTGATTACAGTCCTGTTGATGTAGGAATGTAGTTTTCTTTTTTACGTGTTTAGTTATGTATTTATTGCGAAGCGCAATGTGAAGGCCGATGTGTGAATCTTTGATCAGGGTGCGTAAAAACAGCGGTATCGGAGATGAGAGGTGTTGGTAGGAGAGCAGGATTCAGAGGTGAAATCTAAAGTAAGATTTTGCAGAGTCTGCAGTCTTTCTCTCTCTCTGTGTATTCACTTTTGAATCTGAGTGGAATGCCGCTGGCCGGAGTTACTCAGGAATATGTCATCAGCCCTGATATAAGAGCGGCATCCGGTCCGGTTTTAATCTCTGGTCTTCAATCTCAGCCGCGAATGCAAAACCGTCAATCAAGTTACGACGAACACAACAGCGCGAGATGTTACGGGCGGCAGAACCCGCCGAATTAAAGCGAACTCCGGGCTGAGCCGGACACCGTCAGCGCTGGTTAGGGAGACGGAATGCGGCGGTCTTCTTGATTCTAGAATGTCAGGTGCAGCCATTTCCTGCGGTTCTGTGCCTTTTGCGTCGCATCGAACCGGAGTTTTCCCCCGAACTATTATACTGTGCGTCCAAAAGAACAAAGACTGACTGTAATACTGCTGACTCAATTTCCTGTCGCAATTTCATGCGAATCGGAATTAACACCGTGCAAGTTACGTGCACTGTGCACTGCGCCCATTAAAGTGTACAGAGCAGTTGTTTTGAAATGTTACAAATATAGAACTTGCCTTAAAAAAACATGTCTAATAAACTGATGTTTTAATGAAGGGTGTGAATCGCTGAAAAGTTCTGGTGCTCTGTGATTTGAGGAGGTATGTCCTGTACAGACCTGATGCGGAGCGATTTTGGGAGGTGGGGGTGTTGTTGACGGCTCGGGAACAGGACGGGGGGGGGCAGTTTTTTTTGCAAGGTCGTTTTTTATCCCTGCGTGTGTACAGTGTGGACACATAACTCACATTCCCCCCCACACTGTATATAGCTCCCCCCCCGCCTGGCTCTGCAGGGGCTGTGACCTCAGCACTC
The DNA here is from genome assembly GCA_039654925.1 of Anguilla pacifica. Classification (NCBI taxonomy): domain Eukaryota; kingdom Metazoa; phylum Chordata; class Actinopteri; order Anguilliformes; family Anguillidae; genus Anguilla; species Anguilla pacifica. The sequence continues at coordinate 5,713,098 of CM077286.1, forward strand.
TGGAGGTCCACGCGCTTACCACCCCCCCGAGGGTGCGGTGTTAATTTACGAGGTCACATGATGTCATAAAAACCCTGTGCCCCCCACACGCACGCACGCACACGCACATACACACTCACTCCGCATGCACACACACACACCACGCGCACACACACACGTACACACGCACGCGCACACACACACACTCAAAAACACTCATGCACATACACATATACAGTCAAAAACACACATGTGCAAACACACACACACACACACACACAGTAGCCGTGTGGTTATCTGTTGTGAGTGATGACTGAAGTGTTAATGGCAGCAGTGGTAATTATGGTGTCGTGTGTGCAGGGGTGGATTCGTCTGTGCAGATTCTCTTTCTGGAGTAGGGGGTTGTTGGGGGGGGGGGGGGGGGGGGTGGCGGGGGGGGGTGTCGGTGACGTCTCTTTTCAGCACCTGTCACTGAGGCTCGTGGAGCAGGTCATTGTTTACCAACATGGCAGACAAGGGACAGGGCGTGTTATAAATACTGGGCTCAGGGAAGGGGGTGTTGGGGCGAGGGTGGAGTGGGGTGGGGTGGGGGTGCGGTAGCTCGGCCTCTTGAGACTCGGAACACAAATGGCCCTACAAGGAATTTTCATTTTCTGTCACCCCCACACCCCATCGTATGCCCTCTATGCCCCGTCCCAGACGTGCCCCGTCCCAGACGCACCCCGTCCCAGACGCACCCTGGCCCGGGCACACCCCGTCCCGTTTGTTTTCTGACAGGGGCCCTGTCAGTGTTATTGCCCCCCAGCTGTGCTGACCCTGGTTCTGTGGGTCTCAGGGCTGGGTCAAATTCAGACTGGGTTTCTATGCGCTGGGTCAGATCCAGATTGGGTTTCTGTTTGCTGGGTCACAGCCAGACTGGGTTTATGTGTGCTGGGTCAGAACAAGGTTGGGCTGCAGTGTGCTGGGTCAGATCCAGACTGGGTTTCTGTGTGCTGGGTCACATCCAGGCCAGGTTGCTTCCACTCAACCTCACACTAATGCATGCAGGCACACACGCATGCATGCACCTTTATGTGTGTACACGCACATCCACACAAACCCATGCATACATGCGGACACGCATGTGCACTCACACACACACACACACACTCACTCACTCACACACACACTGACACACACACACATACCCACACTCACTCATACTCACACACACTCACACACACATACCCACACTCACTCACTCACACACACACTGACACACACACACACACACACTCACACACACACACATACCCACACTCACTCATACTCACACACACTCACACACACATACTCACACTCACTCACTCACACACTCACTCACACTGACACACACACACACACACACACACACACTCACACACACACACACACACACACACACACACACTCACACACACTCACACACACACACACACACACACACACACACACACACATACCCACACTCACTCACACTGACACACACACTCACACACACACACACACACACACATACCCACACTCACTCACACTGACACACACACTCACACACACATACCCACACTCACTCACACTCACACACTCACACACACACACTCACACACACATACCCACACTCACTCACTCACTCACACACTCACACACTCACACACACACACACACACACACATACCCACACTCACTCACACTGACACACACACTCACACACACATACCCACACTCACTCACACTCACACACTCACACACACACACACACTCACACACACACACACAAACCCACACTCACTCACACACACACACACACACACACATACCCACGCTCACTCACACACACACACACACACACACTCACTCACTCACTCACTCACACACACACACACACACACACACATACCCACACTCACTCACACACTCACATACACACACACACACACACATACCCACACACACACTCACACACACACACACACACTCACACACACACACACACACACACCCTCTCCACCTCCTCTCTCCCACCTTAAGCCCAGAGACCTGTGCCCTGTCTGTGGCGGGCCGTTTAAAATAGCTGGCTGCAGAATTGTACCCGCTGACAGGTTGTGCCGCGCTCCTCCGCGAGCCTCCGGGGCCTGGGTCCGGGCGCGGGCGGCGGTTGGCGGGTCTGGTCCGGTGATGGATGCCCCGCCGCGCGGTAAATATAGCCAGCCCTGGCCTCGTTAGCATAGCTGCCGCGGTTTAGGGTGACGCTCGCGCGGGAAATACACCCGTAAAAATAAACGCCCGCCCGGCTGCGGCCCGGCTGCCGGCTCTGAGGCCGCGGTTAAACCCCGGCCGGGGGGAGAGAGGGGCGCGAAAGCCGGGCCCGCGGTTCGCCCGCTGTTTTCGGAAGCGTGCCCAGCGGCGTGGTTGCCACGGTCACCGCTCGCCATCGCCGCTGCCCGCTTCCGCTTCCCACCGAGACGTCTGAAGCGGGCCGAGGTGGCGGGGTGGCGGGTGGCGGGTGGCGGGGGGGGGGGGGGGGGGGCGGTGGTTTGGGGGGGTCTGAGAGGTCATGACATCATGGGGACAAAATGTTTCCACTCAGGCCTGTCCCACAGAGGAACGGGAGGGGGGCGGGGGGGCAGCAGTACCCGGATAATGACCTTGGTACCTCATTCAGTACCCCAAAAACACTCAGAGCAGTGTCCTCATCAGCACAGGTCCATATTCCCCCTCTGGTTCTCATTTGCCCCACTGGAAGATGTTGTACTATCAACCCTAGCGTAATTAATTTGCCCCAGGGCAGATGTTCACCACAATGCATGTACTTGCCCCTGCAGAGATCATCACCTTAACACACGATAGTTCCCCAGGGCAGATAGTCCCCATAAGGGAGGCATTTGCTGCTGTTTTTTTAATGGCCCGTTGGTGTAAATCCCCCCCCCCCCCCCCCCCATGTCTCTCACATCCCAAGCAGGAGTCCTGATCTTGTTTTCATCAGGGTCTGGAGTTAAAGCCTCTTTGGTGCTCCTATTTGCCCCAGGGGTATCAGTTACCCCCTATCCCTGTCCAAAATGTCTGAGGAGCAGTTCCACTTGTGTCCATCGCCCCCGCTCAGTGAAATGGGTCTATTTGTGGTGTGACGGGTGGGTGTATTTACCCAAATCGAATGAGACGCCCCACCCTGGAATGCCTCTGATTCCGACTCAGATAACCCCCACAGCTTCAGGGGGTCAGGGCCAGTTGGGACAGGCCCGGGGGAATTTTGGCACAACCAGCGTAAGTCAAATAATTAAAAACAAGAACTGTTTAATGCATCACCTTTCCTAATTTCACTGTGAGGATGTGGCATTAGCCGTTTCCTTTAGTGGTTAGTGGTTTAGCTCAGAATGCTTTCTTCAGTGGTTTAGCTCAGAATACTCTCTTAACGGTCAGCTGGAACATCCTGTTAACTGCAACCACAGCCACGCTGCTGCACAACCCCCCCCCCCCCCAGCCTGTTCAGGAGAGTACAGACATCTGTGGTTCTCCTTGAGAAGAAGTGGTGTTGCCAGTCTGCTTCTTTTCACACCACGGACTACAGCTGAACACGCACAGAGTGGAGTCAGAGGAAGACCTTTCATAAGTCTTCGCCCAGAATGGTCATGTCATGGTTAGCTGTTTGTATAGAATACTTTCATTAGTGTTCAGCATAAAATACTGTCTTTAGCAGTTACCTCTGAATACTTCCATTAGCGGTTATCTCAAAATACTCTTTAGTGGTTAGCAGTTTGCTCTGAATACTCTCCAGCGATTGGCTCAGAATGCTCTCTTTAGCGATTGGCTCAGAATGCTCTCTTTAGCGATTGGCTCAGAATACTCTCCAGCGATTGGCTCAGAATGTTCTCTCCAGCGATTGGCTCAGAATACTCTCTTTAGCGGTTAGCTCAGAATGCTCTCATTAGTGGTTAGCTGAGAAAGCTCTTTAGCGGTTGGCTAGCTCAGAGTACCCTCTATGCTACTTATTGATAGCGGATATAAAAGAGTGTCTTTTAATCTCTCTGAGCCCCACAACAGGCCCTTTGAGAGGCAGTTTCAGGCCCAGACTATCTGGTCTGCCATCAAAGCCTGAGGGCACAGCACTCACTGTCCATGAGAGAGGCCCATTCACACCGCTGTCTGTGAGAGAGGTCCATTCACACCACTGTCTGTGAGAGAGGCCCATTCACACCACAACAATGCAGGCCTCAGCCTCCTGGATCAGCGCCACTCTGCCGCAAAACCGCCGCTTCTCTTTCAAGTCTCTGCGAGTGTCATTTCGCCAACCCCACATAAAAACACCCACACACACACATGCATACACACACACACATCCACGCACACACACACACACACAAAAAACACCCACACACACACATGCACACACACACAGACACATACACATGCACACACACAAACACCCTCACATACACATGCAAACACACACACACTTGCGTGCACACACACACACACACCCACACACACACCCTCATATACACATGCACACACACACACACACGCACACACAAACACCCACACACACACCCTCATATACACATGCACACACACACTTGCGTGCACACACACATATACACATGCGTATGCTGACATACAGAGTATGATGATGAAAATATCAGCTTATTCTCTCTGTAGCTGAATTTCGCATTGTCTGCATGATACAACTCTGAGCGGAGTGAGAGAGGCTTCTGTTATCTCACTCTGAGCAGACACAGACTGTGTGTGCGTGCGTGTGTGTGCATTGTGTGTGTGTGTGTGCGCGCGCATGTGTGTGTGTGTGTGTTTGCATGTTTATCATATAGTGTACAGTGAGTCTGTTGAATTCCCTTTAAATAGTTCCCATTATATTGGGCATTTCCCAGAACAGTGGTGAATGTTGGTCAATATCACATACATACAGGTTTCTTCTTGACCACGAGTGGCAAGGACATCCTGTGACTATCAGTAATTTGAAATAAAGTGTCCAAGCCACACACAAAAAAATTAAATTTCTTTGCATGAGTATTTAAATTTTATGTATATAATACATGTTCAAGTTGATTACAAAATTTCCAACAGACTGCTCAATTATGTGGGCATGAACTAATGCTAATTATTTCTTAATTTCAATTTTACATTGGTATTACATGTATTAGATTTATGCCAAAAAGGAAAATTATTGCAAAATATTGCATAAATCGTCAAACTCTGTTTATAAATGCAGTGTTTCCATAATTTGTGCCGGTACTGTATATACCAGAACCCGTGGAATTATATGTCGATTACAAATGTGAATTGCAGGAGAAGGAGACGGGAAATATAATCTCCCGGGTTCTGATGGCTCGATGACGTCCTGCCCGCGAGGCTAGGGCCAGTGCGCTCTGAGCAGTAGGCTAGTTACGGTCCGCTTACATCCCCGCGTATCGCAAACAAACCTGCGGATCGTGTGACCGTGCAACCTGAAGAAGGAGGGCTTCTCGTCTGCGATGACAGCGGTGTACTTTTTGCGGTGTTTCTCCCTTTTGTAGTTAAAAAACATTCCCCCTCCGCCAGGAGCCCCTCCCACCCAGGTCCTGAGCCAAGCGTTACGAACGTGGGATATCGGGCACAAACACACGGAAAATGAGCCGTAATGTTTCTTATCGCCATGTTCCGTTAGCCTGCTGTGAGCTGAAACAAGGAGAGCTGTCAGCAGCCGTCGCGGTTCGCTGCTAATGCCGTTTCTGTGCGTCGGTCGCGCTGTGAGTGCACTTGTTTGTGTTTAGCCGCGCATTTCTCTACATATGTATGTGCTTGTATTGGTACAGATATATCAGTGCCTGTATGTTACTTTTACTTTTTAGATTTAGGCGTTTATTAGATGCTGTTATCCAGAGACACATACACAGCTTACACTCCATTACATTACATTACATTACATTACAGGCATTTGGCAGACGCCCTTATCCAGAACGACTTGTCACTGGTCTCCAAGTGGTCTCCCTGCCAGCGTCAGGTTTAATGGGGAGGGGTTAGAGTGGGTGGGGGTGCATTAGATTGTATGTGTGTGTGTGTGTGTGTGTGTGTGTGTGTGTGTGTGTGTGTTTTGCACCAGGCTGAAGGTGAGAGTGGGCAGCACAGGCCGCCAGGGTCAGGTTTAATGGGGGGGGGATTATCTGGAGCTCGGGGTTGATGGGGCTGATGATGTATGGGGGTAAGATGGCCTGTCTGTGGGGAGGGCAGTCAGGGTTTAATGGGGTTAATTTAACGGGGCCACAGGGTGACGTGTGATATATGGTAGCTGGCTTAAGGAGAGTGCTTACGGAGGTGATGTAAGCTTGCTGGATTGCGCCGCCCTGGTGTCGGTCTGACGCGTGTGCGCGCCGCATGGCATTTCGGGTCTATCCCAGCATTCCCTGGATTGTGGAGAGTCGGCTCCACGTCGGCTGCATTCCGCGGCTCGCCGTAGACCCGTTCTGCCGCGGCACGCGCCCCAGCGGGAGCTCGGGGACCCGCGAATCCCGCCGGGGCACTTTCACACCTCTCTGCTCCAAACCGCGGCTCAGAGACAAGACTGCCTTTCCAGCAAAGAGCAAAACAGGGAAGACTGACACGTTAAGTGACCGTAACAAGCACCCCGCCCAAGAGCTCGTCTTCAGTGTGATTCACACAAGCCAGAGTCCATCTTCCTTAAGACTCAGACCACCCAGAGTCCATCTCAAGTGCGACTCGCACCTCCCAGAGTCCATCTTCTTTGAGGTGCAGACCACCCAGAGTCTGTCTTCGATGGGACTCCCTGGAGCGGTCTCCTGCGCGGGTGAGCACTGCGTCGGTGGTCAGGAACCTCAGCTGCTCAGGTGTCCACGGCGATTAAGGCCCTGACATCTACACGAGCTCGGTATGGAAGCCAGAGCCCAGTCGTCCTGTTAGTCACCGTTGGACGAGGCTGCAGGGGAACTCCCAGAATTTGGGTGTGCCTGTGAGACTGGGAGAGCTCTTGGTCCCCCCTGTGTGGTCATGGTGTGGTTGGGTGGGTGGGTGGGTGGGGGGGGGGGTATGGGTCAGGGCAGGGGGTCAGGCTGGGGTGACGGCCTGGGGTGACAGGCCAGAGTAGGTGAGCTCATGCCTTCCGTTGGAGGGAGAGAGATGTTCCGAGAATAACTTCCCCAGGAGAGGAAGGCCGGAGGATTTAGGGTGGAGGGCATGTTAGTGGGGGGGCAGATTTAATTACATGAAAATAAAAAGCAAGAAGTTTCCTGGGGGGGGGGGGGCTGGGGGGCTGGGGGGGGCTGGGGGGCTGGGTGGGGGTGAGGGGGTGGGGTGGGGGGGTGACTCCGCAAATCTCTCTGAGTCACACGGCGTTCCCTAAATGTGGCTGAAAAAACTGGGAGCCAACTGCCGTCCTGCGAGAGACATGCTGTTCTGGGGCCCTCAGATTTAAACTAGTCCCTCCTCCCTGGGTCCCGCGCACTGCAGCTTCTGATCCCGTCCTGGGCTTGATAACACATGGAAATGTGTTTGTTATAAATCTCAAGGACGGTGCTTACGATACATGACCTATTGACTTTCTTGTGAGGATTTGTTTTGTCATAAACGTTGCTGACGTATATTCCCTCGGCTTTCAGCTTGGACTTTGCTTTCCCCAAAATAGGTGCTGAACCGGGGGCATGGGGGGGGGGGGTTTCGATGAGCTTTGGACATGAATAATTTCTCAGGTGTGGGGTGATTATCGAGAGTGGAGTAAAGACTGTGTAATTAATAGTAGAGTGTAGGGGTAATGACTGTGTAGGTAATGAGAGGTCATGGAGTAAGGGCTTTGTATGGTTGATTGTAATGATTGTAGACGATGGTAGATTGTAGAGTAATGAATAGATGATGGTAGATTATGTAGTAACAACTGTAGACGATGGTAGATTGTAGAGTAATGACATGCTGATGGTAGATTGTAGAGTAATGACATGCTGATGGTAGATTGTAGAGTAATGAATAGATGATGCTAGATTATGTAGTAACAACTGTAGACGATGGTAGATTGTAGAGTAATGACATGCTGATGGTAGATTGTAGAGTAATGACATGCTGATGGTAGATTGTAGAGTAATGACATGCTGATGGTAGATTGTAGAGTAATGATTAGCTGATGGTAGATTGTAGAGTAATGACAGGCTGATGGTAGATTGTAGAGTAATGACATGCTGATGGTAGATTGTAGAGTAATGACAGGCTGATGGTAGATGTTTGTAATGGCAAACTGGAATGGTCGTAGGTGGACGCCCCTGCAAAGTGACAGTTGGTTTCCTCTCCCTCTGCATTCTTTCCATACTCCTGTTCTTCAGCCATGTCTCCAGGCCTGTTGTGTGAAGTTACCACAGAGTGCTAAAGCCATGACATCACCCTCTTACTCGCCCACGGACGCGTGCTGGGGTCCTGCACAGGGGGCTCTGAAGCAGGCCCATTATTACCTTCCTGTCTGACTTTTAGGGATTTTGGGATTTTGTCTGGCCCGGAAAGCTAGACCGAGCCTGGTCCGAGCTTGGAGCTCTGTGTAGCTCTCCGGAGTTCTCGGAGTTCCTGGCGTTCCCGAAGATCTCGGAGTTCTCGGAGTTCTCCAGTCAAGGTTACACCGGCGGATTAAGCTGATAGAGGAATGCGTCTGGCGGCAGTGCCCTGGGGCCAAGCATTTCGGCACTTTTTTATTTATTTATTTTCCGGATAAAGAGAGACTTTTGTAACCGTACGGCTGATTGTGTGAGTGCTGAGTCACTGGGAGGAAAGCCCTCTGCTCTGCGGGTTAGCCGGGTCTTTGTTGAGTGAAGCGTTGGGGGGCCGGTGTTCAGGTGAGCCCAGGTGAGCTCAGAGCCAAAGAGCTCTGCTCCACCCGGCAGCTCTCAGTGACTATCCCACCCCCCCCTGCCCCTCCACTCTCCTCCCCTCCCCCCTGCCCCCTGCCCCCCTTTCAGGATTGCGGAAAGCGGAGATTACAGGGCGTGGGTTTGTTGATGGCGGTGGTTGCCAGGTGACGGGTGAGGAAATGCCGGAGGGCTCAGGTAGCCCAACGCGTTTCCCAATCACCGCGCGCCCTCCAGGTGCTGAAAAGCACCGTGTCTGGACACGCCCCCGAGCCGCTCGCTCGCTCGCCGCTCCCCTCCGCTGCCGGAACCCATCGCCTTATAAGGGCCTGGGTCCGGACCGGCGCCTGGGGCGAGGCTCCACAGCGCCATCTGCAGGCCGGCCTCGTCTGCACTCGTTCAGTGACCACGTACTGACCCCCAATCAGCTTAATGTTCCCTCACATAGTGAACAGGACATACAGTCTGGGACTGGCACCCCAACACTTCTGTAGGATACTGAGGTGTGCAGTAATTATAATATACACACTATGGGGTACAGAGGTGTACAGTAATTATAATATACCACTATGGGGTACAGAGGTGTGCAGTAATTGTAATATACACACTACATGTCTAATCTTTTCCAAAAATGGCCAGTGTTTTTGTTTTAGCTTAGAACTATGACACCTTATTCAACTAATTAACTAATCATGTTCTTTGAATAAAGCCCTTGAAAAGTAGAATCAGGTGTCCTATTGCTGAGCCAAAACAGAAACCTGCACACACACCGGCTCTTTTCAGATAAGATTCGACACCCATGATATATATAGTGCCCTTCATCTCAAGATCTCAAACAGCTTTACAGTGATGAAGAGAAACTGAGCTCAAGCACCACCAATGTGTCACCTGGCTGTTTAGTAGCAGAAAGCTCAGGTATGATCTGAGCATAGTGATTGTGAGCGTGTTAGACCCGATAAATCATTGCTGAAGTCAAGGGAACTGGGAAAGCACATGCTTCTTTGAGCCGTCGGGACGTCAGCACAAAGCCCCCCCCCCACCCCCACCCCCCCCCCCCCCCCCCCCCCCCCCCCCCCGGTTTATGGGAGGTTCTGCGCTAGGCCGCGCGTCTCTGCTAACGCCAGTGTGGCTTCTGTACTTTTCCAGGCCCTTAAGCATGTGCGCGTCTGTGCTGGTTAGCGTGTGCGTGTCTGCGCAGGTTGGCGTGTGCGTGCATACCTGCACGCGTGTGAGCACATACGCGCAGGTGTGCGAGTGCATACGTGCACAAGTGCGTGTTCTCGTGCGTCTGCTTTCGTAGCGTGATTGGGTGCGAGTTCTCACTGCGGCCGACACCGGTCGCCCCCTGCTGGTTGCGTCACCACACTGCTGCAGGGTCCCAGTTTCGCGGCAGAGCTGCAGGTTTGCGGGTCGTTTGCTCAGGTCACCTGAGGTTGGCTCAGGCTGTTATTGGCTGTCCAGTGAAGGCGGAGCTGTGCTGGAGATCGGTCTCTGTTCTGATTGGCCGTCCATTGAAGGTGGAGCTGTACTGGAGATCGGTCTCTGTTCTGATTGGCCGTCCAGTGAAGGTGGAGCTGTGGTGGAGATGGTCTTTGTTCTGATTGGCTGTCCAGTGAAGCTGGAGCTGTGCTAGAGATCATCTCTGTTCTGATTGGCCATCCAGTGAAGTTTGAGCTGTGCTGTACATCATCTCTTTTCTTCCCCCACCTCTCTGGTGCGTCACTGGGATTACTCCTGTTTTAGAAGTTCGAACAATTTACTAGGAAAATGTAAAACAAAAAACACCTCTTATCAGAGCCCACCCCACACACACGCACACTGATAGCACTTGTTTTGGTGACTAGCCATGAGGGCTGGCATAGAAACCGGTGGCAGCTCGTCTGTAACAAAACATCAGAGGAACTCCACAAAAATAAAAGGTATTTTCCATGGGCCTGGCAGCCCAGAACCGGCAGGAAGAGGAAATCAGATACAGCCAGTCCAGCTACGGGTGGAGAGTGGAAACACAAGCTGAATAAAACACACACACAAACACACACACACATCACACTGTCACCCTGTCTCACACTGCCAGGATGTGATGTCAATGCCATATCCCCCTCCTCCAAGGCGTGCAATGTGTGGGCCAGGGTGTGTATAATATAATATAATATAATATAATATAATATAATATAATATAATATAATATAATATAATATAATATAATATAATATAATATTATATTTATTGGTTTGAAGTCCAAAGAACATTGACAGTTGCTGGGTCAGCGTCTGATGCATTGTACGCATTTATAGCTAATGCTCATTTACAACATTAGCCCCTAGATAGGCATGGGGTGGGTGATTTCATTATCTATTTATTGACGTTACTGTGGGGGTGTGGGGGTGTGGGGCCGACCTGGCCTGTCTGTCACACACGGGGGTGGGACGGGTTAGGCACTCTCCTTATGGGCTGAGACTATGACTAAACCTCCAGGGGTGTCTGAATGTCAGGGGGACAGAGACTGGAGCAAAACAAGATCTCGCCTTGAGTAAAAATGTGTTTCCTCCTCCCCCATCCCTCTCTCTCTCTCTTTCTCTTATACATGTGCAGTCACTCTTTTAGTCTTCTTAATTGCGACATGCGAGGGGGGGTGGGGGGGGGGGGGGTGGACACTGTAATGAGGAAGGGTGTGTGTGTAACACCTGCTTCCTGTCTCCTTTCTGCTGCAGCTGATGTACCTGGAGCACAGCATGAGGGAGGCTCAGGACAATGTAAGAGAGATGCTAATGGTGCTCAGTGAGTAACACACACACACATACGCACGCACATGCACAAGCTCTCTCTCACACACACACATACACACACTCACACTCTCTCTCACACACACACACGCACACATACACAAGCTCTCTCTCTCTCACACACACACTCTCTCTCACACACACAAACTCTCTCTCTCTCCCTCTCTCATACACACACACACACACACATACACTCAGTCTCATAACCTGGACCTTCTTCACACATTGTAACCTACCTGTCTGGATAAATCACGCCAGTGCAGCCTTTGCAGGCTGTTTACCTGTGAAGGTCCCTGCAGCTGCGTGTCAGTGGCTGCCCTGGCCCTGCAGCAGGTGTGAAGGTCCCTGCAGCTGCGTGTCAGTGGCTGCCCTGGCCCTGCAGCAGGTGTGAAGGTCCCTGCAGCTGCGCGTCAGTGGCTGCCCTGGCCCTGCAGCAGGTGTGAAGGTCCCTGCAGCTGCGCGTCAGTGGCTGCCCTGGCCCTGCAGCAGGTGTGAAGGTCCCTGCAGCTGCATGTCAGTGGCTGCACCGGCCCTGCAGCAGGTGTGAAGGTCTCATGCCGTCATTGTTATTCTTATTATCTTATTATCTTTATTATCTTTAATATTTATGTTAGGCCGGTTTGTTTTATGCAGTACTAACAGTGACCAATAAAGAACACAGCATGTGTGTCCTGTGATCTGAGACTGAAGGAAACGCCGTCTGGGTCGAAAGACCGTGTCCTGGGACAGTAAACACAGACTTCCTGTGTGTGTGTGTGTGTGTGTGTGTGTGTGTGTGTGTGTGTGTGTGAGTGTGTATGTGTGTGTGTGAGTGTGTGTGTGTGTGAGTGTGTGTGTGTGAGTGTGTGTGTGTGTGTGAGTGTGTGTGTGTGTGTGTGTGTGTGTGAGAGTGTGTGTGTGAGTGTGTGTGTGTGTGTGTGTGTGTATGTGTGTGTGTGTGTGTGTGTGTGTGTGAGTGTGTGTGAGTGTGTGTGGGAACTTAACCTAAACTAATCATCCAGCTGTAGCAATAGATTGTATGTTAAAAATCTGAGATGTGCAAACATCTCAAAAATGTTAGCGATATTTCAGTCAAACTCCAGAACCAAGGGGCTGAGTGGAAATTCATGTGGTAATATTCCAGGTTTCACCTGTGTGAACGTCCACAAAGGTGATACTTGTGTTGAATACCAAGAGGGTACAATCACTTACCACCAAAGGGGCTGTCTCTTATCTGTTGGGAAACTGTCTCAGCGATGTGTAACGCAGGAAAATCCTGTCCAAACAGCTTCCCAGGAAAAGTGACTGACGCAGCATAACATAAAATGAGGGCAATATTACTCAGGTTATTTATCTTACCGTAGCTGTCTGTCGAAGGGCTACATTGGTTTGACTTCCAGACAACAGAAAGTGTTTGAGTTGGTGATCACACAGAAGCTCAATGAGGAAAGGTCGTCTAGACACTGCAGAAAAAGTAAACATAATGTTTAAATGTTAAAAGGCAGTCTTTTCAAAGGGTCAAACCTGATGGAAAATGTACGAAGTTGAGAGTTAGAAGTGCAAACCTTTTGGCTGGAGGCTAGACCCTAAGGCATAAGCCTGCTTGTTAAGGTTTCTCAGAAAGGTGATCTATACGGACACATTTCTTCCTGGTAAACCTGTACCTGTTGAGCTATAATGAGATTTACACAATCAGATGTTTCCATGTCTGGTGCTTCCTTATGAATAATGCCACTCTTCTGACATACTTGATGAACTTCTTTCAATGTATTGCATGTTGTTGATAGATCTTCCTGTACACGTGAGGGACTCTGTGATCTTATCGCTTATGTTTTGTTCTCTGTTCTATTCTGTTCAGTTTTTTTGTATTTTGACTGTTGAATTTCCCTCAGTAAATCACCTGAAGCCTGAAGGATGTATACTAGCCAAGGTGATGCAACCCAAGTCACAATTGAATGTCTTTGTTCAGGTAGAGAGCTCGAGATAGTCTAGATTAAGAAACCGGTTTGTCTTTTGATAATTTTCCCAACCCTGGGAAGAGATTAAACCATTTGTACATAATGTGTTACAGGGTTGGACTGAATTCTATTTCAGTTTATTCTATTTAGGGAATTAATTGAAATTAAATTTGTGACTTAGGCAAAATAGCAATGATCTTCTTGTGTAGATTTTTAAAAATTTGTTAATTGAATTTAAATTTATTTCTTGATTTTTTAATTTAAATTTTGCATTTAGACAACACTTATCTAGAACAATTTACACTGATTACAGTTTTTTTTTTTTTTACAATCGGTTTATATAGCTGGATATTTACCTAAGCAAGTGAGGTTAAGTACCTTGCTCAAGGGTATAGCAGTACTGTGCCCTATGGGATTCAACCTGGCAACTTCACAGTTACAGACCTCTTTCCTTAACCACTCTACTACTCCCCTGACTCCATTGACTCAGTTGAAACGGAACTGACGCAACCCGTGTTACCTTTTTTTTTTGTTCTTGACTACTTGCTTCCGTAATAAATAATAGTTGTTTGCTTGGAAACCAGTGAATGCATCCAGTGATTTTGCTTCTATGGTAACTGAGCGCGAGCAGTAATTACCTTTACCTTTGGACCTGGTTTTGCGCCGCACGCACCGGCATGCCTTACCTCTCATATCTCCCAGGTGAAGGTTCACGTCGTCGGAATGTGAAAGCGACAGGAGGCGCAGCGGTGACGTTGTGGTTTGTGCCGCCCCCTGGTGGTCAATGTGAATCATTGCCACGTGCGATTTTATGTGTTACTGTGATGACCCTTGTCTGAGGCTTTGTTCATTGGGTTACCTGGATGAATATTTATGAAGGGTAGACGGGCTCCAAAGTCCCTTCACGTGCTTACATTGGAGCTGTGCATTTACCACACAACCTCTAAGCAACCAGGAACATGATTCAGCTTTAGTCGTCTTTTCTGGCTGCTGATTGGACCAGCATAGCCCCTCCCCTATTAGCGATGATGCTGTGAATATGGAGACAGCCAGATCAGGTTTGAAAATGCATGTATATTTTGGGGGCAGACCGATCGCCCCCAATATTTTTATATTAATTAATTATCCTCTTCAATTAGTGTAATGACGTAAGAGCTGTGATTCACTTTTCTCCACCAGAGTTGAAATGAAACCTTCCCCTGTGGATCAGAGAATCACTGGACCATACCAACCCCATCCTCTCTCAGACCCTAAACTTCTCCTGACCCACTTACCTCAGCGCCGCCCGTCCCCCTCCCTGAGGACATACTCAGGGTGTCTTAACCGTGAAGATTCATGGCCCCGGCACCATTAAAAATAACGCACCAGAAGGGTGATTGATAAATAGAGCCACCACGTGCTTTTAAAACTTGGCAGGCTGCTCGAAGCTGTGTGTGACTGCGGGATTCTGAAGGGCATGACATCAACCTCTTAATTCTCACACGGGAGGTGTGAATGTAGTCACTCTGCGCCCAGGGTGGCATTGTGTCGCAGGTCTTAAAGGACAACACCCACACTCATTCACCAACATCACCTTCAACCAGAACGTAGCAGCCAGACCTGTATTTATTTATTTAACCTTAATTGAGCAGAAGTTCGCAGTAACAGTCTGGCGAAGAGGCCAGGGCTTAATCATGCAGTTAAAACAGAGACAGAAGGGTTTTACATACGAAGCGGCAAGCCACTAATGACAAGAGGGATGTCTTCATTGAGAAAAAAAGAGAAAGATTCTTAATGTGATTATGTCACTCCAACAAACAGACATCGCATTGAGGTGGGCTACTCTGGTACCCAGGAGGTAGTTTCGCTGCTGGCACTTTATGTGTGCTTTAAGTGTGCATATATGTTTCTAAAGACTCTGGAATTTTGAACTATTTCCTAAGTCCTTATGTGCAGGTCCTACTCTGTGCATGAAATTCTGGTCTTGTTATCATCGTATTGTGCTGTCATTTCTCTGAGCTGACTCACAGTGCGTTGTGAGGTGCTCATCTTCCCAGATATATGTCGGCTGGCTGCTGCCTGTCTGCTATTTTTAGAGACCTTTGAAAATGCAACAGCCCTGTTTGCATCTCAGGCTGATAGGGTTTGTCTCATCCAGTCATCCAATGCATCCCTTTAGTTTTGTAGTAGTAGCATATCTTATCCACCAGAGGGCAGCACATGGTCATAAAATTTACACCATGGCTATTTTGAGGCTGTGGAGTTGGAAATGGGTCTGATTTCAGTGGTATTTCACTGCTGCTGTGTGCATGGCTAATATACATAAAGAAAATATATTATACCCATATTATATATCATAATATATTATACACACAAGCTTTGTTTTGCCACCTGGACAAGCAAACACAATGATATGATTGCATTAATTCATTTTGCAGAGCAACTTACACAGATTACATTTTTACATTTAACATTAGCATGGCTGGATATTTATAGAAGCGCTGTGGGTTGCGTTCCTGTCTCTAGGGGGCGATAGACGAGAGCACCAGCTGTGAGCTGAACCTGCAGTTTTGTAGTTTGAATCCCAGTTCCCTACGCAATGGTATGCACAAGACCGTCAACTGAACTGTGTGTATGTGGCTGTTACTTCTTTTTCAACAATGGAACTTAAAAAAAAAAACAACTTTATTGCACTCTCGACTCCAGATTTCTGTGACAGACACGTGGCTGACATTAAATCTGTCAGTACTTTAAATCTGTTTTTACTGTCTGCATCTCCTCATAAAAATAAAAACATTTTAAAAGATGAAATAGAACAGCTGGATGAGAAATATACCATCTTTATTAAGGCTAAGTAAGGTCTTTGTCGTTAGTGTACAAAAGTCGCATGCAATTCTGAAGCACTGGGGGAAAAACCTGCATTTTATTTGCATATGAATTAATTCATTAATTTTAACCAGTGATAAATATCGAACAGCCCTTCCAGCGATGGACAAACGCTCCAGCTTGAAAGGGGATCAGGTGTGACAGGTAGACCCACTGCGCAGGTATTAAAGCTGCAATGCTGCAAGGTGAGGAGACTGAGGTGTGAGATGGTTCCTATGGAAACCTGTGGCGCTCCCTTGAGCATGCTCAGTGCCTCCATCACCGCGGCAACCAGTGTAAGCACTTGGGCAGTTGGTGCTCTACAAGTCTACACTCTTATTTACATCAGATCCAAACGCCCGGAAACCTGATCATAGTCAGTTCTCCTTTGCAGACTCAGAGATCAGAGAGCGTGATTAGCTGCTTTATCGCTGTATTATTAACGGGATGTCATCACAGTCATGATGTCATTGTTGAAGTACCGTCGCAGTACTGCCTCATGAAACGACACGCTTCTTACAAACGACATTTTCGCTGTACACGCAGACCCCCCGCCATCATTTACAAGAGCAAGAGCAGGGAATAACAAAGTTACCAAAAACATTTCCAGAAGTGTCATGTATTCAATCTTTGGGAGGAAAAGACAGAAGGTAGATTGGGTGGTATAATATAAGTTTGTTTCAGACCCCTGACTACATCCTCCAAAATCCCTGTGGTTGACCCTGTCTGGGTGGCTAACAATTAGCACCGTGAAAATAAACACAAAAAATGCAGCAACAAAGCTAACTTTCAGTGCAAGAGCAGAGTTTTAAAAAGGTTTAAGCCCGTTCACTTTACGAACGTGTGCATAGACAAGCGGACTGTTCAGCTCACAAGGTGAGCTTGAGCATGTATTCTTCACTCAAGTTATTGTTAGACATTAATTCATAAAAGGCAATCAAAGCAAGAGAAATAAAGAGAAGGGGTTGAGAAAGCAATGATGGTCAGGCCCCTGAATTGAGCAGAAGAGAGGTGAGTTTAGTTAGCCATGCAAATGCGAATGAGACTGTTCTGTCTTTGAACATGAAACCCTGACTATTTCCACTTTTCCGGAAGTGCCCACATTTCTAACATGCAGGAAGTATCCGCATCTTCTCTGTACAGGAAGTGCCCACATTTCTAACATGCAGGAAGTATCCGCATCTTCTCTGTACAGGAAGTGCCCACATTTCTAACATACAGGAAGTATCCGCATCTTCTCTGTACAGGAAGTGCCCACATTTCTAACATACAGGAAGTATCCGCATCCTCTCTGTACAGGAAGTGCCCACATATCCAACATACAAAAAAGTTCTCACATCTTCACCGCAGAAGAAGTGTGCACATCGTCTCCATACAGGAAGTGTTCATATTTTCACTGCAGTTAGTGGCCTTGTCTCAAAAAAGGAAGCATCCTCCAACACTGTCATTTTGCTAGTTTTTCTGCTTTCTTGTCAAGCCGGACAGGTGAATGTGGATTTTACCTCTCTTGCGGAGAGATTTAATCAAAGCACAGAATGTTCATGAAGACACAGTGAACATACGCTTGGAGAGAATCACCCAGAAAAAAAAAAAACCCCAGACCCTCACTTCAGGCCCAATGTGAACTTCCTAAAAGTTTCCGAAATACGGATCGGCTGACTCTCACACCTGGCCCTTTTCTTCATTCAGGACCTTTTGCCCCCCGAGTTCGGCAGGCTGGGGGGCAGCTTCTGATAGAATTCCGGAGGGGCGGGGTTCGGACTGGCGGTCATCCCGGTGGGAATGTAGTACATGCTCTCCAGGTAGCTCTGATCCAGCGGCGGGTGGTTTTGGGGCTCCGTTTTGGGACTCTGGTTGCTGGGGGTCCCGAACCCCCCGTTGCTCTGGTGCAGCCCTTGCGGGGGCGGGGCCTCGGCGTGGCGGGGAGACGGGGGCTGGGAGTGGGGCGGTACGGAGTAGGGCAGGTACTGCGGCGCGTACATCCCGGGGTTGTGCATGGAGGGGTAGGGGGCGGCGACGGGGGGATACAGGCCGGAGTGGGACAGCGTCTGCTGCGGGATCAGCACCTCCACGTACTGCCCCGTCTCGGGGTCGAACAGCATCTTGCGCAGCGGCTGCATGGGCACCTCGATGTAGAAGTACTTCCCCGTTTCGGGGTCCAGCAGCACGCGTCGAGGGCTCTGCCCGTACCCCAGGCCGCCCCCGCCCTCGGGGTACAGCATCCCGCCGCCCCCGCCGCCCTCGCCGCCGTACTCGGACCCGTAAGGGGAGACGAACCCCGGGGGGGTGCACAGGTACTGCGGTCTCACCTCCAGGGGGGGCACACCAGGCGAGTGGGTGGAGTGGCTGGAGTAGGTGCTGCTGCCCGACAGCGAAGCAGGATGCTGGGGGGAGCGCTGCTGCCCCGATCGCCTGTCTGCCTGCTGGCCTGGGGGGGGCTGCCTGCTGTTTTCGGGGCGGGGCTGCGGCAGTAGCGGGGGGCAGGCTGGCAGGCCGGGAGGCGGGTGGTGAAGAGGCTGAAACGGGTGGGGGGGGGCCTGGGCGAGGCTTGGCGGAGCACCCTTGGGGGAGCCCGGCTTGTAGCTCAGAGAGCGGCCGTCTGATCGCTGATGGTGGTGGCGAGCTGGGGGCGGAGCAGCAAGAGAGGGCGGAGCTTGGGTGTGCGAGGGCGGAGCCTGGGCAGTTGAGGGCCCAGGCACGAGAGGTGTGATGTCAGGGGGTCCAGGGCAGGGGACGCCGTCCGCTGCACAGGAACAGGGCGGAGCCTGGACGGGTGGGTGGTACCGGTTCGGTTTCCTGGAGTACAAGTCCGTCAGCAGCAGTGGGCTGAAGCTCTCCCTTTCATCGTAGCTTGGAGGGTCGTCCGAGGCGTAATAGCGCAGGTTGCTACTCTCGATTCGCTTGGTGGACGTTATGCTGATCGCTGACTGCTGTGAGCAGCTCGGGGATTGAGCCGCGGTAGACACTGAAGATTGGCTGCAGGACGAGCTGCAGGACGAAACTAACGCTACCTGCTCCTGGGCGTCGCTGTGCGTTAAATTCGGCTGCTCTGGGCTGCTGGTCAAAGGAGGTTTTTGTTTGCAGCTGGAGATTGCCGACAGCGCAAGTTGATTCTCCTTGCTGGATGCTGCAAGCGGCGCTGACGTTTGCGTGTCGCTGCTGTGGAGTTGTGCTGCTGCAGATGCCGACTGATGCTTGCAGCTGGATGTTGGGGATCCTGTCGCTGCTGGTGCTGGTTTTCTTGTGCAGGTGGACACTGTTTTCACGTGTGTCAGCTGGGGTCTGTCACTGGATGTTGCTGCTGGTGTTTGTGGCGAACTGGGTGTTGGGTCCTGGGCCCTTGTGTTGTTCTCTCTGGGTTTCAGACTTGTCCTCTCGAGATCCAGCTCCCTGAGCTGAGGAGGGGTGGGGTTCCTAGGGTGGCGTTCCTCCTTAGGGCCCATCAGTGGGGTGGGGGCAGAAGGGGAGGAGCGTGCAGGAGGCGGGACAGGGTCCGGGGGCTCAGATGAGGCCTCCTCTGCGGAGCAGGTCTGCAGGGGCACCTCCAGTGTGTTGACGTGTTTTTCGGTAGCGTTAGGGTCGTCAGCTGGGGCGTCGTAAACTCCAATATCAGCCTGGAAGCCCTTCTCCTTCAGGAGCATGGAGACGGAGCGACTGCAGCTGGTGGCGGTCAGGGCGAGAGGGGGCAGTGCTCCGGGTTCAAGCCCACCCTCCGGAGGCCCATTCTGCAGGAACATCAGCGTGGACACTTCCCTGTCCTTACTGGGGAGTTTGGGGGTGCTGCCCAGCTTGGGGTGACGAGTACCACCCCCAGGCACTCTCTCTATGCGGCTGGCTGACTCTGACATGCCTGAAGTGTTAGCTTCTGTGGCTGCAGTGTCCGGTGCGGCAGCTCCAGCTTCGGTCAAACGGCCCCTGGGAGTGATGTGAAGGGAGGCGGTTTGTGTGACCTTCTGTGGAGGCACCTGCACAGGTACCTGCTGCTGCACTTGTGCTGATACCTGTGGAGGCCCCTGTGGATGCACCTGTGCAGACACCTGTGGCGGTTCCTGTGAATGCACCTGCACAGGTACCTGTGGATGCACCTGTGCAGACACCTGTGTAGGTTCCTGTGAATGCACCTGCACAGGTACCTGTGGATGCACCTGTGCAGACACTTGTGTAGGTTCCTGTGAATGCAACTGCACAGGTACCTGTGCTTTCTCCCCCTCTGCTTGCCTCTCACTTGGTCGGTTGGTTGCCAGCCCCTCTACCTTCCGACTGACGTACTCAATCTGCATGGGTGGGGGCTTTTCCACCTCTGCCCGGGGGGCACTGTCCTGTGCCGGCACTGCAGTGGCCTTAAATGACAGATTGTAAGTGTTCTTCACCAGCTTCCTCACGTCCCTCACCTTGTGGACGGGGGCTCTGGGTCTGTTCTTGTCAAACGCCTCCCCATTCTCTGGGTGCTCTTCTGTCTTGCTCTCCATTTCATGCTTGTGTGTTTCTTTTTCTGGCAGTCGCTCAGGCGAGGGGGCCACGCGACTCTCTTCCTGTTTGGGCGCCGAGTCACCAGAGAGGCAGTCCATCGTCAGGGAACTCTTTTTCTTCTCCCTGGCGGTGCAAGGCTTGAGCATTATTTCTGGCGTTTTGGACATGAACGTGCTCCTGGCGCTCTGTTGTTTATAGTTTTCCGACCTGGTGGTGTAGCATTCCTGGTTTCTGTTTGTCATTCCTCTCGGAGCGCCCGGAGCTCGGGTAGCAGCGGCGCCTGTGTTCCCGGAGACGGCATTTGCTGAGTCACCCGAGTGCTTCTCACACAGGTTCTCGTCGCTCGGCAGTTTTACCCAATCTCTGCCTCTCTGTTTCTCTACACCTCCGTTGCCCTGTTTCCACTCCCTGCCACGCTGTTTATCCATTTCTTTGTTGCTCTGTTTCTCTGTCTCCCTGCTGCTCTGCTTCCACATCTCTCTGCCACTCCGTTTCTCTGTCTTTGGACTTTCAAACGGGATGACCAGTTCAGACCTCATACCCTGCTTCCCAGTGTTGTTCTTCTGAAACTCTAGACTGCTTGCGCCACTCTGGAGTGGACTGTAGCCATATCTGCCCAAAGGTTTTGGCTGTGGTTTGGGGTCAAAGCTCCTGTGCTGTTTCACTGAGCTGCTCTGTGGGGCAGATTCCACCTGGAGTGGGAGGTCTTCTTCTGAAAGGCTGCAGTCTGAGGGGAGCTCGCTGCTCAGGTTTGATCCCTCCATTTTGGGGGTCTCTGTGACTGAGTGGGAGCTTTCAGACGACGCATTCTTCCCCACAGCGGAGCTGGAGTCCCCGCTCTGGAGAGACGGCTGGGAGATGGCGAGAGTCTGGTTGTGCTGCATCTTCTTGGAGAGGACGCTCTTGATCAGGCAGGAGGCCGTTTTTGTTTTGCTAGATGTCTCATCCAAGGAGAGGGACTTCTGGAGTTTCTGCTTCCTGTCGCTTGGTTCGGGTTTGACTTCCTTGCAGGACTCCTCGTGGATGGCGGCTGGCGTGCTGTGCTGGCGCAGAAGCGCGTCCCTTGAATGCCTCTGGACTGGCGCTGCCTCATTGGCAGCATCAGTGGCCGCTTCATCATTCTCGCTGACCTGTGATTCGCTGGTGTCCCGCCTCTTCAGCTGGATCTGCCTCTTTGGCACCGTCCTCTTCCCTCTTCGGACGTCCTCCCGGCTCTCCAGTGCCACGTCCACGCATTCGAAGCTCCCCATCTCAAAGCGCCTGGTCGCGTCCAGCCTGTCTGGGGCGAGGCCCGCGGGTGGCTGGTGGGGGAGATTGTCGCCATCGTGGCGAATAGAGCCCTGCAGGTCCGCGTACGCCGACCAAGCAGTGGCTCCAGGGCTGTCCTCCGTGGAAAGCTGCGATACATTTGTGGAAGACCTGTGGCTGGAGTTATACACGTCCAGGTAGTCTGCCTGAGGACTGGAAAGGCTTCTGAAGGCCTGGTCTGTGAACCACTTCACCTCGTCATCGGCTTCATCCAACTCGCTGCCCATGCTGGAGGTTTCACTGGAGTATTCAGGGGCAGGGCGCTGGCTAGCGCTGCTCCTGGTGGGCCGAGGAATCGGTCGAGGCTTCCTGGCGCGAGCCTGGTTCTCCTTCTGTGAGCTGAGAGTTCTGAGCGGGTTTTGCTGCTGTCGCTGCTGGGTTACGAGGAGACAGTCTGAATAACAACCAGCTGGCATTCCCGTCCGGAGCTGCCTGCATGTGGGTGCCGAGCTGGGACTCACAGGCGCTCTTCTATTCCTGGCACTGAATGACAGCTCAACCTGTTGCTCTTCGTAACTGGCCTTTTCCCGGCTGCCCTCCCCCTCATCTGCTCCCCGCTCCTCTATTTTATGCTCCTCCTCCTCTCCCCCCTCCCTCTGCCCCTTGTCCCTGTGAGGCTGGCTGTTCTCCCACTGCCTGGGTTGCACGGTGGGGCTTTCCCCAGATGTGGAAACTCCTGGGTCCCGTGGTGCGCTGATCAGTCCTGGGCCCTCTGCGGCAGCCTCTTCTGATGGGCCTGCCTTGCTCTTTTGGTTCCCAGGGGGTCTGATTAGGACCGTTTCTGAGGCGAGCAGGGGCTGAAGCCCCTCACCAGCATTGCTGTTGGCCAGGACAGCAGTCATCCTTCCCTCCTCTCTTTCACAGGGCTTGGGTGGGCAGCTTGTGTCTGTGGGTTCTGTTGTAGGTTTAAGCAATTGATCCCGATCTCCAAGTTCCAACACCGCAGCGGTCCCTGAATATTCAGCAGCATGGCCTGTAAGTTTAAATAATTCTGGATTTTTGCACTCTGCAGATATAGTGGGGCGCCTGGGTTCAGATGAGACCTCTGAATTCCATTGTTCGTGTGAGTTAACTGTGCTTGGGGGTTCAGGTGAGGCAGTGGAGCACCAGGTTTCTAATCCATGGGTGGCAGTCTTAGATTCAAGAGAGAGATTGGTGCTTCTCATCTCCAGAGAAGGGTTAGTTTGTCTAGGTTCATGCGAGGGATCTTTTATCCTAGGTTCTTGTGTAGGGCTGCTAGCCTTGGATTCAGCTGTGTGGGCAGTTACTGTTGTTTCCTGTAATAGAACCGTTTCTATGGATTCAGCTGAGGAGAAAGTAGCATTGGGTTTAAGGGAGACCACAAGGCCCCTGGGTTTGGGGGAACTGGCAGAGATTCTGCCTTCAGGTGATGGACAGATAGTGTTCAGTTCTGGGTAAGTAGATCTTGGTTCAGATTTAGGAGATGTAGCACTAGATTCTGATTCCGGAGATTTAGTCCTAAATTCTGGTTCTGAGGATGTGGCACTAGGTTCTGCTTCTGGATATTGAGTCCTAAATTCTGGTTCTGTAGATGTAGCACTAGGTTCTGGTTCTGGAGATGGAGTCCTAAATTGTGGTTCTGGGGATGTAGCACTAGGTACTGGTTCTGGATATTGAGTCCTAAATTCTGGTTCTGGGTATGTAGCACTGGGTTCTTGTTCTGGAGATGGAGTCCTACATTCTGGTTCTGGGTATGTAGCACTAGGTTCTTGTTCTAGAGATGGAGTCCTAAATTCTGGTTCTGGGGATGTAGCACTAGATTCTTGTTCTGGAGATGGAGTCCTAAATTCTGGTTCTGGGAATGCAGCACTAAGTTCTGGTTCTGGATATGGAGCCTTAAAGTCTGGTTCTGGGGATGTAGCACTAGGTTTTGATTCTGGGGATGGAGTCCTAAATTCTGGTTCTGGTGATGCAGCACAACGTTCTGGTTGTGGAGATGTAGCACTAGGTTCTGGTTCTGGAGATAGCATCCTAAATTCTGGTTCTGGGGATGTAGCACTAGGTTCCGGTTCTGGCAGTATAGCACTCAGTTCCTTTAAGGGGAATATAGCCCTGGGTTTTATTACTGGGGATTTATCTCTTGGTTCTGGTTCTAAGGATGTAACACTAGGTTCTAATTTGGAGGATACAACCCTGGATTCTGGTTCTGTGGATGCAGCACTGAGTTCTTGTTTGGGGGATGTAGTTCTTGGTTTTGTTTCTGGGGATATGGCCCTGGGGCCTGGTTCTGAGAATGTAGCCCTGGGTTCTGGTTCTGCAGATAGAGCCTTGGGTTCAGCTCTGAGTCCCAGTTCTAGGGAGCTAGGCTTAGATTCTGTTTGTAAGGATGCAACACTAGGTTCTGGTCTGGAGGGTTTAACCCTGTGTTGTAGTTCTGGCAATGTAGATCTGGGTTCAGGTGGGATGGCAGTAATCCTGGGTTCTGTGCCTCTCGGTTCAGTTGTGTGCCGTACATCCCAGTCTTCAGGAGTGGGGGTAGTATCTGTTGCCTCATAAAAGACATCGGTGTCCCTGGGTGCAGGTGAGGGGGCCGTGCTCCTATGCTTGTAAGCGGTGGCAGTTGCTTCAGATTTAGGAGAGATGTCGATGCTCCTGTGTTCAGATGACAGACCTGAACAGCTGGCTTCAAGTGAAGGGAATTTAATGCTTGGGGTATGAGGGCTGGCAGTAGTCCTATGTTTGGGGGAGATATTAGCACTCCTGGGTTCAGGTGAGCGAGACAAGGGGGCTACACTCCTTGGTGAGGAGGCAGTTCCCTTGGATTGAGCTGAGGGGGGCGTGGTCTGGGGGTCAAGGGATAGGCCATTGGATTTGGACAAGGGTGACGCACCCCTGGCTTCAGGTAAGGAGGCAGTTGGTGGAGGTACGGGGGAGAGGGCTTCTTTAGAATCTTCGAACGTGTCGCTGGAGTCGCTCAGCTGCTCGGAGCCGTTAGCCGTGTGGTAGGACCCGGAGGAATCGTTGGGGGAGTCATCTGCCTGTGCAAACTTGTCTTCCTCTACTTTAGCGAGCGTCCCGGTCGGGGGGCTGCTGGAGAGGGTGGGCGACTCGCAGTCGTCCCCGAAAATATCGCAGAGGCAGGTGGTCTCAGAGATGGCGCTGCGGCAGGTGGGGATGCGGGTGATGTCGAAGATCTCTACGCGGTTGGGGCCGTCCCTGTTGTACAGACTGAAGCTGAACGGCGTGGAGCGGAGGAAGTTCAGCCTGTCATCATCCATGGACAAGCTCTCCATCTCCCTGCTGGAGCCTCACTGGGCCACAGCGTCCCCTACAAGTAGCCTATCAGGAGACAGAAAATGTCAGGTTGCGACATGTGAGGTCTACCTTACGTGCACATGATGTTCTGGGAGCCTACAATATTCACCACAGTCACCTGTGCTAGTGCCAACCAAATGCATCACACACAGGTCAAACCTATGTAATTAACAAGTGGAAATAATAAATATAATCAATAATATAAGTATATTTTCAAATCATAACGTGCCAAAAAAAAAAAGGTCAGAAACCAAGGAGGACCTAAATAAAAGAGCAATTTCTCAGAATTACGCGAGACGAGAAACCCAGTATGCACAGCAGATTAACATGTTCAGTGAGCGAAGAATAAATTACGCACATTGGTATGTGATTAAAATAATAATATTACTATTGTTTTTATTCACATTATAATCTGACGTGATAAAAAATGAGGTTGTTTTATCTAAACATGGTTTTTAAAAGTTTAAAGGTATATTCAGTGAAAGATAACTTCCTTGATTGTAAAGAATAATGCAGGCGTTCATAACAAGGTGCCATTTGAATGCGTTTCACACATCTTATCCATGCCCTGCTTAAAATACTGCACCTCTGTGGGTTGATGTCAAATTTCCAATTATAACACTGAGATATATATGATGGCCTTCTAGAATACTTTGTACGATTTCATTTGGCTGTCCATGAGTTTCATTTTGTGCCAGTTCTCCAGTTTATATGGAAACTGATATTTGGCACATTATTAATTAACTTAATTCTGTTCATGACCTGATGTCATCTGTCTCATTTCTATACTTAAACACAATGTAAAGAAGTACAAGCTTATATTTATATATATATTTATATATGTGCACATATGCGACATTGCGATGTGATGTTAATATGGAATACTGTGCCTAACTGGTCCACATGGTCTCATCTCCAGACACCAGTCCCCAGTGAGTGAGAATGCCTGCTATGCGAGAGTGAGGTCTGTAACTTTAAAGCGAGAGAGAACGGGAGCTACTGTACCTTCAAGAACAGGCACGCCTGTGGGACAGACCCTCCAGAGGGTACAGTTAACCCCCCTAGTCCTGCAACGGCACCCGGCGACGTCCAGATCCTCCTCCGGTGCTGTGAGGGCGGCACCAGTGCAGGCTACAGTCTTAGTGCGCTAGGAGACTTGTGCTGCCACACCGCCTCGGAAAAAGGAGAGAGAGAGAGAGGGAGAGAGAGAGGGAGGGAGAGAGAGAGAGAGAGAGAGGAGTGTGCAGAGAAGAGGAGCACATGGCGCTCCCTCCACCCCTTAGGCTGCAGCGGGATGAGGGGATGATGACCTGGATTATTTTAGCTGCTCCTGTGGTTTGGCAGCGCGGGGCGGGCGGGCGGGGGGGTGGAAGGGGGGGGGGGTCTTAGATCAGGAGTTATAGTTAGCAGCAGGTGCTGATCCAGCCTTGATGGAGCACGCTGGTGGAATCTGACACCCCAGGGCCAGAGAGGTCACAGGGCTCGCTAAGTATAGCTCTGCGAGCTATCGCCGAGAGATAGCACTCGGGCGCCAGGGACTGTCCAGGCAGCGAGGGGAGGGGATGGGTGTAAAATGGCCTCCCTGCTCGGGGATGCATTCTGGGATGTGTCCCTTCAGATGAAACCCCTCGGGGGTGGTTTGGGTCAATGTCGAATTTGTGAACCAGTGGACCTCCTCGCACTGTGTCAGAGGCGAGCAGAGGTTTTGAGAAACGCCAGCGAGGAAAAACGCCTTGGTTACATAAGTTTGTATAACGTTTCATCATGCATACTTCAGGCACAGTTCATAGAAGGCTCCGCCATTTTGGAATCCAAGATTGATTCCATATCTGCGGAGTTAAAGGTTGTGTCCTGGGGTGACAGGGAGTTTTTTCAGGTTACGGGCAGAGCGCTGGCCGTTGCAGGTGGCACCCGCTATTGCCGCCAGTGCCAGGAATGGAGAGCGCTCCCCCAGTCAAGGTGCTTGGGTCTGTGCAGGTTGCCTTGGCAGCGCCCACCACCTGAAGTGATACACGCCACCTGCTATCACTTCGCAAGCCTGGAGGATGAGCCGTTTCATGTGCACGTAGCTCCTGGAACTGTCAACCAGAGGCCAACAGCATGGGTTACAGTAGGCGTGCTACAGTACATACCGATAAATCTCTACTGCGACTGTCCTTCAGTTCCCCCCCACCCCCCCCCCCCCCCCCTTCCCCACAACGTTACTGAAGCAGCAGCACACTCAGAAGGAAAGAATTCCCAGCTCCCCGGATAGGCCTGAGTGGATTATAGGAGGAGAGCAGCCACATTTCGCTTCCAGCAGTCAACGCGACACGTTCGAACCTGCCCCCGAGCTGCTGCGTCCCATGAAAGAAGGCTGTGCCTACCATGCATAAGAGCGCTCAAAAACAGTTCACAACAAGTCCTCTCGCAACCTTACTGTGAGGACACAGCAGGCTGCACACACCTGGCCCTTCTCTGCGCTTTTGAAGCCATTTCACCACGGAAAGGCACATGCTGATGGAGGCCACGCTGGTACTTTCCTGGGTCACTTATCTTTCCCAGTCAAGTTAAAGAGGTAGAGGAGGAGCCATAAACACCAAGGTCCCGGTATGAAGATCCTACAGCAAGGGGACTGGTTAACTCGTCCTGCTATATCTGTTTCAGTGTGTGGTTGAGCCCCAGGGTCTGGTATCTGCTAAGGCTCTGTGGATGGGACCCAAGAGTCGCTTTTCCACCGCATGGTACCGGCTCAACTCGACTCGACTCTTCTGGTTTTTCATCGGGCAAAAGTTGTGGATAGTACCTGGTACTTTTTTGGTATCACCTCCATTGAAGCTCCAAGCGAGCTGAGACGATACCAAAAGGTGAAGTGAAAACACTGCAGACCACTGATTGGTCAGAGCAACGTGTTTCATGCGGCGTTGCTAATGACAACCAGCTACATTGACGGGGATATTATCTGCAGTGGGAAACGAAATACCCGGTACCAAAAGCGAGTTGAGTCGAGTTGAGCCGGTACCACGCGGTGGAAAAGCGGCTATGGTCTGGTATCTGTTAAGGCTCTGTTCTAGTGTGTGGATGGGCCCCATGGTCTAGTATCTGTTAAGGCTCTGTTCCAGTGTTTGGATGGATTTTTTAATCAATGTCAAAGAGAGTCCTGCTGCATGAATAAAACAGCAGGATTTTTTCACTTCATTTTATTATTCTTAAACAAAAACCCCAGCATGGACGCATATCAACAATGCACAACATGCAATCATTAACACTTCTTAAACCTCTGCTGTCCCGATTCTTCAGTACTGTTACACTGTATGTCTAAATATATCCCACAGTGCTCCAAATTGCGTCACATCTGCAGTACTGCTGTCCCTAAGTGGGCAATGTCTTCTGTGTCCTTCTGTCCCCAGTGCGGGCAGTGTTGCTATGGCGATGGCGTCTGGCCCCATTGCCTACGGTGTGGCCGTTCCGTAGCGGTTTGGCGGGGTGAGCTGCGGGTGGGCTTGTCCTCCGCTCAGCTCCTCTGCAGAACCCGGGCCATGTACTCCTCCTGCTGCCTCTGGATCTCCAGGTCCGCCAGCCGAGCCCTGTGCAGGACAAACCTGCGACAGCCCGTCAGAACACCGCCATTCAGATACAAATCTAGTGAGACAGACGGTCACGAATCTCACCTCAGGGAAATTTTCTGCTTCTCCAGCTTGCTGTGCAGCTCGTTGACTTGATTCTCTTTTTCGTTAAGAATGTCCTCACGCTTTAGAATAATAGACTTAATACCTTTCAGAGAGAGAAATAATAGGCATTAGTATAACACTTTTCTCACACTGAAAGTGCTTCAAAGTGATGAGGGGGGTAGCTCTTCACAATCACTACCCAAGGTGCCCTTTCCAGCACAGTTTCCGTAGTGTAGTGGTTATCACGTTCGCCTAACACGCGAAAGGTCCCCGGTTCGAGACCGGGCGGAAACACACTTTTAACCTTCACACTCTTTATCAGGACTACTCCCCAGGTCCTGTGGGGTTAAATGTCTGCACCTGGTATTTACTCAAACAATGCAGTACTCTCTCGTACTGATTAGATGAGCTTGATTATTCAGCATGCTGTGAATACCCTCGGGTGGGCTGTTCTGGGCCAGTTGTTTTATTCATATAGAAACCTTCATCGTAGAAAGCAAAATCTTTTTACTACTCGGTGAGCTGATGGGATTATACTTTATTGTAGCAGCCAGATTAATGAAAAACTCTAACCAGACACAGGACCAAAAGGCTGGTAGTCAGGAGCTCGGGACTCTTCAGTGAGACTTTAGAACATCAAGGTTTCCGTAGTGTAGTGGTTATCACGTTCGCCTCACACGCGAAAGGTCCCCGGTTCGAAACCGGGCGGAAACACACTTTTCGTCTTAACTCCAAGATCTGTGGGGTGTAGTGTCTGCAAGTGTTAACTCAAAGGTGTTAACCACTTCCCCACTTGAAGTACAGTTATTAGTGAAACAACTGTAACTCAAGGGCAAGTTGTCTGCCTCCTCAGTTTTCAGCTCAGCTGCCCCTACTGCACAACACTCCTAGGTGAAGCAAATGTCCTTGCTAGTCATTCCCTGTTTGCACTAAAGAAAGACCTGTTTATAGAGTCATTGCCCCACCTAGTGTTTCATATAGATTTTATGCAGGTTATTCTTCTTAAGAGATTTGAATGTCCATTTTCTACTAGTGCAAGCAAGCAGACTTAAAACATTAAACAAAATAAAAAAAGAATTTTAAAAATGAAAAATAAAATGATACTCATATTGAGACAAAAACAGACGAAGACAGCACTCACGAGCACACTTTGTATTCAACTTGTTGTTTTTAGCCAACTCCTTCCCTGCTTTTGTCTTCTCACTGCGAAGCCTGTTGGGAGTGGCATTGCTTGGTTTCAGTACGTAAAATAAATTCATATACATAAATTCTCCAGTGCAGCTATCCTTACGCCTTTTCAAATGTCTCCTTCTCCCTTTCCAGTTTTCGGGTGAGAATTTGTATTTCTCCAATGGCAAAACTTAGTTTTTCTGATTCCTGGGACAGACGCTCGCTTGTCTTTTTATGCTGATGTCTTTCTTCCTGAGGGAAATCACACACACACACACAGTTAGCTACTGGCTTAATTACAATGATTTTTGGGTATTGCTTGTTTATGTGATTGATATAGAAGAAAGGAAGATAATTAACAGTCAACGTTACACCTTAACTTACCTTTAGTTCCAAAACAATCCTTTCATATTTGTCAGATGGCACCACACCTTTGTTCTGAAGACACAACTACACGAAGCAAAACAATGTGTGTGTGAAGACACACATTTACTGTTTACTGGGACATTAGCCACAAAAGTGAGTCGGTTCACAATGTCGCAAAATTTCCTTACCGTGAAGAACCTCTGACTTGTTTACATCGTGGACACATGTGATTGAGAGCGAATCTAACCATAATCCTCGCAGTACTTTCGACACAAGCAATGCTGGTGTTGTTCCGCTTTTCGACCACTTCACGCAAACGCGCAGGTCAAGCTACACACTATGCTTCATGAACGATGCCCACTTTTTTTTTTTTTTTTGCTTTATTTTGCTACATCGTGTAGTTTGACGTGCGCTTCTGCGTGAATGGGCGGGAGTCCAAAAACGGGCCAACGCAAGTATCGCTCGCTTGCAGTCACACCTGTGCAGAATGTAAAATCTAAACACAAACGTTAATAAGTCATGGATTTTTCACGGTAAGAAGAAATTTTACGACAACGTTATCTACAGCTAACGTCTAGCTAGCCTAATTTACAGCAGAGTGAACTGACTTAAAGTAAGTTAACTCCCTCAGTTAATGTATCGATAGCGAGATTGCTAGCTAACCGTTAGCCAGCCAGTATACTGTTGCTTACTTGCTCATTCAAACTCAAAATAACTTGCTGCTGTATCCGAATTACATCCTGTAGTTGTTGAAAAACCACCCCACTTGTGTTCGTCGAATCTCCCTGCATTTTATGGTCGAATAAAACCAAAACCCCAGTACACGAAGCGAAGTGAACATTAGGTTCGGAGCGCTCCAAAACAACGGTTTCTTTCTGCGATTTAGTAAAGTCCAATCAAGTCCTTTTCCAAGACCAAAAATCTACCACTAATCGTTTTCTTTAACCAACCAGAGCTGACTAATTCACCAAACCTCGGAATGATGTGGCCAATCAGGGCCCGTATCGCTAACGGGCATAATGTGCCTATCAGGTCCAGCATCCATTCTAAGAATTTACCTCTGATTTTTGAATATACAATTTTGCATTTATTTTAGCAATGCTTTTTGGCTGGATCTTTCAGTTCTGACCTGAGCATTGTGTCTCATAAATTCACATAATAACTCATGATAGATAAAATATAACTTCCATTAAATAAACTATAACAAGCTACATTATGTATCGTCCTATAACTTGATTATACTTGATGATGTCCTTGATTTTTCATGTTAAAAAGGTTTTATTCCACTACATGGTGCCATTTAAAAATAATTCCACTAATTCCACTAAAATATAAAAGAAAATTCTGTACATAATCAAGGTATAGAACAATAATGTAATGTAGTTACCTACAGTGAATGACCCAGCTAAGTCGACTACCACTGTTTTCATTGCATTCAGACTGTTCAGGGACTCTATGATTTCTGCAGTGATATACTCTTCATCTTGCTGTATGCTTGTCTAAATTAAATATTTTCTCATTTTTCTGAAACATAAAGTGCCTGCCATGTTTTTAATTTCACTTTTATTCTTCTAGAAAAAAATGAATTAATAATGTGATATTCATAATTTACATACATAAGTTCTGTTTCTTTTGGTACCCTTGCTAGTGTGCTACACAGGCCTGCTTGATTGACAGGTGGTTGAGTTGGAGTGCTGCAATCGGCTCATGTCGATTGGACGATCTTCACTCATTCAGTATGCAGTAAATACCCTAGGAGGGGATGTCCTGGCCTGGATGATTACCCCCATACAGCACCCAGGAAGTACACTGGTAAGCCGGATATTTTATTCACATAAAAAGACAACTTAGTCGTAGAACACAAACTCATTTTACCACCAGGCAAGCTGATAGGATGTTGGATGTATTGTAGGTGCCGGATTGATCAGCCCAGAAGGGGGCACTTGAAGCATGGCACGGTTTCCGTAGTGTAGTGGTTATCACGTTCGCCTAACACGCGAAAGGTCCCCGGTTCGAAACCGGGCGGAAACACACTTTTCAACGCCCTTTATCAGGGCTATTTAACTCCCAGGTCTTATGTGGGCTGCAGTCCCTGCGGGTATTTACTGAAATAATGCAGTACTGTCTCGTACTGATTGGATGAGCTTGACTTGTTTTGTATGCTGTGATTATACTCGGACGGGGTGGTTGTTTTATTTGTATAGAAACCTTCATCATAGAACACAAAATCATTTTACTTCTAGGTGAGCTGATAGGATTAAACTTTCTAGTCAGGACCTGGGGACCCTTGAGCAATACTTTGCACCAGCAAGGTTTCCGTAGTGTAGTGGTTATCACGTTCGCCTCACACGCGAAAGGTCCCCGGTTCGAAACCGGGCGGAAACACACTTTTCGTCTCAGCCCTCTTAACTCCAAGATCTGTGGGGTGTAGTGTCTGCAGGTGTTAACTCAAAGCATGTACCAATTCACCACCTGAGGGGCAGTTATTAGTGAAATCAGGTGACGTAGTGCATGGGTAGGAGGGAGCTATTATACTACATGGCCAAAAGTATGTGGACACCCGAACATACTGGTCATACTGGTTTTCACTGCTTAACTTGAGGCCCACTTATCACTGCCAGGACCTTATAAGCGCTGTTATCAAGGTTTCTGTAGTGTAGTGGTTATCACGTTCGCCTCACACGCGAAAGGTCCCCGGTTCGAAACCGGGCGGAAACACATTTTTAACCTTCTGTAGCATGCTCATGCACACTCACACACACACCCTCACTCTTAAACTTGCAGTATACTCAGTAAGAAGGAAGAACTTCAGGATTGAGAACCACCGGCGAACACTGTTGTCGGTATGCTCAGTGAGAACACCGCACCGTTTAAAGTCACTCCACGCAGCTGGGGCGTGAATAATTACGAGGCAGCTATTAACTGGGGCTGGAATCTCGCCCAGACCTCCGTCTCGCGGCTACGCCATGGATGTAATGGTAAATGGTAAATGGTAAATGGATGTATAAAGAGAAGGGCTACGCGTGGGTCAATTCTGTGTGTTTTACTTATGTGTCCTGTTTCATGTTTTAATTATTACTGTCAGATTTTTCAGTTGTTTTATGGTGTCAGTTAATCAATGAAATAGACCCCAAAACCCTCTGGCCAAAAATGTTTCCTTTTTTATCCATTGTGTTGAAGTGGTCTCTTATTGAGGGTCCCATTTTATCTGTCTTAAGGATTGCCTGGGGTTTGTCTTTCAAACACATTCAGTACTGTCTGAAATTACTTCTCCAGTTAACTTCTCTTATTTGGGTTTAATAGGTTTGTGCTTCAGATTAGTGTTTTTGTAGTATTGTCTTTTTTTCCCCTTGCATTTTGCTGTGTGTAGCAAAAGAGTTTCAACGATTTTTGTTACTTTGTATTTTGTTTTTGAAAGAAGTCCTTTTTTTAGTCCATTTTGATAAATTAAACATCAGAAATCAGAACCATTTTTCTGGACCATATGTGATGGGCTTTTGTAGTTGCCTATTTTATTTGCTCAGATACAGCCCCTTCCAATCACAAACCAGAATTACCTCACATTTGAAAAGCAGGCTTTTGTGTGTTTTCAGGTTTATACACGTATGAAAATTCAGAAGTGACTCGAAATTTCTCTGAGGGGTCTACAAGGAGTGAGCTGGATAACTGCACCGAGTAAAACCAGGAACAGCCCTTTTTACTTCAGTCCACGTTCCAGATTTGGAGGTGTCCTGGTTTTACTCGGTGCAATCTGTCGCTGCCTGCTGTACCTCACCATCGCCACCCGGCCCCGCCCATCATCTGAGCCAACACCTCAGGGTTGTCACCTAGCTGCCCACTAATTTGACCAATGTGTGACTGACTGACTGTGTTGGCCATATACTTACACCCTGAGCCAACCAGAGGAGGATAGGTTCCCCCATGAGCCTGGTTCCTTCCCAGGTTTCTTCCTGTCTGTTACAGGGAGTTTTTCCCTTGCAACTGGTTCTTTAGGCTTGCTCCTGTGGGGGTTTTGAGGGTTGTCTGGGAAGCGTATTGTGACAGTGGTGTGGGAAATGCACAGTATAAATAAATTTTGATCAGATTTGAAGTTAATACTGGCTGAGGTAATAAGACACAAACATGCACATGTATAGACACACTGTCCCATTTACTTGCAATATTCCCACTTAAAATGCTAACAGGCTAACAATCGGGACATAAAGAGCATAATGGATTCAAATCTAACTATAGCTGAAAACATTGTCGCAACATCAGGACGACATGAATATCATATAGGAACATGTTAGTAGTGAAATAATTGTAGGGACAAAACTTACCAAAACGTAGTTACCATGCCAAGTCAGAAAAATTATTTGCAGTCATTTCACATTTGAATTTTTTTTTTGTTGCCATTTTCTCCCCAATTTAGGCCTTATACCGCAGAGGTTCACGGATCTCTCCCAGATCCAATACGGTCTGGCTGCGGAAGTCAACCGAACAGGCGCCCCGACCAACCAGTAGGAGTCGCTAATGCAACGATCAGGAGCCGACTTCCCACCCGCGGACACTGTTCATAGGAACGTCTGACCAAGCCGGAAGTACCGCTGCCGGGGATTTAACCCGGGTTTCTGCGGTGGTAGGCGAGTGCTTTATACTCTTACACACTATCCAGACGGCCCTCACATTTGAATTAGTACTGTTAAGGCGGTGTTTTTCAGTCACGTAGGAACAACACCACAGTATCAATGTGTGCCAAACAATAATTACATTCGTGGCGTTCAGAACTACCATAGAGGATGAATGGGGAAAAATTAAAAGAAGTCACAAGGGTTATCTTTTCGAAACTGGGCGGAAACAAGTTTTAAACAGTCGCACGTAAATTTGCTTGATTACATTTGGTTGTAAAGAAAGTATTATGGAAATTTTTCCTACTGTCTGAAGTCGCTTCTCCAGTTAACTTTTCTTTATTGGGTTTAAAAGGTTTGCGTTCCTGATTACTTTGCAGTGCTCTTAAATGCAGTCTGCATTTAAGTTTCACAGTATAGTTTTTATTTTTTGTTTGTATTTTGCTGTGCGTTTGGTAGTAAAAGAATTTCAACAATTTTTGTTACTTTGTCTTTTTGTCTGTAAATTAAACGTGTAATCAGAAATAAATCATTTTTCAACGTGTATTTCAGACACAAATGTTTTAAGAGAGACAAAGCCGGGGGGGGAAACGGGAATTAGGGCGAGATCACGGCGCTCCTCCAGTTAACCTGCCAGGTGGGCGGAGGTCATCACACCTGACGCCAATTTAAACCTGACTTGGCAAACATGGCGTGTTTTCTCACTGACCGCAGCT
The DNA here is from genome assembly GCA_039654925.1 of Anguilla pacifica. Lineage (NCBI taxonomy): Eukaryota > Metazoa > Chordata > Actinopteri > Anguilliformes > Anguillidae > Anguilla > Anguilla pacifica. Next base: position 5,749,047 of record CM077286.1, read on the forward strand.
GGATACAGCATGGCAACACGCGTAGACACGGCGCTGCACAGCCCGTCGGAGGCGAGGTTCGTGAAGGTTCCATCGTTCGTTATATCCTGCGATGACTTTGTATACCGTGTAGCTACTTCGAACATTCAAATGGAAAAGCAATGTTGCCAAATCAATCGGTTTGCAGCCCTCACATTCGGGGCGAAATTATTTGTGTGTAGAAGGATAAAACCGTCTGTCGCGCGCGCGCTGTGTTGATGCGCGGCATATAATCGGCGTTGATGTGATTCGCTGATCTACCGTTTTGTGATGAACAGCGGTAGACTTTTAAAAAAAAAAATTTTTTTAAGTTAGTTTGTTCGTTTGTTTATGGGCCTGTTCCATTGTTCCAGGGGATGGTCGGTGCCTCTTTGGCCAGGCCACTGTGAGGCCCCACCGGGCCCTCTGACACCGCCGGGTCATCACTCTTATGGGCTGGAGCCCTGGCTCCTCCCAGGTTGCAGTTCTGTGTATGACCGTTTGGTCAGGTAAGTGCAGAGTCTGTGGCCTGCTGCACCAGGGGGCTTTGTGATGTGAGATTTATTTTGCGTGTGCGTGCGTGCGTGTGCGTGTGTAAGAACATATCGAGCTTTAAGCCTCCTTCTCCGATGCTGTTCTGTAGTAGCTCTGGAACAGCACCACCGCCCCCGCCTGATCTGAGCAGAGATGTTGACACAGGTGACGTCACGCAAAAGCCTCGCAGGTATCAAGCACGGGGGTTCGGTCGTGGTTGCCCGTGAACACGCGTGACTTTCTGCCTGTGTCTCTGACCTCCACCGCCCTCCTTTCCCTCTTCACTGCTGTATCGTCACAGATCTTCAATCCTGGAGCGATGCATCCTCAGGATCTCCACTGCCAGCGTTGCCGTGGGAACGGAGGACAACCTCTGTCCACATCCACAGGACATGGATGGACTCGGGAGGTCAGATACCTGGTTACCTAGGCGACCATCTCTCACCCACAGGGGTCAGACATGTCCCGTCTGTCCTGTTCACGGTCTTATCTTGCGGTGGAATGTGCATCGCATGCATTTTACAGCTTGTAATGTTTCCGTATTGTCCACTGCTCCGGCGGGGCAAATTTGTGTTGTAGAAACAGGAATATTTTGTTCCCCATGCACTGAAATACACTCACGCGTCATTATCAGGAGAGTGCTGTTCATCAGGTGTGGTTTAGTGATGGTGTTTTCTTGGAATAGCTGTAAGACCAGCTAGGTTTTGCTTTCTGGTCGCTGAGTGTAGTGTTCAGTTTGTCTGTTGCGTAAGTGCTTCAGTGATGCTGCATCTGTAATCGCTGGTCTGGCACCATGGCTCCTGTTAATCAGGCGAAGGCACTTGTCCTTCTCCTCAGTCATGAGTTGCTTTGGATAAGAGGGTCTGCTGAATGCGTGTGATGTCATGCTGAATGCGTGTGATGTCATGCTGAATGAGTGTGATGTCATATTGAATGAGCGTGATGTAATACATGCGTATGTGTTGTATTTATCAGTGTTGTGAGGCTGAATGCGTGTGATGCTGTGTGTGTCTGTGCGTGTGCGTGTGCGTGTGCGTGTGCGTGTGTGTGTGTGATGCTGTGTGTGTGTGATTGTGTGTGTGTGTGTGTATGTATTTGTCTGTGTTGTGAGGCTTAATGTGCTGTTCTCTGGAGGGCTCAGTCAGAGGCGCACCAGGGCCCCCGATCTCTGGACCCGTCCCGCTGCGAAACCAACGAGGCCGTCCTGAAGCGCCGGCAGAAACAGATCCAGTACGGCAAGAACACCTGCGGCTACCTGAGCTACCTGCAGCAGGTGCCAAAGTACGGACTGCGTGTGTGTGTGTGTGTGTGTGTGTGTGTGTGTACGGCAAGAATACCTGCGGCTACCTGAGCTACCTGCAGCAGGTGCCAAAGTACGGACTGCGTGTGTGTGTGTGTGTGTGTGTGTGTGTGTGTGTGTGTGTGTGTGTACGGCAAGAACACCTGCGGCTACCTGAGCTACCTGCAGCAGGTGCCAAAGTACGGACTGCGTGTGTGTGTGTGTGTGTGTGTGTGTGTGTGTGTGTGTGTGTGTGTACGGCAAGAACACCTGCGGCTACCTGAGCTACCTGCAGCAGGTGCCAAAGTACGGACTGCGTGCGAGTGTGTGTGTGTGTGTGTGTGTGTGTGTGTGTGTGTACGGCAAGAACACCTGCGGCTACCTGAGCTACCTGCAGCAGGTGCCAAAGTACGGACTGCGTGTGTGTGTGTGTGTGTGTGTGTGTGTGTGTGTGTGTGTACGGCAAGAACACCTGCGGCTACCTGAGCTACCTGCAGCAGGTGCCAAAGTACGGACTGCGTGTGTGTGTGTGTGTGTGTGTGTACGGCAAGAACACCTGCGGCTACCTGAGCTACCTGCAGCAGGTGCCAAAGTACGGACTGCGTGCGAGTGTGTGTGTGTGTGTGTGTGTGTGTGTGTGTACGGCAAGAACACCTGCGGCTACCTGAGCTACCTGCAGCAGGTGCCAAAGTACGGACTGCGTGTGTGTGTGTGTGTGTGTGTGTGTGTACGGCAAGAACACCTGCGGCTACCTGAGCTACCTGCAGCAGGTGCCAAAGTACGGACTGCGTGCGAGTGTGTGTGTGTGTGTGTGTGTGTGTGTGTGTACGGCAAGAACACCTGCGGCTACCTGAGCTACCTGCAGCAGGTGCCAAAGTACGGACTGCGTGTGTGTGTGTGTGTGTGTGTGTGTGTGTGTGTACGGCAAGAACACCTGCGGCTAGCTGAGCTACCTGCAGCAGGTGCCAAAGTACGGACTGCGTGCGAGTGTGTGTGTGTGTGTGTGTGTGTGTGTGTGTGTACGGCAAGAACACCTGCGGCTACCTGAGCTACCTGCAGCAGGTGCCAAAGTACGGACTGCGTGCGAGTGTGTGTGTGTGTGTGTGTGTGTGTGTACGGCAAGAACACCTGCGGCTACCTGAGCTACCTGCAGCAGGTGCCAAAGTACGGACTGCGTGCGAGTGTGTGTGTGTGTGTGTGTGTGTGTGTGTGTGTGTGTGTGTGTGTGTGTGTGTGTACGGCAAGAACACCTGCGGCTACCTGAGCTACCTGCAGCAGGTGCCAAAGTACGGACTGTGTGTGTGTGTGTGTGTGTGTGTGTGTGTGTGTGTGTGTGTGTGTGTGTGTGTGTGGGTGTGTGTACGGCAAGAACACCTGCGGCTACCTGAGCTACCTGCAGCAGGTGCCAAAGTACGGACTGTGTGTGTGTGTGTGTGTGTGTGTGTGTGTGTGTACGGCAAGAACACCTGCGGCTACCTGAGCTACCTGCAGCAGGTGCCAAAGTATGGACTGCGTGCGAGTGTGTGTGTGTGTGTGTGTGTGTGTGTGTGTGTGTGTACGGCAAGAACACCTGCGGCTACCTGAGCTACCTGCAGCAGGTGCCAAAGTACGGACTGCGTGCGAGTGTGTGTGTGTGTGTGTGTGTGTGTGTGTGTGTACGGCAAGAACACCTGCGGCTACCTGAGCTACCTGCAGCAGGTGCCAAAGTACGGACTGCGTGTGTGTGTGTGTGTGTGTGTGTGTGTGTGTGTGTGTGTGTGTGTGTGTGTGTGTGTACGGCAAGAACACCTGCGGCTACCTGAACTACCTGCAGCAGGTGCCAAAGTACGGACTGCGTGCGAGTGTGTGTGTGTGTGTGTGTGTGTGTGTGTGTGTGTGTGTGTGTGTGTGTGTGTGTACGGCAAGAACACCTGCGGCTACCTGAACTACCTGCAGCAGGTGCCAAAGTACGGACTGTGTGCGAGTGTGTGCGAGTGTGTGCGAGTGTGTGTGTGTGTGTGTGTGTACGGCAAGAACACCTGCGGCTACCTGAACTACCTGCAGCAGGTGCCAAAGTACAGACTGTGTGCGAGTGTGTGCGAGTGTGTGCGAGTGTGTGCGAGTGTGTGTGTGTGTGTGTGTGTGTGTGTGTGTGTGTGTGTACGGCAAGAACACCTGCGGCTACCACAACAACCTGCAGCAGGTGCCAAAGTACAGAGTGTGTGCGTGTGTGTGCATGAGTGCGTGGGCACTTGGGTGTGTGTGTGTGTGCGTGCGTGGGTGACTAGCATATTGTTAACATTGGAATGTCAAACCAAATCTTCACTGTGGTCAAAACTATTTGGCCAGATTGTGCATACCTAAGATCGACACCCCCCGTTTCCATAGTAACTATGTTAGTATGTGCCTGTGGAGGTCACAGTGTGTAGAGCCGTGTCCTGCCCACGCCCAGTCAGCCGCGCGCGATGCTTCTGACCGAGCACTGGATTACCGGCTGGCGGTCACAGCGCCCTAACCCTAACCCTAACCCTAACCCTCTGACCGTGGCGCTGGTGGCACGGTAACGTGGCGGGTTTGCGGTTTTTTTGTCCCGTCTCTGACTGCAGGCGGTTGCGTCTCCCCGGGCTCCACCCTCGCACCCCGAACAAGTACCGGCGGTACAGCCGGCGCTCCTGGGACCGGCAGGTCCGGCTGTGGAGGAGGGCCCTGCACGCCTGGGACCCCCCCTCCGCCAGCCCCCACGATGCCTCTGGGCTTTCGCAGACCAGTGCGGATTCACACGACCCGGCGGACCAGCTGTGAGTACCGGTGGGGGTCAGAGCCCCTGTACCTGGCCTACCTGGTGTACCTGGTGTACCTGGTCTACCTGGCCTACCTGGTGGAAACCCGCTTCGCTTCATATCCCGGCTCTCTGACCCTCAGCAGGTGCGCCTGCGGGAATCGCTCGAGAATCCCACCAGACAGGAAAATATACGCATGAGTGTTTGTGCAGGTGGATCAAAGGCGATTGGCTGCATTGATGGACGTCCAGAGCTTCGTGCGATCTGGAGCCAAATCTAACTGGCGTATTTTACCTGGTGATTTATTCCCCTGAAGTGTCGGCTCTGCTTTCAGCCCGGAGCTGCTGGAGAGGATGAACACGATGCCGAGTTGCAGAGAGGGAGCGGGGGGGAGCCGGGCGGATCCGACAGCCCCACTGCTTCCCCTAACAGCCCTACCTGCCCAGGTATCTCCACCTCACTCCTCACTCCACACTCCCTCCCCTAACAGCGCTACCTGCCCAGGTATCTCCACCTCACTCCCCACTCCCTCCCCTAACAGCCCTACCTGCCCAGGTATCCCCACTCCACTCCCTCCCCTAACAGCCCTACCTACCCAGGTATCCCCACTCCACTCCCCACTCCCTCCCCTAACAGCCCTACCTGCCCAGGTATTTCCACCTCACACCTCACTCCCCACTCCCTCCCCTAACAGCCCTACCTGCCCAGGTATCCTTACACACTTCCTGGATCTGGCCGCAGGTGTGACGTGTGTGTGAGGAGAGGGAGGGGCTTGTTTGCCAAAAGCTGGGTTTTTTTTGTGCCGGTTGGTTCTGCCGAGCGCCACTGTGAATGAACAACCTGCGTGGGCCACCTGCGTGGGCCACCTGCGGATTTTGGTTAATGTTTAATCCAAAGTAAAGCGGAGGGAATGTGAAAGTGAAATGAGAACAGGAAGGAGGTACACGTGCTGGTATCAGCGTAAAAGCACGCAGCTGTTCAGCGTTGCCTTCTGGTCCAGCTAACTCCACATCTCCATCCTTGCCTGAGGCTACATTCCAATAATGTGTCGCTTTATGCGTTTGATTTGTAGTGGTTCTAGGTTGGCATGGTGAACTTGCTAGATCTTCAGTGATGTTGGATATGCGCAGTCTGGCCCATTGCTGTTGCTCATGCTGTTTGTGTCAATGCATTTCTGCTCTGCCTCACTGTGGGTCTGGAACGAGGCACAGGTAAGTGTGTTCTGTGTGCAGTGCTGCACTTGGAACAGCCCAAGCAGCCCTTCCTCTTTTGGTTTTTCATTCTGTGCTGCGTGTGTGCACATGTGAGCGCACGTACATCTGTGCTGCATGTGTGCACGTGTGAGCGCACGTACATCTGTGCTGCATGTGTGCACGTGTGCATGCATGCATGCATGTATGTTTGTATGCTGCTATGTGAGTCTCTCTCTCTCTCTCGCTTGCTCGCTCCCCCCCCCCCCCCCTCCCTCCCTCCCTCCCTCTCTCCCCCTCCTCCAGGTGGGTGCTCCTGGCCTCCCTGACCCCACCCCTCGGCCTGCTGACCTGGCGTACTCCTTCAGCACCCTGCTGTCTCCTGAGGAGAATGTGATTGGCTGGCTCAGATTCCTGCTGGAGACTGACCACACCCAGCATCTGCAGGAGGAAGGCTTCGTCCACAGCAGCGGCTACCATGGAGACCAAAGCGACTGAGCTCCAGCCATGCTGGAGAGCCTTACAGTCATAACTTCCATTTTCAGAGGGACTGTGCTGATCATGAAATCATCCTAGGTTTTTTCTCTTCTTTCCCCCCCCTAAAATGTGGCACCACCTCCAAAATAGTTCTGGTTCTACACTCACACACACACACACACACACGCTCCATTTTTAGTTTTCCACTATACACATTGCTCTAACGTGACATATTTAAGAGCTGTTTGAAATAAATGGTAAATTTGTACTTTTTTCGCCCCTCTCTCAAACTCCCCTGCCTAAGGTCAACCCAGGCAGTCACTACACAATTACATGCTGTTATTTCTCACTTTAATATGTAGTTTCTCATCCTTCATGTTCTGTTCTGCTCTGGGCCTGCCCAGTGCATTGTGGGATTGGAGCCACCCCAGCAGTATTTCAGTATAGCCAATGGCCTGTCTGTTTAATCCTGGTTCTGTTTCACAATTTTGGTCGTGTGTTTTTTTTTTTTTGTTTTTCACCCAGCCCTTCCCTTTCTGTCTCACCATTTCACCGTTTTTAGGAACTGAATTCTTAAAAGGAAAATGGGCTAAAATGACACCTTGTTTTGTGTTTGTTTTTAGTTTTTTTATTTCTTGCTTGTCTGTCATCTTGTACTTGAGTACTGATGCAAAGCAAAATGAATAAAAAGTTCAATATACAGCACAATATACTTCAGTATTATTTCAGGTTTGAACAGAGTTGTCAATTTTGGTTAAATTTTGGGTTTCAACTTATTCTAAAAAATAATAATGCAACATGTAATGCAGCATTTGAAACCAAGTAATCAGAGTTGCAGTAATCCGAATGTCCACAAGGTGGGAGCAGACATCTGTATCTGTATCACTAACTCCAATAGTTGACTGAAATAGAGAGTCCAGGTAAATATGAAGTGGATTTGTTCCATGTAAAGTTGCAGTTTCTCAACAACGTTGGCGGAACTGGGGTATTATGATGTCTGATTTAAGACATCCTTTAAAAACTTCCTCCAAAGCCTCCGTAAACTCTGAACTGCTCTTTAGTTTGAGTCCCACTCCGCCTGCGACCGTAGCGGAGATTGGAACCTTTTTATTGCGTTCGCCATGTTACAATAAAACGTCAACTTGAAAACTAGTAGATATATGTGGGTCGAAATGAATCTGAAAAAAGTGAAACCGAATCTCGGTATTGACCAATAATTCTAATATTAATGGCGTACTTGGTCCAATTACAAGAGTTGCAAAAAAATGAATTGAATTCTTCACGCTGCAAATTTGTGTGAAATTTTAATACGTACGCTGTAAATCCCGAAAGTAGCCCACACAATCCAAATCATAAATTCATCAGCCAAGTAGTTTCCTCCCGTTTTATGTTTTTGATCTGCTAATGCTTGCCAGGGGTGTGTGCATGTATTCGTGGGCGAATACAGCAGTTAAATGTTTTGTTTAAAAGTCGAAACAACATGCTGCTTATTACTTTAATTTTACACTAATATACAATATATAATATTGATCGGCTACTTCACTTTGTATTAATTATTTTAGGAAAAATCGAAAATTATGTTGCAGCCGCACCTACCAATTTGGTTTCTCCCAGAGAGTATTTATTCTTAGCGCAAGGCCGGAGGGTGCTCCGTGCTGCTCTTGGTTGCTAAGGAGACACTCTGGGCAGGTAATACACACGGCCGATAACTAGCTACACGAGAATAAATCGGGGCGACATCACACAACCGCTTGCATTCATTTTCAGTGTATCACCAAAATGGTAACGTTAGTGAATGTAGGTTGCATGTGTTCGATAGCTTGTGAAGTGGCTATCTTATGCTCGATAGTAGCTAACGTTAGCGCTGGCTAATGTTCATTTGTGATAGCATTGCAAACTGGCAGCATAGTTTGCAAAAAATGTCAATATGATAACCTGTTTGCTTACACAGCTATCGTATTGGCATGAGTTACTGACGTCAATAAAAGCTTGTCAGTGGTGAAGGAAAAAACTGAACGTTTCCCTTGTATTGCCTTCTTTCTTTTCTTTCTTTTTCAAAATGGGACAGTGGGTGCCTTGTTTTTCTTGTCCCGTTATAACTAGCTAGCTAGCCTACTATAGCGCTAGTCTAGACGCGTAAACTGTGCTACAGAGAAGGATGTCATTTATTTAGCTAGACTATTTCGCCTGCTAACGTTAGCTCGCGTGATGTCTAGCCGCGTTTGGCTGGTTAGTGAGATGGCTAGCTTGCCCGTGTTAGGGCTACGCGTGCACTGCACTGGTTGCTAGTAAATATTGTGTATTGAATTAGACTATAGCTACGGGATACTGCGCCCAGCTAAAAATAGCACAGCATTGACTCGTTAAGCCTTAATAATGATTAGCTTCCCTCGTAGCTTTCTGGCTATTTCATGTAATTCTTCTCCCTGTAACGTTAGCTAGCAAGCAAAACTGTACACTGTAACAATGTCATGGCTAACCCAGTATCGCTAGATTCAGTTCTTTAGTGCTATCGCATGTAGTTTATTAATTTGACCACGTACGTATCTGGGATGATGGTGACGTATAGCTAATGATTAAGCACAACAATATTTTACAATGTAGCTAGATAGCTCTGTAACGTTAGACTAGACTAGCTATTCTGTATTCAGGGCTCCCTGCCCCGTTACTAAGGTAACTGCCAATATATCCATTTTAAATCAGCTCGATTCCACAGCGAGTGAGCCTGTACCCCGGGCTGCGTGTGTCATCCCCAATGAACTCAGTAGTCACCCCCCCCCCCCCCCCCCCAATTTGTTCGTGTCCCCGCAATACACCTAGATATCTTGGATTGCTCCCTAATCGGTCCACGTCACGCTGTTCATAAAACTCGGTGTTGTCACTTGGTTTTTGTCAGTCATTCACATTTTCAGGCCACGTTCTGCGGGAATATTTACTTCCACCCCTCCAAAATAATATTTTTATGGTGAGCAAGGCGATACTATTCTGTGCTTGTGTAGAACACTATATGGTATAGGCATACCAGTGTTTCGCATCAATGAAACTTTACACACACAAAAAACCTTACCCTCCTTGGATGAAGTAAAACCTTCACCTTTCACGCAGCGGAACGTGTGAAATGTCCGGAATGGGAATGTTAAAGGTCACTGGCTTGCACAAACTGTAATTATTGGGCCCTTATCTAGTTTCCCTTTTGGGTTGAGTCAGACTTTGGAGTTTAAGAAAACTGACCAGGTGGGAGATTTTCAAGAGCGAGGTTTCTCGGTAGCCATAATAACACAGAGTTGTAACGCAGACGGCGGCGGCTTTGTGTGCTTTCTCCGAGCAGCGGGAACAGCTCGAAGTTTGGCCGGTGGCTGTTCTGCAAAGCTGTTGCTTCCTGGGCTGTCTGATGGCGTTGTGCTCGCTAATGCGCGCCGTGGCCTTCGCGTGTGTCGTTCGTTCGTTCTTGTACAGCGGTTACAATGTCTTGCTCTTTTCCACATTTCAAAATGGCATTAAAAAAAAAATCTGGGAGAACGTGCTAGTTTCATGTTCACTTCTATTCCGCCCATTTAAAATATAATTTTTTTTTTTTGTTTGGTGCTTTCCCCCTTTTTTTGGGCCTGTGTTGCTGGCTGCTTGCCCAAGATGGGTGTGCGGCTTGGCACTTTGGTTTGGGGAGTTTTTGCACACCCGCACGGGCACCTGTCCCCATTCAGCCGTGAAAGGAGCAGAAACAGATGCTGCACTCTCAATGAGAGAGGGAGAGAGGGCAGAGACGGAGAGCGGTATGCTAGCGCTTTTGTGAACTCTCCACCCTGCTCATTGTTCCTGGCGTGTGGGAAACATCCCCACGGTCCCCCAGAACCCGGCCTCAGCTTAAGTCCCCAAGCAAACAGCCGAACTAGAAAAACCAACCGTCTCGCCTATCCCGAGCTGTTTAAGTAAGGGGATCTGTGCCTGTCACTGGAGCTCTTTTATTGTCTGTGATTAGCATGCAACAGGGTGAGCTTTGGATTGCTGTTTCACCTCCCAGCCCAGCTGGCCGAGTTACAGGAGTGAGGTTTGTGTGCACAGGGCTGGAGCAGGTACAGGTGTTAGGTGTGTGAGGGGTTGTGTGTACTGAGCTGGAACAGTTACAGATGTGCGGTGTGTGAGTTTGTGTGTACAGGGCTGGAGCAGGTACAGGTGTTAGGTGTGTGAGGGGTTGTGTGTACTGAGCTGGAACAGTTACAGATGTGCAGTGTGTGAGTTTGTGTGCACAGGGCTGGAGCAGGTACAGGTGTTAGGTGTGTGAGGGGTTGTGTGTACTGAGCTGGAACAGTTACAGATGTGAGGGGTTGTGTGTGCAGAGCTGGAGCAGGTACAGGTGTGGGGTCTGTGATTGTCACCTGGGTTCCTTCTTTTTGCAGGAAGCGAGGCTTGTAGGGTTGGGGGTCTTCAGTAGTCACTCCTCTAGGGTGACCAGGTTCCCCAGAGGACCGCGTACCTCACAGACGTTCCCTCTCTTGACTGCTTTATCCCTTCTTTACTGTGTACTTGTCGTTTGCCCAGACACTCTCTCCCCCCATCATGTATTGTGGAGCTACTTTCATCCTTTTCCTCCCTCTATTTCTCTCTTTCTCTACCTTTATCCTTTTGTTTATTCAACAGAACCAACATGACATGCATTCAGCTAAAATTACTCACTTGCCCCACCCTTCCAGAGAAATACGATACGCTCGCTACGACAGTGACGTCAGCCGCGTGAGTTCAGTTGGCTCAAACCCAATCTCCGCTCGTTCCCTGTGGGCCTTTGATCAGGTTCTGCAGGAAGCTGGGGGCTGCCATGCTCAGTTGAGAAATGTGTCAGTTGTGCGGTGTCTGGCGTGCAGTCAGTTGGCTGCGCACTGGTGATTTCGGCGTGGGTGACTGTTCGGCCTCTCTGTGTGCGGCCGTCACTGTGTCTGTGGCTCT
>CM077286.1:5765220-5780220 GCA_039654925.1 Anguilla pacifica
TCCACGAGGCCGCCGCCCACTTCCTGCCCCCGGCCCCGCCCCCAGCCCCTTTCTACCCCTCGGCCCCGCCCCTCACGGCCGCGCCCCCCTCGCCCTCCTCCGCCTGCAGCACCCCATGCTCGTCCCGGCGCGCTGTCCCGCCCCCGCTCCCGCGGTGCCACTCCCAGCCCTGCGACATGCGCAAGCCGGTCCTGAAGAGGCGCCACGCCCCCGACACCCTGCCCTGCGCCCGGCCCGGCCTCGACTTCAGCAAGATGAGCCAGGTGAGCGGGGAGGGGCTGGCCAGTCAAACCAGGAATCCCTACCCATACCCCCTTTGCCTGGAACACAGAGAGGGCACTGTTCCTGTCCCGCTCTGCTGTTCCTGTCCCGCTCTGCTGTTCCTGTCCCGCTCTGCTGTTCCTGTCCCACTCTGCTGTTCCTGTCCTGCGCTGCTGTTCCTGTTTCACTCTCTGCTGTTCCTGTTTCACTCTCTGCTGTTCTTGTCCCGCTCTGCTGTTCCTGTTCCGCTCTGCTGTTCCTGTCCCGCTCGGCTGTTCCTGTCCCGCTCTGCTGTTCCTGTCCCGCTCTGCTGTTCCTGTCCTGCTCTGCTGTTCCTGTTCCGCTCTGCTGTTCCTGTCCTGCTCTGCTGTTCCTGTCCCGCTCTGCTGTTCCTGTTTCACTCGGCTGTTCCTGTCCTGCTCTGCTGTTCCTGTCCCGCTCTGCTGTTCCTGTCCTGCTCTGCTGTTCCTGTTTCACTCTCTGCTGTTCCTGTCCCGCTCTGCTGTTCCTGTTCCGCTCTGCTGTTCCTGTCCCGCTCGGCTGTTCCTGTCCCGCTCTGCTGTTCCTGTCCCGCTCTGCTGTTCCTGTCCTGCTCTGCTGTTCCTGTTCCGCTCTGCTGTTCCTGTCCTGCTCTGCTGTTCCTGTCCCGCTCTGCTGTTCCTGTTTCACTCGGCTGTTCCTGTCCTGCTCTGCTGTTCCTGTCCCGCTCTGCTGTTCCTGTCCTGCTCTGCTGTTCCTGTTTCACTCTCTGCTGTTCCTGTCCCGCTCTGCTGTTCCTGTCCCACTCTGCTGTTCCTGTTTCACTCTGCTGTTCCTGTCCCGCTCTGCTGTTCCTGTTTCACTCTGCTGTTCCTGTCCTGCTCTGCTGTTTCTGTCCAGTGGAGGGCCAGTCTGTGGAAGTCCTGCAGGCTTCACACATGTCGGTATCCCAGCATGCCAGGCGTGAGCGGCCTGGCTGCGGTCAGACAGCCTTTTATAAACAGCACCACTCCCACTGAGAGCCGCTGACCAGCTGCTCAGCTTCCTCTTTCCCTCCGATCTGATTTCTGTATGCAGAGAGAGAAGCACACACCCACACACACACTCTCTCTGTCTCTCACACACACACACACACACACACACTCTCTCTCTCTCGCTTTCATGCACACATACATCCTCTCTTTCTCTCTCTCTCACACACACACACACACACACACACTCTCTCTCTCTCGCTTTCATGCACACATACATCCTCTCTTTCTCTCTCTCTCACACACACACACACACACACACACACACCCTCTCTCACTTTCACACACACCCTCTCTCACTCTCACACACAGATACACACACGCATGCATGCACACACACATTTCGCAGAATGGAATGTGAAAGCGTAACCATGTGCGCACAGTTGCACGTTAATGATCAAACCTGGCACTGCTGCACAGGCAGAAGCACCACATGACTTTGGCCACTGCCTGGTCATGTGACCATGCCATGTGTCCCTGCCACTGCCTCTCCGGAATGTTCCAGTGAGTGACGGCCCCCTTTGGCACTGGAGCAGCTACTCAGAGTGTGGCCCCCTTTGGCACTGGAGCAGCTACTCAGAGTGTGGCCCCCTTCCGCACTGGAGCAGCTACTCAGAGTGTGGCCCCCTTCCGCACTGGAGCAGCTACTCAGAGTGTGGCCCCCTTCCGCACTGGAGCAGCTACTCAGAGTGTGGCCCCCTTCCGCACTGGAGCAGCTACTCAGAGTGTGGCCCCCATCCGCACTGGAGCAGCTACTCAGAGTGTGGCCCCCATCCGCACTGGAGCAGCTACTCAGAGTGTGGCCCCCTGTGAAAATGACCACCGGATGTGTGCTCTGTGACCCCCACCCTCACAGAAATAGAGACAAATCTGGGGAGTCAATCAGCTTTCCACAATTTGGCAAAGATGCTCTAAAAACACTGCAGTCTAAGACACCTACCGTGTTTATGAGCTTACTTTATTCTTCCGCAAACTTTGGGTTTTTTTTTTTTTGTTTTTGCACATCAAGAGAATCTTCAAACGGTACCGTGAGTTGAAAGTGCAGTAACTGCAGGATTATGATTTGTTGCATCTTTGTTTTTGCGATGCTGTATAGAGGCAGTGCTGTGTGTAAGCGGGTCTGTGGTGTGAGGAGAGCCCCCCCCTCACCAGCCCCTGCTTCCTGTTATTACCCTTCTGTCTCTCGCCGGGGGGGGGGGGGGGGGGGTGAAGAATAAAGATAGATGGGGGTTGGGATGGGGTGGAGGGGGGTTTACACACCTACCTGGGACTGCAGTAACACAATGGTCTGTTCACAGAACTCAAAAACATTCCCCCTTTCCTGTGGCATGTTATCCAACCCCCCCCCCCCCCACCCCACCCAATTCATCAGAGAATGCACAACACCCCCGCCACACACACACACACACAAATGTTAGGAATTTCACCGGGGGCGGGGGGGGGGGCAGGAGTGAAGACACGGAAACATAGCAGGAGGGAGGAGTAATTACAGGGAGAGATTTGTTGTTTTTTTGAGATTCTAGAGAACGAGAGGGGTGCCCGTGAGCTTGGCGAGTCTCTGTGTGTCTCTCTCACGCTCACCCCCCCCCCCCCCCGACCTGAGAGAGCAGGGAGGCCCAGTGCTCAGAAGCGGGGCAGTACTGCGGCAGAAGCAGGGAAGGATGGGGGAGTACTGGGGCAGAAGCGGGACAGGACTCATGGCAGAAGCGTGGCAGGATGGAGGCAGTACTGGGGCAGAAGCAGGGCAGGATGGGGCAGTACTGGGGCAGAATCTGTGCAGGATGGGGCAGTACTGGGGCAGAAGCAGGGCAGGATGGAGGCAGTACTGGGGCAGAAGCGGGGCAGGATGGGGCAGTACTGGGGCAGAAGCGGGGCAGGGTGCATGGAGAGCACAGCTCCCCCAGCTCAGTGTGCGCAGCTGCAGTGGAGGCTGATGGGAATTCTCTGCATTCCTGTGTCCTCTGTTCTGCTGTAACAGCCCACTGGCCATCTGCAGGCAGCTGCTATATTTAACCAGGCTGTGTGTGTGTGTGTGTGTGTGTGTCTGTGTGCGCGTGTGTGTGCGTGTGCGAGTGTGCGGGCGCGCATGTGTGTGTGCGCGTGTGTGTGCGTGCGTGCGTGAGAATGCAATTTCTCCCAGTAGTTGTGCAGCGGAGGCTAGCACCACTGTGCTCTGTGGAAATCTCACCTCTCCAGGCACCCCATGTGGAAAAATACTGACCCCCCCCCCCCCCCCCCCACCCTCTTACCCCTGGTCCCCTACTGAGCAGTTTCTCTCTGACCTGGACCTCCAGGGTCCTAAGTGCCTGTAGCCCTGCAGCATCATCGACAGACAGACAGACAGACAGACAGACAGACAGACAGACAGGCGTGAGGCGCAGTGTAGAGCTGGGAGGTGCAGAAACGGGGTACAGGTGCCCCACATCCCTGCGCCCGATACTGCAGCCTCTCCGTCCCACAGGGCAAACACAGGCAAGCGTCCCACAATGCCCTGGGAGGCAAATACATTTGCATACGCTTTGCATACAGCTGCTGGTATTGTGAAAGAAGTCTCTAAATTCTCTCTCTCTTCCCCACTCCCTTCCCCTCTTTCTCTCACTCTCTCTCTCGCTCTCCTCTCTGTGTTCACCTCCTTTACCCACAATTCCTTTGTACAGCTCCTCAGTTTTAAAAGGCGTTTAATTCAGTCTGTGTGTCCGTTGGCACGGTGACGTGCCTCTGCTGTCACACAGGTCAGAGTCCTGCATTTGGCTTTAATTCAGGTTTTACCTGAGGGCCCGCTGCACAGATAAAGATAATATTACACCTGCCTGCCTGCTTCCTTCTGCTGAGCTCCAGCCACAGTGTGTGTGTGTGCGTTACTGTGTGTGTGTGCGCATGTGTGTGTCTGTGTTTTTAAATTAAAAAAGGCTTGCATTATCTATCAATGAGAAGAAAAATCTTTGTGTGTGTGTGTGTGTGTGTGTGTGTGTGGGAGGGGGGGGGGGTGGCGGGTGAACTTGGTGGGAGGGGTGTGGGTAGTGTCTGTAAGGGTTCCCCTCCCGAGTACTCAAACTAAGGGCACAAAGGAGTCCTCTTACAGCGTGGCGGCCATTTCCCAGCTCAAACATGCGTGGAATTTGGGAACAGCGGGAATCCCCGGACCGCCGTGAGCGCCGTGCGAGCGCCTCTGAGGGCCGGACGGAAAAGTCCGGAACCTGGGTCACGGCCACGTGCGGTTAGCGTGCCGTTAGCATGTCGTTAGCGTGCCGTTAGCATGTCGTTAGCGTGCAGTTAGCATGTTGTTAACATGCCGTTAGCATGTCGTCAGCGTGCCGATTGCATGTCGTCAGCGTGCCGTTAGCGTGTCGGTAGCGTGCCGTTAGCATGTCGTTAGCGTGCCGTTAGCGTGTCAGCAGACTTTATGCCCTGGAGTCCTCATGCCCCACAGCTCTAGTTCCTCTGCCACTCAGCTCGCTGACTGATAATTAAACTGAGTGCTTATTGCTGGCTTTTTTTCCTCTTTGATTGTGCTTACCTCCTATGCCATTACCATAGATATTACCACATTCCAGGCTTGTCAGAGCTGTTGCGGTCATGCACGCACGCG
Source organism: Anguilla pacifica (assembly GCA_039654925.1). NCBI lineage: Eukaryota > Metazoa > Chordata > Actinopteri > Anguilliformes > Anguillidae > Anguilla > Anguilla pacifica. Next base: position 5,770,081 of record CM077286.1, read on the forward strand.
CACATGTGCGCGCGCACACACACACACACAGGCTCCTGTGAAACGATCTCTGACCTGAAAGCATGCCGCCCTGCTGTCTCAAACTGAAACCAGGCTGGTCTGATAGAGCCGCTCGGGCTGTGGGCGACTGGTTTGCGTCTGTCAGTCCTGCACTTTGTACATTCAGTGCAACGTGCTCTGACCTGAAAGTGTGTTGAAGGTGGAGTGCTTGTGCACCTCTGTGCCACCTCCGTAGCGTGGCATTTAAAAGCGCTGAGCTAGCGCCCGTCAGCAGCGCGTTCCATGGCCCGTGTGGCATTCTGCGTCCGCTCCAGTGCGGGGGTGTTTTTGCCGGCTGAGCTTCGCTCACCCTCTCTCTCCGCTCCCTCTGCAGACGCGGAGTGGGGACCCCCTGCCCCGTTTGGACCTGGCCTCGCCGGCCTGCGGGGGGGCCGTCTGCGGGGGCCTGGAGCTCGTTTCCGGGGATTTTCGCGGGACCTTCTCACCAGCCGACGGGCTGGGACGGACAAGCATCTGCCCTCTGAGCGAGAGCGAGGAAGAAGAAGAGGAGGAGGAGGAAGAGGAAGGGAGGAGGAAGAGTGAGGTTGAGGGGCCCCAGCAGTGCCTCTTTGAGCGGGACTGCACAGAACTGGACTTGACCCTCATCGAGGAAAATTAACACCGCTGACGGGACAGCTGCTCTCCCCACTAAACGCCACTTTCACCCCCCCACCCCCCCACCCCCACCCCAAACCCTGCGGGAGCACTCTCAGGAACACGGCTGCCCTCCCCGGGGACTCAAAATGGCGGCCCGCGAACGCAAAAACGAGGGCGGCGGTGGCGGCAGTGATGATGATGATGATGAATTAGCGCAGGTCGCCACGGAAACTGTCCATCCAGCAGATTTACATTCCAGAAGCCGGGGCCAGATGCTGAAAGGCCTTCAACTCCCTTAAATAAGCCTTCCTACCCTTCATGTGCTTTAGGAGCGGGGGGGTGGGGTCCCCTAAGGCACTCTTAAACCAGTCGGCGAAGACTTGCCTGCAGCTGGCCACTGGCTTTCCTGCTTCTCCTCTTCTTTACTTCTTCTCCTCTGTCCGCAGTAAACATTTGCTTGCTCAGACGATAATGAAATCTTGTGGGGATTTTATTTTTTTTGTTTGTCTTTGATTTGACGCACAGAGGCAGCCAGATCAGTTTGTATCAACAGAAGCCTTAACAGAAAAAAGCCTGATTTTTTTTTTTCTTTTCTTTTCAAACCAGCAAATGAAAATGGGGAGGAAAAGTCGAGCTGTAATAATGGTTCTATTGGACCTTCAGCGATGCTGTTATTAATCTGTATGATCTCTCAACTTTCTTAGTTTTAACTTTGATCCTGAGAAAAGAAACGACATAAAAGAAAGCATCATTTAAAAAAAGGGGTTCAAATGAAAACATAGATGCTGCAGTCGTATTCTTTAGGGCACAAGTAATATTGTATTGTACAGTGATCATTTGTTTAAAACTTTTTTTTCCTTCCTGTGTGAAGAAGCCACTTGGAACTGGAGGGCGGTGGCCTTTGAGGTGATTTCTGTTGTATGTGTAACAAGGTGGCAAATTTCCTCTTACACAATTTGTGTACAAATAAAATTTATTAGAGATTAATTTTACAAAAAAAGCATCGGTGTGTGGTGAGATTCTTGTGCTCAAAGGGCTGTGTGTGTGTGTGTGTGAGAGAGAGAGAGAGGGGGAGGGCAGACTGTGGAACATGGACCTTTTCTGGATTGGGTTTAGGGAAGTAGTTTTTATAGTTTTTATTTATTTATTATTAAGGGTCAAGGTCTACAACGGCAGGCAAAGGAGTGATCTCTGGTCTTTTCCCCTGCTATAGCAGGTCCCCAATCAGGCCTGTGGTGTGTATCTCTCTCACATGTACAAAGAGAGGTCACCAGCTGGGCTAAATAGCAACAGGGGTGCTGGCTGGCTGGAGAGATGTAGCCACCATACTGTGTGCATCTTTCTTGAAAGAATGGCCTAGCCTTGCATTTTCTAGGGCCGTTGTAGGATTGTTCTTCATAAAACTTCCACCAAATGGCTAAGAAAATCCTTGCACTTCCTAAGTTAGATAATGTCGTATCTTTTGTAAGGACTCGCCTTCTCTGACGGCTGCTGGACTTGTCTGGAAAATAACGTATAGAATGCCATTTTAAAAGCCCAAAGACACAACAATGAGAGCAGTGGGTTAATGTGGTCTACATCAACTGGTGCTCGGAAAATGTATATCCGATGCGAGGTAATATACTGACCTCTTGCGGAATTTCTGAGCAACTACACGTAGCCCGATGAATGTATCTACGAAAGTAATGGAAACTAAGTCGCAAACTAACGTTGCACAAATGCTTGAAAGGGATTAAAAAGACCATACACATAAAATGTCAAATTCTGAAGAACAGTGTGATTGCAGTCAAGGTTTAATATTATTTCATCAGTATATGCAGTTCCACTACACCTTATTCCTAAAAAAATTCCTGAAAGTGGAGCATTTCACGTTTGCTGGATGCATTCCATGCTTCTCTTTTTCGCTGTTTAATCACTAGACAGATTTGAGCTTCTTAATGTGTGGTGTTCTGGGTGACGCAGTACCGCCGCTTGACATGTGGGCGCCCCTCCATCTTCAGTGCCGACAAGAGCTCCGCTCTTTCCGCATCACGCAGTCGTCTGCAGCGGCCTGACCTCCGTGAACCTACTGCTTCCTCCTTTTCAGTTTTCATGGCGATGAGGAGAGAGGGAAGGCGGCATACACACTCACATTGTCCCGTTACAGCCAAGAGACGCTTCGTCGATTAAATAACGCGCAGCACAGGCCCGCTCTGGCTTGCGGCGGTCCGGACCATATGTAAGGTAAGGCCTTGGGAAAACGGACCGAGTTTGCACGTTGTGTTCTTGAGGAAGACAAATTGACTTTTTTGCGCCACTGTTTCCTACGATAGAGAAATGGGCTTCCTCTGTACCTCCCTCACACGCCGCTGGATAGCTAGCCGACTAAGGTTAGCTAGCTTTGTTAGCTAGCTAATGATTGTCGTGACCGTTAGCTGTAGACTATAGTTGCTATTCGGCGTTTACATCGACAGCTACATAAATTACCAGCGTTATTAACACATTTATTTCCGTTTAAAGCCTTACAGTTGTTATTATGGTGTTAGTCAGTCTTCTTCAGTTAGCTAGTAAGGTGGCTAGCTAGCTACTTCTCGTCAGAAGTTAGCTAGTTAGCACTAGCTAAAAGTAATATTACACCATAATTTATGGCTATTGCTAGCACATATCTAGCTAAGTATTACACTTGAATTAGCTAGCAAGTTAGTTATGTAGTTTATCTGGGAACTCAGGTCATTTAAAACTAGCCAGAGATGGTACCGATATAGAAATTAGTCGTTTAGGTAACGTTAGCAAACTTGCTAGCTAGCCAGCTAACTGTTCGCTAGCTAGCTAAGAGCTTACCTTGCTAGTTTAGGAGTTGGCTTGCGAGAAAACTAGCCTAACCTAGTCTAGATGGTTGCTTGTTCAATTAAATATCGTTACCCATTAAGCTAGAACAATTACAGAACAACATAACTTAATTAGAGTAGCTTTGTTCGGTAGAACTAGCTAACTTGTTTGCTAGCAAGTCAGGACTGGGTGTAGCTAGGTTAGATTAGTCTAGTTGAATCACCGTTGAAATATTTTTCTTGAAATAACGTTAGCAACGTTACTTAGCTAGCTTTGTTCTGTAGAGCTAACTTTTGTGCTAGCTAGTCACGGCGGAGTATAGCTGAACCAGGGTGATATCATTGCCTAACGTTAGCAAGCTGATAGCATGGCTGTGGCTAACGCTGGGTCTATGGGCATGTCTAATGCAGATGAGTCTGTTGACAATCTGTGTAACGTTAACTATCACTGTGCGCTAACTGATGTACCGGCACTAAGTTATGGCTAAAATTATCAGGCTGTAGTTTTCTGTCGGGTGGCTAACTTCCATAGGGCGCTAATATTTAGACCTTGTCTTGGAGTTGGCCGGTTACTTGAGCCGGTTAATTAACGCTAAGCGCAGCTGTATTGTAGATGTTAGTGTAGGAAGTGTTCGGTATCACGTCAGTGTGAAGCACCGGAAAAATACATGCGCTTCAGCCTGATTTTTAAGGGTCGTTTCTGAGCCAGCCGATAGACACTCGGAGCGAGGGGGATAATGGGATTGCGATCGATTTGTTCAGGGTCTTTCACCCCCTCGTTTGTCTACAGTGAAGTTTTGTGCATGTGGCATTAACTTACACCTGACAGTTTTTTCCTCGTGTATTTGGTGGTGTTGAAACGGCTTTGATAACGACTGTTTTTAAGATAGGATCAGTGAACCAGTTCCCGTTTTCAAATTGAAACCTTAAACGCAGTTCCTTTATGTAAAATTGTCATTTATGCTCGCTAACACTTTTTTTTTTTTTTTGCTTTAACAGACCTGATTTGCTGTGACGGCATGGAAAGGAATCCTTGACTGGAAACGACAGACAGGCAGCGAGGAACAGGCCGATTGACCGACAGCGTTGTTTTCCTGGTGAGTTTGCAATGCAAAGACTGAGTCCAGCACTTCGCCCTTGTAGGCTGAGAAAATATGAAATAATGTAAAATCCCATAACAAGTGTTGTGGTTTATTGGCTGCTTTAAAAAAATATTAATGGATTACTGAGTTTCTCAACTTTTAGGTCACCTATATTTCAGTGCTTTGTATTTGAACACACGAACATTCAGGGGCATTGCCTCAATTTGTGCTCGGACTCCACAGGTTTTGTGGATTGAGCGGTTGTTTCTCCTCCTGTCCTGAGTGAGGCGCTGTGTAGAGATCTGTACGGCACTGCCCTGGCCTGGGTGAAAACTGCCCGTCGATGGCTCTGATGGACAAGCTCAAAGTCAAGCGGCAGAGACTGGACCGCATCTGCGAAGGTCAGCAGCGCTCCTGGAAAGAAAGTCTTGGAAGCATTTGACTGAAATGGATACTTGTACACTTGATTGTGCCATTTTCTATTTGACAGCCTTCTTTCATTGCATTACTGGTGTTTAGCAGACACTCTTGTCGACTTGAGGGACATTAGCTTTTTATTGTACTTAGTATTTGCTTGTATAGCTGGATGTATTTAAATTTAAAAATGATTAACATTTAAAACAATTCCCCAAGCTTCACTGATTGTGTGGATCCTGCAGTGGGTTGACAGGGCTGCAGGTCTGTTAGGGTAGATGACGTGGTTTCAGCTGCTCAATTCTGCCTGGCGGGGTTTGTTTGGCTTGAAATGGCTGTGGAGCCAATTAATTCAGGTGAGCATTGTATGAGGAGCCAGAAGAGCTGTCGTGAGGTTAAAGGCACTCTATGCAGGATTGAATTGGATTGGGGGGGGGGGGGTAGCATGAGGGGAAGGGCAAGGGGAAACTTGCAGTGCCCTAACCACATAAAATAAAATAACCTTTGGTTATTTGTCCGCAACCTCGAGACAGGAGGCACAAACAGAATCATTGCTCTCAAATTATATACTTTTCTAGAATAACGATCAATCGGTTTTCTGAACAATCCACATCACCAGGTATGAAAATAATTGTTAGTTTTATTTTTCCATGGCATTGTTGTTGTTTTCATCACAAGCCGGTGCTGCATCTTATGTCCACACATCATTTGAATTTTGTGAGTGTAAAATAGTTACATTGATTTGAACACATTTTAATCTCTTATTACAGTTGTTTATTCTCCTTGATATTAACGTAGCATAACATAATAATGAGAACAGGCCATTAAGCCCAAGAATGCTCGCCATTTTCCTGACCATATTGTACTTGGTGCCCCTGTTACTTAGACTAGGTGGTAATATATGAACCCTGTGAGGTAATCTGTGTGTGGAAGGAGTTGAGGTTGTGTTCAGATAAATGTGCAGTGGCAGGTTTAGGGCGTTTCTTACGGTTATGTTATGGCTGAGGTGATATTTTTGCATTCAGCGATTGGGGATTGAAACGGCAGATGCTGTCAGCGAGTATATAAAGAAGCGTCCCATCTCTCGACACGCACATTCACACATTGTATTAATAGCACGCAGCGCGACGTTGGGAGTCCTGTTTTTATTAGCTGCGGTTTGCGACATGGCATACTGAATCCTCGGTTACTGCAGAAGTACAGCGGCAGTTCCGGGGGCACAATAGCGGTTAATTTGGGTTTGTACTGTGCGTGACATCACTATCGCAGAGGGTTTAGCGGCAATACTGGGCTCTTCGCCGGTTTATGTTGTTCATACCAGTGGCACGCGGCCCTGTTCTTGGGGATCCGTCATCCTGGAGGTTTTCATTTCAGCCTCAATTTGGCACACCTGCCTAATAATTATCAGCTCAGCGATGTCGCTAGCTGTTGAGTGAGGTGTGCTTTGTTAGGGTTGGACTGAGAACTTACAGGGCGATGGATCTCCAGGAACAGGGCTGCTTACCACTGGTTTATACTGTTAATCATGAGTTAGCATTAGAAACAACAGGGACATCTTACCCGCTAGGAAAGCTGGGAAAGCTCGGGAGCTAAATTGTGAATCGTATCTCCTTCGCTGTTGTGGTTTGATTCTGTGTCTGTCAACATTCAAATGAAATGCTAAAAAGAGGCAAAAAACACTTTACTTACAATTTAATCATTTGTCGGGAGCCAAAGCGACTCACAAGCACTCATTTAACACGGTGAGCAGAGTGAGAGAGAGGGGTAATGAAATCACTGTGAGGCCCATACCCTGAGAGCAGTGAAATAGAGGGAGAGGAGTTCTGCTTTTACAGAAACACTGGGAATATAGTCTGAAGGACTGCAGAAGGAATGTTTGAGAGTGTGAGAGATGATAGAGTGAGAGACTGAGAAAGAGAGAGTGTTGTAGAGGCTGAGATTGCGGGAGAGAGAGAGAGAGAGAGAGAAAGAAAGGGAGGGAGGGAGGGAGGGAGGGAGGGAGAGAGGGAGGGAGAGCGTTGTTGGGGCGGTGGGGTCACGCAGGCCACCGGGAAACACTCCAGCTGTCTCTTTAAAAAAAAAAAAAAAAAAAAAAACAACGGAAAACTGCCTCCAGCACCCGGCTCTGTCCCCGCCCACATATGCTGATTAAGTTGGTGCTGATTGGTGGACAGTCCACAGGCTTTGTGTCTGATTGGAGCGATGGGGGTTTTGGGGAGGGGCTGGGTGTGTGCCGGATTTTTGCCAGGCAAGAGCAGTCTGACGCTGACTGAGTGGAGAAGGAGAGGGAGAGAAGGGAAGAGAGTGGGAGGGAGAGAGGGAAAAGTAGAGAGAGAAAGAGAGGGGGGGAGAGAGAGAGGGAGAGAGAGACGGAGGAAGACTGGTCGCCCAGCTGCAGCATGCAAGGTTAGGATATCTGTGGGAAAGATTTTCATTTTGGGGAAGGCGGGGTTACTGTGTGTGGGGGAGGGGTAGGGGCCGGAGAATGGACCTTTCCTACTGTAAAGGAGAGCTGCCTGAGGTGTGTGTGTGTGTGTGTGTGTGTGTGTGTGTGTGTGTGTGTGTGTGTGTGTGTGTGTGTGTGTGTTTGCTCGCTCGCTTGCTCGCGCACGTGTGTGTCTGTATGTATGTGTGTGTGTGTGTGTCTGTGCGCATGCATGCGCGTCTGTGTGTGTGTGCACGTGTGTGCTTACGCACGCGTGTCTGTGTGTGTGTGTGTGTGTGTGTGTGTGTGGCAGGAGGCAGGGTGGGGTTCTGCAGCACTCTCGGCACACCCTGCCCCTCCCCCCTCCCTCGGTGCGATCGCACTCTTGTGGAGGGAGAGGGAGGGAGAGAGAGAGAGAGAGAGAGGGAGAGGGAGAGGGAGAGAGAGAGAGAAAATGAATGAATGGAATTGTGTGTGTGCGTCTGTATGCGGGTGTGTGTGTGTGTGTGTGTGTGTGTCTGTGTCTGTGTGTGTGCACTAACGCCTCTTACCCTCCTGCACACACTAGCAGGCGTTCTGCCTTCTCCACAGTCTGTTCGTTCGCTGTCCCTCCTTTTTTTTTTAGCGGGTGTGACCTTAGCGCTCCTTATTTCCATGTGGTGTGTGGTTCGCTGCTTTGCCTCACCCCCCCCCCCCCCCCCCCCGGGTGTGTGGTTCGCTGTTTTGCCTCCCCCCCCCGGGTGTGTGGTTCGCTGTGTTTTGGGGTTTCTCTCGCGCTCTGGGGTGGGTTTTCAGCGAGGCGGCTCTGGCGGTTTTTGGCGCGCGGCGTTAGCGTTGGCGGTGTAATTGCACGCAGAGCTGAGCTCACAGCTTCCCCGCGAGCGCTGCTTCCTGGTTTTGGGTTTTGGGTTTTTGGTGGGGAGGTTTTCTGTACAGTGGGGCAGAGCACACTGCGTGGGACCGTGGTGATGGAGGAGTTCAGTCCTGTGTTGGGGGTAGACACTCTCCCCAGTATTTGTTTTTCTGGCTCTCTGTGAACCCCCCCCCCCCCCCCCCCCCCCCCGCCCCAAATATCCTTGCTGACTGCATCTGCTCTGCTGCAACTTTCTGTTTCTGAGATCAACATATGCTCCCATATTTGCTCATACCACCCCCTCACCCTTAATTATTGTGTACTCCTCCCTCCCCCCACCCTGTTCTAACACCTGTTTGGAAGGGGGTGGGTGTGTGGGTGGGATGGCTGTGTTTGGAGGGTGAGACGTAATTATTTATGGTCCCAGTTGCTCCTCTGTGCTAGGTGAAGGCTCTTTGCTGTGTAGCTGGTTAGAGCCATAGTGCTTTCTGAAGGCGGTCTGTTCTGTGTAGCCGGGTAGAGCCGGTTAGCGGCGGTATGCTAAAGCCGGTCTGTTCTGTGTAGCCAGTTAGCGGCAGTATGCTAAAGCCGGTCTGTTCTGTGTAGCCGGTTAGCGGCGGTATGCTAAAGCCGGTCTGTTCTGTGTAGCCAGTTAGCGGCGGTATGCTAAAGCCGGTCTGTTCTGTGTAGCCGGTTAGCGGCGGTATGCTAAAGCCGGTCTGTTCTGTGTAGTCACAGTCTTACTGTGCATTGCTCTGTCCGGCTGAGCGCACATTGGGGCTGTAATTGGCTATTCAGTGAGTCACCTGGTGCGTGATGGACAGGTGTGCTTGCCTCCACATCGCTCCCGGCAGAGTTCAGAAGTCATCCCCCCCCCCGCCCATTCCAGTCTGTCAGTTCAGGAGGGAGTGTGAGAACAGGAAGCGGCGCTTACTTTGGGGAGCCCTGGGGAAGGCGAATGACGGCACCCTGAATTGGACTGAGCCGGGTGTGTGGGGGGCGGACCCACGGGGTTGGGGGGGGGGCTACTGGAGGGCCGGCTCCCGCAGTGGGAGGCCCAGGTTTCACATCTTGCTGAGATTGGCTTAGAGATTGGAGAGCGCCTTTTGCGCCTTTTGCTAGCGTTGCTCTGTTCCGAACCGTCGGGTACTTTTGTGATTTAGTGCTTTAGTGGTAAATGTTTGTTTTGGGTTCAGTAACTCCTGGGGGTGAAGAACAACTGAATTCCGGAGGGAGAAGGGCACAGTTTATAAACCAAACAAAAAAAAAAAAAAGTGGGCTTCAGTTGATTGGAAGACGTTCCGTTCAGCTCTGTTTTTCTCTTAAACCGCTGACTGAGCTGATCCTCGCGTTTAGACTTGTGTCTGGATTGGTCCTGGATGCCACATGACTGCCGTCGACACCGGTGATAGTCTGGAATGTAGACCTCATCTGCTGTGGAGAAATTAACGCAGGTCTTCGCACTGGAAGCTGTGTGTGCAGCACGTGACCGTGTGGAATTATTTGGCTCTGTCTTTGCGAGAATTATAATGGAATCCAAGGTTTGGAGACCTGGTCTGACATCTAGTTCTTAACTGGAATGTGAGACAGTGAACTTTGACTGACACTTCTAATGATGCACATCTTAGGTGTGTGTGTGCGCACATGTGTGTGTCTGTGTGTGCATGCGTGTGTGTGTGTGTGTGTGTGTGTGCGCACGTGTGTTTGCACGTGTGCGTGTGTGTGCACGCGCGCATGTGTGTGTCTGTGTGTGTGCGTGTGTGCACATGTGTGTGTATGCGCATGCGTGTGTGTGTCTCTCTCTGATAGCAGGACATCTGTCCTCATTGTCTTACAGCGAGGGTAGATGAGCTCCTGCAGTAGATTAGAATGGAGGGCGGGGACACCGTGAGCCTTAAAGACAGTGGTTCTGTCTGTCAGTAC
>CM077286.1:5785220-5847720 GCA_039654925.1 Anguilla pacifica
TTGTGTATTTAGGTACTCTATGTACATATCCAGAATTTGTAGTCTTATATTTTAGGCAGGCAGTGTTGCGTAATGTTTAGGGAACTGGCCCTGTGACCCAAAGGTCGCTCTGGCAACCGGTTGTGTGATGAGCTAAGCCCCGCCCCTCTCTCCGCCCCCCCCAGGTTTCCCGCGGGTCTGATTGGGGTCCCGGCTGCTGCGCTCAGCGCGGCGGGGGCCGGTGTGGAGGGCATCGTTTCGGCGTCTCTGCCCCTGGCCCACGGCATCGCCCCCGTGTCGCACCCCCCCCACGCCCCCTCCCCGGGGCAGCCCTCGAAGGCCGAGGCCGACAGAGACGTCCCAGCCGACCAATAGCGGCCCAGCACATTCCGTCGCCCCCGGAAACGCCCTCCACCTTTCAGACAAGCAGATACTGGCACTGGCGCCCAGACCCCCCCCCCCCCCCCCAAAAAACAAAAACTGGTCTGACTCCCCCGCCCCCCCCCCCCTGCAGTAACCCCTGGGACACAAGCAACCTGAGTGACCTGTCTGTGATCACTCATCCCTCTCTCCCTCCCTCTCTCTCCCTCCCTCTCTCTCTCTCTCTCTCTCTCTCTGCAGTGAGCAATAACTCATAAGGATTCAGCTGTACATTTTTAATCTCTTGCCGTTTGTTCCAGACTGTATTTTTTTATGCCGGTGTGATTCTCATTCAGGACGCCTCCGGGCTCCTGCAGTTTTCAGTTTTCAAAAACAAATACGGAGGATATTATCTTTTTTTTTTTTTCTTACCAGTTAGCTTTTTTCAGACTTTTGAAGTAGAGCGCCGGAAGTGAGCGTGACATCCTGCCTGCACTGAGCCCCCCCCCCCCGGGCCCCCTCCCCCTTTTACTCTCTGACAGCAAATCAGGATTCGGTTTCAGCTCTGCAGTGACTGTTCCTCTTGCGCCTCCTCCCTGCTCCTCTCTACAGGAGAACTCTGACTGTCCCTTCTGCGCCTCCTCCCTACTCCTCTCTCCAGGAGAACTCTGACTGTCCCTTCTGCGCCTCCTCCTTGCTCCTCTCTCCAGGAGAACTCTGACTGTCCCTTCTGCGCCTCCTCCCTGCTCCTCCCCCCAGGAGAACTCTGACTGTTCCTCCCTGCTCTGCCTTACAGATTCCACCATCACAATAACCAGGAGATGTCATGTGTTTACCACACACACACGCATGCACACTAACACATTTATGAACACACACACACACACACACACACCACAGAGTTGTTGGTAGTGGTGTTTCCATGCTTTGGCCAGCAGGTGGCCCTGTAGGTCAGGCTGTGGTCCACGTGTCTGACAGGTCTCCATGCCGACAGTTACAATTCAGCAAGGCCTCGTTCTGCCTGTGCGCACATGCTGTCAGTGCCACGCCTTCCTGATGATGTCACAGGCTCCGCCCACACCTGAACTCCGCCTACTCCCTGAAAGAGCTCCTTGGCTCCGTAGACAAATTCACACTCTGTAAAGACAGACAGCTGACCAGCGTTCCCCCTAGCGCCTCAGGACAGTGTAGGTCATAGCTCTCACTTGCTCACACCCCCCAGCAAACTGATCGCCTGGCTCTCCTCTTTTTAACGGGCGTGAGCCCTTAAATCAGCAGCCTGGTGAATGGGTTTATATCAGGACACGCAGGCGCAGGGACAGTTTGGGGGAGAAGGGCTGTGGGCTTAGCCACCTGATCTAGAAGCACCCAAACTGAAACACGCGCGCACACGCACACACACTCGCACTCCCTCGCACACTCGCACTCACTCGCACACTCACACGCTCGCGGACACACACACACACTCGCACATGCTTGCTCACACACTTGCATGCATGCACATGCTTATGCACACACACTCAGTCGCAAGCGTGCACGCACACACACTCGTGCAACCACGCACTCTCTCACACACACACACACACACACACACACACACACAGCCCCTGTGAATAGCATGACTCTTAACTGTGAACACAGTTGTGTGACTCGGGAATCCCTCTCTAGTACCTCAGTAACAGATATTGAATGTACTCTCACGTCTTTTTTGTCCTTGTACAGTTTTTTAGATAGAGTTCTTTACTATACCGAAAAAAAAGAAATTCTTGGTGATAACGCTGACAAGTATCCCAAACCGAACAGAGTGCAGACTTTTACAAATGCAGAAAATACCGGGTGCTTTCACCCGCATGTTTCTTCTCTCTCTTTGAGAACTCAGGTCTCAGGCTTTTTGAAACGAATCCCTTTTTTTTTTTCTTCTTCGTCTTTTTTCTTCTGCCTCTGGTTGCTTTTGATGTTTGTCGTTTTTAAAAAAAATCATTTCGATCACATCTGTTTAAAGAAAGAAAAAGAAACAAAGAAACAAATACCCACAATGCCTTGCTCTCTGCGCCTCTCATCTCGTGCACTTCCTGTTGTGATTCTTGTCCCTTGTGCTCTGTGTTTAGCAGAATGTAGTTTTTTCATGGGGTGGGATGGAGGGGGCGGAGTTTGAGGGCACCTAGGGGGAGAAGAAAAGTGTGTTTAGGGTAGGACAGTGGGGAGGGAGGGGGTATTTAACAGGGGATGGGGTGAAAGGGTGCACAGATTAGTCCTCTCACAGTTCCGCTGTGACTGTGGAAGCAGTTTTGGAAGAGCAGGATTCAGGGCGTGGTTTCAGACTCCGCTCGTTTCTAAGTCAACCGTAACACCGCAACTCACATGTTTTATACCTGTGATTGTTCCCCCCCGTCCCCCCATCCCCCCGCCCCCCCCCCCCCGCTCAAGTTTTACTGGAATTTTTAAGATGGGTTAATGGAGGTTGAATGTTTCCGCGTCGGGCAAATGCATAAACTTATTTCAGTAATTTATGAGAGAATTAAAACAAAATGAAATCCAGATCTGCTGCATGGATTGGTGCAAGCCATAAAGGTTGTTTTTCTTTTGCGGAGGGGGGTGGGGGGTGGGGGGTGGGGGGTGGGGTGGGTATGTTTTTCTCTGTTCTTCACGTTTTGCAGGTAAAAGTGTTTAGGGCTGAATGCAGAAGTAGTTGTTGGCTTTTACCAGGGAAAGGCAATTGGCTGGATTCTTGATGACATCAGTGTCTTGGCTCCTCCCCCCTTTTTTGGTCCTCTCACAATGACAGTGTTGTGTTCATCTCCTGAGTCGAGCTCTGCCTGGCTGGGGGGGGGGGGGGGTCTCTGTAAGGGGGCTCAATCCTCTGTCCAAACATGTAGTTTAATTTTTACACCTTTTCACGAGTGAACGTAACTATCATAATCTGTTCTGGCGCTCTTTTAATTTCTCCTTTTGGTTCAGTATATCATTTGTTCGTTTTCCAGTATTTTGGATAGATAGGCTTAGTAGTGGTCTCTTGTCAGTAAAGTATTGGGTATAATGAAATCAGCAGTGCACCGTCTTGTGAACAGTTTATTTGAAATCATTTATTGCTTTATTTGGTTATTTTTTCGGCTGTGTAACATGTTGTACTGAAACATTTCGAAAAACCCGTTTGGTAAGCTAATGTCGTATTTTTATTCTGTAATTGTCGTTTTCAGATGCTGTGCTATAGCATTCAATTGTGGTCTGTATTTGCTCCATGGCAACATTAAGCTCCACTCACTGCCACCACACTCCCATCTGCTGGTGAGGGGTGGAACTGCGGTGGTTGGGCTCACAGCTGAGATGTCAGGCTGCAGTGGGGAAGGTATTCAGTGGCATGGTTTTACTGCACGGGGGGGGGGGGGGGTCATGTTTTCCTCAAATCTGTGTGAAAATACCACTCTGGCTGTTCAGGGGTGCCTAACATTTCAGCGAAAGAACTGGGATTTTCGGCTGTAGTTGTGATTACCTTCCACGTTTTTGGAGCGCCCTTGCTGGGGCGCTTGGGCGCTCCTGTGGGTAGGCCGTGGTGGGACTTCTTTGGACTGGACTGGTCATTCTGTCTTTCTCAGGGTTGGATCGTTCGCATATCCTACGGTTGGTCCGATGCGAAGTGCAGCCAGAACCCGCAGCGTCCGCTTGCTTTCCGGAACCTTCCCCCACTGCAGTCTCCTCCGTGGGGTTTTCCCAATGCCGAACAACACCAAAAGTGCTGATTAATATTCATGAGTTTATCGGTCGGTGTGAAAGTTCATTGAAATTGAGAAATGTGTTTTTACAACATGTGAACATGGTGTTTTCTCGTCTCATTTCGTTGTTTAAAAAAAAAATTATTGATTTCCGACAGACTGCAAAAAATGTGAAAAATTACAAAAAAAAGTTCCCTGTAACTAAGCTCTTAAGCTTTATTTTTGTTTTTTTTGTTTACTTTTTTATTAGAAACAATCATGTTTGTGATGGTAACTTCCGCTATAAAATATTTTAATAAAATCCTGAAGATGAACCGCATTGTTTCTCTTGCCCTCTTTACGGTTGCAGCACAAGGTGTTTGTCTTTTCTCAGCTGACCTTTGACCCTTGCTAGCCCTCGCCCGTGTCTGACTGGAGGACGGTCTGAAAGAAGGTGTGTTTTAGGACCCAGAGAAGCCGGTTTTCCCCTGAACCCGCCGAGCACTTTACGGCCGTCCCGGGGCACAGTGAAGGGGGGGGGGGGGGGGGGGAAATCAGACTTTAACGTTTCCAACCGACGAGGCCGTCCGGCGGGTTTACGAGAGGCTCGTGGGCGTGGCCCGGCTCCAACGGAACCACCCCGCACCGGGGGGGGCGCTGCTCGCCAACCCAAATCGTTCCCACATGACCGAGGGGCTTTGCAGCATGCACACTAACGCACTCCCCCCCCTCCGTCCGCTCACAAGCCGGGTTCTGTTCTCATCCCGGGGAAACCTCCTCTTATTGAGGAGGGGTGGGGAGGAGGGGAGGTGGGGGGGGGGGGGGCTCATGGGGGGTTGCGTTACTGCCCAAATGGAAAAACTTGCATCAAAACAAGGAGGCTGAACTGCAGGGAGTTTTTATCTCTTCGATTTTGTTGACCACGCCACAGAATGTTCTGGAATGGGTCTCGGAAAAGCACACATGGTTTCTGAAGCACCTGGGTCATCTTTAGTAGGTGGGTGTCGAGGGGGGGGGGGCTCTGGGGGTAGAGGGTTGTTCGGCTCCACGAGGAACAATAAAAGTGGATTGTCAGAAGGTCTGTAAACGTTTTAACGGGATCAAGGGAGGAAGTGGACAGGCTGTTTTAAGAGGGGGTGGGGGGGAGGGGGTGGGGGGGGATGTGGGTATCTCTCTGAAAACGTCTGGTTCGGTCTTCTGTGTTTGGCTCCAGACCTTTCCAGGAGCCCAGAGAGTAAATTCACTCGACGTGACGCACTTTCACGCACACGCTGATACCATAACTGAGTTACCGGTGCCATTTGGATTTCATAATGGTACAATGTGTAGCTGTGTATAATGGTGCAGAATGGGGATCAGGGATAGTGTTTTAGAATGGGCTACAGTGTGTGCATGGCTCAAGGATGCTAGTCTTTTATAATGGAGTACAGTGTGCAGCTCAGTGCTAATGGATGCTACTATTTTATAATGGAGTACAGTGTGCAGCTCAGTGCTAATGGATGCTACTATTTTATAATGGAGTACAGTGTGCAGCTCAGTGCTAATGGATGCTACTATTTTATAATGGAGTACAGTGTGCAGCTCAGTGCTAATGAATGCTACTATTTTATAATGGAGTACAGTGTGCAGCTCAGTGCTAATGGATGCTAGTCTTTTGTTATGGAGTACAGTGTGCAGCTCAGTGCTAATGGATGCTACTATTTTATAATGGAGTACAGTGTGTAGCTCAGTGCTAATGGATGCTACTATTTTATAATGGAGTACAGTGTGCAGCTCAGTGCTAATGGATGCTACTATTTTATAATGGAGTACAGTGTGCAGCTCAGTGCTAATGGATGCTACTATTTTATAATGGAGTACAGTGTGTAGCTCAGTGCTAATGGATGCTAGTCTTTTGTTATGGAGTACAGTGTGTAGCTCAGTGCTAATGGATGCTAGTCTTTTGTTATGGAGTACAGTGTGTAGCTCAGTGCTAATGGATGCTAGTCTTTTGTTATGGAGTACAGTGTGTAGCTCAGTGCTTGTCCTTTTTTGCTACGCTGTGGTGCTACACTGGTGCAGTACGGTCAGGTTGTATTACAGCGCTGCAGAAACCGGGCATCCTGATCAGTTTATATTTTTTCTCAACAGAAATAGTTAAATTGTAGTTCTCAGTGTTGGCTCATGGAATTTATACCAGTGAAATCAATTACGTGTACTCTATTCTAATAAAAAAAGGCATTCTGTTAGAGTTAATGTTACACTAAACATGTTGTTGCGTATTTATTCTCAACATCTGCCACGCATTTGGCGATGTCCGTTTGGTGGTATGTTATACAAATTATGATCCGTTTTTCAGTCCAGACCATTCGTATACAGCCCACCTGACTGAGCTGCTGACGTCGTCATCCCGTTTTGTGCGTATGTGAAGCGGTGTCGATTGCGGTCTCTGTACGGTCATCTGGTCGGCACACAGCCGTGTGCGAGGGAGAGTAGCTAATTATCAGGGGCGTGCTAGTCATTGCTACAAAGCGGTTTCTTTCTGTGTTTCTCTCTCATTTAATCACTTTTCTTGGAATTCTGTTGGATATGGGCCTACCTTCTCGTTAACTGTGCTCAATCTCCGGTCCGACTAGCGAGCTCATTTAGCCTTCCCAGTACAATGTCCCCCGGACTCGTCGCAATCCCTTATGAATGATATGTTAGCAAAAACTAAATGAAGCTAATGTTTAATCAACATCTAAAGTGCCCATACTTGTCTTAGATTGCGTGGGCCGAGCATTAAATTACCGATTGCGTGCGTGCGGTGCGTGAGATGTTTATGAATGGAGGAGCCGGTGCGGAGAGTTTGCGTGTACGTGCGCGCGCACATCTGTGTGTGTTTTTAATTAGAACCCGGCCGATTGTGCTCATGTGACCGCCGCATGCCCGCGAACTCTGCATAAGGCGAGGACGTGATGAGGCGGCGCAGGGACCCCTGGTGTGTCGGTGCAGGTGTGCCCTCGCCATCCCGCTAATGTGGGAAAACTAATGAGCTAACGAGGCTTAAGATTAATCACCGGGGGGACAGGGGGCTGCCTTTCCTCTAACCTACTTTCCAAGTGGAAAACAGAGAGGAATGGGCAGAGCCAGTAAGAAATACAAGGAGGCCAGTGAAAGAGAGGGATGGGGGAGGGAGAGAGGGAAAAGAGGGATGGGGTGGGGGAGGCAGGAAAAGAGAGAGGGATAGGGAGATAAAAGACAGATGGGGTGAGCGAGAAGGAAAGAGAAAAGGATAGGGGATGGAGAGAAACGAGAGGGATGGGAGAAGGAGAGAGGAAAAGAGAAAGTGCTAGGGGAAGGAGAGGGGAAAAGAGGGATGGGCAGGAAGAGTGGAAGACAAGGAAAGAAAGTTAGAGGGTGACTGAATAGGAGAGGAAGAAGGTGAGAGGGAGAGGAAGATTTCTTAATTTCTAAGCTTTTTTATTTTGTAATTAGTTCGAAGTGTAATTTCTGTATTACTTCTGGAACTTTATCAACCCCGAAAACTTTACAAAACAATAAACTAAAACTCAACAAAGAAACACTTTAAGGGAAAAAACAAAACAGAAACAGAAATAAATACAGCAATTAAGAAAATCAGAAGGGTTAAAAAAAAGTGTCTTAAATGTTTAATTTTGAGGGGGTGTCCAGCCAAGCCAGAGATTATTAATAAGCAGGATCATCTCTCTGTTTAATAAGCAGTATCCTCTCTGTCAGATACCACCGGATATCTCCGCAGAGACTGTCTTGGCTTAACTAAGCCCCCCCTTTCCCTTCCATCCCCCTCAAACTGCTACTTCCCCAAGAACACAGGCTGAAATTTTAGACCTACCCTTCTCCACTGTGGGGACTGAGGTGGGGGGGGGGGGGGGGGTTCGCTTGGTAAAATCCTTCTTACATTACTGAAATGTTCTGTTGCCATTCCATTAAAAATTTATACCGCTAGTTCCACGATAGGGGATGAATAACATAATTACGAAAACAACGTTATTTACCTTAGATAAACATTGGATCATGTGGCCCCCCCTCGTGGTCGTGTGGCCCCCCCCTAGCGTTTGTGGCCCTAAACAACCGCACAGACCGTTTATGCCACGGGCCGGCCCTGGATGTGGGTCTGTTTCTGAACGCATGGCGCCTAGCGTCGGGTGCCCAGGGTGTACGGCGTCCCCCACAGAGGACAGAGGCCTGGCACACATTCCGATCTCGTACAGGCGGGGGGGAATACTTTGCACATCGTTAATTCTGACCAGGGCTCTCGCTGCGTTACTGTACAGCAGTCCTTCCCGCAGCCGTAAAAACCCAATCCAAAACTGAGCGAGCCTGGAGTCTTAAACAAGCATCCGTGATGCGCAGCCATCGAACGCGTGTTCCTGATCCAGCCACTGCCCGCGGACTTAAGCTGAGATTCTTGCTGAGTGACAGAACATCTCTGACCAGAAAAAGACCGGTGGGGGGTGGGGGGATGGGGGGCGGTGTGGGGGAGAATTCAGACAGCCACTAGGAGCTGTCTCTCAGTCGCGGGTTGGGCGGAGGGCCAGCAGATTGGCAGCTGGCGCTCTCTCCTGCAGTTCCCCAAACAGCTACCGTCAGCAGCTGAGGTGGACTCCACGTCTTCTCTCTGGCTCAGAAACCTGGCAACCCCAAAATGCGAGGACTCCGTGTGTGTGTTTGTGTGTGTGTATTAAAGGGTTTGATCAGGACGTTCTGACCATGACGTGCACAGGCTGCTGATGGAATTGTACACACGCAGACACACACACAATCGCGCGCACACACACACACACTCGAGGTGCATTTCTCTGGTCTGTTTTGGTCCCTGGGGTCTGTGTGCTCATCCATCTCTCTGAGAGGCTGCTGTATAATCAGTGACAGACCAGAGAGGGCACTATCACCAAAAAAACCCCCTGCAACCTGCTCCTCAAGCCAGTGATGTCATCAGGAATTACAGCAGTCTCAGGTAAAGGGGGGGGGGGTGTCTCCAGGTGTCCTTCGAGAAAGTACACACTTCATTCTCTAAGTGTGTATTTTCCTCCCTAAGGGTGTTCTTCTCTATCTCAGTGTGCACTTTTCTCTGTCAGTGCAAACTTCTCTCCCTAAGTGTGCACTTCTGTAAGGATGCACATCCTTCCCTAAGTGTGCACTTCTGTAAGTATGCACATCCTTCCCTAAGTGTGCACTTTTCTCTCTGGGTGCGAGTGCTGCTCAGCCGTTCAGAGCCAGGCGGAAAACCCGCTGTCTGTTCAGCGAGAGCTTCTCAGGGACTTCTGGGAAAGCCCAGTCAGGGAGAGCGTTTCTGAGTGTGTGTTTCTCTGTGTTTGTGCTGGTGTGGCTGTGTGTGTGTGTGTGTGTGTGTGTGTGTGTGTGTTATAAAGTCAGAGTGAAAGGGAGGTAAAGGGAAGTGGGGGCAGAAGGGCTGTGCATGGCTTTCCCATACATGGAGAGGTGGGGGAGACGGAGGGAGAAAGGGAGGGAGAGAGAGAGAGAGCAGAGAGGGAAAGAGGTGGGGAAAAGAGGGGAGAGCAGTGGAGGTTGGATAAGGGAGGGAGAGAGAGAAAGAGGGAGCGATAGGGAGAAGGAGAGACAGAGAGAGGGAGGGAGAGAGAGACAGAGAGCCAAGGAAGATCTGTGGTCCTGCAGACAGACAGGTTGTGTGAGGCACAGGGAGAGAGAGATCCTGAGAGAACGAGTGAAATTCGGAACCCGGCATCAAGCTGCTGTGAGTCCTCCCACCCCTCTCGCCTCTCCGCTGTCCCGCTCAGGTAAGGCACAGCGCCCCTCTGCATGCTGGGTTCGGGGCGCTGCTGGAACGGGGTCGCCCCGGTGGCACTGCATCCCGGGTCCAGGATCGGATGTGGAGACTCTTTACCGCTTTACCGCTAACTTCCCTCTGACCGCGCGGCTGCCGAACTCCGCCGTACCCTTAGAGACCGGCACTCTCTCGTCCTGAGTGATTTAGCATGTGCACCTTTACTCCAGCTGACCTTGTTTCATTCCCCTTTCTCTCTCTCTCTCTCTCACTCGCTTTCTCACTCTCTCTCTCACACGCTCTCACTCTCACTCGCTTTCTCACTCTCTCTCACACTCTCACTTTTTCTTCCTCTTTCTCTCCCTCTCTCTCACTCTCTTCCACTCTCTCTCCCCCCTCTGTCTCTCTCTTTCTCTCTCACTCTCTCTCCCTCTCTTCCCTTCTCTCTCTCTCCCTCTCTCCCCCCCTCCCCCTCTCTCTCCTCCGTGCTGTGGTTTTGGGCTGAGCGTGCTGCTGAAAGGAGAGACTGTTGACCTTGTTTCTGAAACGCGTGGGCTTTGGTGCCACTGGGGACAGCGCTGTAATCGCAGAGCCCCCCCCCTGGTTTTAGTGCGGTTTTGGTGGGTGGGACGGGTAGCGGCACCCTTCCTCTCTCTAGGGAGCGGGTCCCGGAGAGAAGGCGAAGGGTCTCTTGTTAATACGGTGGGTGGAGGGTCACCGGGGGGGGGGGGGGGTAAACGTGTTGACAGGTGTGGCAGGGGGGAAGGGGGGGTCACCGCTCGACCTGTCTCCCTGGAAGCAGCACAGCGATGTGCCGACAGGGCGTTTTTGCGTCTCTACGCACATTTAAATTCGCAATGCATTCTGGGTGACTGGGTAACCCAGACTCACTTCACACCGCACGTTTTCAAATTTCACTTCTTGATCCTCAAAATATTTCGCTGGGCCGATGATTCATCCCTCGAACCCTCTGTTGTTCAAATAAAGCACCATCACGTGACTCTGGGTTTTGTGGCGCAGCCAACGTTTGGCCGTTAGTAGTCTGTGCCCTGGACGTTCGGTTGTCTGTGTTCTTTTGCGTCTGTCATTGATACTCGCTGACATCATCCTTGGCGAAGTGCAGCAGAGATGCAGACAAACAGGCAGATGGACAGGATGGAAAAAAAGAAAAAAAAAGTTCTCTGAGTGGTTTACTGCTTTTCCGGATGTTTCGGGGGTGATGGAATGGGTCTGTGAACACCGATCAAACGGTCGAGGAACAGACGGTGGCCATGGCCCGCTGCCGGACGTCTGAACGTCTGACATACCTCCCTGGCATACGTCCTTCACGCCAATTTAAAAGATTCATATTTTGTAACATATTTTGTAACTTTTCCAGTGCGCAGATTTATGTCCCATATCCCTCAGGCCTAGAGTAGCTATTTTTGCCTGAAGACCTCTGGGAGGCCATACACATTTTTACTCCATGATGATGGTCTTGTTGACTGCAGAGAATGTCCGCACGTGTTGTTGGGGCCCTGTATGAAGACCTCTGTGTAATTTCCCGAAACCCCAAACGCCCCCCCCCCCAACCATCTCACCACCCGCTTACAGTTACCTTAGAAACTTTAACAGCTCTCCATAAAAATGCCTTGAGTACAGGAACTAAGGGCCTTTGATCTCCACAGGTTGGGCCGTGCGAGTCCCTTTGTAAGGTAGGAAGGTAGGGATGGAGGCTCAATGCAGCGGCCCTGCCCACCCGCCGGTTTGGAAAGACGCCTTTGAATGATGCTGTCTGCCCCCCCCCCCCACCCCCCCCCCCCCCCCACTCACCAGCAGTGGTCCCGTCTCCCACCTCTCGCCCATTCTCAAAATAGCCCGTCCCAAACTGCTCCAGCCGAGCGGTTATTTTGACGCTCTTGGCCTCCGTGGACGGGCCGGTAAATCTCACGGCCGGACGGCGGGAACCAGACGGGGGGGGGGGGGGGGGGCGGTTTTGGGATCCAGGGCGGAGTGATTTATGCCGTGCTCGAGACTCCTGCTTTATTTTCTCCCGGAGTGCAATAAAAGGAGCCCAACACCACGCCACCCCCATAAACCCTCGTCCGCGGGCCCCCGCTCAGCACCTGAGTCAGCATTCCCACCGGGGGGGGGGTTTTACCACGTTAGATGACTGATATAAATCTTTTTTAATTTTTAATTTTTATTTTTTGCACAGACCACTGATGTCTTAGATGAAGTAACAGTTATGTTTATCATTCAGCATAATTTATCCATGCAACCTCTCTGTGTCTCTCTGTATGAATATATACACACACATATGTTTGTGATATATGAGTATTAGTAATCTAACATTCCAGAGTGAGGCCTGGACCCAGCAGCATTTAACAGGAGCAGGGAAGTGTGTTGCTCTTTTTCCTGGGTTACTGTGCAATAAAATGAGCATTTATGCTGAGGATCTCAGGTTAATGAGACTAAAGTAAAGCCAAAGAAAATGTCTGTTTCTTTTACTGCTGTTAACTGCAGAGGTTTTGTATATTTTTATCCTTCTTCCCAGAGAGAAAATGGGTTAAGAAGGCGAATGTTAGTGGTAATGTGTTGAGGTTAGTGTTTCCCTTGGAATGACATTTCTTTATGTCTTTTTTCCAAGAGTACCGTGTCGCAGGATTTATGTGTTCATGTGTTTAAACAATTCTCCCTTAATGATGGGTGTTGATTGCACTGCTGTATTTCATGTGGGCAGGTGGGTAACCATGCCAACAGTAACAGGTCGTTTTGGGGGCCTTCCCTTCTCTCTTGCTACCTGTTCACCCCCTGAAATCCTGAACTGACCTGAATCGATCAGTTGTTTGGGGGGGGGGGGGGGATCAGGTTGCCAGGGCAACGAGAAACATTCCCTCACCTTGTGTTTCCGCAGATGATGTCATCGGAGCTCCTCTCTCCTGGTTGGCTGCAGCAGCTGCTGCTGGTGCTGCTGAAGCTCACCGCGTCGTGCGCGGGTCCCACGAGGCCAGCCAATGGGACGGCCTGCCCGACGCGAGAGCCCGCCTCTTACATCCTGGTGTTCACGGGCCACTGGAGCCCCCAGACCTTCCCGAAACAGTACCCCCTGTTCCGGCCCCCTGCACAGTGGTCCAAGCTCATAGGTGAGGGTCACCTGCAGAACGGACGAGAGGAGAGCAGGGGGAACGAGAGGCTCTGCTAGTCATCCTATTGTCCAATACGATTTTATGAAATGCGCTTTTTCTGCTTCTTATGCAGCGTTGCCAATACTGGCTGAAATGATGATACTGCTGTGACACCACAAATATTTCTCTTCTGTGCAGTCAAAAGCAAATGAACTGAAAGGTTGAGTGGGAGAGAGAGAGAGAGAAGGAGAGAGAGAGAGAGAGAGAGACTGAGACTGTGTTGGTGATGCAGTGCTATATCTGAAGTGAAATGTTTCCTCCTGTCTCGTTTCTCTGAGAGAGAGAAAGTGTGTCTGACCCCTGGTGAGCCAGACATTACCCCCCCCAGCACTCAGCCCGCTGGCACCCGGGGTCCAGCGCTTTCCGAAAACCTCCAGCCGTCTTACCGACGTGTCCCCTCTTCCCCTGCAAACCTCGGGCTGAACCGCCGGGA
Source organism: Anguilla pacifica (assembly GCA_039654925.1). NCBI lineage: Eukaryota > Metazoa > Chordata > Actinopteri > Anguilliformes > Anguillidae > Anguilla > Anguilla pacifica. The sequence continues at coordinate 5,798,595 of CM077286.1, forward strand.
CGGGGGGGGGGGGGTGGGGGGGGCGGGGCGGGGGGGGTCATGCTGACTAGGAAAGCAGCAGGCGCAGTCATTGTGGGCTGCAGCTTAAGTGCATCCAGATGAAGACCAGGAGTCCTGCAGGCTCTCAACCCTCAGCACTTAGAGAGGGGGAGGGGCAGGAGCCGGGGGGCGGGGTCAGATCCCTTGGCTCCGCCCCACATCCAGCCTTGACAGAGGGCAGATGCCTCTGCACCAGAACTGAGTGAAACTGTGCTTTGGCTCCACAAATGTTATTCTTCCGTACCAGTAAAGGGAACTGAAAGGTTGAGAGGGACAGAGAGAGAGAGAGAGAGAGGGGGAGAAAGGGAGAGAGAGAGGAAGAGAGAGAAAAAGGGCCAGAGGGAAAGAGTGAAGGAGAGTTCACAAATGAGGGAGAGAGATGGGGAAACGGAGAAAGGCGAGTTTAGGGTGGGGGTGGAGTCAGATCTCTTAGCTCCGCCCTTCCTCCAGCTGTGATGAAGAACAGATGCCTACGCACCAGACCACGGCCCTGTCTACACGCTGCGCCGTTCGCTTTCCAAACAGACCCCCTCCCCCCCTTTCTCCCCTTCCCCCGCCCCCCCTCCCACGGGACCGTGAGGTCACCGTTATTTTGGGGTGCTCCTCCGTGCAGACCGAGGCAGGGGCATGCGGGTGGGGTGGGGTGGGGTGCGGGACACCCTCTGACGCCCTCTCACACGGAAGGGTCTCCCTCAAAGATGATGAAGGTGAAGATGCTCTCGCACGGTATCGGCTCAGGAGGAAGCACGGCTGAGTGTGTGTGAAGCACAGCGGCCATGAGTTAGCCCGAGAGCAGCTATGTCATAGAAATGGAATTCTGGGATATTCCACTGAACAGAGAGGGAAGCAGTAGGCGGAGCCGCCAGCAGAATCTTTCTCTGCTTCAGGGGAAAAGCCAAACAGACAGGCAGCTTTGCAGCGACGTCAGAGGCTAGGAAATAGGAAACCACATTTTCTTAAACTTGTTTGTTTCTGGTGCGGATTTGCTTGCTTGTGTGGTGACGCGGCGTATCAAAGGACGTCAAAAGTTGAGAAAACTGAGAGACGAAGTGGGAACTGAGAGCAGACGTTAGCCTCCGTGTCGCTACGCTTCACTGACCCCGCCCGTCTGCTTGCTCTCCACAGCGGTGACCCACAGCGCGCAGTTCCGGCTCTGGCAGGAGGGGGCGCTGGCGAGCGCGGGGGTGCAGAGCTTCGCGGAGCGGGGGGTGACGGTGGGTCTGATGAAGGAGGCGCGGGAGGGCCGGAAGAGGCGGGCAGTGGGGGCCATGTACCGAACCGCCGGCGTCCCCACCGGGATCGGGCACAGCTCCACAGAGCTCCAGCTGCTGCCCCGGAACCCCCTGGTGAGTGGCGCGCCCTGCTGGATGGCCATGAGTACTGCAACGGATTTTTCCCGAATGGTTTTCCCAGGCTGAAATGCCGTGCGCTGTAAATATACTTTATGCCAGATATTGATATGATATGTTTACAGCGCGGCTGCCCAGCCCTGTTCCTGGAGATCTACCATCCTGTAGCTTTCCATTTCAACCCTAATTTGGCACGCTCCTGCTAATTGTCAACTCAATGAGATCTCTGGCTGTTGAATGAGGTGTGCTTTGTTTGAATTAGAACGAAAACATACAGGATGGTAGATCTTCAGAAACAGTACTGGGCAGCCAACATATCGTGTATATATATATCTAAATATATAACTGCAATATATTCTAAAACTAAAATTATTTGTGAATGTTTCTTAATATATGAAGGTGAACGTATAGTATTTCACAGCAGTGTAATATATAGCGACATATTAAAGTGCCAGCAATGTGCTAATTTGGCCACACATTGCGAAGAGTTGCCATATCCTGAAAGCACTTTTTATTCTGCAGTATATTGTCCTCCTGCAGCCCATCCACTGAGCTGCTCCCGTCTCTCCTGTTGAACTGTACTCAGGGGGAGAGACTCAGCTGTGTTTCTGCAGGGTGGGGGGGGGGGGGGGGGGCGGGGGGGATTATGGTGTCATTACTGGGAATCCTGCTGGACAGAACTGGGGCGGACGAGCGGAGTGGCTCTCCAGTAAGAGCCTGCCCGGGTGGCACACGCACTCCGGATGCCTTCGTGCCCTGGATTTGCAGAGATGTGGGTGTAGCCTGGTTTGTTTTTATAGCTGTCTGGAATCCGGGGGAGGGGGGGGGGGCACAGAGAGGTATATATATACAGGTGTATTTAAGAGTGTGAACAGCACAGCACAAAGAAACATGAGTGTTGACTGTCTTTATCTCGAAACATCTGTTGCATATGCTATACACATGACACACACACACACACACACACACACACACACACTGTCTTGCTAAATGATCGGTGAGTTACACAGTCAGTGGCGTGAGCTGAGCGCCTCAGACGACAGAAACACATGTTTATATCAGCTTCCTGACGCAATGGTCTGTGGGGATTTTTTTCTGCTCCTGTGGCTGATGTTTGAAACTTAAGCAAGCTAAGATTTATGAGTGTGTGCGTGTGCGTGTATGTGCGTGTGTGTGAGTGTGTGCGTGTGGTGTGTGTGTGTGTGCGCGTGTGTGTGTGCGTGTGTGAGTATGTGTGTGTGCATGTGTGTGCATGTGTGTGCGTGTGTGTGCGTGTGTGCGTGTGTGCGTGTGTGTGTGAGTGTGTGTGTGTATGTGTGCATGTGTGTGTGTGTGTGTGTGTGCATGTGTGCGTGTGAGTGTGTGTGTGTGTGTGTGTGTGTGGTGTGTGTGTGTGCATGTGTGTGTGTGTGTGCGTGTGTGAGTATGTGTGTGTGTGTGTGCGTGTGTGTGCGTGTGTGAGTATGTGTGTGTGCGCGCGTGTGTGTGCGTGTGTGAGTATGTGTGTGTGCATGTGTGAGTATGTGTGTGTGTGTGTGCGTCTGTGTGTGTGTGTGTGTGTGTGTGTGTGTGTGTGAGTATGTGTGTGTGTGTACATGTGTGTGTGTGTGTGCGTGTGTGAGTATGTGTGTGTGTGCGTGTGGTGTGTGTGTGTGCATGTGTGTGTGTGTGTGCGTGTGGTGTGTGTGTGTGTGTGTGTGAGTGTGTGTGTGCGTGTGTGTGAGTTCTGAGTGTTTGATGTGGGCGCACATCCGGTGCTCCTGTGGTCTGTTGACGTTCCGTGGGCCCAGAATGTGGAGCGATGCCGTCGCTCTCTGCTCCAGATCTGCTGGAATGGAAATAGCAGGAGAGATTCCTGGAATAAAAACACCGCAGAGGGAAGGAGACGAGGGCGAGGAGGGAAGAGGAGGACGCGAGAGAGGGAGCAGAGAGGAGAGAATCCAGGCCGTCGCCCAGCGATCTTTTTAACATCGTGCTTCCGGAGCAGGGCTCTGGCACCGAAGTGTGCCGGTCTGCCGATGAACACCACAGCAGACTTTTCGGGTTTTACTTAACACTCCGTCTCCGGGGAGGTGAGCTCTGACACTGACACTGACACTGGCCCCGCCCATTTCCTCCTGAGACTCCGCCCCTCTCAGACTCCCCCAGACTCCCCCAGCCTCCGCCTCCAAGCGCTCTTTGATGTTTTTTTTTTGTTTTGTTTTGTTTTTCTGAACCCCCGCCATCCTGTACACTGGGGGCCCAGATGGAGTGACCTCACAGGGGGGCTTCCAGGATGATGTCACAGGAAACGTCTGTCAGAACGCAACAGCATTGGGCTTCAGCCCGCTCGCTGTGCGCGAGCGCGCCGCCGGGCTCGGCTCCTGGACGCGGCTTCCAGCTGTGCTAAACCCCCGCGGGATGGTCGCCAGGAAACGAAAGCTGGGAAAGCGATTGGTTGGGAAGGTCGATGACACAACGGCGGCATCTGGGTCATTCCCACTCAGCACTTTCACCAGAAATCATTCTCAGACGCCAATCAACAGTTTCCTGAAGCTGTCGTTTAACCAGACCTACACGTTTTTCATGATAACTATGAAGTGAAATGCCGGCTTTTAATCCAAAATGGACGCACCCGCCCTCTGTCGTACGAGTTGAAACATTAAGGGGAATTCACCATTGCTAACGCCAGCTGTGTTTGATTATCGTAGTGACTCATTTGTGAACGCAGGTTTCTTTCACAAGCATCTTTACTGGGAGGCACAAGTACCGCGTACAACGGGAACGAGCCTGAAAAAGCACAAGCACCCCGCACATCCCGTTTTTACATTAGGGAGGGGAAACTGGGGCACAGCTGCCCCACATCCCACCCCCACCCTCCCGTTATAGGTAACAAATAACCCACTGTACCTTTTTGTACCTTATCGGACTTGTGCTCTGTACATGTTCCAGGGACCTTCAGTATGCACTTATTGTACGTCCCTTTGGATAAAAGCGTCTGTCAAATAAATGTAATGTAACGTGTAATATAATGAAATGTAATGTAATAAGAAGTGAGTGCAGGGTTCTGTCCCTGGTTGGGGCTTATCTGACAGCTGATTGGCTGCATAGCAAATGTGATAGCTGATTGGCTGCAGAGTACATTTGATCGCTGATTGGCTGCAGAGTACCTGCTGACGCGTTTGCCCGTTTCCTTGCAGCTGTCTCTGATGGTGAGGATAATCCCCAGCCCTGATTGGTTCGTTGGGGTGGACAGCCTCAACCTGTGCAAAGGGGGCCAGTGGCAGGAGGAGGTGACCTTTGACCTCCACCCATTCGACGCGGGGACGGACAGCGGCTTCACCTTCTCCTCCCCAAACTACCCCACCGTGCCGCCCGAGAACATCACACAGGTACGCCACACCTGCGCCGATCCACACTCACCGACCACAGCCCATTCCCACAACATTAAATCTGCCAGGTTCATTCAATTCAAATCAGCTGGCTGAGTTCATGGATTGGAGAAACACATGACATGACTTTTATTGTCTGATCCCTGGATTTTCCACCTCTGGAACCAATCATATGCTAGTCCTGAACAAAACAACCAATCACACTCCTGTCCTGACTCCAGGAAGTGACATCAGCTCTGTGACAGCAGCACGCATTCATGTCATCCAGCACTTTTCTCTCTTTCTTTCAGATCACCTCACAGAACCCCAACCATCCGGCGAACTCCTTCTTCTACCCCCGTCTACAAGAGCTCCCCCCGCTGGCCACGATTAGGCTCCTGCGCCAGACCCGAAGCTCCACCCACCAAAACACACTGTCCAATCACATCCTGCCTCATCTCAACACGCCGCAGCGATTCTCAGGTGAGGAGTGAAATGCTTCCTGAGGGGTCAAATGTCACAAGAACATCACATCAGTCTCTCCAGGGGAGGCAATGGTATTTTTATTTGCATGATACTGCATTTCTGAACATTGAGTCAGCTGTGCTATTTTTATACATTTTGGGTGTTTTTTTAGAGAGCGTGCATGTATGAGAGCGAGAGTGTGTGATTATGTATGAGGGTGTGTGTGCATGTACAAAAATGTGTGTCCATGTGTAAGTGTGTGTGCATATGTGTATATACGTGTGTGTGTGTGTGTGCATGTATGAGTGTGAGAGTTTATGTGAGTGTATGTGAGTGAGTGTGTGCATGTGTGAGAGTGTGTGTGTGTGTGTGTGCATGTGTGTGTGAGTGTGTGTGTCTGTGTGTCTATGTGTGTGCATGTAAGCGTGTGTGTGTGTGTGTCTGTGTTTGTGCATGTGAGTGCGTGTGTGCATGTGAGTGTGTGTGTGTGTGTCTGTATGTGTGCATGTAAGCGTGTGTGTGTGTGTCTGTGTTTGTGCATGTGAGTGTATGTGTCTGTGTGTGTGCATGTGTTAGAGTGTGTGTGTGTGTGTGTGTCTCACTGAGCTCTGTGCATCCTGCAGAAACCCCGCTGGACTGTGAGGTGTCTCTCTGGTCGTCCTGGGGTCTCTGTCTGGGACCCTGCGGCAAGGAGGGGGTCCGGTACCGTACCCGCTACATCCTGCTGCGCCCCTCCAACAGCGGCACCCCCTGTCCCGAGCTGGAGGAGCAGGCTGAGTGCAGCCCGGCCCAGTGCCCCAAACAGCACTGAGACTGCCCCCGGCCCCTGCCCCCAGGCCCTGCCCCCGCCTCTGACCTCTCCCCCGCCCCGCCCTCAACCCTGCGACCGCCTCTGCGTCCGCCATTGCCCCCACACCCGCCCCTGCCCCGCCCTCGCCCCCTGCTTTCACCCTTGCCCCCGACCCCACCTTTATTCCCCCCGCCCCTAACAAAACCCCTGCCCCTGCCCCCTGCTATTGAGTATACACTCACAGGGCACTTCATTAGGTACACCTGGTCAACTGCAAACTGCACCCGTTAACACAAATATCTAATCAGCCAATCATGTGGCAGAAACTCAATGCATTTAGGCATGTAGACATGGTCAAGACGATCTGCTGAAGTTCAAACCGAGCATCAGAATGGGGAAGAAAGGTGATTTAAGTGACTTCGAATGTGGCATGGTTGTTGGTGCCAGACGGGCTGGTTTGAGTATTTCATGAACTGCTGATCTACTGGGATTTTCACGCACAACCATCTCTAGGGTTTACAGAGAATGGTCCGAAAAAGAGAAAATATCCAGGGAGTGGCAGCTCTCTGGGCGAAAATGCCTTGTTGATGCCAGAGGTCAGAGGAAAATGGCCAGACTGGTTCGAGCTGATAGAAAGGCAACAGTAACTCAAATAACCACTCCTTACAACCAAGGTATGCAGAAGAGCATCTCTGAACGCACAACATGTCAAACCTTGAAGTTGATGGGCTACAGCAGCAGAAGACCAACCCGGAACTAGCAAGGTGTACCTAATAAAGTGGCCGGTGAGTGTACAAGTTGTACACAACTTGTTTGCCCCTTGTACGCTCAATAGTAGGCACATGCGCTGATTTGGACACCGCCGTGTTGTTCACTCCCCGCTCCCTGTCCCCACTGGCCCCTCCCCCTACTCAGTGTGCCACAAGCCACATCATCTCTCTGATATTCAGGACATTGCAGACGTTCAGATGCATAAATCTTCCCTTGGACATGCAGACAGGCATGCGTGTCCGTGTACACACACCCCAATGATTCTGCCACGACACTTTGAGTGACACGCACACCAAACTGTATGAGTGATGGCGCATTAACAGTTCAAGGTTCCAACGTCGTATACCAGGAAAGAACACATGCAAACCCTTTACAGCCGTAGAGCTAGACGGAGATTTAATTTTGGGCTGGTTCCCCTGATTCTAAGTCCTCTAAAAAAAAACAGGCGATTTAAAAAAATAAAAATTTCACAGTCTGCATTACAGAATATCCCTGAAAGCTACTGTTACACGGAGACACGGACGGGAGGGTATATTGAGCGATGATGTCACAGCATTAGAAATGCATTCATCAGCGATTACACACTGTCATTGGAAGCGCACGGTCTCAGACTCGAACGCTATGTAATTACACCATTCCTCCACCAAATCCATCCGTCACCAAAATGTCTGTCAGAATTACGCAGTGAAGCCTTGGTAAACCGCTGCCCCCTCTCACCAGAACAATTTTACCATTACAGTATTTATACGTTAAATTACAGGACATATTAAATGTATTTCATTTCTGTTTCCTGTTTTAAAAAACAAATCTTATTTGTATATATGTTTTTATTTTATCTTGTGTAGCTCACAAATAAATATTGAGCTGATTTCTGTAAATATCAAGTCTGGACATGTTTGTTACTTTTGGAAGTACAACTTGACTAAGGTTGAACTACGAGATTTTGTGCACAAGTTTTTGTTACTGAGGTAAGTGCGCCCTCTTGTGGTTAGTTCTTAAGATTGAATTATTCTATAAACACTGAAGACGCTCCGACTACAGAAGCCTGTGTAAAAAGGAAAAATAACATTTCTTTCAGAACTATATTGGCACACGTTTTGCCCCTGAACCAGATTAAATTGTAAAATTGTAAAATATATTTTTAAAAATCAGGAACACTCATTTCGATCACTTATCGATTTTTTAAACAGATTTTGAATTTATGAAAACAATAAATAATTATTTGATCAGGCAATGTGGTTAACAATGATAACATTGCCATTAGAATGAACTGTCTTTCATTGAAACTGAAGTTCTACAAGCAGAGAGTGGCTACCTAAAGCAACACAGACCAGGACAAATTCAGAAATATCATGAATGCTGTAACCAGTTTTGGGCAAATATAACTAAAGCATTTAGCTTTGAATCTGGATTATTTTAAAAGGCAAAATAGTGCCATTTTCCTTTTAATATATTTATGAGGGGTCATAGGAGACCAAGAACCACATGAGTCAATTTCAGCAGAGGAAAACAAACATTTGTAAGTACATTTACACACATACATATTTTTTATTATTCAGAAGGGTAGAAAGCAGAGAGGGTAACAGACAGAGAAGGTGTCACAGATCAGAGGGTGCCATGCTGCCGGGGATGCAGTCAGGACAGCAGAACCTTTAGCCGTCTTCTAACACAGACTGAAGACCCACCGTTTCCAGACTAAATCCTCCTCCCCCCTCCCATCCCCACCTCTGAAATCTCCCACCTTTTGTGCTCAACTGGTTTTATGTTTTTTAAATTTATTTATTTTTTATAATATGGATTTTGTTTATATCAGGCATTGTTATAGATGCAGTCTTTACATGTTCAGAATTAGTACTTTGGCTCTTGGTTAGCATAGTTCATTTGCACTTGTGTTTTAGTGAAATTGAATCTTTACTTGCTGGTCCAAGTCTGACACTATTACCCATGTTAATCAGGTAGCTCCACTTGTATTTCTCTTAATACTGTAAGTTGCGCTGGATAAGAGCATCTATTGAATGGATGCAATGTGCGGTAATGCAGTGTGATATAATGTATCGAAGTGGTGAGCTTTCGCACCAGTGTGGTGAGCTTTCGCACCAGTGTGGTGAGCTTTCGCACCAGTGTGGTGAGTAGGAGCAGCTCTACAGTGTGTTTGCTTCTGCTTCGTACATCTCAGTTCTTACATCCAAGAAAACAGCCGTTTCCTAAAATGAAACAGTTTTGTTAGGATTTGTGTAATAATGGTGTAAAAATGATTCCTAAAGACCCACATGGCTTCATCTCTTTTAAAACTTTTAGTATTCTTTGACGTGTTATTTATGTTCTACTAAAATGGAGCTAACCTTGCATTCATAGCTAGCTAAAATATTTTTTTCAACATGTTGTCTAGCTCATAGCTATGATTAAAATCCTGTTAGCACTGTCTCTGGTCAGAGGTCATCTGGGGTGACACTCAATTGGGGACGACCAATCATCTCCCGGGTAGGGAGGGTCCCAGTCAGCACTGTTTCCCCTGTCTCAACAAAAGGCCTTCTCCGATTGGCCATGCACATGCAGTCCACCTGTGCCACGTGAGGAAAAAGTGCAGATCTCCAGAAGATAGGGTGTTTGCCGATTAAATTTTAAAAACCGCGTAGGCTACTCATCTATCAACTTTTTTTGTCAAAAAAATAAATAAAAATAAATTAACATTACCGCAGGTTGGTGTATTTGAAAACAAAATGGCCACATGATGCGCAGCTAAGTGCAATACCTTCACAGTCCACTACATGGCGCAAAACAAATTGAGGCGCTAGCTACGTTTCGATGTTGGGTTTTGTGCGATTTGGTGGATGACCGCCAGGAGTCGCTGTTTTTAGTTTACGTACACGCCGAGGATTTGAACTCCGCAGCACAAGAGAGCGCTTGATTGTTGTGCGAGTAAATGGCGGACAGAGCGGGGTTGTTAGATTGTGAACAATAACACGGCAAAGCTGCGATTTTTGTGAGGTGATCGGGCTAAGTGTCCCCACGGCACCTCGCACGGGGGGCAATCCGGTACACGCACGGCACAGTAGGGCTCGCGGAGGCTTGTTTTGTTAGTAGCTACGGCCCTTGTAAGTGCATTGGAGTTCCCAGTCAGGAAGTTGGTCTTCGGGCTGGGTAATTATGGGAGACTCTCTGGGTCTGGTTGGAAAGAGGTTGCTGCTTCTCTTTCGCGACGGGGGCTCCTCTGCAGGACCCGAACAGGAGCAGGCCGTCTGGACGCGCAGCTGGGTCCGAGGGACGGTCCGGGCGGTCAGCGTGATTGGGTTGGCCAGTCCCGGGGTAGAGGTGAGCGGCGAAGAGGGAACAACAACAGCAACAGCAGCAGCGGGGCTGACGGTCAGTGTTTACGCATGGATGCATGGATATGCAGATCATAACAATAGCCGTTTTCCAATGCACAATCAATGCGAAATCGGCGGTTTAAAAAATAACACGAAGTAGCTCAAGATAACTGCATTAGAATGATATGCGGCGGGATCGATGCGCTATGAAACGGTGCCGTCTTTGTGTTGTAAATCTGCCTTTTTGCAGCTACTACAGACCGTGGCTTCGGGCCCGAGATATTACTCGCGAAAAAAGGAAAATCGCACAACTCACCCGCTATAGTTTTGACAGGCAAACCGATACAAACTAAAGTATTGTATTTTGTGATATTTAGCATTGGAGCTAATTGAGTTATAGTGTCTACTTTGGTTTGAATATGATCTCATATCACGTCAGGTCAGTTGGTCTCATGCTAGCCGGCCAGCTAGGAGGCTGGCTAATCATAAACACCACAGTTTACTGCTGGTGCTGTTTTTGGTGTGCTTTGCATATCTAGATAACTACTTACTGGAAAAAATGAAAGAAAAAAAAACAGCAGAAAAGAGTTGATTGGCAATGAAATATTTAGCACATGAAAGTGTACATGTAAAGAGAATTTTACATTAATTAGTTAATAATGTTAAATGTAAAAAATCGCGGGTAGCGTCGTCTTCATACATGTTTGCATACATGCATGTTGCAAATAATCCATGTTTCCTAAACAGCTGCGAATCCGCCTTAATTCATAATAGTTTTCATAGATTTGAATTCTGTTTGTATCCCCTCTAAACAGTAATCTGGTTTGTACAATATGTCAAATAGTAAAATTTACGTGTTGTTTTTCTGTGTAATTTAACAGATTTTTTAAATTTAACGGTTTTTTTTAAATACAGTGGGGTCTCAATTTTTAATTTTGTCTGCGTGTCCCGTGAGGAATGAGCTTTCTTCCATGTGAGTCTTCCATATGCAGCTGCGTTCTCGATGAAGACCAGCGAATGGATGGACTTATCGCTCTTTGCAGAAAGCCTGTCCTGGTGTGAACGCGCCTGCAAGCGGAGCGGGATCTAGCATTCAACCCGTGTGCACAGAGCTGACTGTTCGTACGAGGCTCGCGTTCGTTCCGGCAGCGTGCAGGACTAGGTTGTGAATTTCGGACAGTGCCTTCCACTCCATGCCGTCGACAAGAAGCCGATTACTCGAGATTTAAGCGCCCCCTCTCCTGGACGGTTGTGGGGAGGTGGAAGCGCTCCAGATCTTTGGGTTCAAATTCCGATTCAGCCTCAGCTTCTGTCTGTTTGTGGGGGTGGGGGTGGGGGTGGGGAGTGTCGTTGGATGTCTGCAGTGTTGAGTGTGTTAAGTTTCCAGGACTTCTGTGCCCTGTGTCTATTGGCCAGAAGTGGACCTCAATGTAGAATCATCTGACCCATATGGTCTGTTACTTTTGTCCGTCTGTCTGTCAAACTTTCTCCCCATGCTTTCTCTCTCTCCCTTTTCTCCTCCCCCCCCCCCCTTTTTTTTGGAGAGCCGTGTTTGTGTTTGACATTGTGTGTGATCCCCCGTTCCTCTTGCAGGTGTTTGTGGAATTTGAGGACTGTCCCTGGCGCACCCGTTCGTGGGTGCAGGTTTATGGGGAGGAGGTCCTGGCAGTGCTGGTGGAGAGCTCCATCGTCTGGGCGACACGCAGCGACCCAAACCTGCCGGGACCCGGAGTCACACCCATCTCAGTCTGGCCCGCGCTGGTCAGTACCCCCCTAGCTTTGGGAAGAACGGGGGGCGCAGGACTCCGATTGGGCCTTTCGAAGTTCATGTCATCACGCTTCAACCAATCCCAGCCCAGTGCCTCTCTGTGCCTGTTGACTTCTGAGTGTGAGAGTAAGCTCAGGCAGTCAGAAAACTGCATGGGACAGGACGTAGAGATGCACTTATATTGGGCCAATAAGAGTTCTCTATATTTGTGTGGCTATCCTTCAACCAATCCCAAGTCAGCACTGCTCGGAGAGCTTAAGGGTTGATGAACCTATGAACCTTGATGACCTATGAATCCTTGCATACAGAAAATTAGTGGCCACCGCCATTATATAACTGCTCTGACTCTGGTTTTGTCCCTGTGTGTGTGTGTGTGTGTGTGTGTGTGTGTGTGTGTGTAGTTGACATGTGGGGCCTGATTTTGCTCAGTTAAGAAAGCGTGCCGCTCCTCTGAGCCGACGTTGTCTGTTTGCCCTCTAGGCCTTTCGACCCCTAGTGGACCGCGTGGGTTTGGGGTCCCTGGTTCCTGTGGAGTTTTTTGGGAGCCGGATCCTGAACTTCGTCGCCGATGGAAACTCTCTGCAGCCGTTTGAGGTCAGCAGGTGCAAGGGGGCGGGGGTGTGTGTGTGTGCGTACGTGGGTGTGTCAGTACCACTCGAAACGGTTCACGTAGGAGTGCAAACTGTGTGTGTGTGTGTGTGTGTGTATGTGTAGGTGTATGGGTGTATGCGTGTGGGATTGAGGGTGTACAGGTGTATTTGGGTGTGGGTATATATGTGTTTTGTGGCATGTGAGGCGCAGTGATTGACAGGTCTTGTGACCCCCCAGGTGGAGCAGGACCTGAGACACGCCCTCCTGCAGGAGCAGCCGTCCCTGCAGACGGAGGTGGGGCTGTGGAGCAGCGACTTTGAGCTGCAGGAGATCCTGAGGAAGGGTGAGTGTGCTTAACCCTAAACCTAACCCCAACCCCCACCCTAATCCCACCCCAACTCTAAATCCTAATCCCAACCTCCCCCCCCGCGTAGACCCTCTCACCTCCACAGCTAAAGGTCTCTCCCCCACCCCCCTCCTCCTTGTGTCCCACCAGGGTCGTTCACCATCCAGGGGCGACGGGTTCGAGTCTACCAGCCGGAGTACGAGGAGCCCTGGGCACTGGGCCTGGTCTCCCAGCACAGCCTGGGCACCCACATCATGGAGATCACCTTGGACCAGGTGCGCTGGCCTCCTGTCCCCTCAGCCCCAACCCCCAAACCGCCCTAAACCACCACACAGCCAAACCCCAAACAACCGAACACCCCCCTGAGCCCCTAACCACCGAACCCCCCATGCAGCCAGACAACCGAACCCCAAACAACCAAACACCCCCCTGAGCCCCTAACCACCGAACCCCCCACGCAGCCAAACAACCGAACCCCAAACAACCAAACACCCCCCTGAGCCCCTAACCACCAAACCCCCCACACAGCCTCGTGTCCGAGGTTTTAATTGGTTGCTGGTTAGAAGGGAAACCCTCTGGTGCTGGAGGTGAATGGCTGGATAACTGTGAGGATGCACTGAATGTTAGCCGTTAGCGGTTAGCAGAGCGTGTCTGCGGTGGGGATCTGTGGTCTGTGGAGCTGGAGTTGAATAGCAGGATGGCTGAGGATGTGCTGAGGGTTAGCGGTTATCGCTGAATGTTAGCCGTTAGCGGTTAGCAGAGCGGGTCAGGTGATCTGTGGTCTCTGGTGCTGGAGTTGAATAGCAGGATGGCCGAGGATGTGCTCAGTGTTAGCGGTTAGCGCTGAATGTTAGCCGTTAGCGGTTAGCAGAGCGGGTCAGGTGATCTGTGGTCTCTGGTGCTGGAGTTGAATAGCAGGATGGCTGAGGATGTGCTGAGGGTTAGCGGTTAGTGCTGAATGTTAGCCGTTAGCGGTTAGCAGAGCGGGTCAGGTGATCTGTGGTCTCTGGTGCGTGTGCGGCGGTCCTGACTGTGTCCCGCGCTGACAGGGCAAGGCGACGCAGGTGGTGGACCCCCGGGTGATTCATGTGATGCTGGCCGAGGGCGTCTCTGATGAGGTAAGCTCTCTCTTTTATTTCGGGGACTGTTTTGTAGTTCTTTGTGTTGTGCTAGTAAATGACACAGTGTCACCAGATGTGTCTGGTTGACAATTCTCAATTTCTCACTTTTTCCCTTCATACTATTATGTTTTTGCTTTTCTCTATTTTGTTTTCGCGCTCACTTTCTCTCACCCTCTGTCTCACAAACTCCCTCCCCCCCCCCCAGACCCTGGCGGGCGCTGTGGGCTGGCGCAGGAAGGAGAGCGATGGCGGGAAGGGGGACGGCGGGCGTCGCCGTAGGAACGCCTCGGAGAGCGAGGGGGACGCCGTGCTCAAGCGCTTCAAGGGCGCGGGGGAGGGCGACGCCCAGGGACAGAACGGGGGCGGGGCCAGCGAGGCCATGGAGGAGGGCCTGGTGACCTGGGGGGGCGGGGCCAGACTGGGGAACAGTAACAACAGCAGCCCCGCCCCGGACGTGGGCCAGCCCCAGGGCCAGGGCTCCCCGAATCCCAGCGTCCCGCAGGGGCAGTCCAGCCTGCGCTTCGTCTCCTACGCCAAGGAGAACGAGCGGGCGCTGGGGGGGCAGGACAGACCGGCCCCCGGGGACCCCACGGCCCCTCCCACCCCCACGCTGCCCCCCCTCAAACCCGCACCCTCCCCCTTCTCCAACACCTCCTTCCCCTCCCTGGGGCAGATGCCCAGCCTGGTCCCGGGGGGGTCCCCCAAACCCGCCGCCGCCTCCGCGCCCGAAAAGGAGGGGCGTCTGGCGTTCCCCTCGGCCCCCGCTCCCCTGGTCTCCCCCGGCCCCGCCTCCTCACACCTCTCTGAGGCGGGGGCCCCCGCTGCCCCGCTCGGCTTCAGCCAGACACCCCCCAGCTGGGGAGGGGCCCCGACCGAGGTAAGCCTGGGGGGGAAAGTGTCCCCGTCCCAAAGTGGGTTCCAGGGAAGAGGGAGTAGAGCTTGAGCCAAAATTGGGCATAATTTCCAGACCTTATGCTTTGAAAATCAGCAGCTGTAGTAGTTACACTGGAAAGTGCAGCAAAGTGAACTCTCTGATATTATGCCTGTTCTCTTGAGTTGATTTTTAAATTAGGGTTTTAAATTCTATTCTTATATTGCCCACTGCTGGAGGAAATGGGTATTGGTCATTTGAAGACCATGTTTATGTTTATGGCCATGTTCGTTTAGGGATTTTAACCAATCGGCAGTGTGACTGTTTAGTGGGCTCCCAATCAGAAGTGAGCCTGCAGTGTCTATCCCTGAGGATTCAGGTGGTGTAAATCGTGGGTGGTTTGATTACCCGTTTGACGCCTGTTTCGCCTGTGTGTCCCGTGCGCTGGTGTCTCAGAGCTCCAAGGCCACGGCGGGGTTTCGGATGTCCCAGCCGCTCTTCGGCGAGGCGCGGGTCGCGACCCCCGCGCAGACCAACGGCACGGCGGGCCCGGACGCCCGGCCCTTCGGGTTCCTGTTCGGGGCCAAAGAGGAGCCGGCGCGGGACGCGGAGTCCTCGCCGAACCTGTTCTTCCAGTGCATGGGCCAGACGGCCGGGGCCGGCCCGGCGGCAGCCGCCACCGGCGCCGCCGCCGCCGCCGTCGCCAAGGGCACCAACTACTTCACCGCGGTGTCGGAGAGCCTGGGCAAGGAGCCGCCCAGCCTGTTCAAACCGGCTGCCCCCGCCGAGAGCCTCAAAAAGGCCGCGCTCGCACCCGCGCCCTCGCCGCTGTTCGGCCCCGCCCACGGCCTGCTGAAGGACCCCAGCAAGGCGCCCGAGGCCCCGCTGTCCGGGAACGGGACGGTGCTCAACAAACCCTTCGGGGTGGACGCCATGCCCAAACTCTCGACGGGCTTCCCCGGGGGCGTGGGCTCTGGGGGTCTGAGGGGGTCCGGCCTGGGAATGGGGGGGCTGGGGACCGGCGGGATGGGGGGCGGGTTGGGCCTGCTGGCCAAAGCCAAGGGCTCGGAGGCGCACGAGAACCTTTTCCTGCAGACTCCGAAACGCGAGGAGCCCTCCAACCCTTTCCTGGCCTTTAACGAAAAGCTGTCCCACAGCCCCTTCAGTGGGCTGCCGTCCCCCCAGACCACCGCCTCTGCCTCCGCCGCCCCGTCCGCCGCCGGAGTCAGCGTTTCGGGACCCGTGGAGGCGGACGGCCTGGGCGTCCCGGCGGAGAGCAAGCCCAACCTGTTCACCATGTCGGAGCAGCCAAGGGGCCTCCTGTCTTCCTCCTTTACCGCCATCTCCTCTTCCTCCGCGCCCGTTTCCACGCTCGCCCCGAAACCCTCTCCGGGCCTGCCGGACGCCCCGCAGGGTCCCCCCCAGAGCGGGGAGGGGTCGGGCGGTGGCCCCGCGGACGGGGGCGCCATCGAGCAGACCGGGTTCTCGGTCTTCGGTGGCGGGAACGGGGACGCCCCTCAGAAGTTTGCGCTGGAGGACCGGGGCGTCTCGTCGAAGCGGGACTCGGACTCCAGCTCCAACAGCGACCTGTCGGACCTGAGCGAGGCCGAGGAGCCGCTGGACGGCGAGCCGGACCCCGTCCCGCTGCGCTCCGCCGCCGACGACAAGGGCAAAGGCAAGGGCGTGGGGAAGAGCCGCCCCCGCAGCAAGCCTTTCAAAGGTGAGCGTCCCGCTGCTAGCAGAGCACTAGCAGAGCACCAAATGCTAACAGAGCACCGAGCGCTAGCAGAGCCCAGACCCCAGAGCGCTAGCAGAGCTCAGAGAGCTAGCAGAGCGCTAGCAGAGCGCTAACAGAGCCCAGAGCGCTAGCAGAGCACTAACAGAGCCCAGAGCGCTAGCAGAGCACCAAATGCTAGCAGAGCCCAGACCCCAGAGCGCTAGCAGAGCACAGAGCGCTAGCTGAGCCCAGACCCCAGAGCGCTAGCAGAGCTCAGAGAGCTAGCAGAGAGCTAGCAGAGCCCAGAGCGCTAACAGAGCCCAGAGCGCTAGCAGAGTGCTAACAGAGCCCAGAGCGCAAGCAGAGTGCTAACAGAGCCCAGAGCGCTAGCAGAGCACCAAATGCTAGCAGAGCCCAGACCCCAGAGCGCTAGCAGAGCTCAGAAAGCTAGCAGAGCCCAGACCCCAGAGCGCTAGCAGAGCTCAGAGAGCTAGCAGAGCCCAGACCCCAGAGCGCTAGCAGAGCACAGAGCGCTAGCTGAGCCCAGAGCACAGAGCGCTAACTAAGCCCAGAGCGCTAGCAGAACACACAACGCTAGCTAAGCCCAGAGCCCAGAGCACTAGCAGAGCCCAGAGCGCTAGCAGAACACACAGCGTTAGCTAAGCCCAGAGTGCTAGCAGAGTACCGACTGAGCGCTACCGCTACAATGGGGTGTGATGCTGCTTGGTTCTCCGGCCGGTGCCGATGTTTGGGGGGGCTCATGCTGTTGTTTCTTGGCGCCCCCCTGTGGCAGTTGGGCAGTCGGTGCTGAAGGACCAGACGAAGGTGCGGCGGCTGAAGCAGTCGGGGGAGTCCTTCCTGCAGGACGGCTCCTGCATCAACGTGGCGCCCCACCTGCACAAGTGCCGCGAGTGCCGCCTGGAGCGCTACCGCAAGTTCCGCGAGCAGGAGTCCGACGACGACGACCCCAACGTGGCCTGCCGCTTCTTCCACTTCCGCAGGTGTGTGTGCGTGAGTGTGTGTGTGTGTGAGTGTGTGTGTGTGTGTGAGTGAGCGTGTGTATGTGTGTGTGTGTGTGTCTGTGCATTTAGAATGCATCCCACTCTTCAGACTACCCCAACCCTCTCTAGCACTTTTACTCGCTCTAACCCCTGATTGGGTGCGCTTACTTTCTATTTTCAGACTGAAGTTTTGGCTTGTTAGGGCTGAAGTTGTGGGGTGTTGGGACTGAAGTTGTGGGGTGTTGGGGCTGAAGTTTTGGGGTGTTGGGGCTGAAGTTTTGGCTTGTTGGGACTGAAGTTGTGGGGTGTTGGGGCTGAAGTTTTGGGGTGTTGGGGCTGAGGTTTCGGGGTGTTAGGGTTGAAGTTTTGGGGTGTTAGGGTTTTGGGGTTTAACGGACTCCCCCCCTGGCGTTCAGGCTGGCGTTCACGCGGAAGGGGGTCCTGCGGGTTGAGGGCTTCCTGAGTCCCCAGCAGAGCGACCCGCTCGCCATGGGGCTCTGGCTCCCCTCCCAAAACGCGCAGGAGGGCCTGGACCTCGACACCTCCAAGTACATCCTGGCCAACGTGGGCGACCAGTTCTGCCAGCTCGTCATGTCCGAGAAGGAGGCCATGATGATGGTGGAGCCGCACCGTACGTCCGCCCTTCCTCTTCCTCTTCCAGAAACCGCTGTACCTTTCCTTCACCTGTCTGTCATCTTATGTTCGTTTAACATTAAAAGTGTCCCGGTGTGTGGGGGATAGGGGGGTTTCTCCTCCGTGTTCAGGGTGATTGATTGATTGATTGATTGATTGATTGACGCGTGTCGTTCCCTGTTGCCGAGCAGAGAAGGTGGCGTGGAAGCGGGCGGTGCGCGGCGTCAGGGAGATGTGTGATGTGTGCGAGACGACGCTCTTCAACATCCACTGGGTGTGCCGCAAGTGCGGCTTCGGCGTCTGCCTGGACTGCTACAGACTGCGCAAGAGCCGGCCACAGGAGGGTGAGCCGCACGGTGTGTGTGTGTGTGTGTGTGTGAGAGTGTGTGTGTGTGTGTGTATGTGTGAGTGTGAGAGAGTGTGTGTGTACAGGTATGAGTGTCTGTGTGTGTGAGAGTGAGTGTGTAAGAGAATGTGAGTGAGAGTGAGTGAGTGTCAGAGTGAGAGAGTGAGTGTGAGTGTAAGAGAATGGATGTGGAAGTGTTTGTGTGTGGATGTTGATGTAGTGTGTGTGTGTGTTGATGTCGATGTTGTGTGTGTGTGTTGATGTCGATGTTGTGTGTGTGTGTGTTGATGTCGATGTTGTGTGTGTGTGTTGATGTCGATGTTGTGTGTGTGTGTGTGTGTGTGTGTGTGCGTTTAATCTGACTGGTTCCTTCTCCCTCAGAGCCGGATGAAGCTCTGGATGACGAGGTGTTCTCCTGGCTCAAGTGTGCGAAGGGGCAACCACACGAGCCCCAGAACCTCATGCCCACTCAGATCATCCCTGGAACAGGTCTGTTTAACCTGCACCCCGACACGGGTCACCCCAACACCGGGTCACCCCAACACGGGTCAGCCCAACACGGGCCACCCCAACACGGGTCAGCCCAACACGGGTCACCCCGACACGGGTCAGCCCAACATGGGTCAGCCCAACATGGGTCCACCCAACACTCAAAGCTGTGTTTAAATGCAGACTCTTTCCCTGTTGATGGCAGGTCTGTTTTCCCTCTCGTGGTGCTTGTCTAATGAACCCTCTGCTTTCCCTTTGCAGCTCTCTACAACATCGGGGACATGGTGCACGCTGCACGGGGCAAGTGGGGCATTAAAGCCAACTGCCCCTGCACCAGCCGACACACCAAGCCCCTGGTGCGGCCCAGCGCCCCAAACGGCCTCTCACAGGTACCCCCAAACACCATCCCTGCGCTGTGCTATGGTGTTATGTTGTGTTATGTTATGTTATGATTTGCCATGCTATGTTATGCTGTGCTATGCTATGCTATACTATGCTATATTATGTTATGCTATGTTATGCTATGCTGTGCTATTTTATGTTGTAATGTGCTATGCTATATTATGCTATATTGTGCTATGCTATGTTATGCTATGCTGTGGTGTTTTATGTTGTGCTGTGCTATGCTATACTATGCTATATTGTGCTATGCTATGTTATGCTATGCTGTGCTGTTTTATGTTGTGCTGTGCTATGCTATACTATGCTATATTATGCTATGCTATGCTATGTTATGCTATGCTGTGCTGTTTTATGTTGTGCTGTGCTATGCTATACTATGCTATATTATGCTATGCTATGTTATGCTATGCTGTGCTGTTTTATGTTGTGCTGTGCTATGCTATACTATGCTATATTATGCTATGCTATGTTATGCTATGCTGTGCTATTTTATGTTGTAATGTGCTATGCTATACTATGCTATATTGTGCTATATTGTGCTATGCTATGCTATGTTATGTTAATGATATCGATGAGGTTTTGGTCTGTAACGGAGGCTCTCGTCTCCCCGCAGTCTGGCGTTAACTCCAGCGGGGGTGCTACTGGTGCGGCGACGCCCAGAGCGGACGGCGAAATGGCGACCACGCCCTCGCCATCGACAGTGAAGACGGAGCCGGTGGCAGAAGGCGGGGTCGAGCCCACCGGCGACATAACCGGCGGTAACAACGCCCCGCCTCCTCCTAAAGAGTCCCGCCCCCCCGCAACAGACTCCGCCTCCTCCTCCGCCCTTCATTGGCTGGCAGACCTGGCGACCCAGAAGGCCAAAGAGGAGACTAAAGGTGAGAAAGGTAAGCTTCTGCGTGTGGGTCAGCATCATACCGGTTACAGTGTCCTTGTACATGTGAGTCCATCAATAAATACTTTACTGTGTAACAGGACTGCCAGGCTCTCTGTCTCTTTTTCTCTCACTGTCTTTATCTCACCCTATCCCCCCCCCCCCCCCCCCAGACCCTGGCTCTCTGCGGTCAGTGATGTCCCGGGACGGTCGCTCACCCTTTGGGCTGGACTCCCTGGGCACCCTGTCCAAGCCCTCGTCCTCCCTGTCCAGCCCCAAGCTCTTCAACAGCCTGCTGCTGGGGTCCGGGGGGTCCCAGCCCAAAGCGGAGGGGTCCAGCCTGCGGGACCTGCTCAACTCTGGGCCCGGGAAGCTTCCCCAGGGCCCCTCCGACCCCGGCGTACCCTTCCCCTCCGTCTTCTCCACGTCCTCAGGGGTACGGGCACACACACACACATACACACACACACGCCCGCATGCACGTGCTCGAACACACACACAGCCTGTGTCATTTTCAGTTCGGCTGTCTCGTTGCCTGGCAGCATATGTCTCCTCCTCTCTCTCCTCTCTCTCCCCTTCTCTCTCCTTCTCTCCTCTCCCCTTCATTCCCTCCCTCTCTCCCCTCAGGGTGATAAGTCCAAGGGCAGCCTGCCTAACTTCCTGGATCACATCATCGCGTCGGTGGTGGAGACGAAGAAGGCGGAGTTTCGGCGGGGCGGGGCCGATGGGGCGGAGGCGGGGTCTGTGTGCCGGCGGGACGGCGTTATGGGCCTGAGCGTGCTGGACCCCCACACCTCCCACTCCTGGCTCTGTGACGGGCGGCTGCTCTGCCTGCAGGACCCCAGCAACAGCAACAACTGGAAGATCTTCCGCGAGTGCTGGAAGCAGGGCCAGGTGAGCCGCGTTAGCACGGGGGAGAGGTGCGTTAGCGCAGGTGAGGAGCGTTAGCATGGGGGAGGGGCGTTAGTGTGGGGGAGAGGACTTAGCGCAAGTGAGCTGCGTTTGTGCAGGGAGAGGAGCTAGTCTGGGTTAGCACGGGTGAGCAGGATTAGCGCGTGTGAGCACCGTTAGCACAGGTGTGGAATGAGCGCTACTGTGCGGAGTTAGCGCAGGTGAGCAGGGTTAGCAGAGCCTCAGGTGACGGGGGTTGGCACAGTTGGGTGGGCTTTAGCGCAGCTGAGCGGCATTACTGCTAGCGAAAGTAGCTAGCTCTGGTGAGATGCTTTAGCACAGGCCAGAGTGTGTCTCACTCTCTAGCCTGTGCTGTCTGTGTCTCTAGCCTATGCTGCCTGTGTCTCTCTAGCCTATGCTGCCTGTGTCTCTCTAGCCTATGCTGCCTGTGTCTCTCTAGCCTGTGCTGCCTGTGTCTCTCTAGCCTGTGCTGGTGTCAGGGATTCATAAGAAACTGAACGGGGGCCTGTGGAGACCGGAGGCCTTCAGCAGGGAGTTTGGCGACCAGGATGTGGACCTGGTCAACTGCCGGAACTGCGCCATCATCTCCGACGTCAAAGTGCGGGAATTCTGGGACGGCTTCCAGGTCATCTCCAGTGAGTTCAGATTTCAGCTGAAGGGGAAAAAAATGTATCTGCCAAGACTGATACAAATTCTGCATCTGCTGTCGTTTGACATCTTGCTTTATGGTTTTAAAAGAAATTATTCTTGCCCCATGACTTGAAAAGAACAAATTTTTCATACTAAAATAACATTCGTTATCTCGTTATCTTTGTGATGTAAAATTCATCCATGCAAGTGTGGACACATGCCCATGTCCTGTGAGGGGGTTGGAGTGACAGTTGGATGTTCCCGTCTTTTAAAAATTCTGTGGAAGGCAGTATGCTGTCATTTCTGTGGTGCCCACTCCTCCAAGCTCCCATGGTTCTGCTGACTCATTGGCTGTGATGCCATTGAGGTGTTGGTGAAATGCCTGATGGGATTTGTATTTTGTGTGTGTGTGTGTTTGTTACAGAGCGGCTGCAGGGGAGTGACGGGCAGCCAATGGTGCTGAAACTGAAGGACTGGCCTCCTGGAGAGGACTTTAGAGACATGATGCCAACACGGTGAGACACACACACACACACACACACACAAGTACACACACACTCTCTCTCACACACGCATACACACACACCAGAACTATCAAAATGATTACTGCCCTCTTCCACACGGAACGTACAGGTGGTGCCATCGTGTTTGGACTGTGTGTCTGCACGTGTACCTTTTGTGCGTAACTGTGGCGATGCTGCTGCAGTTTGGGGGTATGTTTATAAACTGACCGTGCTCTCTGTGTCTCTACCCCCCCCCCCCCCCTCAGGTTTGATGATCTGATGGAAAACCTGCCCCTCCCAGAGTACACCAAGCGGGACGGGCGGCTCAACCTGGCCGCTCGCTTACCCGACTTCTTCGTGCGGCCGGACCTGGGACCCAAGATGTACAACGCATACGGTGAGAGCGCCACCTGCAGCCCAGTCACTGACAGCGCCACCTGCAGCCCAGTCACTGACAGCGCCACCTGCAGCCCAGTCACTGACAGCGCCACCTGCAACCCAGTCACTGACAGCACCACCTGCAGCCCAGTCACTGACAGCACCACCTACTGCCCAGTCACTGACAGCATGACCTACAGCCCAGTCACTGACAGCCCAGTCACTGACAGCACCACCTACTGCCCAGTCACTGACAGCGCCACCTACAGCCCAGTCAGGATCTGAACATTATATTACATTTACTTACAAAATAGCATTACATTTGCTTATAGAGTTGTAATAATAAGAAACTTTTTAAAGCTTTGTTCATACATTGCTGTGGACATGAAAGGACAAGACCACCGTAACAACAAAGCAACCAAAGGGAACATTAATGCTACATTATGAAGTGCCTCGGATCGCGGCGGCTACAGGTGCCGTACAGGTGCCGTACAGGTGACGCCGAACGCTTCTCTCCGCAGGTTTGACCTCCTCGGAGGACAGGAAGGTGGGCACGACCAACCTGCACCTGGACGTGTCGGACGCCGTCAACGTCATGGTGTACGTGGGCATCCCCGAGGGAGAGGGAGACTTCCAGCAGGGTGAGTGAGAGGGTGTGGCCTGGGCTGAGTGGGCGGGGCCCAGGTGGAGTGGGCGGGGCCTGGGCTGAGTGGGCAGGGCCTGGGTGGAGTGGGCATGTCTGTTGAGTGAGTGGCGGGGGCGAGTGAACCTGTTCCTGATTTTTTTTTCCCCGAATTATTTAGATTTTGTTGTCTTTTTTTATAGATAAAAATATGTTTGCGACTGCATTGTGTGGTGCATTCTACTGCTGTTGCTAAAGTGTTTTAATATGCAAGTCAAGTGTGTTTTCAGTTATTTTTAGGAGGCTGGTAAAAGTTTCTCTTTTCCACCACTTCCACAAAATGGCTGTAAAAGGAGCCAGAAAAGTTTTTTTTGTTTGAATTCTTTATTTTTTGTTTGCAAACAATATGAACGGTTGCTTTTCTTTTCAGTTTTAGTTTGAGAAGTTACGACTGACACACACGCACACACACGCACAGTCTCCTCTGTATAGACCCCTGTGTGAGGGGGGGCCACAGACTGGGGGCCATATTGGATTCTGCAGTGCTGCGTTTTTGTGTTGATTCTTGCAAAATGTTTCCTTCGCAGACGCAGTCCCCAATGGATTTGCAGGTCTGTGTATTTTAATATTTTACAGCCCCCCACCCCCACCCCACCCCAGCATGCTCCTCTAGGCTAACTCTCTTCCCTCCCACCACTGTTCTACTTTTCCCATTGGTCAGTCAGGGCACCTGACCAGTGGACTGGCTAGGACTCTCACCCAATCACGTTCTACTCATTACTCATCTTTCCTGTCTTTCCTGTTGTAGATCAACCGTCATATTCCACTCCTGCTAGCTCTGCTGAGGGAGGTTCCTGTGTGCCTCCTTATTTATTTATTTATTTATTTATTTTATTAATGTTTAATTTCCAAGGTGTGATTTGTATGACTGCAGTGCACCCTGGGTAACTGCAGTGCACCCTGGGTGTTCCGCAGAAGACACTGTACATTCCATGGTATGGGAAGTGCAGTTCCCCAATTGCAGCAGCCAGAACTTCGCAGACAGTGATTGATGGATACTTGGATACTTTTTTTGGCTACTTCCTGATAGCTGGGGTTCAGAGGCACATTTAGATCTGTTCCTCCCAGGATTGATTCCCTCTAGGAAGTTTTTTCTCACCATTGTTTGAATTTTTTTTTTTCCCCCATTGGGGATTTTTTTTACCACTGGGTGGTTTTTCAGTCATTCAAGTCTTACATTTCCTGTTTGTTTTTTCTATTTTCCTGTTTTCGTGTAAAGCATCGTAGTGACTTAGTGTCTCTGTAAAAAGCCCCTTTGGGTTGAATATGACATGAGGGTGGCTGGGGGTTGTGTGTACTGATGAGTCACTCGCTCTCAGTGCAGTGTGCTCTCCCAAATTTAGTATATTGCAGTGATGGGATAAATTATGTTTAGGCATTCAAAAAAATATTGTGTGTGTGTGTGTGTGTGTGTGTGTGTGTGTGGGGAGGGGGCTTCTGTTTATCTCAGGAGTTATGTCTGCTGGAATTGGCCTTGGCTAATATCAAACCCTGGTCTTTGGCCATGGCTGATATCAAACCCTGGTCTTTGGCCATGGCTGATATCAAACCCTGGTCTTTGTTTATGGCTAATATCAAACCCTGGTCTTTGGCCATGCCTAATATTGAACTTTATTTTCCCAGAACAGTAGAGAGTGAATTCTTCTTCTAAACTCCATTCAGTGTTCTATCTTCCTTTTGTTCAATTCAAGTGCAGTTTTGCTCATGTGTGGTGTATATTTGTGAATTTTGTATTGTGACGTTGTACTTACCTGTTCATTTATTTATTTTTCTCCATCCTTCCTTTGAAAAATATTGTTTATGACTGAATGCATTTTTTTTCATCCTGTACTTTTTATTGTCTGTAAATTCTTGAAAAGATTGGATCCAAGGCACATACCTGCTTCACCAGCCCTGTTAACTTTGGTTTATGTCAAGAAATCTTGATGGTAAAAGTTAAAAAAATTTGGCCTGGGGTCCCATGGCACCTCTGTTGTGCAGAAGTTAGCAGAACTCGGTCTCAGGATGAGCATAGCACTGACTCTGTCGTGCCATGCTAGACGTGGCTAAACTTCCTGTCGCTGCGATGCTAGACATGGCTAGACTTCCTGTTGCCGCGATGCTAGCTGTGGCTAAACTTCCTGTCTGGCTGTCTGCGCAGAGGTCATGACGACTATAGCGGAGGGGGACGTGGACGAGGTGACGATGCGGCGGATCTATGAGGCGAAGGAGAAGCCCGGCGCCCTCTGGCACATCTACGCCGCCAAGGACGCGGAGAAGATCCGCGAGCTGCTTCGCAAGGTCAGGGGTCAGGGGTCAAATTTCGTCCCCACACAGCTGACAGCCGTCAATATCACTAGCATTAGCAAATGTGTGTTCGTGCTTGGAATCTTGGAAGACTAGTGGATGGTTGGGATTGAAGAGATGAAAGTAAACTTCAGCTAGTGTGTGAGTCTGTGCCTGTCTTTAACAGTGAACGCGCTGTTTCTGCTGTCTAACTTCCCATGGGCCCTTGCAGGTGGGGGAGGAGCAGGGGCAGGAGAACCCGCCGGACCACGACCCGATCCACGACCAGAGCTGGTACCTGGACCAGGTGCTGCGGCGGCGGCTGCTGGAGGAGTACGGGGTGCAGGGCTGGGCCATCGTGCAGTTCCTGGGGGACGCCGTCTTCATCCCTGCGGGGGCCCCGCACCAGGTGGGGCTGGGGGGGGCGGGGGGCTGGGGGGGCGGGGCGGCGGGCTGGGGGGCTGGGCAGGTGGGGCTGGTTGGTGCAGGGCTAATCACAACTATATAACATAACATAAATATGACACATCTCCCAGACGTTTTTGTGTTTTTGTTTTGTTTTAACGCTCACCCGTCCCTCCTCCCTCCTCAGGTTCATAACCTGTACAGCTGCATCAAAGCGGCTGAAGACTTTGTCTCCCCGGAGCACGTGAAGCACTGTTTCAGACTGACACAGGAGTTCAGACACCTGTCCAACACACACTCCAACCACGAGGACAAGCTCCAGGTGAGCACTGAATGGTGTCTGGTCTGGAAAAGTGGGAATGTCCGCAGAAACCGATCCCAGTCAATGACAACATTGAACGTTACGCCACTGGTGTGCACTCCTGGTCTCGGAGAGAAGCAGGCTGTGCAGGTTTTTTGTTCTTACTCTGCGCTTAATTGATCTGTTATAACCCATTAAGCTGCAGGATCACACACATACAATGCTGATGTCACAATCACTGCTGCTGATTGAAAGAAGAGTTCTAGAACAACGCACGACATGTTCTACTGTTCTAGAACACTGGCTTGGAATTCTTGAGAAAGTGTTCCCAACAGACCCTCAATTCGCAGGGTTTTTTGGGAATGGCTGATTGCACAGCTTGCTCCCCTCGCCTGGTTTCCTGGGTCTGCGGTGGTGTCTGGTTTTGAGGTGAGGCGAGGGGTTAGCGTTAGGCGATGGTGCGGTAACCGTGTGAAGCTGACGTGCCTCTGTCTCTGTCGCCCGCAGGTGAAGAACATCATCTACCACGCCGTGAAGGACGCGGTCGGGACGCTGAGGGCCCACGAACCGAAGCTGGCGCGCTCTTAGCTCCTGCTCGCCCCCTGCTGCTTCCAGACGGGGAGACGCGTCAAATCTCACAGGAAGTGGCGAGGAGGGAGCGGCCCTTTCGTTTCCTGTTCAGAAACATGGGGGACGAGCTCAGCGATTCTCTGCTCACCTCCTCCTGGTCAGGATGAAGGAAGCGCTTCATGAGTGTTACAGAAAGACTTTTTTCCCCCCAGTGTCTTTAGATTATTATTTTTTTGGCTTCATATTTAAAGACAAAATGTATTTTCTTTTCCAAATACACCTCCCCCCCTCCCCCCCGTGTGAAAGGCATTAGGTTTGAGAGCAACCTGGTGACGTGCCTTCTGAGCTAGATACCGATTTTGAAAACATGAGCTCCCGTCCTTTTTAAACTTTTTTTGTCATCTTATCGTTTTTAACCCCCCACCCAATAGAAGAGTGTAGCTCCCTCACCCCCCCGCCCCACCCCCCCGTCCCACCCAATACCACCACCCCGTCTCGGTGGAACCGAACTAGAAGCAGTTAAGGGATTAAACAGACCAAAGTTCTCTCTTTTCCGTGGTTTGATTTTCTTCCATTGCGGTGACTTCTGCACTTGTTTTTAAACACACAGCGAGGGTGAGGATGACTGAAGCGAAAGAGATATCGCTGATAAACCCGTTTTTCAGATCCTTCTGTTGTTCTTTTTCTCACCCCCCCCCCCCCCCACCCCCCGACAACCCCCCGTGTCCAAGGATCTCAGCGTCGTACATTTTACATTCAAACTTTGTTCAGTTAGGAACAGAACTCAACAACGACAAAAAAACAAACTACTGGTCATTACTGTATTGGCATATATTGAGCGTAGCAGTCTGTATGATTTTTTTTTTTCTCCTCAAAATAAATTTTGCAAATAAAAGAAACTTTGTTCTAGCTTAAAACCTGCTTGTCCGTCCACTTGTTGTCTACCTGATGTCTGACTAATGACTACACAGGTTTTGAACTGTGGGGTTGCTCTGGTATCTCAGCGGCTTCCATGGAAACTGTGCAGTGAAAGGTTTGTATGGCGTGCTGACTGACGGCATTGACCTCGCAGTTAATTAATGCGACCCGGAAACTTCTGTGTCGTTACTGCCAACGGACAAAACGCATCCCTGGCACATCGAGCGAGATTACGCTGGTGGCAGTTCAAATCGAGCCTTTGCAGGACTGCATGTGCTCAAGGTTCGAGAGGCGTGGATAACTAGCAACTGTAGCCAAGAAACTAGCAACCGTAGGCAAAAAAGCTGGAGGTCATAAACGTGCTTTGTTGATTGGTGTATTTGGGGGGGGGGGGGGGATTAATAGAAAGTACAACTGAACAAAATAGAGTTATTTTCTGAAGGCACTGTACATCTTAATCTCACGGTTTACTGACCGCTTCAAATGCAAGAAAAAGTGATTCTATAAGGTCATTAACGAGGAGCGTGGTGTCCAGCCTGATGCCAGAACAGCTGCATATAATCAATTTAGTGATTGGTTTACAAAGACCCCGTAGTTCTAAGTCCTGGCTGAATGTTGGACTGAATCTTCTGATCCATCAGCAGCGAGAGTTCAGCACGTTGTGTTTGTTTAGTGTCTGCTCAGTCTTATTCACGGTAATTTGCATTTGTTGGAAAACAAAAGCGTGTTCACCTGGGTTAGAGTAATGGTGCCAAAAAAATATATATTTGCCTTCGTTTCATCAATGATGGAACTGGTCAACAGGGCAGGTGGCACCCAAAACTTTGAACTATATCTGAATATTCTTTTTTTTTTAGAAATATTCAAATTAGCAGCATGCTCTTTTACTTAGAATTTAGAACTTGACAAAAGCATTAAATGTTTTAATCAGTTTCCCTTGTACCTGTCAGTTAAGCTTTGTAGTGAAATGATTTGATTTCCAATAATCAAAGGGTTCCTGCATCAATCGGGGCTGACTATAGTAGCTTTTGGAAGAAAACAAATATGGCCACCACGAACCAATCACGTTTCAGAAAAACGCAACATTACTGCCGACGAAGAGCGCATTGCACTGTCTCTTTAAGAGCGGAGTCAGGCCGATGACTGTGATAGGGATTTTCGGTATGAACGCTGCAGAATTCCTGGCTGCAACGCTACCTGTGTAATTCAGCAAACCACTGGCTTTGCATTGTATTAACGACCCATTATAGGAATGGGGGGGTAAAACGCGTAAGCATAGAGAAACGGTTGAACTAGTCAAGATGGTATCCTGGATCATCTCTCGGATAGTGGTGTAAGTATTCTGTTTGCGGTGTTTGTTGTCCTGTTGGCCCGTTACTGGAAATGCTAATGCCATAAAGACATTATCAAGCAAGGTTCAGCTTGTTGGCTGGCTAACGGATAGTTTGATATCTGAACGATATTTTAGAGTACTAGGTATTTACGTGTTTAAGATTAAAGGAAGTGTTTGCCGCTTGTGTAAATATTGCCGTCACAGCTGCATCGGTTAAAGTCGTAATTAAGCTTGTTTGCTGCTTGTGTACAAAGATAAAATGTTATCACAAATGAAAGGTTTATGTGTTTCGGCTGTGGTTTTTGTTAGCCATTTGAAGTCATTTGATGTTGACATTTGAATATTTAGCTACATAGCTACATTAAAAAAAAAAAACAATTATGATATTATTTAATCATTTTTTACTTTTAAAGGGAACAGCTTTGAGAATAGTCTATAATAACTAAGTTAGCTGACTGTTCAAGGATGTGCGCTCTTCATAAAATCGTTCTTCTTGCCGAAATTGTCCCTGAATAAAGCATTTTTGTAAAGTCTTGGTCAGGTGGCCCAAAGTGACAGCGCTATTTCTGATTTAAAGGGAGAGGCCCAAGGTATGTTTTTCATTTGGAACAGACTTTCGGTCAACAATACTGTACATAAATCGTTATAAAACATACATATCATGTCAGTTTCACACATATGTACACCAAAATCTTGACAACCTAGTCTCTTCGTTATTTTACTGTGGTATATAATTCAGTTCAGCTGTTTTTTTTTTTTTTTTTGGTATATACCATTGTTTATATACCATTTACCACTGTCCCTAATTTACAGAACCAAGAATAAACAGCTTTATGGAAGAGAAAGTGTTGTGGTTAACATGAGAGGAAGGGTTTAAGTGTGATGGGACTCGGGCTGTTCTGTGGTGTACCGTGGGGACTGAGGGAAGAAGGAGGGTTTTATCTTTGTGGTTTCGGATTGTGAACAGGGATCTGCTCCAGGCTCACTGCCCGTCCAGTCCCCAGGGGGGTGGAGAGACGTGAGGGGGATGGGACAGGAGGAGGACAGGAGGGGAATGGGACGGGACGGGACAGGAGGGGGACGGGGAGAGTCTGCATCGAGCAGACGGTGGCCCGCTGGCTGGCTGCACACACACACACACACACACACACACACACACACGCACGCACACCCTGCATCAGCTAACACAGACACACACACACACTCTCTCACGCTCACTCTACATTAGCTCAGTTGGACACACACACACACACGCACACACTCTGCATTAACTAACACTGGCTCACAGACACACAGACTGACAGGCATGCACACACACACACACACACACACACACTCTCTCTCCTGCTGGCTCATCTCCTGTAGCTCCCAGTTATCCTCGCTCCATCCTGCCAGCTTCCTGTCAAATCAGCAGAAATCACAGGCAGCCAATCAGAAGGCACACACCGTCTGCAGGCACGTGCGTTCACGTGCGTGTGCACGGCCGGGGTCACGTGCACGGCTCTTCCCGAGTGTCTGAAAGCTCATTCCATTTTTACCTCTGTGTGTGTTTGTGTGTGTGTGTGTGTGTGTGATGTGTTTTTTTGTGTGCATATTGAACTATACCGCTGGGACAAATGTATATGAACTTGTTGCAGGAGCTACTGATTCAAAACAACAAAATAGCATTAATGTATGATGTTAAATTGCTGATGTGTTGCCACACATTTCCTGACTTTGCCCGAGTGCCCATCTGTCTTGCAGAGAAAGCCCCCCCACCCCCCCACCCCCCAGTTTCCTTGTAAAAACCCGTGCTGGCCCCTGATAAAGGGGGTGTTATTCTCATATTTTTTAGGAAATTTGAAACCAGCTTAGTGGAAGTTAGCAGGAAGCCAGATACCAGTGTCTGGACAGGAGATGTTTGCACATCTAAATCACTTTTAAACTTTTTTTTAAGGTGTTCCTGATGACTGAACTGGATTTGTGTGCACTTTTTTTAAACAAGGAATTAATTGGCTTTGTATTTTAAAAATTAGTTTTAGTTTGAAATTTTAATAGATATGGACAACAGTGCATCTGGAAAGATCTCTCTGCAAGTTCACTACATGCTGTGTGATAAGTCCCTGTAGTGTTTGGTGCAGTGTGTGCATGCATCCAAGTGGGTTATTATCATTTACTTTATTTCCCATTCTGCCTGACAGTAGGGATGCAAGACTGGCTCATATAGAAACCATCACATGAATTTGAGCCTTGTAGTTAAAGTCTCTTGTATCAATTTTTATTTTTAAATTAAGACTGAGCGCATGTTTTGAGCGTCACTTGGTTCTGAGTTGTCTGTAAGTGTGGGAAATTGGCCTGTAGTTTCGGAATTAAAACTAGACGAGAGGAAAGTCTTTGAATGATCGTGTTTACACCCGCAGTTTGGCAGAACGGTTTGTGATCTGCCTAACTGGCGCGGTAAGTTTTATGTATTTATTAGCTTGTCTGTTGTGGGGTGTTGTTTTTTCTTCTTTGGTCGGGAGGTTACGGGGTTGTGTAAATGTGCTGGGTTCCATGCGCTGGAATACTGAAGCATTTATTTGACTGAATTAAGCTTTATGAGTCCGTCTGATCCTCGGGATGACACTGCATTTATGGTTTTGATTATTCTGACAAACACGGCACGCTCCAAGAAACCGCGAGCGACCGCAGCGCGTGATCTCCGGTGTCCCACATTAATTCAGTCGCCGTGGGTAATAAAAAGCTCTGTTGAATGAAAAACAGACGTACGTACTGTACAAGGTCTAAGACCCTGTTTAATTACTGTCCCGGGGAGTCAGAACAAATCGAAGCGGATTTGTCAGCGTTTTACACAGACAGTAAACAACTGCACGTAAATCGCTTAACGGGCCTGTTTATTTTCACGATCCCTTATCAGGTGCGATCATGGAGTTGATGACTCTGATAACCAGCCTGCATTTAACAGATTTCAGACTGGTGGCCCGTTGCATTTTGGCTCCGGGCTGTATGTTCAGACACTGACCGGACCTCCTCTCTCCACAGTCTGGCTTTCGGGACGCTGTATCCTGCCTACTCCTCCTACAAGGCCGTGAAGACGAAGAATGTGAAGGAATACGTGAGTGCCGTCGCGGCCCTGCTCTTCTGCAAAAAAGACGGGAGCGTGTGAAATAAATTAGCATAATTCGGTTTGGAAAAAAAACCAATAGAGATAATGAGCGTGATGATGGTGATGATTATCTGACCCTGACCACGAGCGCTCCTGTCAGGCGTGAGTTTTGGGGTCCCGTTCGCGTGTCTGTGGGCGAAACCCCCTTATCTCTTGTTTACCTTCGGCCTCATTATGCCTGCTGCTGGTTACCATAGCAATCATCCAGAGGGGAGGGGGAAGGCCTTCTTTAGCTCTGTTGTCTCTGTCCCTCTCGCGCTGTAGACGGCTGCATGCGCGCCGTGTCTCGCCCATCTCGTGCCCCCCCGTCCGTCTGAGGAGCGTCACGAGGCTGCTGGGAATGTTACCGTGGAGAGACGAGCCACGACCCCCTAACCGCCACCCCCCCCCCCCCCCCCCCCGGGCTTTTGGAGTTTCTGTTACTGCCGCTGTCCGGATAATTACCGTCAAACGGCGGCTGTGACAGAATCAGATTTAAGAAGCGCAGGAATGTGTGTGACGAGCGGCCAACGTTCACTGGATCACTGAGGGGAACATTCTTCACACATAACCATATTAATAACCCCCTCTGGCCCCACAAAATAACAGTTATAACGTGTGTGTGTTTAGGGTGCATGGTGATGCAGTCTGTGTGTATGTGTTTGTGTGTGTGTGTGTGTGTGTGTGAGCCTGTCTAAGCTAATTGCAGTGTGTCTCCATGCAGGTTAAGTGGATGATGTACTGGATAGTTTTTGCCTTCTTCACCACAGCAGAGACGCTCACAGACATCATCCTGTACTGGTGAGTTAGTGTCGAGTCAGCACACCCCTACTAGAACCCTCCTGCTCCCACCCTCCCCCCCCCCCCCCCCGCCCCATAAAAGGCTTTATCAGTATGAGTTTGGATCTGCATTAGCATCAGGTCCAAAACACTGGCTGCAAATGCACCCCACGTCTGAATGCGTATAAAGATTAATTACTGTACGCATAAGGAATGTGTGCAGCTGAACTCTCTGCATTCCTTAATGCACCACGACAGCAAAACATATTTCCACAGTCAAGCATTTTATTACTGGCTGAAGTCCTTGTGTGTGTTTATTTCTCAAAAGAAGCATCTAATTTTAATTAGGCGAGATACTGCTGCACTGTACGTACTTGTGCTGTCGTGTGGATAGAGACCACACAGGACTTGGAAATAATTTCAAAGGAGCAATTAGATTTAACTTCACAGTGTTAAACGGCTGTGAAATAATTAGCAAAATAAGTAGTATCATTCTGTATAGCTCCTTGTGGAGGTGACTAGAAGCATAAGTTTAGATTTCTGCCACACGTCCCAATTGTCCCTCACTCCCCTCTGTTTCAATTCCCCGCCCCCTTCTCACTTAGCACACGCCCCTCTCTCCTCTTGCCTGCCTTTGGATCCATTTGGTTGCTTTTTACAAATGGCTGAATTCAGACCTGATCTCACTGCTGAATTCAGTCCTGATCTCACTGCTGAATTCACGACCGAGCTGACTACTGAATTCTGGACTGATCTCACTGCTGAACTCATTGCTCAATTCAGAATGAAATCACTGCTAAATGTAGAATGAACTCACTTCTGAATTCAGTCCTGATCTCACTGCTGCTGTGATTGTGGCCCCCAGGTTCCCGTTCTACTTCGAGCTGAAGATTGCCTTTGTCATCTGGCTGCTGTCTCCCTACACCAAGGGCTCCAGCCTCCTGTACCGCAAGTTTGTCCACCCAACGCTGTCCAATAGGGAGCAGGTCAGTGACCCCCACTCACCCCCCTTCCTCTGTGCCCCTCCCCCGCCCCCCCCACTCACCCCCCTTCCTCTGTGCCCCTCCCCCGCCTCCTCCCATGGCCCGTCTCACCTTCGCCCCCCCCCCCCCCCAGGAGATCGATGAGTACATCGCTCAGGCGAAGGACCGCAGCTATGAGGCCATGATGCGTT
Source organism: Anguilla pacifica (assembly GCA_039654925.1). Lineage (NCBI taxonomy): Eukaryota > Metazoa > Chordata > Actinopteri > Anguilliformes > Anguillidae > Anguilla > Anguilla pacifica. The sequence continues at coordinate 5,832,801 of CM077286.1, forward strand.
ATGGGAAGAGGGGTCTGAACCTGGCCGCCACCGCTGCCGTTACTGCCGCCAGCAAGGTGAGCGGGACCCCCCCGGCGCCCTTCCCCCTTATACATGAGATTTAATATCAGGGGTCAGTCAGTCTGGTCATCTTAGTGTTTGGGACACTGTCAGTGTACCAATACCTGAAGCGTGCCAATACATCTGTAAGACTTCAGCTTTAGCAAGACGTGCTGTGCTGTTCTGTGCTGTGCATGGGCAGGTATGCGCAGGTGTCTGCAGGTATGCGCAGGCTGTGACTGTGAGACGTGCTGTATTGTACAGGGACAGGTATGCGCAGATATGCGCAGGCTGTGAGGTGTACTGTGCTGTGCTCTGCAGGGACAGGGCGTCCTGTCGGACAAGCTGCGCAGCTTCAGCATGCAGGACCTGACGCTGATCCACGATGAGGAAGAGGAGGAGCTGCAGCTGCACGCTGCAGACACCCGAATGCGCAGCTCCGCAGCTGGCCTGCAGGACGCAGCCGAGGACGCGGGACAAGGGGGCGGAGCTGTACCTCGAACCAGGAGCACCTCCCGCCCAGGTACAGTGCTGCGGGCACAACAGGTGCGCACAGGCGGCACAGGCTGACACAGCAGGGATTGGCTCAGAATCCCAGCCAATCCGCTCACTACTAAATAAATCCCACAGAACAGGGCTGCCCCACCCTGTGCCTGGAGATCACCCGTCCTGCAGGTCTTCACTCCAACCCAAAGGAAGCACGCCTCATTCAACAGCTAGAGAGATCATTGAGCTGCTAATTAGTAGAATCAGGGGTGCCAAATTAGGGTTGAAATGAAAACCTACAGGGGGATGGCAGATCTCCAGGAACAGGGCTGGGCGTTTTTTTTCTTCCTAGAATGGGAGGGATTCAGATGTCTGTGGAGTGGTGTGGGGAGAGTGAGAGAGTGAGAGCGCTGTTCTCATGCCTGTCTTCTGTCAATCACACCTCCTCTGCTGTATCTCAGCACGCACGACGCCCACCGCTGCCGCTTCCGACGAATCGCAGCACAGCTCCAAGTCTGACGCTGACCAATCAGAGGCCAGGGCAGAGCAGTCTGATGAGGACACTGCAGAGAGGCCCCCCAAACGCACAGCGAGCGTCAGAGCCAAGAAGCCTGCTGCTGCCAAATCAGAGGTACACACACACTCACACACGCGCACAGTGTGTCTGTATGTGTGCACGCAGGTGCGTGTGTGTGTGTGTGTGTGTGTGTGTGTGTGTGTGAATTCAGACTGTGACTTGTCTTTGTTATGAAAAGGTTGTTTTGTTTGTAATTGATTGTGTGTGTCTCTATGCCCCCCCCCCTCCCCCACTGTTCCTCTCTCTCAGACTCAAAGCAAGACCGTAAAGAAACCACCAAAGAAGAAGACCACCACTGCAGCTGGCACTCCAACAGAGTCCGCCTGAGCTGGGCCTCCTCCACCCCTACGCTAGCACGCTGTCCGCCTGTCTGTCTGAGCTCTGTCTCTCTCGCTCTCACACACACACACATGCACATATACACACACACACAAACCCTTACTGGTTTAATTCTGATAATGGAGGTTCATCTTCAGTATGCCCTTAATGGTGGTGAGGTACTACCCGGCAAAATTTTTCTTCGTGTCTACATATACACGCGTGCGAGTGTGTGTGTGTATAAAAGAGAGCAGATGGACTACACAACTCTACCCCACTTTGAAGGTTTATCCTGATCGTCCTGATACCCCCACACTCGGCACTTGGTGTGTGTGTGTGGGGGGTGTGTGTTTGGTGTGTGTGTGGGGTGTGTTTCTCCCTGCAGCGTTCCCCATAGTCATTATTACTAGACCAGCAGGCTCCGGTGTTCCCTGGTCCAGTGTGTAGCGTGCAGTCCTGCTGTGTGTGGAGCTGATGCTTTTTGCATTGTATCACTTTCCAAATTAGGCCAGCATAGTTTTAAAGGGGAGAGGCACTTTGGGGGGGCAGGGGGGGGCAAGGACCATTATCTTTGGAGCAAAATAGGACAGATACCATGGGCCCAGGACTAAAGGAGAGGGGAGGGAGGGAGGGAGGGAGAGATGGATGGATCTAGGGAGAGACTGCATTCATGAAAGAATGACCAGAATGACAGCCTGTATGCGTTCTGTAAGTCTGCACATGCTCAGTAATGCACGCTGGCATACTGGAGTGTGCAGGACAGAAAGCTCACGTGGTGTTACCGTGGAGAGCTGGAAGTTATTTACTCGGTTGTCAGGGAGTTTTGTCTCTCTCTCACCTCCAGTCCAGTGAGCCTCGGTCGGCACCGTCACGTGTTGCCAGGGCGATGAAGGGGGCTGTTTGTTCCACCATATGTTCAGAACGACGCAAAGGTTTCGAAATATAACTTTCGCCAGCAGGCTTGTACCGGCCGAACAACAACCAATTATGAGATGAAGCCAGAGGTGTTTTTCTCTCTCTCTCTCTCCGTCTTTCTCTCCCTCCTCCTCTTCCTCTTGCTGTGTGCTTTTGTTTCTAGAATGTCTAAATATGTTCCCATATCTGCACATGTAAAAAGTAGGCACTGTTTTAAAAACATAAACAAAAGTATGTATCTACTGTATAGCGCTAGCTGATACATGCTCTCCTGTATGGATTCTGTGTTTGTGTGTTCATATAGTACCATCTGTATAAGGAAGTTTCCTACGTTTGGAAATGTAGGAAAAAGTGCTTTGAAAGCATGGGACTGTTATGGGAGCTCAGTGTAAGCGCAGTATGTGTGTGGGGGTTATGGCAGGTTGACATGGCGACCGTTTCCTGGGTACCTGCAGCCAGGAGGCAATGGCCTACAGGTGGTCTACTGTGTGGAGTGGGATGTGTCTGGGGGTCACTGGCCTACAGGTGGTCCGTGACGAACGGACTAGTCAGAACTGCACTCTAACCATGGACGGTAAACGAGTACAGACTGTAGACTGACCATAAACAGACCTGTAAAAAAATAAATAAAAAAATCAGACAGGCAATAGACCTTGGACCAGTACAGTTTGCAGTGGGACCATAGAGAGTGGACCAGTACAGTTTGCAGTGGGACCATAGAGAGTGGACCAGTACAGATTGCAGACAGACCATCGAGAGTGGACCAGTACAGATTGCAGACAGACCATAGACAGTGGACCAGTACAGATTGCAGTGGGTCCATAGAGAGTGGACCAGTACAGATTGCAGACAGACCATAGAGAGTTGGCCAGCACAGATTCTGGACAGACCATAGACAGTGGACCCTTACAGATTGCAGTGGGACCATAGAAAATGGACAGGTACAGATTGCAGACAGACCATAGAAAGTGGACCAGTACAGATTGCAGACAGACCATAGACTGGACCAGTACAGATTGCAGTGAGACCATAGAAAGTGGACCATTACAGATTGCGGTGAGACTGACCATAGATATCGACTGGGCAGTACCATAGACTGCCGTGTTTGTTTTTAATGGAGCCTCTCGCTGGCGGACGTGGAGCTGTGCAAACCGGCTCGTGGGCTCGCGAGCGTTTTTAAATCAGGCCGCTGCACGCGGTGGGGTGAGGTGAGGTGAGGTGGGGTTCGCTGCCAGCGACTCTTCCGCGGGGACGTCGGCTCGCGGGATAGGGCCTCGGGTGGCCTGAGAAACGGCCCGCCGTTCCCATGGTTACCCGGGGGCGCACCGCCAAAGCTGATGTAAGCCAGACGGGGCCGGACCGACCGCTGGCAGGCTGCCTCGCTGCGCGCTTAATCCCATATCTGCTCTTATTACCATAGACGTGCGGCTGCTGATGCCCTCCTTGTTAAATAAGTCTCAGCTACCGTGGGGTTAGCGGTTAGCTATAATCAGTTAAAATATCATCTGTTAGCGAGCGTGGAAGTAGTTTAAAACCTCAGGATTCAGTTGAAATGCTACACTGGCAAATATTGGAAGTCTAAACCGTGTTGCTGTTGGCAACGTTCAACTCCTGTCCTTAGACAACCTTTAGGGGGCCCTGGGCTCTGAGAAGAACAGGCAACAGTGGCACCATTGTAACACTAATTTTGAACAGCAGGGGGAGCCAAAGTCAGTGCTGCTGGGGGGTGGACTAGAAGAAACTGCTGAGATATTTTGCAGTTGCTGAATGACTGCTTGTAAATAATACTGATCTGGGCTGTGCCAGTGAGCTCGCTTGCCTTGGCCCCTACAGCAATGCTGTTATTTTTAGGATTCTGGGTTTTTAAGTTGCTCTGTTTGTTGGGAAGAATCATGACAAACGTACATTTGTTTTTATCTATGTTTGGACCTTACACACAGTGTTCAGTGTTAAATGAACCCTTACAGAGTACAAAATACAGTCCCAGTTGGACTCGTATGTATTCGGTTAAACTTCAGTTACACTGGGCATTTTACTGTGTAGCTCTCCAAAGCTGTTTTATGCAGAGAAATTTATGAACTTGATGGGGGTTGGGGGGGGGGATTGTTTGCAGACTTTTCAGTATTATCTTATTTTGTTTTTACTTTGTTGATGAGTGAAGGACGAAGAGGTTCTCTCACATTGTGCGTGTGACCATGTTAAAGGGGAGGGCCAAGTTAGCAGCCCCTTAACCAATCAGAGAAGCTGCTCGACCAATCATACGGACCGGCACGTCCTGACCTCTGTACGTAGGATTACTGATGCCTCCTCTGCTCAGAACGAACCATTTGTTGCCTTTTAACCTTAAATAGACAAACAACTGGCTAATTATGGTTGGCTCATATTCCATAACCCAAAAGCCGAGACGGTGTTTTATAAGGAACTAGAGAGGAGGCTGCTGTTGCTGCCACTAGTTCAGGCATTTTTTTTTTCCGTTTGTTTTATTTTTGCCATTTTTGCCAAATTCAGTTTAAGTAACTCACTCAAGTCATTTGCACTGTCCTGTCCTCTCTGAGAAGCATTAGCGTGTTTGGTACCTTGCTGGGGTTTGCATTGAATGGGATAAGACATAACATGCTTGACACACATTGAACATGTTCTCTAACATGGCCTAGCAACTGCAGTTTTTCAGTTATCGCATAAATGACTTTTTTCTAATTCTGTTATTTTGATATTTATTTTACTGTCTATGTATTATTTTGTTTGAAATCATTATTATGCTGTGTACAGGGTTTCCATTGTCAGAGAATTATACGTTGTTTGTGCCAATGTCCAATGCTCAACTACAGAATAAAGGTTAAGAATTCAATGGAGGTTTGAGTTCTGTGCTGGAAGATTGCTCATGAAATGCACTGAATTATTGTGATATACAATTAATAAATTCAGACTAATTAAAGGATGGTAAAAAAAGGACACGTCATCCCTGTGGGATATTTGTGTTGATATTGTGAGTCTGTGAGAAATGGTCTGAGCGTGCGCGTTCATGAGCTTGGCGTAAGTGCAAGAGTGTCGTGCACTTGATGTGCACTTCATCTAGACGTACGCTAGGTCGGCCAAGTACACAGACCCACTATACACCAAGTTCGTGTGATGCAAATGGGTCAAACGCTGGTTGGCTGAACTGTTGTTTAATTTCCCGTGCCAACCCCAGGTATTACGTGTGAAAGAGGTTCGGGGGTACACAACTGTCTGTGGAGACTCCAGCCTGGTGAGGAAAAAGTCGTTTAAATCTGTTTAAATAGACTTGCTCAAGGCTAGCTGATGCAGCCAGTCGCGCCTTGATGCCGCACGGCTCAATTAAGAGGTAAACACAAAAACTTGTGTCCCGTATGTGGCAGTCTGATCTAACAAATATGGCAGTTAAAAAAAACGGGCGCAGCCTTTTGAAATGCACACAAAGAACGTGCTTCAAACCAAATTGATTAAATTCAACGCGAGACTGAGCCGGCTGCTGATTAAATCTTAGTTTCCCTTTAATTAGCCGGACAGGTGCGCCGAAATCTCAATTCTCTCTCTGTGTGTGCGCGCACTGTATTAATAAACATTTCACGCCTTTAGCCCTCGTTTGTAAGCATGTAATTTTCAAATTAATTCACGCTGACTAAAGTCAACGATATTTTAATTTGTAGCCTAGAATTATGTGCAGTGGTTAAATACAGGCGCGAATAAAAAGGACACGGATCAGGTAGGCTAATAGGGAATAGCAGAGTTTCATAGCCCCGCTAATAGCCTAGCCACAGCCGCGCTTCCAGTGTATCTCGTCCGTGGTAGTGTTAACTGTAGCCTTTAGCCTGCTGGACATTACTTTTGCTTTAATCTTGTGTGAGACGAGGGAAACTATTCTTGTTCTATTCTTCCAGCACGACGTGTACGAATATGGGTATTGCTAACTTTTGATAACATGTTTTGTTCAAAATAATTTACAAGAATCAAAAAGGGCCTTTTAATTTGATTTTCCTAATACCCTCCCCAAACCTGTTCCGAGATCATGTAACCGTGACCCTAAAACATCATTCTAAACCTCTCACAGCATCTGAAGATCTTGGCCTACACATGAAACCGAAATCCAGGAGCCCTACCGGAACCCAGACGGCCCGGACCTCAGGCGCCTGTGGAACTCTGTCGTCGTTGTGGCAGAAGGTCAGATTGCAAAATAGAAAACTTCGATCGAGCTCGTGGTGGTTGCCTCAAGTTACACACTGAAGAGCCCAAACGCCATTTAGAAAACAACGTAGCACTCATAAAATTCCAGAAAAGGGACACGTTTTTAGGAGCTGACAATGCTGAAAAAGTAGAGTTAAAGCGCGGTTCTCTTTCATGACAGACGGCGGTCTCTGCCCCGCACACACTGGAATTCAAAATGGCGCTGCATCTTCCATGGGGTTTATTTCAAACAGAATGCGTTCACCAGTCGCCAGTGCTGTGGGTGTCTGTGGATTTAAACCCAACACTGCCCTGCCCTGCCTTGCCTTGTAATGGAACAGTGGCTTGGCGAAATGGTGTAATATATTGTTTTACGATATAGGGGCAAATATACAAACGATTGCCAAATTAATATTTTTCATATTGAAACAAATGGCACAGCTTTACACAAAGGTTTATTCAGCATGATTAGAAAGTGTAGCTACACATGATCTCCTTGCATACGATTATTTCCCTAAAATGAGAAGGGTACCAAAAAATGCTGCTGAGAGTGCATTTTACTGTTAATGGTAAACTAGAAATCGTCTTTCATTGCACATTTGTTTAATTGCGATTATTTGACTCCAACACCTTCTATCTTCCAACTGTAATTAAATACCTTTCTCTTTAATCACCTGAAACCACAATCCCATTTAAACCAGGAGATTCTCATTAATATCAATTTTATATTTACATTTATTGTATTCATATTGATTTATTAATTTAGGTCTATGAAAATATCAATAGAAACTGTTTTTACCTCGCACAAACCAGAATCGTAAACGTTGACAATTTGAAATCTGGCAAGATTTCGGTACACAGTGAGAAGTGATGTTCCACGTGCAGTACGGCCCTTCCGCCACAAGGTGTCACTGATGAATTGCCGATAATGTGATCATTAAGTAACATAACACCTTGTTACGGCATGACATATTTTCTTGCAGATGAACACAGAAGGGCAAAGAAACAGAAGAAGATGGATAGTCACACAGCTTATGATAATAATGCATTTTCCATTTTTAATAACCCCATATCTACTGGCGAATGGTAACACTTTCCTAACATGGGTTGCTGTGACAGCGCATCGCTTGCGTATGCAAGTCATTTAATTTGCCGGTGGGAGACCGATGACCTGTCGGTGTTGTCCAGTTAGCTCCCCGCATCAGTGCGGATTCCCTTTGATTAATGTTGTTTTCGCTTCCCGCTACGGGGATCACTCCGGAGCGCGAGTCAGAGATCCGCGCTAATGGCCATCACGCCTACGGGCGAGATGTAGTATTAATGAGCGGTATTCCCTAGAGCTGCCGTTAGATTTATGGACCCTTATGTCACGGCGGGGTTCGTGATCATTCTGGAGGGACACACAGTTACGGACAGGAGCGTGTGGTAAATAAAGATATGTGCCCGCAGGAGACGGCAGATCAACGCCGCTAGTTTATCTTCGCGCCGTTTAATCTCGATTTGCATCGGACACCCTCACTGTGTAGGGTAAAGCTGAGTCAGTGTGTATGCGTGTGTGTGTCAGTCATATATTTCAGACAAAAAACATTGTTTTATGAGAGTAAGAGTTCATGTCGAAAAGATGGAACCATTTACTGCACTCTTATTTCATGTCTGTACTTTTAAAACGCACGCACGCTGTTCGTTACTCGATTGTACAAATTCATACTGTGGTTTTATGAGGTCCAAATATTATGCTTGTATTATGCAGAGCCAGCGAAGCGCGCAAATAAATAACTATAGCCACTTAGATGGGCAGATAATGGGTACTGGATGCCAGCAGCAGGACTTGGTACGGCTGTCGGTCTGGTCCATTTGAGTTCAGCCTGCTGTCAGCAGCAGATGTTGCTAGGAAACTGCTAGAGACGGTTGGTTTCCGTTTATTAGAGTGATGGAATGTTGGGGGGGGGGACTGTTAGCTACCAAGTGTGTATGCTGTGGAATATCTGAAAGTGAGTGAGAGTCTATAGGATACTTGTGTTGCGTGGATGTATGCGTGTTGTGTGTGTGTGTGTGTGTGTGTGTGTGTGTGTGTGTGTGTGTGTGTGTGTGTGTGTGTGTGTGTGTGTGTGTGTGTGTGTTGAGTGTGTGTATGTTGGGGGTGTGTGCTTGTGTTGCGTGTCGTGTATGTGGTGTGCATGTGTGTGTATGTGTGTCCATTGCTGCTGATTATGTAAAGCTCTGCAGTGTCTGAATATCATTAGCTGTGCTGGGGGGTCAGGGGGGATGGGGCCCTGGCAGGGGGGTGTGACACCTGGACCACTGGGGGGGGGGGGGGGGGGGGGCTTTGCAGGGGAAGGGGGGCACTCAGAGGTCACCTGTCATCTCCTCCTCCTCCTGTATCTGTTTACTTACAGTTGTGTGTGTGTGTGTGTGTGTGTGAGAGAGGGTGTGTAGTAGTATGTGTCTGTATGTTTGTGTATCGGTATATATCTGTGTGTAAGTCTGTTTGTGTGTGTGTGTGTGTGTGTGTGTGTGTGTGTGTGTGTGTGTGTGTGATTGAGTGAGAGAGGGTGTGTAGTAGTATGTGTCTGCATGTGTCTGTATGTTTGGGTATCAGTATGTGTGTGTGTGTGTGTGTGTGTGTGTGTGTGTGTGGAGGGTACTGCAGTGACGTATTTATTCAACAGAAGGGGGTTGTTTGCCTTGGCCACACTCGTCCTCTCCTCCCAGCGTTTCCCTCCCTCTCTCTAAGAGACTGCAGGGCTGCTGGGCTCTTCCTGCAGTCTGTGACGTCAGGGGGAGACCCCGTTATGTAAGAGCTGGTGGGGATAGCCCCGCCCTGGGCTCGTGCTGCGGGGGGGGAAGGCGGGATTTGGGTGGGGGGGGGGGGGGGTAGCTGCTGGGATCCTCTCCTCCCTGCTTCAGTTTAAGCTTCAGCTGAATCCCCAGCAGCCCGCCAGCGACGGAATCCTCCCTCTGCCCTGAAGCTTCCAGCACAGACTGCAGCAGTGATGGAGTGGGAGGAGTCAGTGCCAGAGTGGGAGGAGTCAGTGCCAGAGTGGGAGGAGTCAGTTGGTGGAGCAGGGCGGAGTTGGTGATTGAGCGGGAGGAGACGGCGATAAACTGGTAGCGGTCAGTGATAGAGTGGGAGTGGTCAGTGATAGAGCAGTAGAAGTCAGTGATAGAGTGGGAGGAGTCTCACTGGGGGAACATATCTGGGATATATCTCCTTGGCCTGGGGTGGCTGTGCGGGTTACTGGAGAGAGTGTGTGTGTGTGTGTGTGTGTGTGTGTGTGTGTGTGTACATGCATGTGCGTATGTGTGATAAGGTTTGTGTTTGTGCATGTGTGTCTGAAACTGTGTGAGAGAGAAATGCTGTGCGCCTGTGTGTGCACATAAACATGTGTGTGCATTCCTGCTTTCATACAGCATATGACTTTATGTATATGTTCCATAGCCTATGACTGGAAACGACTTCTCAAAACCAGAGTGGTTTCCTGAGCACGGTGTAGAAAATGTACAGTTCTGAAATGTGGAAACATGCAGCAGTTCCGCCACCAGGGGGAGCCATTAGACCAGGAAAGGCATGGCCCCGTCTGCTGGCTGTGAGGAGGGAAGAAGAGTGCGGAGGTGGGGGGGGTTCATAGTGGGGGGTTACCTGCAGGGTGGTGTTGGGGTGGGCTGGGGGGGTTCATGGGGTTATTATTGTGGTGGGGGGGTTGTTTCTGGAAGCAGGGAGCTATTGGTTCTCTGCTGCTATTTCTCTGCTCTGATTTAAAAGCTCATGAGACAGACTGCAGTCCCCTCCCTGGATAAGCACATACCTGTTGCACAGAGACGGGGTTCCAGCTAAGTTCTGGATGGTGGTGCGTGTGCTCATATGTGAGTGTGTTGGTGTCTGTGGTTACTGGGTTTGTGGGATTGTGCTTGCTTGTGTGTATATTTGTGTGTGTGTGTGTGTGTGTGCGCGCACATGCGTGTGTTTGTGGACATGTGTGTATGTAGGTTCTGGGCAGTAGAAATTCTCTGGTGAGGACGGGGTGTTACTGAGTGCATCGGGTGAGCGATCCGTGACAGGACCGGGTTACACCACACCTGTCTGACCCATAATGCAGCTGCATGCTCACCTGGTTACCATGGAAAAAATTGATACTTTTAAAAAAAAAAAAAAAAACCCTCAGAAAGGTGTTAAACTTGGCTTTAAACTTTTCATAAAAGATGGGGAAATGATTCGTCCCCATCCCACACACAGTCCTCCCCCATCCCAAGCACATTCCTCCCCCATCCCAAACACAGTCCTCCCCATCCCAAACACAGTCCTCCCCATCCCTCACACAGTCCTCCCCCATCCCAAACACAGTCCTCCCCCATCCCAAACACAGTCCTCCCCCATCCCACACACAGTCCTCCCCCATCCCAAACACAGTCCTCCCCCATCCCAAACACAGTCCTCCCCCATCCCACACACACTCCTCCCCCATCCCAAACACAGTCCTCCCCCATCCCTCACACAGTCCTCCCCCATCCCACGCACAGTCCTCCCCCATCCCAAACACAGTCCTCCCCCATCCCAAACACAGTCCTCCCCCATCCCACACACAGTCCTCCCCCATCCCACACACAGTCCTCCCCCATCCCCGTCATAAAGCATGGGACAGGTCCCCTCACCTCGCGATGTCATCGCCGGTTAACCTGGCTCTTTTCTTTTCTTCCCCCTCTCCACCCCTCTCTTTCGCTCTTTCTCTCTCTCCGGCATGTTCCGCTCTTTTCTGTGCAGACGCGCCAGGTTGCGGGTCTCCATGGCAACGCGGCTGTTCCTTGGCCTCTCGTCTCCACCACAATGCGACCGATTACCGCCGTTCCCCGGTTACGACCGGGGGGGGGGTCGAGTCAAGCAGTGAAATCTGCCCCCTCGACCCCCCCAGCCCCCCCCAGCCCCCCCCCCCAGCCCTCCCATTGCACAGGGAGCTGCAGACGTCCTGTTGTTCAGGTTCCGCAACTTCAACGGCCAGCCTCCGAGCCCAGAATACCTTCTGCGACCCCCCCCCCCCCCCACCATCACCAACCCCACCACCCCCCCATAAATCTATGAGTCTCTCTTACCCAGACACTGTTTTCACAGCCGGAACCCACCCACCCTCTCTCTCTCTCTCTCTCTCTCTCTCTCTCTCTCTCTCTCTCTCTCTGCGACGCACACGTCTTCCTTAATATTCGCACTCTTTCAGAACAAAAATAAAAGATTCTGACCTTTTACCCGGCCTGGGCTGCGGAGCGAGGGAGAGATGGACGGATGTGCAGGGAAAAAGGGATGGAGTGGGCAGAGAAGGAAGGGGGGAGAGGAGGAGAGGACGGAGGGGAAGGGATAAGGTCAGCCCTTTCAGGTCTGCGCTGAGCACACAGTGCTGTCGGGGCCTGCCGCTCCAGTGCTGGTGTTAAAACGCTAGCTGTGTAAACTCTGCACAGGGGGACACCTGTACTACTGCCTTTCACCCTGACCCCCTCCACACACATACACACACACACACGAGCGCGCACACACACACGCACACACACACACACGCACGCGCACACACACACACACACACATGCACACACGCACACATGCACACACGCACACATGCACACGCACGCACGCACGCACACACACGCACACACACGCACACACACACGCACGCACGCGCACACACACACACACACGAGCGCACACACGCACACACACACACACACACACACACACACACACGAGTGCGCACGCACACACACACACTCACACACACACGAGCGCGCACGCACGCACACACACACACACACACACTCACACACACACGAGCGCGCACGCACACACACACACACACACACACACACACACACACACGAGCGCGCACACACACACACACACACACGCACACGCACACGCACACGCACACACACATGCGCGGGGTTCCCTTGTCTCACGCAGACACGCTGCGTGCTCGCTGGTTGGCCGCTCTGGGGCTGGGCGCTCTCCAGGGTGCTGAAGGGCCTTTCGCTCCAGGCCCGTTTCCACCGCTGCTGGGCGCCAGCGTCTATTTTTAACTCCGCCTCTTCGTTTATTAATGAGCGGCTGTTCCGAGCGACCTGGAGTTTAATGTTTGATGTGTGATGACAACATCGGTCACCGGGGATCCTCTCTCTCTCTCTCTCTCTTTTTCTCTCTTGTTTACGTAACTCAAATCAAAAAAGTGGGTTATTCTTTCCCTCTCAGGACACTTTGGAAACTCTCCTGCTTTGCTGTTTGCCCTTTGGAACGGTCCCTGTTGATGACTGGCTTACATTTGAAAACAACAGACGCACATTTTAGGCTTGAAGCCTGTCCAAGTGCAGCGCTTTCCATTTCTCAGGCAGGTGATAGTTTTTCAGATGCGCGAATGGTGCACCTGCGGTGGAGCCATTACTGTAGACACTGCTGACCTCTCGCCACTTGTTGTAGTGCTAGTTTCTTGTGGCTGCTCAAACTGAAGCCTTGCTGTTTCTCTCTCTCGCGCGCACGCACACACACACGCACACAAGCGTGTGCTCACGCCCACGCCCACACACACACACACACGCGTGTGCTCACGGGTGCGTGAGTGACGCTGCCGTGTTCCGACGGCTGCCCGGGATATCTCGCGGGATTTGAGGCGAGGCGCAGCGACTCGATCCTCGTCCCGCAGCGATGGCCTCCCGCGTGGAGCCCGTTGAGTCACGGTGACACGGAGTCTCTGAGACGGAGCACGCTGAGCTGAGCTGGCAGAGCCCAGCATCACACGCGGGGAATCACTGACAGGCCAGCACACGCAAAGCATTATGGGTAGAGCAACACAGACTGGGCAGCACACGCAAAGCATTATGGGAAGAGCATCGCAGACTGGGCAGGACACCCAAAGCATTATGGGAAGAGCATCACAGACCGGGCAGCACACCCAAAGCATTATGGGAAGAGCATCGCAGACTGGGCAGCACACGCAAAGCATTATGGGTAGAGCATCACAGACTGGGCAGCACACGCAAAGCATTATGGGTAGAGCATCACAGACAGCGTTAGACACAGAATCACTGACAGGGCATCATGAGGAAAGCATTGTGGGCAGAGAATCACACAGAAACAGGGTATCGTGAAGAGAGCAGGGAATCATGGGAGTATCACAGATGGCACTGGGCACTGAAAAGCAGGCAGAGTGGCAGCTGCCCCCCCCATCAATTATAAAACAGCCCAGGTACAGGGCAGGCCTGTACTGGAGGAAGAGTTGGCATCACGGGCCTGGAGCAGCTGTAGCTAATAAAGCTTGAAAAGGCGACGGTGTTCATACAGGGAAGGGGGGAATGACTGAGGAAATTTATTAGCATCAGATTACTGACATAATGTTTATGCAGCACAGTTATGAGCCTGTTGTTCTACAATTCAGAGTGTCTGGGGGTGGGGTGGGGGGTGGGGGGTGGGGGGTGGGGGGGCGTTAATAGACTACAGCTGACAGAGGGTGGAATGGAGAGGGGTTTCCCCAGAAAAGCACAGACTAATTAAAACAAACACACACACGCTAATATCACAAAGCATTATGGGAAGAGCATCACTCCCTCACTGACATAGACAGTGTGTGACAGGGCTGCTGTTTGCTGTTTGTTCTGATGTGAGACTGCTTCCTGTGTTCCCCGGCCTTGCAGCTGTCATCGGGGGGGGGGAAGCCCTTTGTACACCTCCCTCCATGTCCTTTGTTTGCTTTTATAATTGCGGCGATGGTGACTGGGTAGCCCGCTAGCTATTCTCCCGCTCCACGGCACCACCGACGTCACAACCGCCCCCCCCCCCACCCAAAAAGGACCTATGTCAAACTGAACCCCTCTACACAAAAAACCTAAAATCGGTGAAACTGTTGAGTACTGTAAAGTTTGAATTACTTAGTTCCAGCTGACATTGTTTTTTTGTTTTTGTTTTTGTCCTGCTGAAATAACTTTTCAAACCCTAAAAAATACCACGACAATGTGGCTTGTCTACTAAATTGAGGGACTATTCCATCAAAAAACAACTTACAGTTGAATAATACAGGGTCCGAAACAGCAAAATGATATGGTATAGGAAATCTTGCAAAACCAAAATAACAGTGCAGTGATTGTGTCTGTAAATATGTACACATTCATAAATGTGTTTCGCCTGGGCGGTCTTGACGGGATGGGCATTTTGTAGGGGGTGCTAAGCTGCTTCTTTGGTGATTGATCTTGGATTTGATTTTATTATTTTTTTTAAATCCAGACGTCTGTGAGTCCTGTGTGAAGTTGTGAAGTGTCTGGATCTTTCTGGTGTCTGAAACAGGCCTGTCCTGATAAAAAATCTGTCCTCCGCTGCCTCACCGTCAGTCCCAAGGCCCCAGATCTCTCTGTCTGCGTCCCAGACATCCGCGTCGTTTG
>CM077286.1:5852720-5860220 GCA_039654925.1 Anguilla pacifica
TGCTGGCTGGCCTTCACATCCAGCTTGCAGTGCCAGTTTCCACAGCGCACGGAGGCCCACTTCTTTACCCCTTTTTAAGGGATCTTTTCCTTTTAGAGGACCTTTAACTTTTTAAAGGGATTTGCCCTTTTAAGAGATCTTATACTTTTGTAAAGGGATTCTGCCCTATTTAAAGGAAACTTTCCCCTTTTCAGAAGGATCTTTCCCACTTGTTACGGGATTCCCCCCCCCCCCCTTTTTTTTTTTAAAGAGGTCTTGCCATTTCCAGAAGCAGGGCAGATAAATTAGTCCTGTGTGTGTGTGTGTGTGTGTGTGTGTGTGTGTGTGTGTGTGTCACGGTAACTTTCCCGTGTAGCTCGTCATCTCGACTGTATCGTACCGATCGGTTGGTTGCGAACCGACTTTAATCCCCTCTTCAGATATTCGCTTTTTCCCCCAGAAGATATTTGAACAGCTCCTATTTTGACAGACTGAAATACACACTCGTTAGATTTATTTATTTATTTTAAATCTGTCGTCTGCATTGGCGGGGTTTTCGCCCCGTCCCATTCAATTACCTTTTCTCCAGGTGCATTGTTCCTGGGATGGTTCATTATATCGGGCGCTTATGACTGTGTAAACTGTATGTCTCCCTGCGAACTGCGTGACACGACTGTGATCGCTCCTTTCTTTACGGGTTCAACACGATTCTTTTCTGTTCTCTTTTCCTCTCAGATGTAAGACGCGCATCAGGGCAGACGTTCAGACATGCTTCTGCAAAGTCGCAATAACAATATGCATCCGCACAATAAAACAGACTGGCTCCTCTTTGCGCATCATTATTTAGTATCGTGTGAACTCGCTGTGAGATGTAACGTTCCTGCAGCATATTGCTTATACATATTAAGATATGAGGAATGCGTTTCTGACAGTGTGACATCTGGCTTGTATTGATCATTATTAGGCTGTGTGTATATATTAGTATAAAATGTACAGTAGCGTACTGTTCCGATTGCTTAATTGGTCGACGTTAAGTGCACATTAATGCAGCTGTTTTGTTCGTACAACTTGGTCATTTCCTGTCATCTGCTATCCTGTAGGCTGCCTAAGCTGCTGTTTGGTTGGTATGAATCCTAACTGTGCTGTGAAGACATTGAAAGTTTCTACAAGTAACAGAGTTTGTGAAATTACGCCAAATAAACCAATTAATAAATAACAGAAAGATTGATGCAAATGGTTAAAAAGTAATTGGTATTAGCCTACAACTTTCCGCTTATTTGTTGACCTTTTTTCACCGTAATTTCAAAGAAACAAAAACTTGATTAAGCTAAAAAAAAAAAATTGTAAGGGCACAAATTTGATCTTCGAGCTCCTTTCAAAATTCTTGGGACAAACCTGATGACAAAGGTACGCGTTAGTAGCGCAGCAGGTGGAAAATGCAGCCGAAGATGAGAACACGAGCCATGTTTTAAAACCGTAAGAAAGGAACGAGTAATCGCACTCGGGAAAACGGGGGCTGTAGTAGAGCGATAGGGAACGAGTGAGAGGGAGAGAGAAAAATCCGTTTTTCCAACGCATTGTCAATCTGAGCGTAAAGCGCCGGCCTGCTTTTTTTAAACACTGGCGGCGAGGAAATCGTGTTTTAATAAGCGTTCTGACACATCCGTCATTGTTTCACGGAGATAAGTCGCAAAGCGCGCGCGCGCGCGGTTTGGGGGATCGCGGCGGCAGGCTGGAAGGCTGCCCACAGTCGCGTATCTGGCGTTGACATTTTAGATTTACAAACGGCTCCCAGTCACGCCAGCCCTTAAATCCTGTTTATTAAAAGCCCGCGGAACGCGCTCTCCGTGCTGAAGGTGTTTTGGCGCGTTCACTTTATGTTTCCTCAGAGATTAGGGAATTCAGCCATTTTTTTTCTCGCGAGCGTCGGTTTCCCCTTTTCAAGTTCCCTCGCCTTTGCTGTTCTCTCCTCGCCTCGCGGAATTATTTGTTTTTTTTATTTTTATTTTTTTATTTCTCTTTTTTTTCATCTGGGCCCAGCGAGAGGAGGTGGAGGAGGACGAGGAGGAGGAGAAGAAGAGGAACGCCGTGCCGTGTAGCGGCTTCTGATACCTGCGCATAGCGCGACGCTCCCTGCCTGGCTGCTGATTGATTTTTTTGACAGAAACGTCCTCATTAGGCCAGTACAAACGGGATGAAAAGAAACGCGCTGCAGAGCGGGAACCAGAGGAGGAAAAGTTTACTCGCTTTTGACACATGCGCGCTTTCATCTGAGTTATACTGTTACAGAAATTCATGTGCTGGCGCGCACACACATATGTACGCGTGCATACACACACAGACACACGCAGGCACACGCACACACACGCGCAGGCACACACTCACACATACTCTCTCACACACACACACACACACACACACACACACAGGCGCACACACACGCAGGCACACGCACATTAACACACACGCGCTCACACACTCACACATACTCTCACACACACACACAGGCGCACACACACGCAGGCACACGCACATTAACACACACCCGCTCACACACTTAAGCGGGCACTCACACTATTAAACACACACGCACACGCACATACACTCAGGCACACACACACATCCATACAGGCACACACTCACACACTCACACTCTCACGCTCACACACTCGCACACTCTCACGCAGGCACACACCTACACACACGCATGCACACGCGGAGACACACATGCATATACAGATGCATGCACCACACGCAGGCACACGCACACCTACACACATACACACTCGCACACTCGTGCACTCACACTTATGCACACACACACACACGTTTTTTCTCTCTGCTCCGTGTACCTGGGTTGACTGTGCTTGACCCCAGCCATGAGAGCTTCCCGTCTTCCCAGAAGCACAAGCAGCGGAGAGATTAATGACATCCTCTGGAGCAGCTAATTAGCATATCTTTGATAAGGAAGTGGAGCCACAGAGATCGGAGGAGGGGAGCTGTGGGCTCGGGGGTTCGGGTTGATAATTGAGGAATGGCTCTCAGCAAAAAGAGGGGGTGGGGTGGGGGTGGATGAGGGAGTGCTCATCTGTTCCCCAACAGATCCCCAAAACAGGGTACCTGAGACCCAACCAAAGCGTGTTTTCTTAATGAAAATCGTTAAAAAATCTGTTTATTTTTCTTTGTTCGTTTGTGTTCGTCATTGCTTCATCTAGCGCTCACTGAACACTCAATGTGCCTCTCAGCATTGTAAGAGTGGGCCTTGGACTTTCTTCTCTCTTTGGTTAATTTTCTTATTATATGTAATATTTAAGTTATCCGCAGGGTCTGTTTGTAATAGCAGACTGTAGCGGCTCGTTCTGGGCACCCCGCTGCTCGTTACTGATCCTCCTTCGTGTGTGCGTGCGTGCGTGCGTGCGTGCGTGCGTGCGTGCGTGTGTGAGTGAGTGCGCGTGCGTTTGTGTGTGTGTGCGTGCGTGCGTGCATGTGCGCGCATGTGAGTGTGTGTGTGTTTGTATGTCTGTGTGCTTGTGTGCGCGTATTTTAAATTAAAAAAAAAAAAAATTTAAATAGCAGATTTTCTCGACCGTGGCTCTAATGATGGAATATTGTTTTTGTCGTCCTAGCCATTTACACTACAGACCCGTAGAGATTAGGCTTTATTTTCCTTTGGCAGTTGAGCCCTGAAACACCTTCTAACTTCTACACACCGACCCGTTCAGCACCCCTGGGGTGCGGAAGGGCAGCGATCATCTTTAGCCAATGGGGAAAGTGTGTTCCCCCGAGGTCGAATCACGTGACGCTCAGAATCGGGCCAATCAGTGTCACATTTAGCTTTGCTCGAACGGAGTCGAGCTTCAGTCGAGTTCGCCTTTTAACGGGGAGATCACCGGTCTTTTTCTGCGACGGCTTTTCAGCTACGCGGACGTGTGTCATTCCCGTTTGACTTTTATTGCTGACGTCTCCTTGGATTGCAGGCAAAACCTGCAGTGTGAACTATAAAAAGACCGCTGTCCGTCACTTCATGTTAAAAAGAACGAGTTCTTTGTTCTATCACGTTTTTAAGGTTCACGTTGAATTAATTTTGGTATGGTTTTAGGGCTGAGTGCCTCGTTTCTTAAAATCAAATAATGCAAAACAAAAACAGCTCAGACAAAATGCTTGCTGTCAGTTCAGGATTGTGAGACGCGGAGATAAGCAGTGACAGCCTCGTTCATAGCATGCTCCTGTAAATCACGTTTGGATTTTCCTTGCGGGAAGTTAATTTCACAGTTGCCGAAAATGTGTTCTAATTGAAAATTGCAGGTGTAAATTAATTACTGATGAACTTCATAATGTGCTACACAATATCAGCAGTGCCCAACTTTAGGGTTTTCTCCAGGCATACAGAAAATGACATTGTTTGTTGAGTAACATATTCTATGAGTGGTCCTTCATAACAGCTGTATGACTCATTCATAAGCCCTTCATAAGCACTGCATAGACCCTCGTTAGTCCTGACATCAGTAAACATATGGTATCACTTGGTTTTTATGTTTTTCAGTAATAAATGTTCTGGTCCAATAGATGGACTGGTTAGCATTTTGTAAAAGCTGTCGATGTCTTAAATCTTACTGGTGTCGTTGAGTCCCATTGTGAGCTGATTCGATGACACGGCACTTCTGATGCTTCAGACAGGTCTTTTTGGAGATGAAGTGTGTTCAGGTGTCTTTCGCAAGACCATCATATGCCTGTAAGAGCTTTGTAAGATTGGTGACAGTAATCATTATTTCAGAATTAGAATCATAGTGAGTATGCGAGTTCCATTTTTCATGTTTCACAGTAATATTTCCAGTGCTGGGTCCAGTAGGGACTGTGTTTGCTCTGTAAGCGTTGAGTAAACGCTGAACTTTTTCCTGTGCTCCAGCTTGCTTTTTCCGTAATGAAATATGAATCTGGCAAAGATAACATTATGATTTATGCAGTAATCTACTATGATTGGATGGTATTGCAAGTCCCGTAACTTATTTTAGGTGCTGTAAAATGATCAAGACACTTGTTTGACTGGAAAAAAAAATGTGAAAATTACACAGGAAAATATCAGTATTGGATCAATTATGATTACATCTTATCCCTTGTGGACTCATATAGACACTGCGAAAGTTGAATTGACATAAACCATTTTACTGTGTACAGAGGGAAAGCATGGAGAGAGATATGTTGAGCCTGCCATCGGTGCCGAGCCCTGTTAGCAGTCAGGCTTATTCCCCTCCGATCCAGCATGCTGCTCAGTGCAGATTCAAAATGGCGGCAGCGATCGTCCTCTTGCGCGAGTCCCGAGTCCCGCATCGGCCCTCTGCTTTCGGCTCAGTGAGCTCAGTGTCGTGTTTTCGGGGAATTGATCCCGAACACGGATCCTAATCCCCCCCCCCCCCCCCTGGGCGCGTGCGGAACGCTGTGTTACTCATTTGCTCACGGAGCCGAACCAGAGAACGGAAACCCGAAGGAGAGAGAGTACGTTTGACTCACTTACATTTCACTGAGTCTCACAGCGCTTTGCCCCCCCCCCACCCCCCCCCCCCGGCATATATTATATATTTATTTACTTGCATATTTATCTCCTCGTTAATCTGAAACAATGCGGCCAATGAGCACAAGTGAATCCACCGAAAATGAAGAAGCAACTCCCGCTCTCCCCCTCGAACGCCCCCCCCCCCCCACACACACTTCCCCCGCCCCCCCCCCCCGACTCCTCGATGATGTTTCCATCTTCGCCGCTCAGTCAGTCATTTTTAATTTATCAGGAGGGATTTGCGCGGCTCCCGCTCCACTAAAGGGGAAAGAAAGGCAAAAGAGGAAAAGCTCGAGTGAACCCCCCCCCCGCTGATGCGATTAGGGCCTGGAACCCTCGGCGGCGCTGGCGTGAATGCACCCGGAGCGCTGAGCCACATCAGGGAGAAATCCGATGCGCGCGGCGTTACATCCCCCCCCCCCCCCCCCCCCCCCACATTCTTCCGTATTTCTGTCTTATTGACCCGAAATTTCTCTCTTGGATTCATTAATCACTGCGTTATTATTCTCACATGCATCACCACCCCCTCCCCACCCCCACACACTCTTCGCAACCGGAGTAACCATCAAGCCTCCGGTTTGGCTTATGAAGGGGGTACAGTTACACTTCCTGAGTCCCCCCCCCCCCCACCCCTCCCCCACCCTGACATCATTAGACCAAAGTGTTTTATACACGTCGATGAATTTATGTCCCAAAACTCTTTGGTGCCTCTCTCTCTCTCTCTCTCTTCTTTTCCTCTTTCTCTCTCTCCCCTCATTTTCTACGCCTCTATTAAATCAGTTGACTTTACCCAACACCGTCGGGGCGGGGGGAGTATGGGGTCCCCCCCCCCCCCCCCCCCCCCGTTGTTGTTCCGACTCACCTCGCATCCCTGAGTGCGCTCATCACGCTGTCAGGCGATACCCAGGAGAAGCGCTCGCTGAGTGCGGAAGGCGTCATTAGACAAGCGGCATCGATTTCAAAAACAGGCAGATTACGCTTCAAAAAGTGCATCATGGGAAGGGGGGGGGGGCTAGCAGTTATGGGCAACAGCAACCACGAGCCGCCAGCACTGATGGAGGTACCAGAAGCCTCCTGAAAGGCAAGGTGGGGCAGATTCTGGCACTGAAAATCAGATCTGCCCCATCAGCAAGCAGGTCAACAACCAATCTCAGCGTTTGCTGGCATGGCATCGGTGTGGTCGCTGGGGTCGTACCACACATTTCTGTGACCTGTGTAGGGGGGTGACCCAGCCAAGACCCAGACTCTGGGGAAGGGGTGGAGGGGGGTGGAGGGGTGGGGTGGGGGTGCGAGGGGGCTCCAAAGGGGGGCTCCAACCCCTGTGCGAGTTAAGGAATTTGGGGTGTGAATGAGTCATGGCCAGTTTGGTGCTCTGCCAGACTCCCAGTAAGGCTCTGGAGGCCTAGGGTGAGCTGCAGGAGAAGGAGCATGTTCTAGGGGGCAGGGTGGGGGTGGGAGGGAGTTGTTCTGGAAGGTGCCCGGGATTGGGGGCAGTAGGGAGGGATGACTCACCCTCCCCTCACATGGCCGCCTCCTTGCTGCGAGGCTCCTGGGCACAGATGGCTCGCCCTGTAGGGAGAACGGTGCCAACCTGGACCCCTCCCTTCCCCAGGCCACCGAAGGTCGAAAAACTACAGCGACCGCTCGGGGGTGGGGTGTGGGGGGTGGGGGTGCCTTCTGCTTGGTCATTTTGTGCCACTGTGCCCCCTCCCCCCAGAAAAATCGAGCCCAGGGCCCTGTATGGGACAGCAGAAGGTGATGGAGAGCTGGGGGGCGTGAGTGAGGTTTTCGGCTGTGGTGTGGGACGATCCTGGGTGCCTCCAACAAACGGAGGTGCGCTATTCTGCGAGGGCTGTGAGACTGGGGCAGTTTCCTGCCTGTCCCAGTCTCTCAGTCGTTTGGATGAGCTCTTAGGAAGGGGCTCGTCCAGGATGATTTCAGCTGGACCCCATCCCCGCTGCTCCATGAGA
>CM077286.1:5867720-5870220 GCA_039654925.1 Anguilla pacifica
TGCAGCTACACACACTCCTGCTCCTACACACACTCTGACTGCTACACACACTCTGACTGCTACACACACTCCAGCTGCTACACACACTCCTGCAGCTACACACACTCCTGCTGCTACACACACTCCAGCTCCTACACACACTCTGACTGCTACACACACTCTGACTGCTACACACACTCCAGCTGCTACACACACTCCGGCAGCTACACACACTCCAGCTGCTACACACACTCCTGCTGCTACACACACTCCTGCTCCTACACACACTCCTGCTGCTACACACACTCCGGCTGCTACACACACTCCTGCTGCTACACACACTCCTGCTGCTACACACACTCCGGCTGCTACACACACTCCTGCTGCTACACACACTCCAGCTCCTACACACACTCCGGCTGCTACACACACTCCAGCTGCTACACACACTCCTGCTGCTACACACACTCCAGCTCCTACACACACTCTGACTGCTACACACACTCCAGCTGCTACACACACTCCGGCAGCTACACACACTCCAGCTGCTACACACACTCCTGCTGCTACACACACTCCTGCTCCTACACACACTCCTGCTCCTACACACACTCCAGCTCCTACACACACTCCAGCTGCTACACACACTCCAGCTCCTACACACACTCCGGCTGCTACACACACTCCAGCTGCTACACACACTCCTGCTCCTACACACACTCTGACTGCTACACACACTCCTGCTCCTACACACACTCCAGCTGTTACACACACTCCAGCTGCTACACACACTCCTGCAGCTACACACACTCCAGCTCCTACACACACTCCTGCTGCTACACACACTCCAGCTCCTACACACACTCCAGCTGCTACACACACTCTGACTGCTACACACACTCCAGCTGCTACACACACTCCTGCAGCTACACACACTCCTGCTGCTACACACACTCCAGCTCCTACACACACTCCAGCTCCTACACACACTCTGACTGCTACACACACTCCAGCTGCTACACACACTCTGACTGCTACACACACTCCTGCTGCTACACACACTCCTGCTCCTACACACACTCCTGCTGCTACACACACTCCTGCTCCTACACACACTCCTGCTGCTACACACACTCCAGCTCCTACACACACTCCAGCTCCTACACACACTCCTGCTGCTACACACACTCCAGCTCCTACACACACTCCGGCTGCTACACACACTCCAGCTCCTACACACACTCCTGCTGCTACACACACTCCTGCTGCTACACACACTCCTGCAGCTACACACACTCCAGCTCCTACACACACTCCAGCTGCTACACACACTCCTGCTCCTACACACACTCCTGCTCCTACACACACTCCAGCTGCTACACACACTCTGTGGGGAGCAAAACTACACCAGGCCGGTGTCGATGAGAGTGGCACAGACAGAGGAGTCAGGCACAGACAGGTGAGTCCGGCACAGACAGGTGAGTCCGGCACAGACAGAGGAGTCAGGCACAGACAGAGGAGACAGGCACAGACAGGTGACACAGGTGGGGAAATGTACCCCCCACCTGCCTGTGCTTCTACCTGCAGCCCCCTCCGTACAGCCTCTATGCCTGACAGTGTGTCGATTCCCGACCTGCTTCATTCTGCAACGATCTGTCACACTGAAGCAGCTGTACATGTTTGTTTCTCATGATCTATTTCTAGTTCTCTTGTTGCATGCATTGCTATGTTAGCATATTAGTAATATATATTTAAACACATGCACCATTGTGTGTTGTAATAGGAGCAGCCTCTGGGCTACACTAGACCCCAACAGTGCCCTCTCATTTTAGGCTAATGGCCGCAGTCAGCACTGGCACGGAATTCGATATACCCGACCACAGAGCGCCAACTGCGCACATCGATCAGTGCCTTAACGAGGTGAGCCACTCAGCACCCCGTTAGTGCTGCTTTTTTTTTTTTTTTTTACAGGAAATGGACTGAGCTGCAGAGCCTGCAGCTGTGACGGACGCGCAGGCAGCTGACACCGCGCATCGCGAGCGCCGGTGGCTGGCGCAGTGATCCTGGATCCCGCTGCTCTGTCATAAACCCTTCAGCAGGGCTGTCAGCGCGCTCCCCTGACGCTCCCCTGACGCTCCCCTGACGCCCCGCTGCCGTCGCTTCTGCCCCCTTATTAGTTTTTGCGGTGGATTTATGTGCCTTTTTTTGTCACCCGTTCTCATATCCCCCCCCCCCCCCCCCTTAGCCCCCCCCCAGACGTGTGACGGTGAGCGGCCTTTGGTTTCCTCCGCGGGGCTGCTTTTTGCGAGCGAATTTCGGGGAATGCGGGGGAAAGATGATCAAAAACGCGGAAACTCTGAGCTTGTCAGGTTTCCTTACCTTCGCGTACTGAAGAGTTTTCATTAAAAGAAAATCATCATCTTCGGCGTCGGGCTCCGGCAGACCCCGCATGCCCCCCCCCCGCCCCCCCTGCCCCCCCGCCCCCCCAGGTCCCACATTAGCGTAATGCAGTCTCTCAGCG
>CM077286.1:5875220-5945220 GCA_039654925.1 Anguilla pacifica
GGAGAAGTTTAATTTTGAATTTCAATATTTTTGCATATTTTTGATAAAATATGGCAGAATTCATTTTGCAACAAAATTACAAAGCTAGTTATATAACAGTCTACATGTGCAAGAAACTGTGTCTCAACAATCACCATGGCAACTTTCTAATTTCCTTCAGATCTTTGAACAAAAGAGTGAACAAAAAAAAAATGAACTTGAAAAAAGAAATTACCTGTAATTTCAGAGTATGTTTTTTGGTTATAATTAAAGAAAAATAAAATCTACTTTTATAGGAACGTGTCACACCTGCCGTGATAAATTGTCTTGTGGTTATTGTTGATAATTAAACAGACGATGGAGCTTTGATTACGGTGCTATTGTGGAGCTACAGTAGTTCTTTACAGGAGTGCTTTTTGGGTAGCAGGCACTTGATAAAAGTCCATATCTGCGCTTTTAAGTGCTAAACTCGCAAAATTGTCTCAGACCTGGGTTTTCGCTTTTATATAAAATGTTTTTTTTTTTTTTTAACTCCGCACTACGAAGTTCACTTTTTTAAAACTCTGTTGGTGTTTTTCCCCTTTGATGTCTCCCGATTGTCTGGTCCCCCTCAGACGTAGGGTGAGCCCATCTCCGATGCTGGACACAAACGTCCTGGACTCTTGTAAGAGCAAATAAAGCTCTTTCATGAAATGAAATGTCCTCTGTGATCTCGGGGGCATGAATGAAACCTGCATACACAGAGGGTCCCCAGGACCTTTCTGTCTGATATAAATATTATAAAAGACAAATAAAAACACGTTGAATTTTATAATAAATACACTTTTATCTTCAATACCTATATTGTTGATCACCAAGGAAAGTAAGAGGTGGCAGTAAGGGGTTGAAGCGATTCCATGTACCAGCCTTCTTAAAAGAATCCCTTTTAAAAGAACCTCTCGAGGGCGAATCGTGCAATAGACATGATTGCATTGTAATCTTGCACGAGAAAAAAAGCCCGAGAAACAACAGGAAATGTGCTCGTTAATTGCAGTTTTCAAAAGCCATAATTGCCTTAAATTCCCTGTTATTAATCAGCAATCGCGGCACAGAGAGCTTTTCATAGCTCCGGTCTTGACGTGAGGAGCTTTTCAAAATGGAGAAAATAAATATAGATGAAAAAGGGAAGGGGGGGCGTGAGGGGGGGTTAACGGACTGGGAAGTTGAAACGCGGGACGTTTGTTTGTCTTTTCCGTGCGGCGCTGCCAGCCTTGCGCCAGCCGCGATGCCCAGAATAAAACGCCCCCTCGGGGTGCGCTGGCACAGGCAGGCTACCCTGTTTGCACGGGGAGGGGCGGGCATTTTTGGGCTATAAATAGGATCCCCATACCGGTGATTCTGTAGGGGTATCTGTATTTTGGGGGTATACTGAAGGTGTTTCCCTACCCCCCCTCCTCCTCCTTTTTCAACAACAACAGGTGGAGAACACCTGTTTGGCGGCCCCCCCCCCCCCCCTTGCAGTGCGTTTGGCGGTCAGAGTCGCGTTCGGTGGGGCCTCCTTCGGCAGCAGATGCTGGATAATTGCGTCTAAAGGGAGCGCTGTACCCCATCTGCCAGCGTGTGGCGCCAGGGGACAGAAACAGCCCCCCCCAGCTCCCACCCCGCTCCCCCCATCCCCCCACCAGCCAGAGCGGTCCCAGCTTCCTTCTCCTCTTCTTTCCTTTTTGTCCCCCCGTTTCTCCCACCCCCACCCACCCCCCCGTTTCTCCCCCACTTGTTGCTGTGATCAGCGACTCTTTCAGGGAGGGGCGATTCGGGGGCAGGGGGTCCCGCGGGGGAATCGGGGATCCTGTCGCTCATCAAAGCGTCGGCGCTGGAGGCTTCACGCGAGGCGGCCTGTTCTGCGTCGAGCTCCGTCGCCACGGTTTCCCCTGGCGCTCCGTCGCCGTGGTTCCCCCGACGCACGCCGCGTGGTTTTAACGCCTGATTTAAACCACCTCTCTGAGCGTCCGACTGATGCGTGACTCGAAGCGAGGGATTCTGGGGCACGGGCTGAGGTTTCTGGGCCTGTTTCATGGTCCCTGGAGTCCATTATAAAACTCCTGCACCGGACAGCGTGTCAGTCGCATATAAAACGCATGTAAATCAATGCAGGTTGTATCAATGCATGTAAATGCAAAGATACAACATGAGGAATAAGCTATATTGTTTTTGCAGAAAGGTAAAAAGGATTCTTTTTCCCATTGATATGCAGCTGATGTAATTTCATAGCTACAGGACTCCTGTGTACTGTAGCTCACACGGCTTATAACAGTGGTGAGATTGGGTAGCTCGGTGTGTGGCAGGACGCAGGACCAGGGGAAATATGGGAAGCGAATGCGCTGTATTGATGTTGGACGGCCCCCCGTGTTCGGACACAGCTGCTGAATAAACGCGGTGGACGTCACGGAAACCCACGCTGAGCCAATGAAACAGAAGCCCTGCGTGGGCCGATCGGCCTGGCGGCTCCAACCTCGGGTCAGACGAAAGTTTTTTATTCATGTGAAAGTTGCGCTGGGTTCGGCTGAGCGTACTGTAGCTCTGGCCCGATGGTTCTGCTGAGCGTACTGTAGCTCTGGCCCGGGCTGCGCTGGGTTCTGCTGAGCGTACTGTAGCTCTGGCCCGGGCCCGATGGTTCGGCTGAGCGTACTGTAGCTCTGGCCCGGGCCCGATGGTTCTGCTGAGCGTACTGTAGCTCTGGCCCGATGGTTCGGCTGAGCGTACTGCAGCTCTGGCCCCGGGCTGCCCGATGGTTCGGTGGGTCTGATAGATGAAATGCCTTCCGAATCAATAATGTAATATGATGATGATGATGATAATTACCGTCATAGTCATCGTCGTCACGTGTGTAATCGCGGGTTGAGAGCGACAGTATTAAACAGTCGGTAAATATTCTGCGTGCGATCATGTGTAGAAATGTGCGAGCTGGCACATTTTCTAAAAGTACTCACAAATTCTGTCATACGGCGGGAATTTCATGCCAGTCTACGCCGGTGCCAGTTTACGCCCATGCCAGTCTTCGCCCATGTCAGCGGGCATCTGTGCCACCCACAGAGCTGGGCTCTGCTGTCATACAGGGCTGAGAGGACCTAATATAGCCCACGTAGCCCCTGTAGCGTGCCCAAGCTGGGGACATGCTCATGCCTCTCATACCTGCAGACGCACAGCCTCCTTCCCCAGGACCGTACGCTGCACTGTGTCCCTGGTGGAAGGAATTATTCCTTCAAACGGAAGGCATTTGAAAAGTATATTGAAATAAATATATATTGTAACACTTCTAAATATAATGTGTGTGTGCATGTGCATGCATGTGTGTGCATGTTTGTGTGTGAGTTTGTGCGCGTGTCTGTATGTGTGTGCATGCATTTGTGCGTGCGACTGTGTATGTACATGCGTGCGTGTGTACATGCGCTTCTCCTCTGTGCCGTGTGTGTGTGTGTGTGTGTGTGTGTGTGTGTGTGCATGCATGCGCTTCTCCTCTGTGCCGTGTGTGTGTGTGTGTGTGTGTGTGTGTGTGTGTGTGTGTGTGCGTGCGTGTGTGTGTGTGTGTGTGTGTGCCTCTGTCGCACGGAAAGCTCGTCTCATCAGTTTTACTAATTGGAGGATCCCTCCCACTCACAGAGCAATCAGGAGACCCCCCCCCCCCCAGTCTGTGTCCTCCTGCCATTGCCCCCTTCCCGCTCTCATTAAGGAGTGGCAGACCAGTTAAAACACCCCCCACCCCCACCCCCACCCCCTCCAACCCCGTTAGCTCTCGCCCCGCACCCTTAATTGGGCTTTTAATTTCTCTCGTGCACCAGCAGTCATTTGTGTGCTTTTATTCTGACGCTGCAGCTGAGGAGGTGTCTCGCTGAGACCTGACCACTCGACGATCTTTTTAATCAAGCGCGGTGGCCTATCGCACGGCTCCCCCAGCGCCCCCATGACCCCCCCCCCCCCCGTCTCCTCCCAGCTCGTCTCCAGCAGTTAGCGTGAGGCAGGGAGGTCCAGCCCGGCCCCCCCCCCCCCGGCGCTCTCCAGCGCGTCTCACCTTCCCCTTAATTATTGAGGGGATCGCGGAGCCTCAGAGTCTCTGTCGGGGAAGCAGAGGCGCGTGCGGTGTGGGGTTCAGAAACGCCTGCTGTCTTAGGCTGCCCCCCCCCCCCACTCTTATTCTCAATCATGCTATGCTACAAACTTTTAAAAAAAAATTTTTTTTTTAAAAACTATTTAATTTGATTAAATCTGTTTCTGTCAAAATACTTATGGACTGTACTTTGTCCTCGAAACCGTTTGCTACTCAAAGCCCTAAGTTCTCAGTCTTCACTCTTGCGTTTACTGTGGTGCTGAAGGTTATGGTGCAGTTTTTAGGCACAGCCTGTGCTGCTTATGTAAGTTATGCGTTTAAAGTTATGCATTATGAGCTGTGGCCCTGATGCCTGCGTTAGCACTATCTCTTTAGCATGACCCTGTATGTGTGCTCTTATCTAAGTCTCTCTGGATAAGACTCTGCTAAATGGTGTGGACATGGTGTGAATGAACAAAAGTGTTGTCTTTTACTAAAGCGTGTAAAGAATTGTAGGAGCGTACACAGTTGCACACATACATGCGCGCACACACACATTTTTCAGCTGTCTGAGATGACAGTTCTGATTTGTGCTGATAACTGTCCTCATCCCGCATGGCTGACAGCATGCATGACTGAATGGTGTATAAATCCCCTCTCTCAGTTTAACATGGCAGAAAAGATGAACCGCTGAGTCTCATCAGTTTGAGCTCAGATTGGTTCAGATTGGGTCCCGTTGCTGTTTGCTGTAATTTACCTGATTTGGACCAAACTTACCTTTTTCCCACAATGCCCTGAGTGACCGGTGTTTTCAGGAGCTCCTGCGTATATTAGCATTCCATTTTGCGGTGCACACACACACACACACACACACACAGTCACGCGCACACACATGCACACACACACACACACACACGCAGTCACGCGCACACACATGCACACTCACACACACACACGCAGTCACGCGCACACACACTCACACACACACACACACGCAGTCACGCGCACACACATGCACACTCACACACACACACACACAGTCACGCGCACACACACACACACTCACACACACACACACGCAGTCACGCGCACACACATGCACACTCACACACACGCACGCAGTCACGCGCACACACACTCACACACACACAGTCACGCGCACACACACACACACGCAGTCACGCGCACACACATGCCCACTCACACACACACACACGCAGTCACGCGCACACACATGCACACTCACACACACGCACACACACACACACACACGCAGTCAGTGTGACACAGGTTCATCTCCACTGAAGTGCTCCATTAGTGCTTTGTGGCGTTTGTTATTGTAGTGCAGTTAGAGTTCATAACGTGATGCCCAGAGAGGGGACGAGTGGCTTAGTTAATTAGCTGCTAATTAGTTATTCTCTCTGAGTCACGGAGTTCCCTTTGTGATTGGCTGAGGGTTCTCCCTTCAGTAGCGCTGTGTGTGAGATGCCAGCTTTCCACTACCGTTGTTTTTGTGCGTTAGCGGCTTTGCAGGACATCTGTAATGGTGGTGGTCAGCGTGTAGAGTAGCGGGTGTGTTTTATGGTTAGCGTGTAGAGTAGCGGGTGTGTTTTATGGTTAGCGTGTAGAGTAGCAGGTGTGTTTTATGTGGATAGTGTGTAGAGTAGCTACTACTGCTACTACTACAACTACTACTAGTACAGCTAGTACTACTCGTACTACTACTACTACCGACTACTACTGCTAATAATTTTAATAATATTAATAACATTAATAATAAATTGCATAATGTTTTGAGTGTGTTGAGCTCTGTAAATGTCCTTCCCCAATCTGAAAGGATGAAAGGGTGAGTCTGTTAATCTCCCGCTGAAGGTTGTTTTCCTTTTCAGCGAAATTGCGACGTGCCGAGAGACGCCTGTCCTGCGCGCTCTCCTCCTCCGCAGACGCACTCTTTCACACCTCCGCTCTGCGCTTCCCGTCTCTCCGTCTGACTCACAGGCGCGAGGAATCTCCACAGAAAGATTTTTTTTTTTTTTTTTTTTTAAAAGAAAAAAAAACGACAGCAGGCAGAAGAAGAGGGAGAGAGAGAAATTTCACCGTCGCGGAAAGAAAATCAACATTTGCAACATTCTGTGGGTCGGCGTTTAGCGGAGGGTCTTAACCAGGGTGAGTTACACAGCCTGCCGAAGGGAGAAGAACGTGATTGGCAGTTCAGAATCTGAGCTAGCGCCGTCAGTGGTCGGCAGCCCCAGCAGGTGGCGCCTGATTGGCTGTGGCGTCGCCCAGGGAGGGAGGGATTTGGTTGGGCGGGGCCCAACCCCTGCTGGTCCGTCAAGTGCCCGTGGCTGTGCACAAAGCTTCCCGCCGCACCTGTCATGTGACTCATAGTGGCGGGTCGCGGCGGTAAAAGAAGCGTTGGGTCATCAGGCCGGGTTTTGGGCGAGAGCGTGGGCTTGTCAGCGCTCTTCCCAAAATGGACAGTGGGGGTTACAGTACTGAGTGAGTGCAGTCAGTGAATAGGATTGTGGGTATTCAAAACCAGGACCAGAGGGTGGGGGAAAAGCTTTGTTTTTAAATAAAGCCTAAACAGGGAGGAGACAGAAGAAAGAGAAAAGGACAGCTTTTGCGTGAGAGAGGGCTCGGGGGGGTGGGCAGAATCTCAGGAGTGTTCGATGAGTGTGATCTTCTGATGATGTCATCATCGGGAAATCCCAGATTAATCTGATGCGTCTCCACCATCCCGTTTTAAAAGCCCTGATTATCGGTGGAAATACTGGGGAGGAAAAGTACAGCCCCCCCCCATGAAAGCCGAACAGGAGTAGCGCCAGGGGACTTCCTCCTTCCACGGCAGGATAATTGGTGTAATGTAACTCAATAACCGGAGAATCAGTCACGACTGAGAGCCATATTAGCTCTTCAGTCCCATTTGCTTTCTTAATGGAGCTCTCGTGTTATGTGGGGGTCTGTGTGTGTGTGTGTGTGTGTGTGTGTGTGTGTGTGTGTGTGAGAGAGAGAGAGACTGTATGTATGCATGTGAGTGCGTGTGCATGCATGGGGGTGCATGCGTGTGTGTGTGTGTGTGTGTGTGTGTGTGTGTGTGAGAGACTGTGCATGTGTACATGAGTGCGTGTGCATGCATGGGGGTGCATGCATGCGTGTGTGTGTGTGTGTGTGTGTGTGTGTGTGTGTGTGTGTGTGAGACTGTGCGTGTGTACATGAGTGCGTGTGTATGCATGGGGTGCATGCATGCATGTGTGTGTGTGTGACTGTGTGTGCGTGTGTGTGACCGTGTGCATGTGAGTGTGTGTGTGTGTGTGTGTGTGTGTGTGTGTGACCGTGTGCATGTGAGTGTGTGTGTGTGACCGTGTTCATGTGAGTGTGTGTGACCGTGTGCATGTGAGTGCATATTGTATCATTACATAGCCTTTAATTAAGTCATGATGCCTGAAAGTAGAGGTGGGATGGATTGTCAGTAATTATCCTGCTATTTCGGTCTCGCACAATGATGCAATCAGAATCTCCGCTTATCCAATTAAAAATGGAATAAATATAAAATGTAATCAAGATTCTTTTCATGTTGTCGGTGACGGTGCCTCAGGCATTTAACGCTTATTTATAAGAACGTGCCGTGGCTCTGCTCGGCTGTTTGTGACCAATGCAAATAAAGGACGAGTCACAGACAGACGCTGCGGGGTTGGCTGCATCGTGCTGTTTAAACATGGCCGCCATGGCAACGGCTCCATAGAACAGGGAGCGCGCCTCCTGCCCGGTGAGAACTCCGGAGTCAACTCCTGCCACTGTTTTCCGGAATGTTCCATAATGTTCCGTGACAGTGAGGGGAGGCTGAGGAGGTGAGAGACGTGTGGTGGAGTCCAGTGGATACTGGGGGGGGAGGTGGGGTTTTTTTTGGGGGGGGGGGGGGGGATAGTAGGAGATAATCATTGAAGAGGCACACCGTTCAGGCACGCCATTTAATAAAGACACAGGCGTCAGTTGCAGCTGGGAGAACTGGCTGAGTGGAGGCGCTGGTGCGGGACTGGAGGTGCCCTTCTGTTCAGAGGGGGGTGCAGGGATGTTCAGAGGAGCTGATGGAGGTGCAGTACTGTTTGGAGGGGCTGAGGAAGGTGCAGGGATGTTCAGAGGAGCTGATGGAGGTGCAGTACTGTTCGGAGGGGCTGATGGAGGTGCAGGGATGTTCAGAGGAGCTGATGGAGGTGCAGTACTGTTCGGAGGGGCTGATGGAGGTGCAGACATGTTCAGAGGAGGCCTGGTGAGGGTAGGGGTGGTAGTGTAAAGGAGAGACCTGTTGGGAGTGGTGCTTAATGAGGCTGTGATGGTACTGCCCACCCCTCCTCCCTCCCTCCCCAGCTGCTGAGGGAAGAAGATCCAGTTTTCCACTCAGCAAAGCACAAGAGACCGCAGCATCTGTGTTTGTGTGTGTGACTCTGTGTGTGTGTGTGTGTGTGTGTGGCTGTGTGTGTATGTGTGTGTGTGTGTTTGTGGCTGTGTGTGTATGTGTGTGTGTGTGTTTGTGCATGCACGTATCACCTGGACAGCGTGTTCCAGCGCTGACGGCACGCTAGCGCTGTTCCTGTCGCTGCCGCGGTGCAGTTCTGCGACAGGCCTCGCAGTCCAGGGGAACAGGAGTCCCCACAAACCGCCTCAGCAGTGTGCGTCTCTGACCTGTTCAGAAATATCTCACTGTACAAGCACAGTCCACAACTTACAGACGGTGCCTTTAACGTGTGAAAACAAAGTGTATTTTTCACAAACTGCCTGTATTCAGCAGTGTGCGTGTGGAAGTGAAGTATAGTTTTCTCATACTGTATGTTTGTTAGTGCAGGATACTGTGCAGGAACAGGCTTGCTGATCCCTGACACCTGGGAGGTAATTTTAGAAGCGAATCTGCCATCGTGTTCCCCACCTTCAGCCGCAGCTGTAATTCACACCGCGCTGAGCTTCCTGCCTGGGGCATTATGGGTCTAATGTTACCAAATACAGTGCGATTGATTTGAACGAGGAGCCCCCTTTTTTCCTGGGGAAGACTGCATCAGTGCCCAGCCGCTCTCTGCCTGCGAGGCGTTAGACAACAGGGAAGTCACGAGACACGACGTCGTCGCCAGCGGATGTTCGCTTGTCCTGGCTAACGCTGCCTAACGCCCCCTCCCAGAGAAGTGCCTCTGTAACCAGAGGCTCTGGTGCATTGAGCGGGGAAACTTTTGACAGTTTCTTTTTTTTTTTTTTTTTTTTGTTTATTTGAGTTGCTGTTCCAAAAATGTACTCATGGGATGATGTTCTGTTTTTTGTTTGTTTTTGGATTTACATTTTATCCAGAGTGACTGATGCAGCTTATGTTTATTATTGATTTTTTTTTTTTACTTCACTTACAATCTATTTGTACAGCTCGATATTTACTGAAACAATTGAGGTTTGAGCGCCTCGCTCAAGGGTGCAATTTGCTGTGCCCCCAACTTTAAGTTGAACCCGCAACCTCTGAGCCCAGTTTCCTAAGCATGACGTGCGTGACATATCTGAAATATCTGTCTGTTGACATTTGACGTTGTCATGCACGCTGTGATGTCATGATGTGTGGCTTCTCAGCTCACCTTGCTCAGCTGTCAGCGCTGCTGTTCTGCCCTCGCCGTCGCCGCCCTGGTGGCCGCAGTGGGGATCGCGTGCGCTGCGGAGCGCTGACTGTTCTCTCCCGGCGAACTGAGAGTTCACACCTCCACTCCCGCGTCTGCCACGTCTCGCGATCTGTCTCCGTTCCCCCAACTCCAGCTGCTTTATTTGGGTCAGCTCCTTCTGCAGAATTAGGATAATGAGAACATTAAGTTTTCACACTCCCACTCTCACTCACCCCCCCCCCTCCCCCCACCCCCTTTTTTAATGTATGCTGGCAGACACTATCTAAGCAAGGCTAACCAGGCGTATTTTGGCGATTTTTACATCTCGTTCTGAAGCCGCTCTTGGTATCTGACGAATGCTGATTATAGATTTCTTCATCTTTTTTTATTTATTTTAATTTTTTATTTTTTGATAAATTGTGTCGCGGCAGTTCAGATGGATGAACTTTTCATTTTTCACAACATTAAAGAGAAAGTGCATCGTAATCCAATTAACGCGAAAAAAAGAGAGTCTTCTCTGGGGGGAAAATAATGTAACTGAAATCATTTCTGAGTCTGTCAGAGATGATGATATGTGCAGATTTGAGGTTGTATAGGAAATGTAGCATTTAACGCAGTTAATTTGGGACCCTTTTGATGAGCGATAATGACTGAGAGATTACTGGTTTAAATGACTATATTTTGGATTTTATTTCAGTGCGAGAGAGTTGATGGTGTGACTGGGGAAATGCAATCCTGCTTCTGAAGCTCGCGGGGAAATGAAATTCTGTTTTCAAAGCACAATAAGATAATTAGATGTGAGAATAAACCAATTACTGCTGTTTTAATTCACATTTAGATTAAACCGCATTGTAACGTGTGGATGCCTCAGAGGGGGAACTGTATTTTGTTTTAAAAAAAGAAAAAAAATGCAATTAAAAGTAAGACGTTATTTTTAAATTAAAGAGTATTTTTGTTTTATCACATGGGAGGGAATGCATGCTGTGCATAATCTTTGCCACTGTAGAGCGTTGTGGAATTTACCTCGTGCTCTGCAGTCGATGAATGGCTAAATGAGATTCGACAGGGGGTGTGGCTGTTGAGTCCTCAAGCAAACCTCGTACTGTCTAAGACACACACTGGCATTGAGACTAACTGAGTCGCGCTGAAGTACGCAGATAAATAACATCGTAATCAAGAGGATACCCCCTTTTCCCATTTTAGAGAGAGGATTTTACTTTAAATCAGGAATGTCAAAAAATAAACTAATAAAAACAAGTACTTATTTTCTTAGCTAGCACCCTTATCTACAGTGTCTCATGCACAATCCATTTATAAAGCATTTATAAAGCAAGATGTTCTACTGAATCAATAAGAGGTTAAGTAACTTGCTCAAGGATACAATAACAGTGTCCCACCTGAGTTTGAAACCTGCAACCTCTCACTAACAAGCCGGGGTCATTAACTGCTACACTGTATATCCAGCCTGATGATTATAATAATACTGATAATGATGATAATAATGGCTGCATTTTCTGTCTGTCTTGTTAGCGTGGATGTATCCACAGAATGTGGCTTGTCTCCACAGGCATGCTGTGTGATCCTGGGTAAGCCGCATGGACCTGTGGGTAAGCGCACACGCACACACACGCTCACATACACATACACACACACGCACACACACACACACGCTCACATACACATACACACACACACACACACACACACACACACATTTCAGATGACACAGAAAGACATGGTTATCACACCACTCTTGAGTGCAGCATCAAAGAAGCCAGCTCACTGGGGTAGACCTGATTAGGCTTTTTGTAAAATTGCAGCATATTACATTATCTTAATTAATTGGATCCCTCTGAATGTTTTAACCAGAAGTCTTCAGTGTCATTTATTGCCAATTAGGCAAATTAGGTCACGGATTTGATGTTTACCGCCTCCCAATGGCCAAGGACAGCATTGCGCCCAAAGTTCTGAAATAATGGAGTAATGGATTCAGTGGCCCGGAAGGAAGTTATGAAGTGTGTGATCATTTAAAATCATTTAAAATTCATGAGAAAACTTCCCTGCCCGACGTATCTGAAATGTTTCTAAACGTGACTGGTGTGAGACCAAGAAGGGGCGGCCGTGTGAAATTCAGTTTTGAAAAGCAGGTAAAGTCATTCTCAGTGGGAAGATAAAGAAACGGGAGAAGGTGATTGGCTGGAACTTCCTGGTGGGCCGTCCACATTCAGTATGTCCAGCGGAGCACTTTCAACCGCCTGTACTGAAACTTTTTTTTTAAATGTTTTTTTTCCCCTCCCTCTTTTTTTTCCTTCTAATTTGGAATGTCCAAACTGGCTCTCGCTGCAAGTCCTTCGAAACGAGTGATGTTTCTGCTGCTTCTTTTCAGGCCGCGGTCGACAATGGGAAGTGTGTGATGAAACATCATCTCAGCCAGCTGAACCCCACCCCCCCCCCCCCCCCAACCCACCAGGAGACGTTACCCCCAATTATGCATTGCCCTCTGGGCCACTTTCGTAAGTCAAAAGTTTAGCGAGTGTTACGCTTCTGCTTCACAGACTGTTCGGCGAGATCGTTTTAGTAATTGCCGACCTTGCCAAACTGCAAAAAAAAAAAAAAATTCTTGCTTTTCATTTTTTGTCAAAGTTAAGGACAAATGTTAAGGAGGAATCCAAGCCGGTGCTACATTGTGCTGCTCTTTGTGTGAAGGGAACATTCAATTTAGGTTAGTGTCTAATTAGACGTGTTAAGGTCAAGTCTTCACGGTTCTTAAGCGGAGGATCTCGGGTGCCTTTATTCTATGGGGTCTCCCCGGGAGTCAGCGTGCGGTAATTGGCTCACTCATTAAACTGTAGTTAAGCAGCTGGGATCAGTGCGTACTCGTCTGTGGCGGTGACCACCACGGTGGCCCAGTGTCCCGGTACAGGGTGACCCGAACGGGTGAACTTTCCTGCCTCTCTCCTATCCCCTTAATTTCTTTTGTGTTCATTCTACAAGGCAAAAGTTAGGGTTCAAAATCGTTAATTGGTGCATTTTTAAAATAACATTTTGAATAATGGTGATTAAGGCTGGGGTTTTTGTCCGGGAGGTCGCAGGTGTCACGGATTCTGTGATTTTTGTCCTTTTTTTTTTGTTTGGCAGTTCTGTGAATTTTACCCATTTTTTTATATTTCCATTTCTGCAATTTCCTCCTTATGTTGAGCTTTCTGTGATTTTTTTTTTTTGTTGTTGGCAGTTTTAGATGGTGGCTGCCAACCTCAACATAGTGTTATTTGAATAGGCATGCACATTTTAACCATATTGCCAAATGCTGGGAGAAACTAAGTGCGATAACATGTACAGATTGTGGGATGCGCTGGGATCGAGATCCCTGTCTTCGATGGTTGATTCAAGTCCCTCTCAACAGTGTAGATGCCCAGCTCTCCTTCCCCAATTACAGTAACATTCAGGTGACAAGAGGGGCTCCACCAAAGACCAAACCTTGTGACCAAACCAAGCAATGTACAACATGTTGTACCAAAAACAAACTTTTAAAGTAATAAAAACTGACATACAATAATGTTCTATTTTAGTAAATGCAATTTGAGCATGTTCTATTTCTAGCAGCGTTCTGTTAAAAGCAAAACAGAATGCTCTTTTAAATGCTGCAGCCTATCAACTATTTTACTTGTAGGCCATTTATTCTTAGCAGCTGGATACTGCCCATTGATTTTTTTTTTTACCTGCAAGCTATTGTTAGCTTGTTAACATGTTATTTCAATTGTCTCCCCCTGCTGCTCATCAGCTCTATTAATTAATTAAACAAACTTTTTTTTAACTCCATGATCTCTTCCTTATTATTTTTTTTTTTTTTGAGTTTTCTGTGATTTTCAACAACTTTGCCGTGACCCCTCTGAAACTTCAGCCAATGTTTTCAGTGGTAAAAAAATCCCAGCCTTAACAATGATACGATTTAAATATCTCTAATTATTAATCCAGTGTTACTTTTTAATAATTATTGTGTTGTTTCAGTATCTTAGATAATAATTTGTTGCATTGCACATGAAAATAGAAGTCAAAGGTGAAGTTGTTAGCAAGCTCAGTTGAGAGGTGGTTAATTGGGAGTTGTGTTGCTGCAGAAATTAAGATCTTCAGAAGGCATCTCACTGGAACCCTTGGCAGGCACTGGCCTCTGTGTTAATGACTATGTACCCTGGTAATGGCTATCTACCATGATAATGAATAACTACCCTGACAATTAATGTATTCCATGATAATGGCTAATCTACCATGACAGTGAATATCTACCCTGATAATGAATATTTACCCTGATAATTAATGTATTCCATGATAATGGCTGTCTACCATGATAATGAGTATCTACCACGATTTTCCCAGAACTCTCCAGACTTTCACCAACCTGTGTTTTTTCTTCTCTTTTTGAAGTTTCTGTGTATTGGTGGCCTTTCTGTCGGTGCGAACACTCACACCATGGTGCTAATGAGGTGAGCTGACTCACCGGGACTTCTGGAGGACCAGAGGTGGGTAATGAACTAGAGAGAGAAAGAGAGAGAGAGAGAGAGAGAGAGACAGAGAGATGGAGAAAGAGAGAGAAAGAGGTTCCAAGAGATAGAGACAGTGTGAAAGAGAGAGAGTGTGAGATGGAGGCGAGCTGAGCCGTCGCCGTGGCGAGCTGAGCCATCGCCGTGGCAAGCTGAGCCGTCGCCGTGGCGAGAGCGAATCAGTGTGCATCACAGGGCCCCAGGCTGCCTGGCTCACTGCATATATTATGGCCCCCGATGGCTTTCATCTTCACTTCCAAACTAAACCGCTCCGGTGTGCCCACGGCTAAATCCTTTCATGACTCATTGGGTTGATATATAGTTCCCCCCCCCCCCCCCTCAATATTTCTCTTTCCTTCCCCCCCACCTGTTTTATTTATGTATGTATTTTTATTTTTTTTCCCTTAACCTGCCCCAGCTTCAGCACCTGACTGGGAGCTTGATGGGCACGATCTCTGAACTAGTTGGTGATTACCGGGTGAAAACTACACCTGCCTTCCAGGTCCGGAGGGAACCGTCCTATTGGCCTCCTGAGGTGAGAGAAGGCGTGTCCTAAGACTGTGAACCAATGGGATATGTACGTGCACTCTGACGAGATTACGGCAAGGTCGAAAGGCTTGGACTGTCCTTTCCACCCCAACGTGAATCAAAGCGCTGAACTGCTCAGGAGCAAACCCACTCCCCCCCCCCCCCCCCCCTCAGTCTCCTGGTGCTAGTTCTCACCCTAATAATGGCTGAAGATTGAGCTCCAGATATGGATGGTCTTCAGGGTTTGCTGGTTTAAAATTACATTCA
The DNA here is from genome assembly GCA_039654925.1 of Anguilla pacifica. Classification (NCBI taxonomy): domain Eukaryota; kingdom Metazoa; phylum Chordata; class Actinopteri; order Anguilliformes; family Anguillidae; genus Anguilla; species Anguilla pacifica. The sequence goes on from CM077286.1 coordinate 5,890,223, forward strand.
TGGTTCAGCCTCGGTACAGCTTTCCCTGAGCTAATCAGTCTAGCGAACACTTCCTGGTACTGCGTGCAAATCGTACGCAGGACTAAAGTGTCGGTTTTGGCGGTTTCCAGGGGCTCGTTGGTTCATGGGACCGATCCATCTTGCGGGACATTAGTCCCCAGCAGACCTCAGCGATGAAGGTGGGAAAAGCGGGCGAGGAAGGCGAGGCAGAACCGCGGCGGGTTCCCGCACGCGGGCCTTCGTCAGGCGGCGAGATGGCGGCTTTGATCTGGACCCCGCCGGCCGGTCGTTTGCGTCTTTCCCGTTTTCTTTTTTCTCCTTTCTTCTCACTTTCTCTCTCTCTCCCTCTCTCTCTTCATTTTTTTCACCCCCTTTTCCTCTCTCCCTTCCCCGCCGTTTTGTTGCGGGAGCTCGTCCGGTGAATAATGCATGAGCCGCCGCGTGCAGCATCACACTTGTTAAAGAGTAATGAGGCATTGGCGTAATAAAAAGGCCGCGCTGTGTTGCTTTGCTAAGTGTCTCTCGCTGTCGGTGGCGCTTTCTGGCCCAGGGTTCTTGCGAAGGGATTTTAGAACTCTTGATGTGACAAAGCGGGGGGGGGGAGAGAAGAGAAGGAGAAGGAAAAAAGGAACAAGAAAACAAAACATGAAAACGAGCGGAAGCCGTGTGCAGGACCCGTGTTTCGCCGTGGGGAATTAGACGGCCGGAAGCCGGTTGTTTTCATAGCCGGAGAGATCTGTGGGCGCCATGGCGACTGTGCGCAGGACGGCCTTTGAAAGCGGAAGGCGCAGGAGAGCACCTTTTGTCAGTGTGGCGAGTTCGGGGCCCCTGTGATCAGGAGAGAAAGGCGGTGGGGGGGGGGGGGGGGGGGCTCGGCTCTTTGACGGGGCTGTGTGGGCCACGTCGCTCTCCGACTCCAGCGCTGCGCCTGTCTGACTTCCGATCGATAACGATCAGCACAGCAAGGAGCCGCCGCCGCTCTCAGAACTTCGCGTCGAAAAAAACCTCAAAAGGGCTGTGCGGGGAAGGAATGTGTCGTTAAGTGAAGCATGATTATCGTTCGCCTGGCCGTCTCACCTCACCTGACGTGAGTTCCAAGGTTTACAAGTTCCCTCTGAATTAAATCCCCAAGCCATTCACGTAGCTGGATTCCAAATTAAACAATTTTATTCTTGCCGCACTCAAGGATGAGACGCCAGTGTGTGCTGATCACCATTTAGAGCTGTGTCCCTATTGGACAAGGGACTAGTGTTCCAATCACATGCTGACAAGGTGGTTCCTTCAGAAGCAATGAAGGTCCTCATTTGTGAGGTCACAAAGGAAAATGGAGTGGGAGGGGCATGGAGTTCCAGGGAAGACATTTTTGCGCAGATTCTCCAGATCGTAGGTTTTAATCACAATATTTCACAGTGGGAGTCTACTGGATTGCAAGACGTTGTGATAGATTGATGTTTTGGCCCTCGGTTATGATGGTTTCAACTTCATTTCAGAGAAATCATGTTTTTTATTTTTCTTCAGTATTTCAAACACTACGGCATCCATTAGCTTTGGCGCCTGTTACTATGGTGATAGCTTAGGCCAGAGCATATAGAATGGAAATGTGGGCGGGGCTAAGGGTTCTGGAGCAACTGCATTAACCTAATTTTACCTTGGAAAAAAATGGCGTGCCTACAGAAAATTGAGCTCTGTGATTGGTTGATTCTTCATGCGGTGCTCTTAGGGACTTTACACAGGGACTTTAAAATTTACACAGTCTTGTACCCTTGCTTTTTTAAAATTGAACTGAAATTGTTTCAATGCTGTTGCTAATATTTTTATGTGATGATTCAACCAGGAGTGTTTCATGCCCAGCTAAGGGTGGGAAATAGTTGTTAGACTGTCTGGAGTTTTTGCTTCCAGAGTCCATGTCCCTTAAAACCACCGCTCGCGCGTTTGCGCTACATAACATGCTCTGCAAAATTATTAATGTAACAGACTGGACATCAGCAAGTTTTGTGACTGAACAAGTGATCAAAAAATATGTGTAAAAAGATGAGTCATTGATTGTTCTGATTGTGAATGGCTTTTCTTCAGCTCCAGTTTCAGTGGCATCAGAAAAAAAAACTTATCATTTTTTGGGGTGTTAAGCACAAACATCTGCAATTTGATATTTTCCTTTTGTTGCAGCCGTTTGAACAGTCAACAATGCCAAACAATAAGAAGAAACACAGCTATGCTTTTATCCTCTCAAGGTTGGATTTTTGCAATGTCTTACTTTCTGGCATGCAGGTATTACCACCCCCAAGTAGCAAAGAATTTTTTGAATCCTTTTTTTAAAAGCAATATTGCTCTTACTTATTTCTCTCATCTGACTCTTTGATCCGTCAGTTCTTCGGTACTTTGCTAAACAAACAGAGCTAAGCTGAGTATCCCCCTAATTTTTAAACGGGTAAAATGGAGTGCAAGGTTTTTTGTTCACAAGGCTAAGGAACATTATGGGAGGACATGAGCATCACGGTCCTGCTGGACGGAGGGAAGCACCGCAGAAGATGACGATGACAAGAGAGGAAGACGTCCGCGCTCCGGTTCTGGCTGCTTCGCTTTAACCTGTTTCAAACTGCCAGTTAATGAGGCGCTGACATGACTCACGTCCATCCCTGCACCCCCCCCCGCCCCCCCATCCCACTGTCCCAGATGAGACGCTCTGGCCTTGCGCTGACCCCCCCCCCCCCACCCTACACGCCGTGCTCCATGTTCTGATCACATGACCTCTCCTGTGCTAATGTGCTATAATTGAATTAGGGGCCTGCGGGACTCGCTCTCGCTTGAGTTGAGTGACTGAGGGCCCCCCCCCCCCAAACGCCCCCACCCTCCTCGTCACGACGGTGTCGCAGCCAGCCGCCACGCTGTCACCTCTCATCACTCACACGTCGCCGTGGCGACCAGAGAGCGGCGACCTGACAGCGGAGATTTCCCGCCTGAAATCGCTCCGGAGGAGGAGGCGCTGGAATAGAAACAGGGTGATTGAAAGGAGGTGAAGTTGGTGGGCGGGGGGGGGGGGGTGGTGGGGGGCGGGGGGTGAAGGGAGGGAGAAATGGGGCCGTTAAGACTGTTAAGATTACCTATGCGCTATTATGACTGCTTATAGCAATGTTTATAATGCGTTACAGCAGCTACACAAGACATGCAGTCCTAAAGTGCTATAAACACAGTCAAAGAACAGTCATGTAATGCCCCGTTCATCTCCTGGTGATTTCCTCTGCGTGTTTCTGCACAGTAAAATGTTCAGTGTTAAATCAGCTCTTGCAGAGTGCATTACTATGGTCCCAACTAGACCCGTATGTACTCTGTCAGAGTTGAATTGACCCTGGGCATTTTACTGTGTGTAAGGAATCCTGTGTGTGTGTGTTCTGAGCAGATACTGAATGGCGGAATGGCTTCCAGGTCTCTCTCTACGCTGAGTGTAACCAGGTTCTGACCCGTGTCTGCTTTTACCAAAGCAAAGCGGCAATTCCCCAGCTAAAATGGCGGACCTCTGAGATACCGATGCTCTTCGCGAGTGAGGGGGAGAGGGGGGTGGGGGCGGGGGGGTGTAGGGAGATGAGACCCCTTACCCATCACCTGTCATGTTTTTCTCAAACACTTCGGCCTTCTTTCCTGGAAGGAGCGAGCTTCGACGCCCTCCTCCCACGACCCGCTCGCCTTCCTCTCTGACTCTCCGAGCGCTTTTGAATGGAGTGATATCTTTGTTTCCATGGTGACTGGGAATCTGAGGTTAGGGATGTAAAAAAAAAAGGGAGGGGGGTCCTGGGAGGAGATGGCAACCGCTGTCAAAAAAAAAGAAACACAAAACAAAACAAAAATGATCAAATGAAAAAAAAATGAGAAGGGAGCCATGGCGGTGTTTCTCTGCTGGAGTGCATTCTGGGAGGCGATGGGATTGGTTTTCTACCGGCAGCAACAACAACAATTATCTGGCCGATGACAACATCGATAAAATCTGAGCGTGTGAAACATCCGCTACCACGATAAATGCACTTTTGTACATTTTGTTTTACTGCGTCTGCCGCACGACTAAATTGTAAATTGTACACTTGCGGTCTTGACCCATGATTCAGTGCGGTGAGATTTCCTTTGACCCCTGACCTCTCCTCAGTTCTCAGGGCTTGGGAATGGTTTCCCGGGGGTTGCTCTGGGGATTTGTTTTGTCTCTGCTGCAGCCAGCAGGGCCTGGGTAGCAAACACAGGGAGGGATGTGCGGTTTTTCAGTGAAGGATCTTTACGCCGCACAGATGCCTCTTGGGCCTGTGGTTTGATGTCCGGACGGGGTGCGTGGATGGGACAGCAGTCCACCCCATCCCAGCGGTGGCGGGGGGCGTTCAGACAGGCAGGATTTTCGGTGTTATTTTTGCTGTGGTACACAATTGAGCATTTACTCAATTACTGCCCCAAATGTTGTAGGAGAAATATTTGGCCACACTACAGAACATCTGCTTTACTGTTGAATAATGTTCTAGACCAAAAAATTTAATTTGATCTTTTTATTGTCGGAGAAGCATCTAGACTGCTGGTATTTGTTGAGATGGGTGCTGAATTGGTGGTGATTGATTTAAATATTAGAGAAATGCACAGTGACTATGGACATGTACAAGGCTTTTCTCATATAGAACAGGTAATCTGGCAGTGAAACATAGATGACTTTTATCTACGGTGGACATGGGTACATAAGCAAGATGTAAGGACAGACAGACAGACAGACAAAGGCACTGACACACACTGGCATGGGTGGGGGAACAGATTCAGGTTTTTTTTTTTAGATTTTAATTTTTTTTAACTGCCGGACCCTGAACAGTCCATGTCCTGTTTGTTGCAATACGCTGTTCCGTCCATAGAGGGCGCAAGCTCTACGGTCTGCTGAGAGCCGATACGCTGGGCTGACAGCTGGGAGGGACGCCAAGGTGTCAGGGGGCCTTGGTGTCCTCATTTTCACCCACCACACACCCCTGAGTGTCTGCATTAATCCCAATCCTGATTATTTCCCAAAAAAACCGCTGCAGCCAGCTATCATGCCCAGACACATTATATGAAATATACCTTATGTAGGCCACGCATTTCTTGATAGGAATCAGAATAGTATGGCTGCATATATAATATATATTTATATGTTCTTTTAATGAGTCAGCCAACTCTGTCACCGGTGTACTGAGGGTTGAGGAGCTGTCCAGTGACTACCTCTTCACTGGTTGGCAGTAATGAGTATTTTGCTGACAGCAGTGACTTTTGAGACTGGTGCCAAATGGGAATAGAATATTCTGGATTTCCAGGATACATTTCTGGACATTTTCCCCCTTTAAAAAACTTATTTTCTCCCCTGAAAACTCCCTAGAAATTTTTGTTAAACTGACTCGAGTCAAACTTGAATTTACAGTGTGCTGGTGACTGAAATGACAGCGTTGTCCAAATAGAATAACAACCACAATCTCACTACTGCTACAAATAAATAATAATAATAATAATAATAATAATAATAATAATAATAAGTAATAGTATTGCATTATTCTGCTTGTTGGCAGATCTACAGTTCTATCTACAGTTGTATCGCTTATTTACTTATCTACAATGGCCACTACTTATGTGCTTATATACCTACAGTTGGATATTACTTATTTGCTTATTTAGCTACAGTCGTATATATTGCTTATTTACTTATTTACCTACAGGTGAATATTACATATTTAATTATTTAGCAGACTCTGATTCTGAGTGACTTACTAGGACGAATACACAAAGGTTAATGATGACACACACAGAATGTGGACAGCAAGTCACCACAAAGGAAAACAGTGGAAATAAGTATCAAACTGCGCAAGCATAGACCTGCTTCTGGAGGAGTTATAGAAACTCCTTTTCTGCAAATGAAAGTGCATATTATTCCAAAATGAACTATTAAAGGACTGAATAACAGGATCCCAGTCACACAAAATGACTTTATTATAACACTGCCTGTCCTTCTAGCTGTTAAATAATAGAAAACACAGTTTTTATTTCGCGTCCTGTTTTATTCTGATTGAACGTAATGAGATTTCAATCTTCAATTGGAATGTTCATGTCGAATAGAAACAGTAGCAAAAAAAGTCTTTTGAAACATTAATATTTTTAATGTTCAGTTGAGAAATCTCTCAATAACAAATTAGATTTACTTGTAAAAATGTATAATTTCCCCCTAATTTTTCACATTCCTGGTTTGCTAAGTTATAGTAAATATGGTGTCAGATTATTATAATGTCAGAAATTCAAGATGTTTCCAAATTATGATCTTGGAAGTGCTTCAGATCTTCAGAGCCTCAAGTGCAGTTCTCTTTTTGAAAAGGTGTTTTCAAATTTATTCATGATTTCTTTCCCCCCCACTTATTTGAGAACCTACGAGGAATTAAAGTGTATTCTGACAGAAGTGAGCCGCGTTCGCCGTTCGCGTACAGATACGCCCGCCAGAGCTTCTTTCAGGAACGCGAAGCCTTCCTCGTCATCCCTAGAACTCATCATCCGACTTTCACTTTGAAGTTATTTGAAGGTGAGGCGAGATTCCGGCTTGCTGGACCTCTGAGTAAGAGACCTGTCACGGCTCTCTGCTCTGAGTCTCTCAGGATGGAGGGTGAAACCGCACGGTCTGCGCACAAACAGTTGATTTAATAGTTGATGTCAGGAAAAAAAAAGAACTAGCATTTATTGTAATTAAAATAACATTCCAGGAGACACCAGTAAAATGGTGGAAGAAGGGTACAAGGCAAAGAAAAAAAAAAAAAGCATGTTCTTTATTCTGGGAGCCAGAACGAGCTGCTGGCCAGAATCCCACCGAGGGGCAGAGGAGGGAAGGACAGCCGCAGCGTAGGTGCAGCGTCCGTTAATCCCTAGAATGCCCAGGCATTTGGGGTACCGTGGAGTCCGCTTGGTTATCATGGTGGCAGCGGAGGGTAGTGGTTGGGGAATTGGGCTCGTAACCTTCAGGGTTTTGGGTTGGTTTCCCCAGTAAGACGCTGTTGTTGTAACCTTGAAGGAATCCCCGGCCGAATAGACGGGCTGTGTGTAAAGAATGTAAACTGCGTAAGTCGCTCTGGATAAGAGCGTTTAGCTAAATGCTTAAATTGCGATGTAAACAGAGGCCAGGAGGCGGAAAGGTTGTTCTGTCGTTTCGGGAAGAGAGACGGAGAACCGTCGCCGGGTCTGGCTTTTATTCAGTCAGTCATCCTCAGCAGCTGCCAGACGACAGCCGCACAAAGACCCTCGTCTTCCTCGTCTTCCTCGCCTCGTTCGGCTCTGCGTCTTTATATTTAGCGCCGCGTCGCCTGGAGTTACGAGACGACCCGCCGTCCGGTCCGCTTTCCCCGCCGCTTTTCTCCGTCTTTTCTGCGCCGGTTTAGCTTCCTGCCGCGCCCGAACCGCGCTCCGCGGCGTCTGGCCTCCACCGGCCGGGAGAGTCGCGCCGTCTGACAGCGCCGCCATCTTGGAGTCAGAGAGACGGTGGAGAGGCACGCACAGAGGCCGCAGGCGAGAAGCGGAACGGGAGGGGTGTCAGCTACCCGCCTAAAAATTCCGGGAAAAAAAAAAACTGTTTTTAAAATAAACATGTAAAATAAAATAAACACATGAGGAGAAACACTAAGACAACCCCGTTTCAACTTATTCCGTTTTATTTTTAAACATGAGCAAAGACTAAAAAAAAAAAGAAAAACATCTGCATTTCTGAGTCACCGATCTCTGCAGTTGTTCAGAAACCCCCCCGTGCCCCCCCCCCTTCCCTGTGCCCCCCCGTGGCGCTTTCCTCTTACGGGCAGTGAAAACAGGGACGGCTTAGCTTGGCTGTCAGGAGACGGTTCTGGGACACACCCCGCTGTATTGGGGAGAGGGCGGGACGGGCCTTCCCTGTCGCCTCTGCTCTCACGCATCATCTCCGGCTCCTTCTCACCCCCCCCTGTGATTTTGGGGGGGTTGGGGAAGGGGGGGGGGGGGGGGGGGGTTAGAAATCGGAGAGCTTGGGGAATCGGTGCTTCTGACAGCCGCTGTGTTTCCGAGCGCAGTCCAGTGCGCAGTCCTGTTAGCGCTCCGCTAAGGCTGTCCCCGTGCCTTTCGAAGCGGAGAATTTCACCCAACACTGCCGCTACATGGAAACCCCCCCCCCCCCCACGACCCCCCCCAACCCCAACATCCCCACCCCCGTCAGCCCCCACCCCAAGAGCTGATTTTAATCGTCCAATCACAAAAAAGGAGGAATGTTACCGCGACGCCGCGGGTTAGCGTGATGTAAAGAAGGTGCGATGCCAGAGGTCACCAAATCATGATTCCCCCCCCCCCCCTTCTCTCCGTTCTTTCTTCTTTTCTTCCTTTCTCTGCCTTTACACATCTCTGCTCAACCCCCCCATCACCCCCCCCCCCCCCCCACTCAGCCGGCTCTAGCCGAATGAAGTCGCCATGGCAACCTCTCCCAAGCTGCCTGGTTTGGTTCTCGCCGTCGAACCCTGAGTCCGCACCCAGGCGAGTTCCGCACGCTCTCCGGAGGCCGTCTCACCGCTCCCGTCTCCGCGCTGGACCGGCCCGACGAGTCCCGGCGACTCTCCCCCGCCCGACCGGCACGCGCTGCGCCCCGTGTTCCCCCGCCCGACCCATAAAACCCCAAACTGGGGCCAGAAAACCCCAAACCCCTAATTCACTCCATTGGACACATTCGCCCACAGGCCTTCCAGTCCATGGCCTTTAACTTCCCTCTGACCCAGCTTTTGGGCCGGGGGGGCGTGGGTGCGCCTGCGGACAGAGTTTACTGTACACCTCAGCTCACGTACATTCCGTGGGGGGTGTGAGGTTGGGGGGGGGGGGCGGGGTTTCAGTGTCACCTGCGGTGTATTCACCACTGCAAAGATAGCGTGGGGGGGAAAGTTTATTCTAAATATATTAAATGTTTTTTCCGCAAACATACAAACTGTACGAGTGAGGAGCCCCAAAAAGCACACCGCTGAACCTGGGGCAGAGAGAGAAAGAGAGAGAAAGTGATGAGTTGTTATAAAGGGCTGAAGCGATGAAGAGCTGGCGAGGAAAGTTTTTGTCACTGAGCTCCCACGCAGGGACGCAGCGCGGGACGACAGGTCGTTGCGGTTGTTTGTCTCCGTGTGACCGTGCTGGTGCGCCATCGCTGGGCCTGTCCCCTGCCCGACCGCGCGGTCACATGACACAGGTGACTCATACCTTTCCACCCAACACTGCTCATCAAAATGTCAGTTTCCCTCTCTCTCGCTCTCTCTCTCTCCCCCCCTCTATCTCTCCCTCTCTCTCTCTCTCCCCCCTCCCTCTCTATCTCTCCCTCTCCCTCTCTCTCTCCCTCGCTCTCTCCCCCCTTCCTCTCTATCTCTCCCTCTCTCTCTGTCTCTCCCCCCTCTCTGACTCTCCCTCTCTCCCTCTCTCTCTCCCCCTTTCTCTATCTCTCCCTCTCTCTCTCTCTCTCTCTCTCTCTCTCCCCCTCCCTCTCTCCCTCCCTCTCTCTCCCTCTCTTGCACGCACCCTCTCTGTCCCCCTCCCCCCACTCTGAAACTCTGGGCTGAGAGAAGGGGAGCCTGCACTCTCGGATCTTTTGTGTTTAACACGTTTCCCTCTCTTTTCAGGGCTTCCCCTGTTCCAGATTGGGACGGCCCAATGTTATTATCAGCGCTCACTGCTGCTGCCTCCTCCGCTGCTGAGTCAGGAGAGCGCAGGTTAGCGTAGATTACCGCAGGTTACCACATGTTAGCGCAGGTTATCGCATGTTAGCGCAGGTTAGTACAGGTAAACGCAGATTAGCGCATGTTAGCACAGGTTAGCAAAGGTTAGCGAAGAGTAGGGCAGATTAGCATGCTCTTCAGCCTAATGTCAGCCACCGCTACTTAGCGCGCCGTGGTTCGCGGATATGAGTCGGAAGAAGACACTTCATGTGCACGTCAACAGGCGGACCAGCGGGTGGGGGGGGGGTGGGATTGTTGCAATGACCCTCCTATTCCTGGGTGGTGCTAGAGGTAATTGTGCTTCATCCTGCAGGGCTGCTGGCCACAGTCAGCACTGGTATAGTCTGGGTTTTATACCAAACCCCAACCCTAACCATGACCCATTTACATGCTGGAACAGAGCCTTAACAGATACCAAACCATGGGGCCCATCCACTCACTTAGAACAGAGCCTTAACAGATACCAGACCATGGGGCCCATCCACACAGTGGAAGAGCCTTAACAGATACCAAACCATGGGGCCCATCCACACACTGGAACAGAGCCTTAACAGATACCAGACCGTGGGGCCCATCCACACACTGGAACAGGGCCTTAACAGATACCAAACCATGGGGCCCATCCACACACTGGAACAGAGCCTTAACAGATACCAGACCATGGGGCCCATCCACACACTGGAGCAGAGCCTTAACAGATACCAGACCATGGGGCCCATCCACACACTGGAACAGAGCCTTAACAGATACCAGACCATGGGGCCCATCCACACACTGGAACAGAGCCTTAACAGATACCAGACCGTGGGGCCCATCCACTCACTGGAACAGAGCCTTAACAGATACCAAACCATGGGGCCCATCCACACACTGGAACAGAGCCTTAACAGGAAAAATCTACTCTCTTCAAAGCATCTTCATTTCTCTCCTTTATTTTTGTTTATTAATTGACATGAATCAGCCAAAGTTGAAAGAGGGATATACTCATCTTCCCTCTTTTCTTTTTCTTTTATTTTTTCCCACAATCACACATGCAATCAGGTTATTGTGGAATGAATGGAATGAATGCCAGCATTCATAGATTTTCTATGTATCCTGGCATCCAAGAAATATGAATCAACAAGTGATTCATTTATATATATATATTTTTTTAATGCTTTGCTTTATGTAATGGACTGTTCTGAGCACAACTAACGTTTGTGTCTGGCGTGTTTCGTCCAATAATAACGGGCTCTCTTTGTGCCAGGAGCCCAATGGCGGGTTGTCGTTGACGTCCCAGGATGGCGCTGCGCTCCGCGGCGGTAAGGTTAGCACGATAGCGCGAGCGACCGGCGCCCGGCAGAAGCCGAGCAGGGCTTTGCACCGCTATCAGCCTGAGTCACTTCCAGCGATACACGCTAGCGAGCACGAGAGAGATTACGTCCCTGTGTGGGCATGTGACACGTAAACATACAGGAATTGGAATTGAAAGGAATTGAAAATGTGTTGGAACATGTTGTTCAGCAGCTTAAACTGTTGTTGATTTTTTTTTCATCTGGGGGGAGGACAGCCAGGTTGTTACATGTGTAGACATATGTGCCCTCACACGCATACAAGCAACTACACACACACACACACTCACATCCCTACACATACATGCGCACACGCACACTTCTCTCACACACACACACACTCACATCCCTACACATACATGCGCACACGCACACTTCTCACACATACAAACACATACACAACTTCTCTTTCACACACACACACACAGTTTATTTGCCCCAGTGGGGGCAAGATGCTTTGCCCTTGTCCTGATCTTGCTGACACTGCTCTTGTAAGCCCTTCTAGGGGCCGTCCCTAAAAAACAGAATTTCAGAATCCGATCAACCGTCCCACAGCTGTTTATCCATTTACCTGTCATGAGATGATCAATGATTACTGAAGTACTGAGAGAATGAGTCCCAGCCGAAGCTTGCTTCTTCAGCTTTAGAGCGTATTTTTCTTCTTGTGTCCTTGTGTTTGTTTTCTCAAAACAAAAGACAGAGAACACAATGCGTCAGCGTGTAAAAATGAATCAAGGTTTTTATACCACTATTATTTCACCCGAAATAGATTCAACAGTTACACGCCCAGTCGTTTGTATTCTGTGTATTCATCTTGCAATCAGAGTGAATTTATTAATAACACGCACGCATGTCTCAAGTTTGTTTTTACACAGTTGCACTTGGTCACAGTTGCAGACAGTCCCTCACTGTCTTACACCGGATCAACAATACAGGCACAGCGTCACTGCCGTGTGATGCCTAACGTTCAGAGGAAATGCCCTATTTCTGGCGTGCAGATGACAAAATGCTGTCATCAGTACTTGTTTTTTAGTGACCTTTTTTTTAAGATGGCAAAAAGTCCCGGTATTCAGTACCCTTTTGGTCCAGTTAGTTCTCTGTTTTTTTTGTGTTTCTTTTTTTTTTGTTTCCCCCACCCCACCCCACCCCCCTCTGAAAAGTTGCAACTTCCTCATTGTTTCGTTTCGCGGTCATTTTTCCACGACTGTCAGTTTTGTTTTGTTTGTGTTTTATTTTTTCTTCTTCTTTTGTTTTTCCAAGCGCCGCGTCACGGGGCCCTGCGGTTCGTTTTTTCTCTCTTTCTTTCTTCTTCTCTCTTTTTGTGTGATGTTGCACCACAGGAAGTGTCGCACTGAAAACAGCCCCGTCACAGTTTCCACACTCTTCATCAAGCGCACGGGGCTAAACTTATCCCCCCACCCCACACCCCCACACCACAAACAGGAAGTCAGGCCCAGAATAAACCCTGAAACAAGACTTCAAGGCTTTATTTAACTACACACGAGCTATATTTACTCTCACTTTTGACCTTGTGTTTATTTTTGCTTTTTGTGCAGAATTAGCTTTAAAATGAAGCCATCCGTTGACCCTTGTGTGTGGTTCTTGCCTGGGTGATTTTTCATGTTCGGATGTGGTGCAGTGGATGATGATAACATGGTGGTTGCTGCTCGATGCTGCTTATTGCTGCTTGATGCTGGATGTCTCTCATGGTCAGGAAGTGGATGATTGTAAGAGAAGTTGTCCTGGGAATCCAACTCAGAGAGTCAGGTTTTTGTCTCAATCATGTCTTTCAATGCAAGGATCAGTGGTGTGAGACATGTTACACTGTGTAGTACAATGGGTAAGGAACTGGACTTATAACCTAAAGGTCACAGGTTCGATTCTTGGGTTAGACACTGCCATTGTACCCTTGAGCAAGGGCACCCTTTCTTAACCTGCATTGCTTCAGTATATATCCAGCTGTATAAATGGATCCTATGTACATGCTGTGTAAAAGTTGTGTAAGGTGCTCTGGGTAAGAGCGTCTGCTGAATGCCTGTAAGGTAATAATGTTTTACATCAACAATTCGGATAACGTTGGATAACATTTTATAATATTTCTTTAAATGCATTATTTCATTTGTGCTCACTTACAGTTTTTTTTTTAAAGTTTGGTGGGGCTATTTGTGCCAGGTCTGGTGATTGTCAGAGTACTGTGTGTACCCTTTGATACCTGAGACCCCCGTCCCGACTGAAGGCTTCGTTACGGGGAGAAAGCGAAGCGGCAGCTCAGATGACAGGATGCGCTGGGAAGCATTTGGCGGCCGTTGTGGCGCACGGATACCGTAGTTCGGCGTGTGCCGTGTGAATTTCCCCTCGCGTTCGTTGTTCAGTGATGTCATCGCCGAATGCTCAGCAGCTTGCGTCCGACGAGCGGAAGCCGTCCTGATTAATTCGGTCTTGCGATGGTGGCGTCACGCGTACGACCCCCCCCCCCCCCCCCCCCCCCCGGGTGGGCGCGGGCGGGGGGAGCAGAGACGGTTTGAGCGAGGAGAGGGGTGGGCTGTTTTTAAAGTGCTTTCTCACTTTCTGCTGTTGACCTCGTGACCCCGCCAGGGTCACGCAGAGGTCACAGAACCAGTGTATGGTGACACTGACAAAGAACTGAATGAGAAGGTTCACCCCCCCACCCCCCCCACCCCCAAAAAAAACCAAACCCTGGTAAACCAAACCCTGACGGAACTTGGGAGAAACAATCCTAATTAATCTTTCATTTTCCTCTCTCTCGTGAAAAGCATGGAATTATTTCTCCTTACTGAATCCTTAATTAATAGCTGTGAAGGCAATTTGTTCTTTTTGTGGATCCGCCTCTCGAGCAGTGGGGGAAAGCATTTTTGCGTTTATGAGCTTAATCAGGCGTCTTATGAACACTAAAATACCCGCATGGTTTATTTTCCCATGTTTATTAATTTATTGTAATGAGCGTAATCTTCGTCAGATCAAGTGTTTGTTTGGTTTTTTTTGTTTTTTTTCTAACCAAAGGGGTCTTATGCTATGATATCTGCTTACTGGCATCTAAACGCAATTAACAAGGAGAGGAAAGACTTTATAAGTTCAAAAAAAAAAAAAAAAATCAAACCTTTTTTATTTTAGATGATCTCATTTTGTATTTTGGAAGCATGGGATGGGCTGGGGGGGCACATTGGGGGCACACTTTTTGTCTCTTCTCACGCTAGCAACAACATGAGGGAGACCCCGGCACCCTTATTGGGAAGTAAAATCACTGGAGCTCTTAGGAAGAGCCGCTGGGGGGGGGGAACTACCCCAAATATGAATTTAAATTTTCCCTGTGGAGGAAAACTCCAGATAACAGCGGTCTGCCTGGGCAGATATTTACTAACCGTAGACCTTCACTGAGAGGCATGTCTTACACACCAGTTTTCCTCTGGCCTCTCCAAAAAGCCACCTTCACCTGCTATCGGACATCGTGTATTATTAGAAGACGCAATATGAGGGTAGGGTTTTGATTGAAGGTAAAAGGTACAAGATTGAGTGCGTCCCTAAATTTCACAGATGAAAAGTTTTCTAGGCAGGTAGGATGGCTGGAAGTAGTATGGCATAGAGCAAATTAGATTTTGTGCTTATTTTCAAACGTCATTAAAACTATTGGATAAATAGCACAGGCGATTATATTTTATTTCCCTCTTAAATCTGAAAAGAATTAATTTTCATCATCTTCTTCTCTCATCTCTGCTGGGTCCTCTGTGAGAACTTGGAGGACGTTGAGGAGTGTGTGTGTGTGTGTGTGTGTGTGTGTACTGCTGTGCTTACGACAGTGACCATGGTAGAGAAATATGCCGGCAATGCTGGATGACCCTGAGAAAATTCACACAAAAAGGAAAGGTTGCCAGACTAGCAATTGAAGAGCTGGTAACTGGCTTGTGAGAAAATGTACTCATACACGCATACTCTCTCTCTCACACGCACACATGCAGATACACTCTTTCTCACACACATACAAACATACACACACTCTCACACACACAAACATTCTGTTACAGACACACACAAATACTTACGCTCTCCCATGTACACACACAGACACCCAATAAACATACACTCTATCCTGCGCACACACACACACACACACACACACACACACAATAAACATACATTCTCACACACACACAGATCAGTTGTATGGTTAGCTCTTGTATTAGGCTGAGATTAGGTGGTACCCTGGCTCAGCCCTGGACTGTGTATGCTGTCTGAATGTGGATCACTTCCGTGCTGTCATTCCATACACTGCAAAAACCAAAACATCTCAACAAGTCATATATTCAGATTTAAAATCTTGCTTATATTGCTTTTTTTTTTGCTAAATAAGATGATGATTTGTGTGTGTTTGAGTTGTTGTAGGTTTTTTTGTTTGCATGTGGGAACTGGAAGCAAGGGAGTGTTTAAAATCAGGAGAGCAAGCGTGTGTGCGAGAGAGAGAGAGAAGAGAAAGCCAACCGGAACGTTTCTAAAATAGGAGAAGGCTTCCGGATACAAAGGGAAGGGGTGGGGATAAGGGGGTGGAGAAGAAGAGAAAGAAAGAACAACAGAAGGAGAAGAAAGAAAGACAGCCAAACAAGAAAGACAAGGCCAGAGACTGTCTGCATGCCAGAAATATCTTCACGGACTGAGTGCACTCTCCCTCTCTCACTCTTCCTGTCTGTCTGTCTCTCTCTCTGTCTCTGTCTCTTTCTGTCTGTCTGTCTCTCTTTCACTCTCTCTGTTGCTTTCTCTCCCTCCCCCTCTCTCTCTCACACACATACCCTCTCTCCTCTCTCGCTCTCACTCTCTCTCTCCCTCCTTTTCCCTCGGAAGTAACAGAGAGAGAAGGCGTTATAAATAGCAGTGGTGGACAGTGGGGTGGTGGGGCCTCGGCCGAAAAGCTGATTATGGCTTATTGTCTGAACCGAAGTGTGGGCGACAGAAAGGGCGTCCTAAAATAGACAGATTTACACCCCTGCACTCCGCACCTCGCCTCAGACGGGATGGGGGGGGTGGGGTGGGGGGGGGGGGTTCGTGTGGGAAACAGGGCCCGGTTTGGAGCTCAGTCTGGGGTTAGTCTGGGGGGAAGGCGGGTCACTCATTCAAGGCCCCACTCCTTAACTTGTCTACTTAAACGACCACAATGCAAACTCAGCTCGTTTAAATTGTCTTATTTGCTGTCTGTTAGCTTTTGTTTTAAACCTATACTGCTATGTTCTTTTTAAAAAAAAAAATCTGGAAAACGTTATAGAAGTGAGTGTGGCTGAATAGTGTAATTAGACCCAGGTTGGTGTATGCGTGTGTGTGTGTGTGTGTGTGTGTGTGTGTGTGTGTGTGTATATGTATGTCTGTCTGTGTGTATATATATGCGTGTGTGTGTGTGTGTGTATGTATGTCTGTCTGTCTGTGTGTATATATGTGTGTGTGTGTGTGTGTGTGTGTGTGTGTGTGTGTGTGTATGTATGTCTGTCTGTCTGTGTGTATATATGTGTGTGTGTGTGTGTGTGTGTGTGTGTGTCATGCTCTCTGTATTTCACTCTGTAGACGGTAATGTGCGGTAAAATGACAGACTCCTCTGTCCCGTACAGTAGCTGGATGCTGCGTTACCGAGTCCCGCCCTGCATTTGGGAAAGGCAGGAATTCCCCTGGAAAAGCTCCAGCACTCTCTGTCTCTGCCCCTCCCTCCTCCTGTTCTCTCCTCTCCTCCTCACACTGTTTTTCTACCTCTCCTTCTCTCATATCCATCTTTTCTTCCTTACTGTTTCTCATCAACCCTTTAAAAGTGGCTATCTCTGAGAGACCATAGCTTCCTTATTAGGCCTGTCATCCATTACCTTTATTTCATTTATTTAATTCCTCTTCTCTCCCCCCCCCCCCCCCCCCCCCAAAAAAAAAAAAAAAACTGGTTTGTGTAATTTGTCTTTGACCTTTCTGCTTCTGCTGGTGTGTCTCTTCTGACTCACTCTGTCTTTAATGAGAAAATGAGAAATGCTTGAACACTCCCCCCCCCCCCCCCCCCCCCCCCGAAAAGGCTGCCACAGTGCTGGCCTCTTCATGCAGTCCAGCCAGGCTTTAGATTTTTTGGGTTTTTTTGTTTGTTCCACCAATCAGAAACTCTGGTGCCTCGTGCTGGATTTGTATGTGACCTTCTGAAAAAGACAAAAAACCATTAAGAATTAGGGGGGTGGGGGGGTGGGGGGGGGGGAGTTGGTTTCAGCTTCACGGGTCACCTGATATTCGGGTATTTGTCAGTCTCAGGTATGAAGAAACATTCCACCCCCTCGTCCTTTTTTTTCTTTCAAAAATACCTCCTGGAGCCCCAAGACCACACTGTGCCTCTGTCCCGACAGAGGATCTCACTGTGAACGTCCGACAGGAAGTGTGCGTCACCCCCGGGGGGGGGGGGGGGGGGGTCACAGAGCTCGCAGATCACGCAGGCCGACCCGTAAAAAAACGACGCCCCCTCCTCATCTGGAACCGTTCAAAGGGGTGATTTGAGCAGGGACAAGAGCGCGAGAGCGCACCCCTCAAATTACTCCCGGCTCGCTTCAGTGGGGGGGGGGGGGGGGCGGGGCAACACACACCGTACAGTATGAGAAATGTTCTTCCGGTCTGAAGAAAAAATAAAAAAGATTTAAAAAGGCTGCTCAGTGCTAAACACTGATGTGGAAACCAGAAGGGGAACTGAGCCTGAGAGGGAAGGGGGGGGGGGGGCCTGCAGTCACGAAAGTGCCGCCTGGTAGGGGAAGTTGGGGCTAGTCTTTCAACCGGCCCTCTACTGTGGATACGGGGGGGGGGGGGGCAGAACTGGTGCACCGTGGGAAAGGTTCCCAAGCCATCAGACCCAAAGGGAATAGTAATGGATTGACAGTAAGGTTGTGAAAGTTCAGCCATTTATGTGTGTATATTTACACGCACTATGTAATATTGTATATTGTGCATTATATTGTGTGTATTTATATATAGTAGCCGCGTTTTGGGTGGACCGGAACCCGCCCGTCTCCAGGGCGACGCCGCGTCAGCCTGCAGGACTGTTGCCGGGCATCGTCCGGCACGGTGACGGTCCAGATCCGGTGCCGGACCATGGGGGCCCATCCATCATGGGTCGGCCTTTTAATTAGCAGACAGGCTACAGGTTCTGTCCCTTTATCAGTTAGTATCTGATTCTCACACACAACAATGCGGCACAAGATTTTCCCCAAAGTTAACATCACCATTCATTAATGGTTTCTTTCAGTTTGTTTCTTTTCCCATAAAGTAACTGTTTGTTTGACTCTTGTGGTTCAGACTGCGTGTGTGTCACATGTTCTGGGCGTGGCCACGCATCGCCGAATCAGAGCCGATACAGGACACCGACACCGCGCAGGGGGCGGGAAAGCGCCATCGGGGTGCGCAGCGGTAAATCAGGGGTCAGAGGTCACCCTAAACGCGTCGAGCGCGGCTGGTGCGGGCCCCTCCCTTCCCTCCCCTGCCCTCCGTAGGGATGATTTGTTTCGGGGTGTTTTGGGGCGTGGGGGTCACAGCGTGGCAGAGGGCCCGCCTGTGCCCACCTGGCGCGGGGCGGAGGGCAGGAGAGAACTCGCTCACGCTCACGCCCTCGCCACACGCGGCACGCGACCGCGAGAACACAGAAACACGCGTGTCACGGTTTCCCATCATGCCCTGTCTCAGATAAGCACAGGCTAATCAGGAAGGGGCTCAAACTGCCGCCTGATGGCGATGATGGCTTTTTATGCCTTTTTAATTGAGTTGTTAGAATTTCTATTGAAACAGATCGGCGCGCGGCATTCGCCTCTAAGTGCCACTTAGCGGAAGAGCAGTTAACCGCTTCTTGGCCGAAATGTTAGAATCGTGATTCAGTTTTTAAAAGCTTTTGTTTTTGAGCCACGAAGCAACCGTGTGATTTCTGCAGCTTGTAAGCATGCGTATCTGATGAATGAAAGGTAAAGGCTAAGCAGACAGGGAAGCAACCGAGTCTAAGTGGCAATTTGAGCATCTAAGGATGAGGATCGTTGCGCTGAGAGCTGGACTTCCGTGTTAAACTGATGAGTGTGTTACTGGGGGTTTGTTTGTTTGAGCCTCTGCTCTCGGGTGAGAACGCGACGTTGTTTTCAGCCGTCGCACCGCAGGTGGCGAGACGAGGAGAGAGAGAGAGAGAGACTGCTTCCGATTTCCGACCAGCAGAGTTTAGGCGCCGTGATGTCACGGAGCAAAGGAAACGACATCACTTCCTGTTCTGTGAACTCTGGCAGTTGCAGCAGTCGCCTGCCTGGCTGAAATAGCAGCTGCAGAAAGAGAAAAAAAACCACAGAGAGACACACACTCACACACATACACTCACACACACACACACACACACACACTCACACACGCACGCACACACACACACACACACACACACACTCACGCACACACAGACACACACACTCACGCACACACACACACACACACACACTAACACACACTTACACATACATACATACACACACACACTCACACACACACACTAACACACACTTACACGTACATACATACACACACACACACACACACACACTAACACACTTACACATACATACACACACACACACACACACTTACACATACATACATACACACACACACACACACACACTCTCTCTCTCACACACACTCTCACACACACACACACACACACACAAACACTCTCACACACATTCTCACACACAAACACACTCTCACACACACACACTCTCACACACACACAAACACTCTCACACACATTCTCACACACACACTCTCTCACACACACACACACACAAACACTCTCACACACATTCTCACACACACTCTCTCTCTCTCACACACACACACAAACACTCTCACACACATTCTCACACTCACACACAGATACACACACTGACACACTCACACACACACACACACACACACTGACAGACTCACACACACACACACACACTGACAGACACTCACACACACACACACACACACTGACAGACACACACACTCACACACACACACACACACACACACAAATGAATAGGGTGAAAGGTCTTAACCCATCCTGTCTTTCATGTTTTTTTTTTGTTGTTTTTTTTACAGTTATCTATGCAACAGTCATTCATGCGAAAGGGAAATCCAACTCATTGCAAAACTTTCCCTCCATTAAAAGTCAGCTTGATTTGTTTTGCTAAACAGCGCTCAGGCAACAGGGTTTTTTTGGGGGGTTTTTACTGTATTGAGAGCCGTAGCTGTGAGAGGATTGGTGGTGTCTGCCGTGTCAAAGGTCACGAACACGGTCCGGTCTGTGCGCGGCTTACACCGTCTCCAGGGAGACCGCCTGTCACCGCTCCCGCCGTCTCCAGGGAGACCGCCTGTCACCGCTCCCGCCTCCCGCAGTCAGCCGCTTCTGGGGGCGGGGCTTCTGGTGATTGACGCGCTGTGCCCGCTGAAGGTGGTCCGGAGTTTAATTAGTGTTGTTATGCGGTGGGTCGCCGTTGTCCAGTTTGAATAAGAGCTTTAAAATGATGAAAACGTTAGATTGTGCTTGGTGGGAAAGCCATTGCCAGGCCCCGCAGACCGCACACAGCCGTCACATCAGTGCCCGGAGCGTGCTTTAGAAACGCAGCGGTTCGCACGGTCGCCTTCCTGTTCGCGCACAATCGCGCGTCCACGAGCCGCCGATTCCGTCTAAACACAGAAGCATGAGACAGAGGACCCCGGGTACCATGGAGACCAGGAGTGCGTTTTCACCATGGCAACGGCGCGCTGCGATTGTACGGCGGCGTGCGCCGGGTGCCGCCGACCTGTGGGGGTACGCAGAGAGCCCCGCACCCCTTCCCAAAGTCAGTCAAACGGACACTTCCACCGCTGTCAGTCAAACCCATCTTCTCCCCAGCTGACTGGCTGCTGCATTAGAGATCACAGTCATGGGAGCAATGGTGAGTGAGCTCTGGCCACTGTAACGGGCCCCTTTCAAAATTATCATCACAATTCAACCCTTGGGCCAGTGCCCCTTACCCCTCCCCACCCACACGCCCCCCCACCCCG
The DNA here is from genome assembly GCA_039654925.1 of Anguilla pacifica. Lineage (NCBI taxonomy): Eukaryota > Metazoa > Chordata > Actinopteri > Anguilliformes > Anguillidae > Anguilla > Anguilla pacifica. The sequence continues at coordinate 5,911,344 of CM077286.1, forward strand.
CTCTTCCTCAAACTAAAATAATTATTGAGACTCTATTTTTGTCTCTACCAGTATTGCAACATACAGAACAGGCTTACTGCCCACTTTCTGGGAGTGTGTGTGTATGTGTATGTGTGAGCACGTGTGTGCATACGTGTGTCTGTGTGTGTGTGTATGTGAGTGGTGTGTGCATGTGTGTGTGTTTGTGTATATGTATACGTGTGTCTGTGTGTGTGTATGTGAGTAGTGTGTGTGTGTGTGTTTGTATATGTATATGTGAGTGGTGTGTGTGTGTGTGTGTGTAGGGTATGTGGTTTCCTCATCCTCCTGTGTGTACAGTAGTGTAAATATGCAGACTGCTGCCTGGTGTTTGATAAGCACGCACATGATGAATTAATTTCCTGTAGCCTTACAGGAATGATTAAAGGTGGAGGAGAACATCTAACTATCTTAGACATTCTATAAGAATATAACAATATTTATTGTGAAGATACTTTCACTAAGCAACATGTTTTTGTCACCCAAGACACTTGTATTATGTCAAAAAAAATTAAAACAACTTTTTCTGACAGGTTGCTGGAGGTTAATTAGGATGGATGTGAAAAAAACTTCATCTTACATCAACTAAAATGAAAACAGCCTCACGATTGTCAGCTTCCTTGACTCCCAGCTATCCTGCGATCTCATAGTTTGATTAATGTTCTCAAACATTATCTAATGTTTGTCTTTGAATGCACGTCTCATCTGATGTGTGTGTACCATACAGGGCAGCTTCCTGTAAAAAAGGCCGTCCCTGGACCTGACAGGAATCCACTTCGCTCCTGAAGTTGTCCAATCTAATTAGCAAACATTAGCGCGAGATAGCGGGCGTAAGAGGCAGCGTACCTGCTTGTGTACCTGCCGTTCCACCTGTGACTCCAGGTACCGAGGTGCTCTTATCAGGCTTCAGCACGTTATTGACTGTGTGAGTTTTTCCTACGCCACGAGAATAAAGTCACAGACAAGTCCAGTCTGGTCTGATTACAGGTGGTCAGGTAGACTGCACACACACACACACACACACACACACACACACACACGGGTGCTCACACTGTCTCAGGCACACGCATACAGACACTCGCTCTCTCTTTCTCTCTCTCACACACACACACACACACACACACTCGGGTGCTCACACTGTCTCAGGCACACACATACAGATACTCACTCTGTCTCTCTCACACACACACACACACACACACACACTCCTTTTTCCAGCCTTTGTGTTTTCTTTTTAAATTAGCATGTCTTGACGGACAGGTTTCCTCCTGTGTTGCCATGGTGATGAGTGCCCGTCCGTCCCTGCTCTTTATGATATATGACAGGTGTGATGGCTGGCTGATTGAACAGCGCTCTCCTGCTCTCAAGCTGCGGCTGTCTGTCCCAAACTGACCCCCCCCCCCCCCCCCCCCGCCCCCGTGCACATGCCAGCCTCACCTTCATCTCATTGCCATGGAAACAGCCAGTGCCCTGGACCGGAGTGCCAGTTCGAGTCATTCTGATCCAAACGTGACCTGGTCCAAATTGTGGCGACCCCCATCGGCAGACAGAGTACAGGTATGCTCACACCTGCGCAACCATGCCACTGCAGGTGCCGACAGGCTCCGCCCCCCAGGCAAACAGGTCACCTCTGATTGGAGCACTAGGCCACATGGGACACTGATGGCCTTTCTTATGCAAAAGACCAAGATCCAAGATTTGGATCAATAGCCAGCTATTATTATTATTATGAGTAATGAAATTGCCCATTTGTGTAAATAGCTACTTGGATTATTCTTGTATAATGTGGTGCTGACATCCAGGAGCACTACAGGTGTCCCTGCATAGCCTAGTGCTGAAGACAGAGCTGTAGTGAGGAGAGATCGGGCCCAGCTACCTGCACACCCATGAGCCTCTATCTGAAGGAACAAAATATCTTCTTCAGACTCTATTTACAAATCATTTTGAAAACCATAAAAAAACCAAAAAAAAAAACTTGTTTGGAGTTTCAGAGATGTTTTCAAAAAAAAGAAAGAAAAAAAAAGGTACCGTCAGGACTTGGAGTCGTTTCATGCCACCGAACAAAACAAAACGAAAAAGCATGAGAGAAATTTTGTTGCCAAGCTTCCGTGCCCAACGACGACGACGACGACAAAGGCAACCTGGGTTTCAAAGAGCCCCCCCTTTGTCGCCGGGGAGGGACCCAAAGTTTTGACAGCCGCCAAGGTTCAGACAGAGGCGGCGGCGCACGCTGGATGCCGTCTCCGTGGCGACCTTGAAGTGGGAACGTGGGGGGGTGGGGGTAAGGTGTGCCGCACCGCAATGAGACACAAACACTCAGGTAAACACGCACTTAACCGTCAGGCGCTTAAAAGGACGTTTGATTTGCTCTTTCTGCCTTTGCTGCGAAGAGGCAAAAAAAAAAGTATTTATTTTTAAAAACCAGACTGAAAGGAGAAACGTGCTGAATGCAGATTGACAGGATGTGGTGAAGTTGAATTTAGGGTTCGGAGAAGGGAGCGTTTTCGGAACTTGAAAATGACTGCCAGGCAGTATTACTGCTTTAGGCCAGGCTGGGCCTAAAGCCGGCTGCTACTGTGGAGGTCAGCAAACATCTGCTGCTGCTGCTGCCGTCATCCTCACCTGGGATGAAGATCCCCTCTCTCCTCTGTCCCAAAACCTCCTCTCCAAAACCTCCTCAAAAACCTCTCTCCCAAAACCTCTCCCCAAAATCTCCTCCCTTATTCATTTATTTTCCTTTGCCAGAGACTTGCGAGGGAAACCAGCCCTGCAGACTCCATTCTCCTCCCATCCTCCCCCTCTCCCTCCCCCTCTCCCTCTCCCTCCCTCTCTCCCTCCCCCTCTCCCTCTCTCCGTGTCCACGAGCCGCTCTGCTCTTCCACACGGAGGAGACGGGGGAGAGGGGGATCAAGAAATGAACGTGGAACGGAAGAGAGAACAACAACAGCAAAAAGAGGAAGAAAACAGGCCCCCGGGTGGGCGAGTGTCGGAGCATCAGCGGAGAAATGAACGGGTGTAACCCCCCCCGCCCCCCCCCCCCCAGTATTATCGACCGCGCAGGGGCAGAACAGAGAGAGAGAGAGAGGTGAGCAGGGGCAGAACAGAGAGAGAGAGAGAGAGGAGGGCAGGGGCAGAACAGAGAGAGAGAGAGAGGAGGGCAGGGGCAGAACAGAGAGAGAGAGAGGAGGGTAGGGGCAGAACAGAGAGAGAGAGAGGTGAGCAGGGGCAGAACAGAGAGAGAGAGGTGAGCAGGGGCAGAACAGAGAGAGAGAGAGAGAGGAGGGCAGGGGCAGAACAGAGAGAGAGAGAGGAGGGTAGGGGCAGAACAGAGAGAGAGAGAGAGAGGAGGGCAGGGGCAGAACAGAGAGAGAGAGAGAGGTGGGCATTGGCAGGAGAGAGAGAGAGAGAGAGAGAGAGAGAGGTGAGCAGGGGCAGGAGAGAGAGAGACAGAGGAGGGTAGGGGCAGAACAGAGAGAGAGAGAGGTGAGCAGGGGCAGAACAGAGAGAGAGAGAGAGAGGAGGGCAGGGGCAGAACAGAGAGAGAGAGAGAGGTGGGCATTGGCAGGAGAGAGAGAGAGAGAGAGAGGTGAGCAGGGGCAGAACAGAGAGAGAGAGAGGCTGTCTGGCAGTCAGCATCTCCCAACTGCGTTCACCAGGAGGCACACCCAGAAGCCTCTGCTATAACAACAAACCGGCCGACCAATCCCGCCTGGGCGTCGCAGGACCTCCGCCGCGCTCCAGCGGAATCCTCCGAAAACGCGGCGCTGCGTTGGCGGTGACCGGGTCGGGGGGTCCAATGAGGGCTTTGTCCCGCTGCAGTCAAGCGCAGCGTTTTCCCCCAGGACACGCGCACAGACCGCCAGGCCTGTTCAGATGGACTCAGACTGCGCCGGGCTTTCTCAGAACTCGAACCCGCGACCTCCATTTTTATTATTGTCTGCTGAACGGACGGACTGACCTCAAGACCAAATTGTGGTTAAAGTTCAGGCCGGCCAAATTCTCAATGGTTTTGAAAAGAATCTACAAAAAAAGAAAAGAAAGAAAAAAAAATTGGACTGTCCCTAGAGGAGAACCTGGTTTCGGTGAAGTGCGTATTTAAACTGAAACTTTGTGGTGACCGGTTATTGGGAGCAGGCTGCTGAAACCCCCGGCCCGTCTTCCTCATTCGCACTGATGGGTGACTCATTCCCAAACGCACGGAAATAAAGGTCAGAGGTTAAAGGTCACCTGTTTTGCAGCACACATAAAATGTCAACAAAAGGAGTGACTCACCGTGATGCACAAGTGATGAGGTTGTTTAAAGTCGATGATTGAATTTCTTGATCTCATTCCGCCTCTCCTTTTGCTTAAAAGAGGAAAGGGGGGGCAGTTGTGTTTCAGCTGAGGCTTTGAGTATGTATTTCACATCATTTGACACATCTCTGTTTACAGACACACACACACACACACACACACACACGCACACAAACGCACAAGCACAAACGTACACACACACACAAACGCACAAGCACAAACGTACACGCACAGACGCACACACACACACACACACACAAACGCACAAGCACAAACGTATACGCACAGACACACGCGCACACACACACACACACACACGCACACAAACGCACAAGCACAAACGTACACGCACAGACGCACACACACACACACACACGCACAAGCACAAACGTGCACGCACACACAGACAGACACACACACACACACATTCATGAAAACACAAACATCCTACACAAACACACTCCGCAATTTCTTGGGACAGGATGCCAGGTCAAAAGGATGTGTATGGGAATAAAGACTGATGACGAAATTCAGGTCGAAATATTCGTGACCACATAAAACTAAGTCTTTGTCCTCTCAAAGCAGGAAATGAGGAGAACCGGTTTCAACTGGACGGAGTCGGAGGGGCCTGAAGTGGACAGCGCTTCCCCGCGGGGTGAAGATGCGCACAGTCCGGGAAAGACCGTCTCTGACACAGCGATCCTCTCTCTCCGTCTGCGGAAGCGTGACCCCGATCGCCAGCGCGGGCCAGAGGTGGACGGAACGCATCCAGCACGCAGGTGAGCTATGTCCTCTGTGACATCACTTCCTGGAGGCGGAGCCTAACTTAAACGGATGGCGGTGTCTGCGGTGTAGCTTGGCGCCAGGAGCGGTGCATCCCAACCTGCGCGCGGATGAGGGTTTTTTTGTGTGTTCTCGGAAGCAGACGTTCGCTCGCATAAACAAAGTTTCGCTGCGGCAACGTTTTCAGTCTTCAGTGCGTTTTACTGGAAGCCTGATAGTGATCTCTGGGTAGCACAGGAAAACGCTATATTTCCCCTTCCTGTTCACAGTGAGTGGACATAAACTGGAAACTGGGAAATAATTCGGACGTGGAATAATTGTTATAAATAAGGGTGAACGCAAATGGAGATGGCCAGTAAATAAACCTACTCCAAACGCTGGCAGCGTTTTTAAAAAACTCGACCGTCGGCGCCAGCAGAACGGCTACCGAAGTTGTCGCCGCGTTCTGGCGGAAAAGCAGCGGGCGTGTCGTGAACGAGAGCCCGTTAGCATGCGCTAACGAGAGGAGGCCTCAGCCAGGCCTTTCCACGGCGTGCGTTACTCTTCCTCCCGTGAAAAGTTGTTAGATGCCAATACACTGCAAATAAGTCAGATACAACTGGAGCAGCTCGCCCCCCGTCCCCCCCCCCACCCCAAACCCCCAGGGGGTTCTCTGTGGTTATTAGATTGGGCGAGGTGGTGTTTATTGACTCCTGAGTGATTAAACGGTCGGGACTGAAATGAGTCTGTGTGGAGAAGCTGGAAGTGCCGCGTGGGGGGGGGGTGTTCTATGGAAGCCTTTGGTGAGTAAAACAGACTGTTTACACACTGTCCACGCAAAACGTTACTGCTGCTGCTATTAATATTAATATTATAATAAAATATCATCTGCTACTCTGTGAAGCGTCTTCGTGACAGCGCTCTTAGTAAAAAGCGCTGCACAAAATAAATATGATTTATGATACGCACCCACACAACTCTGCTGTACTTTTCCCTCACATTTTTGCATTTAGTAGATTATCTCACCCAGAGCAAGTTACACAAATTACTCTTTTTTACATACATTTATAAAGCGGGACTTTTAATCGGAGAAGTTAAGGTTCAGTATGAGGCTTCAGGGTGCGAGGGTTTCACCCTAGCCGGTACGCGACCCCACAACCTTTCGGTTACGAGCCCAGTTGTGCTACGATGCTCTCCTCCACCTCCTTCGTCCTTTCGTTTCAAAGCACAAATACATGACTGTGGAAAAAAACAACGACCTTTTTTCCCCTAAAGCTAACAGCCACGCGTGCCACCTTCACCTCAACGGTCCTGACAGCAGATGATGCTCTGGATGGAGGGGGGGAGGGGGGGTGGAGTTTGGAGGGGGGGGGGGGTGGACAATGAGGAGACAGTTGCTGCCGCGGTGACTAATTCCTGCTGAGTGCGGAGGTGTGAGGATCCCTCTCTCGTTCTCTCTCTGCCTCCGTGAGCGGGAGACCAGGGCTTAATTAAACATTAACTGGCGCGGGAGGACGGGAGGGGCGTGGCGTGCGTGGGCGAGGGGGAGAGCCCGCCGTTCTGGTGCAGACCCGCCAGGCGAGAGGATTCCGGCGCGCTCCTCGGGTGCGTGGGCCGGACCGGGGGATGACACGCGCCTCCCCCCCCCCCCCCCCCCCACCCCCCAGCCCTGCTCCGACAGCCAGGCCGAGCTGCACATCCGCCAACGCCACAGAGCACACAGAAAAAAAAACAATAACAAAAAAATGAAAAAAATAACTTTGAACAGCACAGTATCTCTCTCATCTTTTTGGTCCTGTGTTGCTGCTGCTTGATCTGCCCACGCTGATTAGCTCTTGCGGCTATCCTCCCCTGTTTTAACCCTTTGTAGAGCAGAAGGGATGCTTCATTTTTGCTGGGATGTTTTTTTCCCTCTCCAAAATTCAGTGTTCTAAAAGTCCATTGTCTTCAGTCACCAGCAGTGATTGTGACATCAGCATTAGAATGTTCAGTTGAGAACATTCTGATCACAACCTCAAAGGGTTAAACACGTGTCTGTTTTTTTTTGTTTTGTTTTGTTTTCTTAAGAGCCACTGGGCTTTTCCGACAGCTGATGCCGGCAAGCTGCTGCCCCACTAGTTTATCCCCGAGCCATTGCTACCCGCGGCTGCAAATCCTCTTACAAATGCCTTCGAATCTAAACACAGTGCGTCTGCATCTGCCGCCATGACAACGTCTAATCTCTCGACACAGGGACAAACGGCACCATGGTATCTTCACCTGCTCCTGAATATTTTTGTTCGGTGATTTTATTTATCGTTTCATTACATAACACCTGTTGTGCCTCGGACGGGTCTTTCTCTATGCGTTAACGTGAAAGATGTATGTTGTATGTGCTCCAGGTTAACAGTCATCAGAGAAGAGGTATCACATAATATGTATCATCGTCATTCTCATTACAAACACTGACCCCCTTCAAGAACAACCCTGGGAAGCACTGTTTCGTGATCACTGTTATATACCGCGTTTTGTGATTTTGTGTCTCATTCTTTCACGACGTTACGCTTTCATTAGCATTTAGCCGTTTTGCAGACTGCCCGTAATCCAGAGCGACCTTTAATAAGTGCCTGCTCGGTAGCAGCGTATTGACACACATTATAGGAACGGGAGAGGCACTTTCGGCCTCGGTCGACAGGCAACAGAAGCCAATTTGTGAGCATGCTCAGTGAGATATTACTGCGTCGGAGGAATGTACCTGGCAGTAATCCAGCGGAGTGCGCGCGCGGGGGAGACTGTGGGCTGTCATTAAAGCGACCCAGCAGAGATCGATTGAGCGCCGCTTTTAAGCGCAGTCGTCCGAAATAGGGACAACTTGTTATCGTGTGCACAACGAAGTAACGGTTTAGTAATTAGGTTGCAGACTTGAATTGAGTCAGCGACTGTGGCAACATGTCGATTCGTCTGTCGCGAACCGGCGAATAATCCCTTCCCTGTGGTAACGCGAGCAGGGAGTTTGTGTCTCGCTCCTCTCATTTCGACTGCTCGTTGCAAGTCATTATTAATATCGGTTGCGCGAGGTGAGTGGCATAGAGAATTCCCGCGTATCGAACCAGGGACACCCCTCCGATTAATGGCTAGGCTCGCGCCTCGCCTCGAGTTAAAAGAGCATAAACTAATTTACGCCGAGTTGCAATGCTGGTGTGGACATCTTTTCGTTGTATTAGACATTTCCCAGTTCGGTTGCTATCAGCCCAAATCTAAACCACTTTATTTTCGAATACCCTTTTTGTTGCATATGTGGACCAGTCGCTTTACCGTTTACCAGAGCTGATTCTGGGAAATAATGTGTAGTAATTAAAAAGGAAAGATCGCACTTTGTCTTTTGGAGTTCAAAGTTTGATTTTTCTGTCCCATGTGATCCATGGGCAATAAACATTATTATTGCACGATGGAGATGTGTAGCCTACTTGCAGAAAAGCGTGCTTTAATTCTTATATATAGGAGCCGAACAATTTTTTTGGTCCACTTCTGTTTTTATTGCCTGTGATGATCAAGTGCAACGGACTGAATTTTTGGTGCTTCAGATCTAGATTGAACGCTTTTAAGCGTAGCCTACTCCCATGTGTCAGTATTTGGTTTAAAATAATGATCTCATGCACGACAATCCCCGCACGGGTAGTGTGCATATCCTAACTCGTCTATTCGGAGGTAGCTATTTCGTACAATGCGAACCAATACATTTCAAGATGGAAATACTTTTGGTCACTATTTTATCAGTTGAATAGCCTATTTGCATTAGGTTTATTGCACAATAACATAAATTAAATGCGTCGCTGATAGGCTAGGTTATATGTCACCATTTAATCGATCGAATTCTTGCAGTCATTAAGAATTAGTTATTATTCAGTCTGAGGGGGCGTTGCTTTGGACAGTCTGATAAGGTATGATTTGAGTACAAAGTTTCAAGTAATTCACGTCTATGTTTGCACCTGTTGTCACCTGTGGTGCGTGGAGTCGAAGATAAAACTTGAGTTCATACTGCACTTTTGCAGTGAAAAAACCGTCAGTGAAACCCGCCTGCGCAGCAATCCAGTGAGCAAAAGCCGAAATCTAGACGTCTAGAGGGGTGGACATCTAGGTTGAGAGACGTTTTTACAGAAACACAGACTAGATTAACCCCAATATAGATCAGGTTTTACCTGCATAGGCTGCAGCCTGGCTACGCCCAAGTCGGCTAGAAAACTTTCACTGTTAAACCAAATGCTTCACCTGAACGCCTAGACGGCGTTTCAACCGACTTTTCACCACAAAAATGTTCACCGCGTGCTGTGTTTACTTGCGCTCGCGGTGTTTACTCGCGCTCGCTATTCGAGCAGACGCGCGCGTCTGTTACTGGTCCCAACACCACCCCGCCCCCGCAATAATATTTGTGTAACTTCGTCTGGGGACCCCGTGTCGCGCCACCTGGGCACAGGGTACCACACGGAAAATCAGCAGAAATAATATTATTAACAACAACTTTCACTCTCGCGTTCGCTCGCAGACCTCTCTCTCACGACAGCGAACGGTAAAGTACGCGCTCGCGCTGTTATTTGCAGTGGTGCTATTGCACTATAAGGTAACATCTCGAACCCAGTAGCCTACCAATGTAAATGCAAAATAAATACGGAAAGAAAACACAAACGCGCATCGATTTTTTTCCCGCCTACATAACACAAGACGGCGCATAACATAACACAAAAACAAACTCGCCAATGACCCCTTCTCTCCCCGTAACAGAGTGATTCTACTGCATTGCAAACTGGGTGACAGATGACATAATAAACGATAATATTATATATTCGCTCATCATATGCAGCTATGGTATTATTATGGTTCATACGTGCACGTTGACTTCATTATTATTTTAATAGTTAAAACTAGAGCGAATAGCCCGAGCATGTATTTCAGAGAGCGGGTGGGGGAGATTTACTGCAAATGCGTCTTCATTTCACATTTTGACTTTTTAAATAGGATACTTCGCAATCCATCAGTATTGGCAACAGTAAACAGTGAACCTGGACCAAAGTAAATCATCTGTCGAGGTGGCCGCCAGCGCTAGCGAAAGTATAAAATTCTGCTGACATTAGTTATTGCTCCCAGAGCTGGACTTCAACCGGGCTCTCGTCTCTCAGTCATTGCCAAGCTCCGATCAGCGCTACATCAGGAAATGCCAAATAAGGGCAAGGAAGTGGAAACCCACCGGAATCGGTCCTTTTGTAGACACGACCTTATATGGCATGACGGAGCTGGGTCTTCCGGCAAGTGCGAGGCTCCCGCGCAGACGGGAAATCCGCGTTTAGCTGGAGCCACTGGCGAAGAGGCAAACGTTGCATTTCATTTTTTATAGTGGGATTTACAGCTGGAGGTGCATTGATTCGAGCGGGACGGGAAAACGATTGGGCTTCTCCTCTCGATTTATTGCACGAGCTTAATTCAGTCGCCCCGCGCTGCCTTTTCCCCCAGGCAAACGTCATGTGTCCTCCACTGCAGTGCCTAAATATGGGCTTCCTTCAGTCCATATATGGACATCTACGTCACGAGTAGGAGGGTATATAAAGGAGTGGGGATTCTCTAAATAGAGAACGAGCCCACAGAGCCCAACACAGCCACTGCCAGTTCAGAGCGAAGCAGATAGACACGCAAAGCGCTATCTCTCTCTCTCTGAGAAACACGTTTTAACAAGTGAAATAATCACTAACCTAAAAAAGGGAAAAAATAAGGTGCAGAATACATCAAGAAAACAGATCTGTCAACAACAACAACAAAAAAAAAAATCAGTTTTCATTCATTTTCAGTTTTTTGTGTGTGTGGAATGAACAAAAAGGACACATTTCATCATTATAATAATTTTTAACCAACAAGTGGATTTTTTTTCTCTTGAAGAGGAAAAAAAAAAACAACAACAACAACAACAGCAGCAGCAGCAGCAGCAGCAGCAGCAAAGCCAGCAGATTGAAAAAAAAAAAGTGGAGGTCTCCCAGAACGTCGCCGTCGAAGAGAGAAGCCGTGACCGGCAGCGACTGTCCGCAGGTCCCCTGAGGTGTTGCAGGTAATCCCCCTCACCTGCAAGCTTCCGTGCGCAGTGCGCGCAGATCTCCCGAAAGCCTCCCGCGCCTCCACAGAAGAGGAGACCCCTGAGCAAGCTCGCTGCATGGCTGCAGCCAAGACAGAGATGCTCCTGCCAGCCCTGCAGATCTCCGACCCGCTCAGCTTCCCCCACTCCCCCATGGACAGCTACCCCAAGCTGGAGGAGATGATGATCCTCAATCCGGGCGCCCCCTTCCTGGCCGCCTCAGCGGCAGAGGGCTCCGCGTTCGGGACGGGGGAGGCTGGAGACCAGTTCGAGCACCTTGCGGGAGGTACGAGAGCAATCTGCTGTTTTTCTGCACGAGGGGGCTAGTGCATGCATTGGGGGTGGGGGGGTGGGGGGAGGATGCATATTTGCTTTTATGTGCGTCTTAGTGCATGAAAAATACTGCAGCTGTGCACGTAAATGAACTAAAAAGCTAGTTAGAATGACTAAAGCTGAGAGTGTTTATTTTATGGGGTTCCTGCTGTAACGTTGCGTTTGATGTCAGTTGGAATGAAGGATGGGAAGTCTAGAATGAGGCTTTGAATAATACAGGTTCTTATATTTATTTAAAATGACTGTGTCAGGCTGTTCTGTCAGTAAGCCGACGGTAAATTAAAACTGCATCGGTCAAAGCAGCAAAGAGTTGCAGACTCGGCAGTGAGAGCCTGCACTGATGGAATGAGATGCAAAGCAGAGAGAGAGAGAGAGAGTGAGGGATGGAGAGAGAGAGGGAGGGAGGGAGAGAAACAGACAGAGAGAGAAGGATGGAGAGAGAGAGAGAAGCAGGCACGAGCAGAGGATATCAGCTGTGTGGGTCCACTGAAATCAGGGGGTGATGAAAACAGGGGGCAGTGTGTGAATTTGATTGGGGGGGGGGGGGATACCCCTGCTTTGCGTCAGCACCTGCTCCTCTCCCTGCATCAGCCAAAAAGGTTCCCCCCGCTACTACCGTCCTGGAATCTTAAAACCAGACGGCAGTGGGAAGCTCATTGGCAGGAATCTGATGGCTGGTGACAGAGCGAGCGAGCGAGTGAGCGAGTGGCTTTAGCGAGTTTTTGGCTGCTAGCAAGCGGGTTTGCGGGCTTTTGACTGGCTGAGAATGTTAGCTGGTTTTTGATTGTGAGCAGGCTAGCAGGTTATTGACTGCGTGTGAGCAGGTTAGCGGGTTATTGACTGTGAGCAGGTTAGCGGGTTTTTGACTGTGAGCAGGTTAGCGGGTTATTTACTGCGTGTGAGCAGGTTAGCGGGTTTTTGACTGTGAGCAGGTTAGCGGGTTATTTACTGCGTGTGAGCAGGTTAGCGGGTTATTTACTGCTTGTGAGCAGGTTAGCAGGTTATTTACTGCTTGTGAGCAGGTTAGCGGGTTATTGACTGTGAGCAGGTTAGCGGCTGCGTGCTAGCGGGTCAGCAGGTGTTTAACGCTGCATCTCCCTGTTGCTGTTGTTGCAGACACTTTGCCCGAGATCTCCCTGAACTGCGAGAAGCCGCTGGCCGAGCAGAGCTACCCCACGCAGCGGCTCCCGCCCATCTCCTACACGGGCCGCTTCACCCTGGAGCCCGCCAACTGCAGCAACAGCCTGTGGGCGGAGCCACTGTTCAGCCTGGTCAGCGGGCTGGTGGGGATGAACCCCCCCACCACCACGTCCGCACCGTCCTCCTCCGCTGCCCCGACCAGCTCCTCCTCCTCCTCCTCCTCCTCTTCCTCGGTCGCCTCGTCTTCCTCGTCTTCCTCCTCCACCTCCGCCCCGTCCCAGAGCTCCAGCCTCGCCTGCTCGGTCCACCACAGCGAGCCCAACCCCATCTACTCCGCCGCCCCCACCTACTCCAGCGCCAGCCCCGACCTCTTCCCCGAGCAGGGGGGCCAGTCCTTCCCCAGCCCTGCGGGGGGCGCCCTCCAGTACCCGCCCCCCAGCTACGCCAACAGCAAGCCCTGCCCCTCCAGCTTCCCCGTGCCCATGATCCCAGACTACCTCTTCACCCAGGCGCAGAGCGAAATCGGCCTGGTGCCCGTCGACCAGAAGCCCTTCCAGACGCAGGGGGGCCAGCAGCCCTCCCTCACCCCCCTGTCCACCATCAAGGCCTTCGCCACCCAGACGGGGTCCCAGGACCTGAAGGGTGTGTACCAGTCCCAGCTGGTGCGGCCCGCCCGAATGCGCAAGTACCCGAACCGGCCCAGCAAGACGCCGCCCCACGAGCGGCCCTACGCCTGCCCCGTGGAGACGTGCGACCGGCGCTTCTCGCGCTCGGACGAGCTGACGCGCCACATCCGCATCCACACGGGCCAGAAGCCCTTCCAGTGCCGCATCTGCATGCGCAACTTCAGCCGCAGCGACCACCTGACCACGCACATCCGCACGCACACCGGCGAGAAGCCCTTCGCCTGCGACGTCTGCGGCCGCAAGTTCGCCCGCAGCGACGAGCGCAAGCGGCACACCAAGATCCACCTGCGCCAGAAGGACAAGAAGGCCGAGAAGGTGGCGGCCGCCGCCGCCGCCGCCGCCGCCGTGGGGGGGCCCGTCCCCGTCTCCACCCCCTCCCCCGCCTCCAGCTACCCCTCCCCCGTCTCGTCGTACCCCTCCCCGGTCCCCTCGTGCTACTCCTCGCCCGTCCACGCCTCGTACCCCTCCCCCTCCATCGCCACCACCTACCCCTCCGTCTCCAGCACCTTCCAGACGCAGGTGGCCACCACCTTCCCCTCCTCGTTGGCCACGAACATTTACAGCTCGCCCGTGACCACGCCCCTCTCAGAACTGCAGTCCACTCTCTCTCCGAGGACGATCGAGATCTGCTAATCTGCGTCTCCTTCCAGCACCCCGCCACTTCCAGCTCTCCGTCCTCCGCACAAAAATCATCAAAAGGACTCGTTACTCCTTCTCAAAAAGCACTTTCACCCCCCTCCCCCTCCTCCCCCCTCTCCACTGCTGGGCGTCAGCTTAAGGTACCTGAACTGAACAGGCTAAAACTAAGACACGCGCCAAGCAAAGACAGCAGAAAACAAAAAAGGGATTTTTTTTTTGTCCTCCTTTAATTCAATCACAGCTCTTCAGAAACTAATGAGATTTTAAAGACAAAGAGTGACAAAAGGCTTCGACAGGGATTCTGAACTGACATTTTTGTAAGAAATAAAATAAAATAAAAATAGAAGAGAAAGATAAGAAGGGACTTCATCCCAGTCAGTTTTAATGCCTAAACTGTCTCAGTGCTCAGCGACTCAGACCCAGGATCACCAACACAACCAGAACTGCTAACCACCAGAGACAGATGACAGACTTTGATGATATACATAATCTACAGTATATGGATATTGTATACATTGTGCCATGTTTTTGTTCATTCTTTCTTTGGTACTGTTGATGTGGAAACTTCTTGGCATATTTACATTGTATTATTTGGCCATATTTTATAGATATTTTCTCTCTTCTGTAGTGAATAATGCTGTGGTACGTTTTTGACTTTTTGTTTTGGGGGGAAAAAAGAAGCACTTAAGTATTCAAAGCATGTGTAAGAGTGGCGTTAAGTTTATGTTATTTTGTAAATATCACCCAATGGTACTTTCTCTCTCTTTCCAAAAATGTGGCAAAAAAGGTCTGTGTAAAAAAAGGAAGAAAAAATGTTCAAAAAAAACAAGTTTTCAAACGTTTCTGGTGCCTTTTGTGAAGCCTTGCTGATGTTTCTGACGTGTGATTGGATGCGCAGCATCTAGCCTTAAAGTGTAAGGGATATTTTTTTTTACGGAATGTAAGAGTCATTTTAAAGGACCATACGGAAAGACTGCAGGCACTGCTTCATTTATGTAGAATGTAAGCAAAAAAAGAGAATCTTTAAAGTCTATTTTTGTAACTGAAGTGTAAATATCTTCATATTCAGAAGTTGGAATGTTGTAGTTACCTACTGAGTAGGCATGGGAATTTTTTGTATGTTATTTACATGCAGTTCATTATTTTGTGGTTATTTTTATTTTGTAATTGTGTTTGTTAAACAAAGTGACTGTTTCTGGCTTCTAAACACATTGAATGCGCTTAACTGCCAATGGGATATTTGATGTACAAGATATCCTCCCAGAGATGAAATACGAATAAAATATAAATATATATATATAATCTCTTTTCTGTTTTATCCTTTCTTTCGCACGGCAAAAACGACTGCTTGTCATGGACAGAAATGAACAACTATGAAAGAACACAGCGCTGTAAGTTTACATTCTAATATAACGTGAACACAGTTTTCATCCTAACAAACTCCACAAAGGAATTTGAAAGCTACAGCAACTGGGTGTCAGATTCTTTAACGCACGCGGTCCGTTGCTCTCCTAATTAAAGATCCCTTCACGCATCTGATAGAGGCCGTCATATTTCTACAACGCTTTGTCAGTCTTACCCACATACACCTGTATAATCACGTTCCTATTTCCCCAGCCGGGGGTTGTGATTTAAAAAAAAAAAACAAGCGGTTTTTTCCAGCGATAATGGACAGTGACACCTACTGCGGTTTGCAGAAATGTACAGTAAACTTCACTTACGCCACATTCAAGAGCTCGGTATTGTGGTCATGGTGAGTCACGAGACGCTCCAGGGTTTCTCTCTACTCCCAGTCCACAGGAAATAAGCCCCCTTTTTTGTTTCTTTGTTTCTTCGCATAATACCGTGTTGAAAAGGCACAACATTTTGAGTCACACACACCACCGAAAGTCCCTTTTATGACTCGATTTCCCCACCATTGAAAAGCTTACCTGCCACTCAAAAATTCAACTAGGTGTTAAATCACGTACTTGGAATCTTTCCTCCCATCGCACACAACACGAGCCCTGAATACATCTGTGGATAATGGAAGCTTTTCGAAGGTATTCTTCATTGCCTGTTAATCTTCAAAGTCTATAAAGCTTAAAGCTTAAAGCTGTGAATTCAGTATCTCCTGTCCCCTCCAAGTATCATGCACTGTTAAAAAAATGAAAGCAGACTTATTAATGTCCTTTTCAGAAGCTTTCAAATGTTTGGTCCTCTCCGTTTTTTTTTTGCAAAGGATATTGTTCTCCATGCGTTTCAATGGAGGAGATGGGGAGTTTGGGGATGGGGCGGGGGGCGTCCGCGCAAGTCCTCTGTGATGACAACGATGTGCCTTGACAGTAAATTTTCACTTGCTATTTGTGATGCACCATTTGTTTCTGCCGCTAGTTCCACTGCTTAGCCAAACAGGCACTGGCGACATGCTGCCTCATTGGAAAGCAAGCAAAAATAAAAACCCATCAGTGGAAATGAAGGACGTCTCATATTCAGAGAATCAATATGCGTCATTAGATGCGATTCACCATTAAAATGTGCTCCCGTCCTACCGCACAAGCGAGGAAAACAGCCGCACGCGCGCGCGCACACACACGAACACACACGCACGCACACACACACGAAGCGAGCGAGAGAGAGTCTATTAAAATCATGTAGTAATAATCTGTGACATGTAATACGTCTTATGCAGTTTTTAATAACACTTGTATTTTCTGTTATTATTTACACATACATTTTCATAAAAGGTGCGTAAAAACCCAGTTACCTATAGTGTTCTGCCCAGTACAAAGCCGTTACTAACGTAACTATCTACATTCCACTGGATGTGCCCTTCACCATTTCTCGCACAACAGTGTATTAAATCAGTCGGCATCTCGTCTGTAATATTCCGTTAGTAGTAGGCTATAGCATTCTCCAGGTATACACAAAGTGACGTTGCTTAGGTATTCTTAGTCTTTTTATTTTATGCTTATTTGTGATAAAGTAGCAGTATGCATGTCTTAAAGACAAATCTACTGAATTGATCATTCGTAACTCTTTTTGGATAAACGAGTTTGTAAGTCTCCTTACATCATCTACTAATGTCTTAAATATAAATGTAACAAGTTATTTCCATCTTTCTAGCCTATCCTCCTTAGACGTACAACATTTATTTTGGGGAGGAAATGAACGCCTTGTAGTTTGTTTGCTTTTTCATAGAATAGAAACGGTCATTGTGACTTCAAATATTTTCCGTTTGTGTATCCACGTTCACGATAAAATATGGAAGTGATAGAATGTGGGACGTTCTTATTATTTAGTTTTTAGAGAATTGCGCCTGTCTAAAATGAAGATTTCAGTGCTATTCCTAAAGGATGAAAGATAATTTAATTAGTCTGTGCAAGATCCCCAGGTATTTAAATGAAGAAAAAAAAAAAAAACCACAGAAATGGACTTAAGTACCAACGTAGTGCGCGTTTAGACAATCAGTTTATACAGAAGGGTCTATCCATCCTATTGCAACAATCCACTTTCGTCACCGTGCATTTTACGATCAGAAGTTATTCCTAAACTGCACTACAAACACCACGTCGGTCAGCACAAAGAGAAAAGACAAATTAAAAAACTGCACAAAAGAAATTGCAGATATTCTCGTTTGGTGTTGTGCATGCGCATCACACTTATGTCCACGCGCACTGAGACGATTTTTAATGTCCTCCTCAATCCCACACCTCGGCGACAGATTTAATTTTGATGACAAATGATCAACTCGAACACTGTCCCTTTTCTCTTCGAGAAAGTAATTACCGAAATGTCAGGATCAATGAGCTGATGGAACCTATTTGTATAATTATTTATTTCGTCGGTTTAGGCGTCGCGGATTTCCTTTTGGTCTGGTCCAGCTGAGCGCGCGCGGGCTCAATGCCTTCCTCCCCTCACGCGCAGTCAGCTTCACGTGGGACGGGGATATCTTGGGAAGTTCAATGCGCACCTTATGCGAGCATCTGCATTTTTAAATATTTCATAAATATTACCCACTGATTATCATCGTCATTCCATCATTTAAAAAGAGTCCCTTGCTTTATGACAAAATTTGTTCGTTTTGCTTATGAACGGAAACCCACAAGCAAACCAAAATATTATCTGCAAAAACTCTTTGTCAAGATAGTTTGGGCAAAAGGTGTGATGGCAAGCGCAGTCCAGTCATTCAGCGAAGCTGAGCTGCATTTGCATTTGTACTAAAATACCTTCTACCAGAAAATGTGACTACATGCAGAAGTACAGACTACATGAGGCTGACGTCACCCTTGCTGACCGTTTGTGGCAAATCATTTGGCTATACATGGATTCCACATGAGAATCAATTAGCGGAATGGATGATATTTGATTTAGGTTATCCCATTGTCTTGAAACGGCAGCCGCTGCTGAGAATGTTTTTTAATTGGGTGAGGTTTTATTGAAATCAAACCTTAATTCAATTACTTCTCAATCCGAACAATTATCCCTGCTGGGCTCGGTGCAGCGCCGCGAGAGTGCAAGGCAGCTGTATGCGAGCGGGTGCACGTTAACTGTAATGAAGATGCATTGGCGGTTCAATTAACGAGCGTAGAGTTTATTGTGTTAAGACTGCCGCGTGGGGTTCCAAGGAATAACAACAGACAGCGCCGTCTGCGCACGTGCCGCTGAGATCCGTTTTTAAAATAGGTGCCTTCTCATTTTCCAGCCCTCGTCGTTTCTTTCTCGGAGCCTGCGCTGTTCAAAGGCGATTCATCCGTACATGAATAATAATGGAAAAAAGTAATAACGATGTTCTCAAACTAATTTATCATATGTGA
This sequence comes from Anguilla pacifica, assembly GCA_039654925.1. Taxonomy (NCBI): domain Eukaryota; kingdom Metazoa; phylum Chordata; class Actinopteri; order Anguilliformes; family Anguillidae; genus Anguilla; species Anguilla pacifica. The sequence continues at coordinate 5,930,105 of CM077286.1, forward strand.
AAAAGATCAAATGATTGCAGTCTGCCCTTTCTTTATTTTCTGTTCCATCTCCCTCTCTCTCTCTTTTCTTTTTCAGCTACATGACCTCATTATAGACAAGTTCCAAAGCATTTTTTCTTCTATTGGATCCTTTTGCTATCTTTCATGTGAAAGCCATGTTGTACTGTGATTGTGTGTGTGTGTGTGTGTGTGTGTGCGAGCACGTGTGTGCTTGCACCTACCATGAGTAGGCTACAGTGTGTGCAGAGAGAGGGAGAGAATGACAGAGACAGACGGTTTTGGCAGTTGTGAGAGAGTCCGAGAGTGTGTCAGAGGGAGTGTATGTATCTGTATGTGAGAGACAGAGAGCGTGTTTGTGCAAGAGACAGAGAAAAAGTGTGAGAGAGGGTGTGAGACAGAGAGAGCAGAAAAGAGGAGAGAGAGAGAGAGAGCGAGGGAGGGAAAGAGAGAGAGGCAAAGGATAAGCTGGATAAGTGGTTCTGTTATAAACACCACCCATACTCCTCACGTCCTTTTGTTGTGTGGAAAGGTGCAGGTTAAGGGGTGATGGACCCCAGGTGACCACACACCTGTCTGCAGGTCTGATGAGCTGGGTCACAGTGACAGGTTATTGATAGCCAGTTCTACAGCGTGCTACATCCTTTCAAACAGGTAGGCTGCAGATTCACATGTGGATCAATGGGGCTTAAACTGGTATCCAAATAATCACTTCTAGTGGGCAATTAAAGGCACAAAGGTAAAGCACAAACCAATCAGTGTAATTGCCTGTCTCTGATTTAATCAAAAGGCCTGTGAACTGGAAGAAAGGTGATGTCATACATGCAGTGTGTTTCAGTGAGAAAATAAAACCCAGATAAAAGTGTTTGGCTGCTTGTAAAGTGTTTATACGCCACTTAGACATGCGACTTGTGTAGCCTATTTGACATATAAAGATCTGGTTTTGAATATTTAATTTAAAAAAAAAATTTTTTTTTGATGATGACGCAGGTTCCTTTCCTTATTCAGCATTAATGAGAATAAACAGAGCAACTAAAACATACCTTAACACTGGTAGCTTTTAGATTTTTTTGTTGTTTTCTTTTATTAACAAATGGGGTTATTAAAAGTGCAACTTTTGTGTTCGTATCCCCAGTGGCAATGTGTGGTGAAATAATGTAGCTGTTTGTGCATGCGTTATGGGATTTATCGCTTATAATTACAACTGCACTTGATTTTGTAACGTCGTTAACCAAATTCAAAAATGTGATTAATTGGTGTGGAAAACCCGGAAGTGAGGTAGCGTAAGGACGTCTCGGGAGTGAAACGGCTAGCTACAGGTAGAGGAAAGTTCAACACTACTGCAATGGTGAGTCCTACAGTTACGGTCGAGGTCGAATACACAATGAATTATAGACACGATGGGTCACAGTCTTACTATCCGGAGCCTTAGGAAGAAAAATGACTGTGAATAGACGAGGAGGAGTATAACTGTCAGGGGCCGACTCAAGACTGGGATGTGGTCTGGGGAGAACTTGGACAACATCTTGGTGAGTGGCCTTAGAGCTGAAACTACCGCTACGGTTGAAGATACGTTTTCTTTTTTATTTCACGTTGTGTGTTCTTATTTCACTGAGCCCAGTGCTCAGAACTGATGTTGCTAGGTATCTTACATGGTATTAATCGTCGTCATCGCATGCTTGCCCATGCCCAGTGAATACTCACAACTGCTGGCTTGCTGGATGTCTCTGCCGATAACCGATAGAATGTAATGTAACATTCTGACTCGGGAGTCTAGGACATCCATGACCCTGATAACCATTTGAAAATGTCTTTATGTTGTGTAACGTTATATTATTAAAAATAGCATTACGTCAGCACCAATGTCCAATCACCTTCTCAAATAAATGTTATGTGTTTCCTATAACTGGTCAAGATAATTCGTACGCAAATCTGTTGAGATTATCAGAAACTTAAAAAAATCTCATAATTTATGCTGTGATTACAGGGATGTTGCCTTATATAGCCTAACTCGTGATAATAACATAAGATGCTAATGTTGAAATCTTCGTGATAAAAAAATGTCCTATGGCCTCCAGGTTGCTTTCCTAGGCCTAAATACTGCTGGCTTGCTAAGTGTATGATGCGGGATCTGAAATGCTAATTTGAGGTTGGGGTAGTAGACAGCAGGGCCTCACCCTCACAGACCCCCTCACCTGGCGTCCCACAGACCCCTTACCCCTGAACCACCCCCCCCCCCCCCATTTCGGCTGGGTGTGACCACACTCCCAGTCACGATAACAAAAACCAAATGGAAAGCAGATGAAAGCTATCACTGACAGTGAGGGATGTCCCATTTTTAGATAATCAGTTTGCATCATTAGATTCAATTCATCATTAAAATTTACTCCCGTCCTGCCTCATAAGCAGCAAAAACACGCGCACACACACACACACACACACACACACATACACACACACACACACACACACACACACATACATGCAGCATACCCATCGGCCAGCTTCTGTGCCAGCTGTCATTTCCTGCTGTCGCAGTGGTATTTCTAGGTAGCGCTCGTTGTTTTCGCTGAAGAAGGAGACCCGTAGGGATAAACGACCGAGGAGAGCCTGCTTTTGTTGAGCAATTTGGCGACTCATAATTGCCCAATTTCAGCGTTAAGCAGAAGCTTTTAGCGGAAGCGGTTTGCAGAATGTGCGTTTTAACGCGACTGGAAAACCACGACCAGACCTGAGCAAAAACACGGTTCGATCAGCGCCACTGTGGAGGTGCATGCCACAAGACCCGCAGGATCGAGTGGGACGAGGGTCGCTGTTTTTTCTTTTAAATAAAACCTTAATTGGCGTGTATTTGGGTGGAATATGTGAGCTAGCACAGCTGATTTAATGGCAACTGGGGAGGGGGGGGGGGTTGTCAACAGAGTGACAAGGAGAGAAAATGGCTTCCGCAAAACAGCGAGAGTGACATTCGCCCCCCCCCGGGAACAAACTGCACCGATTGTGTCCCACGAGTCACCTGGAGGGTAACGTCTTGGATTTTTCCCAAAACATGGAACTCATATTTAAAGGATTCCATTTAAAAAAAAAAAAAATATTTTTTTTATCTGCACCTCTTTTCACGAGCGCCTGAAATGTCACTGTATGTCACGTTTGAGATAGTGTCTGTCATAACACACATCTTCTGAAATAAAAAAACACTTTTTGAAAATACGCACTTTCTTAGATACACGGTGTGCTGTATTTTTTGTGTGGGAAAAACTTCCAGAATTTTCCCCCAGACTTGTACTTACTATTACTGCTTTAAGTTAATGTTTATTGCCCATTTTAAAGCGTTCTGAAATCTTCCAAAGGTATTTGTTGCTTAGAGGAACATGACAGTAGCCTTTCTCTGCACCTGCCGGCCAGTGTCTCTCGCTGCAGGTTTTCCAGAAATCAGCAGGCGTGTGACGTTTAACCGACCCCGCTCCAGCGTGTCCGTCACAGCCGGGGTGGGGGGGGGGGGGGTGGAACTTTCTTTCCAAGCACGGAAGAGGGTGAGGGTTTAAATTTCCCATTCCCTCTCTCCCTCTCTCCCGTTCAAAGGAGCAAAGCAGTTTTTCGGCACATCAAAGCTGGCTCTCTGTCCCGTTCGGAGCGGGGGGAAGGGAACAAGCGTCCCGGTTTCACTGTGCACCAATCCGCAGTGCGCCCCCCCCCCCCCGCCCGCCCCTTTCGGGCCTTCACTTCAAGGGCCCCCGCTTTGTTAAAAATGTGTTTGTTCTCTTATTCTTTTTGGGGTCGTGTGTTTTTAAAAAAAAGTGCTCCCTTCTCCTCTCCACCCGCTACCAACTTTTTCTTTTAATAAAATTTTTTTTCACTTTTATTAATTTGTCTTTTTTTGTTGTTGGAAAACTCATGAAGGCTAATTAACTCCATCATTCTGATGCAAGGTCTGTCGATGGTCCCTTTCATCCCGATACTGATGCCCTCTTATATGGGCTTAGCCTCCGGGCCTTTTAAAAAAAATCTCGTTCTGAAATATTCCCTTTGATAACGGCGTCGTCAGCGTGGTCCCCACGGTGATTAGGCTGGGCTTTAATGTCAGACCCGCGGAGTCTGAAGGCCTCCATTAGACCTGTGCCGCACCATCTGTGTCCCCCTGCACCATCATCGGCCCCACCTGCTTCCGGTTCCGTTTTCACTGTGATGTGTCGACCCCTTATTGGCTACAACGCTGTCACATGATTGTGTACTTCTTCACGTAATTTATTGCCGTTTGTGCCCTGCTGGCTAAAGTTATTAGCGCCGCGAGTTTAGCTACGGCTGAACGGATGCCGTTTTCTCGACCGCTCGACAGTTTCGCCGAAGCAGCAGCAGCAGCAGGGATCTTAAACCTCACACCATCCGTCAGGAGAAAGAGGTGTGAAATGCAGTCATGGCACGGGGCTGAAGCCCGCTGTAATTATATATGCCTGTGTCATCAGCTTCAGCCGTGTCTGAGGAGCGAGGGCGTGGTTTACCTTCAGCCCCGCCTCCCTGCTCTCCAGGCCCTGTGTTAAAGGGTTGCTTTGGAGATGAGCGCTGGGTCAGTTTTCTCCCTCAGGCAGGCTCTCTGTCGGGGGGTTTGGTGTGTGAGATGTCCCAGAGAAGGGGGCCTCAAAACAGGCCTTGCATTCTCCCCCCCTCACTTGTGATGATGTGACTGTGGCCCCTCGAGGGCCCGGGGGAAGGGCCCCACACTGGGGGCCCCGTGGAGGCCGCGCAGAATCTGCCGCTGTGCTTTGTGAAGAGCCGCTGTGTTTACAGGCCTTTAACGCTCAGAAAGGCATGGATCTCCGGTGAAGCTAGCGTACGGCACACTTAGAGCACCCGCGTCCTTTAAAACCGCTTCATTCTTTGTGGTCGTGTGTGTGTGTTTGTTTGTGTGTTTATGTTTGTGTGTGTGTGTGTGTAAGTGTGTGTGACTGTTCTGAAGCAACAGAAAAATAGGTCATTTTGGAAGATGGGAGCCTGCCAGTGAAATTGTTTTTCGTTGCGGTAATAATAATCTTGTTTGTACACACACACATGCACATACACACACCCATACAACCACAAACACGCATGCGCACGTGTACACACACAAATGCATAAATGAACAAGTGCATGTGACCACTCAATGCAACAGGTGCAGATATGCGGGTAACCAAATATTCCTGACTGACACGGTTCCTGTTCAGATCCTCACTAGTTAGCCTCTTAGCTAGGAATTCTGCCCTTATGGGCTGGAATAGCACCGGAATTCTGCCCTTATGGGCTGGAATAGCACCGGAATTCTGCCCTTATGGGCTGAAATAGCACCGGAATTCTGCCCTTATGGGCTGGAATAGCACCGGAATTCTGCCCTTATGGGATGGAATAGCATCGGAATTCTGCCCTTATGGGCTGGAATAGCACCGGAATTCTGCCCTTATGGGCTGAAATAGCACCGGAATTCCTCCTTTATGGATGGGAATACTGCAGATATCCGTGAGGCTCTCACTCCGCTCCGCTGGTCGGCACCGTGGCGGTCGGTCAGTGTCTGGACATGTCCTTCTGCGCCCGCTGCCTCTGGCTGTTCTGCCGGGGACAGGGGAAGGGCTCTCTATGGACGGAGTGTAGCACAGTGGGTAAGGAACTGGGCTTCTAACCGAAAGGTCGCAGGTTCGATTCCCGGGTAGGACACTGCCGTTGTACCCTTGAGCAAGGTACTTAACCGGAATTGCTTCAGTATATATCCAGCTGTATAAATGGATACAATGTGAAAGTTGTGTAAGTCGCTCTGGATAAGAGCGTCTGCTAAATGCCTGTAATGTAATGTAATGTAATGCTCTAACCACTTGTTTTTCCTCTGTCTTTCTTCACCTGCTTTGTTTGCACGTACGGCACACACCCTCCTGCATTTGGGTTCCTTTTCTTTCTTTGGAAGTACATTTACTTTCACTTTCAATTTACAGAAAATCATTAGCATGGAATAAACTCTGAGAGTACTTTACAGTGTACACTTTGCAGTATAACAGTTTATTTAGTCTTTACTGGATTCATATGAACACTGAGTCTGCTTGACTCTCTGCAAAAATTGAAGCATTTTTTTGTGTTTTTTTGGCTCTCTTGTTATAATTTTTTCACACTGTGCATGCAAGACGATTTGTTGAGGGGGGTTGTATTACTAAATTTAGCAATTGTTCTCTAATGTTATTTTATTTATTCTTTTTTCCTACTAATCTTATCATTCTGTCATTTATTTTTTTATCACTCCATTCTGTCAAATTCTATCCTTCCTTCTCATCTTTCTCATCTTAGCAGGTTACCTGTTGTCCAATTAAAATTAAAAAAAATATATTGATCCTTTTATTTCGTTTGGTGAGCTCTCCAAAGTGCTCTTGGGCAGGTCCACTGTGACGACACTGCAGCAAATAAGATTAGATTTGATTTGACTTTCAACCCACCGGCAGATAATATTGCAAAGGCTTCTGGGAAATATTTGATTGTATTAAAGGACAGAAATAGATTTGGCTGGAGATACCTTTGCGGTGTTCCCCCTTTTGCATGGAGAGGTGTCCCGTTACAGGACTGTGAGGAACACTGCATTACGGAGAAGGGGGAGGCCCTGCGTTAGGGAGGAGGGGGGAGACCCTGTCCAAGGGAAGAGGGAGATCCTCCCAGGAATTCTGAGTCAGGAGTTTCGGCTGGGAGTCCCGCCCAAAGATGCAGCGAAACCTACAAGTCTGGTCCTGCAGCAGAGGAGGAGGAAGGAGGTTGGGTGTGAGTGTGTGTCTGTGTGTGTGCGTGTGCATGTGTGTGCGTGCGTGCGTGCGTGCGTGTGTGTGTCTGTGTGTGTGAGTGGTGGGGGGGGGGGTCCCTTTTTCCCCTGCTCTCCTGAGGAATCTTGGAACCTTGGCTGCTGGAAGAAGGTAGAAATCCCCAGAGATTTCATCACCCGAAAGCATGAGAGGAGCTCATCGCTTCAGCGAAGGACAGCTATCCCCCCCCCCACCCCCCCACCCCCCCACCCCCAGTTCCCGGAGTGCCCTGGTCAGAGGCCATGTGCAGCATCTTAATCTCCTCACAGCAGGGTCTGTAACTCTCCTCACAGCAGGGTCTGTAACTCGTACACGAACTGTCTGCTGCATTAACGAGCTCAAATTTACTCTCCGGACCCATGAAAATAGCAGGTAATGCCCTGAGCCTGTGCTGCGTGCAGAATCACAGCACAGATGATATAATAGCACAGGTCTTTAGAAGAGGCCGCTATGTGCAGTCTAGCACAGTACTCGAGATCAGGGAATGCTGAAGTGTCAAAACATAATTATCCTCCATTGTGTGTCTAAATAGAGAGGGCATGAAACGAAGTCTGGAGCATCAGAAAGTGTTTTAGTTCTACAACTTTTGTTTTTAGACCTGTTGACCGGGTGATGCCTTCCAGGGTCTGCCCTGGGCAACCCCGCGGGGGCAATATCCCCTCTCTTCTGTGTGCTAGAGATTCCCCCCTCTCTTCTGAATGCTATAGCCTTTTCCCTCTCTTATATGTGCTTGAGTTTTCCCTCTCTTCTATGTGCTGGAGTTTTCCCCTTTCTTCTGTGTGCTGGAGTTTTCCCCCCTCTCTTCTATGTGCTGGAGTTTTCCCCCCTCTCTTCTATGTGCTGGAGTTTTCCCCCTCTCTTCTGTGTGCTGGAGTTTTCCCCCCTCTCTTCTATGTGCTGGAGTTTTCCCCCTCTCTTCTGTGTGCTGGAGTTTTCCCCCTCACGGCCAAAACCTCTGGGTTGGCCGTGTGTTGCGCTGCACTTCAGTTGGAGTGACATCATCGCACGCTAAAAAAAACACAGATTTACGCCGCCTTCCTTGGAAATGTGTGTTACCAAAAGAGTTTCGAAATGATCTGCTCCCTCGAGCTGAATAACAGACCATGTGATGTGGATGTAATTCAGAAGTGGGTGGAATTTACCATCGTGTTTGATCAGCGTGTGAAAACAAGATTGTTTGGTGCACCAGCACCAGGATTTTTAACAGTGGATTATTGTGCAATAATGCGAGAAAAATGGATCAATGTCAGGGTGAGAAACGGGTGCCAACTGCCAGTCTGCTCTGTGACATCTGTCAATCAGTTCTGTAACATCTTTCAATCAGTTCTGTGATCTCTCAATTGGTTCCATGACAATCTGTCAGTGAAATCTGTCATATCCGTCAGCTGTGCTGTCTATCAGTCAGTTCTGTGATATTTATCAGTCAGTTCTGTGACATTTATCAGTCAGTTCTGTGATATATATTGGTCAGATCTGTGATATTTACGGGTCAGTTCTGTGATATATATCAGTCAGTTCTGTCTTCTGTGATATTTATCTGTCAGTTCAGTGATATCAGTCAGTTCTGTGATATTTATGGGTCAGTTCTGTGCTATTTATGGGTCAGTTCTGTGCTGTCAGTTGGCTCCAGTCAGAGCAGGGGTCTGTGGAGCGGTCAGTATGTGCAGCTGCTCTCTGGAAAGCAGGAGCTGTTGTTTTTACACAGGTCCCCAGAATCAGAGAGAAATGGCTGGGCTGCTGCTCCCACGTCTGGTGATGGGAGAATGTGCACGCATCTAAAATCATAGACAGGCGCAAGACCAGCTAACGCATAAAAGTATAAGAGGTAAGGATTAGTCACGCACTTCCAGCGAATGCTCCCAGCCGGTGTTTAGTACAGAGACAGCGTCTCGACCGCCTGCTGATGAAGACCTTTGCGCCCGGTGATGTCACGAGGAAGAGGAGAGGAGTGAGACCAGGCGACGGTGGTCTCGTACCCCGCTTCGCTCTCTTACCCAGAATTCCAGCTCATCGCGTCTGTCTGTCTGTCTGCGCCGCTTGACCTCATCTTCCGGTCTGTTCCGCCGTCTCGGACCCGACCCTGTTCCTGGCTTCCAGCGGCAGCTGGCTGTGACAGGCCCCCCCCCCCCCCCGCCCAACCCCGCCCCATCCCCCCCCACCCACCCCACCCCTGCCCCCTTTTGCACTCGGCTGTCAAACGATAAATTATTTTTGAAATCCTGTTGTTTTCGTTTTTGAAAGTGCATACCGTAAGTGCAGACAATGAAAAATCGCTTTATTTTCACAGAAATGTACAAAAGAGAGAAGGCCTGGGTTTTTATTTTGATTTTTTTTTAGCGTTGCTTGGCCTTAACCCAGCTCTAACCGATTTATGACTCTCCCAGTCTGTACTGTGGCTTGGATTCAAACTACATTTACAAACTGAGCTATGAATTATTACAGATAAATGCAAGTGTTACTCTCCCCCCCACCCCACACACACACACACACACTCACAGCAGAGTTTTTCCCCAGTGCATTTGGCCGATTGCTGAACATGCCAAAACTGTTTATGAAGAAGTGTGTTACATCAGTGAATCAAAACTAAAGACAAATATTGACTGAACTCGGGCCTTAAGACGCTTCGGGCCTGATTTACTGAGACCTTTAGCTCACGCAAAACTAATAACACAACGCATGATTGGTGGAAAACTAATACCGTGTCCAGTCATTGGTCACGGTTATTGGGTTTGCGTGTGTTAATAGGTTTTCCATGTGCTATCAGGCCCTTTGTCTGATTAACATAGTAATAATAAACATGAATAATCATCATAATTATCTTATCAATATTATCACCTTATGCACTTTTCTGGGAGGCACAGTATGCAAATAGCTGAACATACATTTTTAAAACCATGAAACAATTAAAATGAATCTATGGATAGCCTAAATAAATATAAATAATATATTGCTACATAGTGTGCATTACTACAGATGCGTGTGATTTATAGAATCCAGGGTTTTAGTGTAAAAGCAGGCACGCGCTATAGCTTCTGAAAGCGGTACCAGGTCAGTGACTGTCGTTTCCTGAAAGCGCCCGTGCTCTAATCCCCTCATTTACTCCTGTTACAGCCAATCAGGGAGGAGCCCCGTGCGAACCTGGGAGCTGTGAGTATGTCAAACGGCTCGCTATAAATACACGGCGTGCGCTTTCTCTCCCCTTTCGCTTCCGCTAATGCGAGTGAAGCCGTCGGTAATTGCGCTGAAGTACAAAAGTACACGCCGCTGCCGATTTATTTATTTATATAGATTTATTTTTTTTAGTTTAATGCGCTACGGGAATGAAATGTATGCATGCCGCTAAGTGTGATCCACACAAGCAGACAAGATTTACCTCAGAAGCTCCTTTAGCCCTCGTTTCCATTGTTAAAATACCCCGGTGTCGTATCCGTGGTGACGACGGTAAATTGGGTCGCAATTGAGCGCGGAGACCAGAAGGACGTTATTATCTGTAGCGCTTGGCCCTGCTTGTTCTTATTCTCTCCTTATTCCTTTTATTTCACGGTGTTCTCGGAAGATGTCTGTGTACAGTGTTTATTATTTTTTATTTTGTGTGTGTTTATGTAGGTCATCCTCACTGGCATAGTCTGTGTCTTTACATTCGCTTCTGTGTGTGTGTGTGTGTGTGTGAGTGTGTGTGTGTGCGCTTTTCTCTTCGTGGCCGAATATTCCTGCATTATCACGCGTCCTGGGCGTTCGCCTTGAATGCATATCGGGCTAAACCGCATAAAACTACAGGCGTAAATGCACCCAAGACGCATTAGAGGTCTGATCTCTCAAACCTCAGGTGGTGGTCAAAGGTGCATGTAAGGCCATTGATAAGCAAGGGTCATCGCGAATGCATCTCCTGAGTACGCGCTTCTGTGTGCAAATGCATCTCCTGACTACGCGCTTCTGTGTGCAAATGCATCTCCTGAGTACGCGCTTCTGTGTGCAAATGCATCTCCTGACTACGCGCTTCTGTGTGCAAATGCATCTCCTGACTACGCGCTTCTGTGTGCAAATGCATCTCCTGACTACGCGCTTCTACGGGCAGAAATGTGATGGTGGATCAAGTGCACATACTGAACTCGGTCCCAGAAACTTGGGTAAAACAAAAAAAAAACGGCCGATTCTCAGGTGCGTATTGTTTATTGAGCCATCATGTGGAGTTTGATCAAGTCGGTGACTGAAAAGGAGTGGAGCCGGTTGGGAACGCTGGTCGGGTCGGTGTTCTGAATGTGAGTAAAAGCCGTTGCTGTTTTAACACGCTGAGGTGTGCTCAGTGCGGCACTATGATGAAACTCTTGGCCTCCAGCCTTTTCAGCACGTTTGCTCATCTGCAGCCGAGCTCACGCAGCGCTGTGGCTTTACCTGTCGCTCTGTTCCGCCATGTCTGTCTGCTTTACTTACTTCTGCATCACTCTTTACCTCTCTCTCTCTCTCTCTCTCTCTCTCTCTCTCTCTCTCTCTCTCTCTCTCTCTCTCTCTCTCTCTCTCTCTCTCTCTCTCTCTCTCTCTCTCTCTCTCTCTCTCTCTCTCTCTCTCTCTCTCCCTCTCTCTCTCTCTCTCTCTCTCTCTCTCTCTCTCTCTCCTTTCCTCAGTCTGTCTCTCCGGGCTGTCCCTGTCAGCAGGTGTTTTGTCGCTCTTTGTGAACAGCAGTTCTGTGTCGCTGAGTTTCTGTGCTGTCTGTCAGTCTCTGATCCCCGGCTCTCCGTGTGTCTCTGCGCGCTTCTCTTCTGCTACGTTCTCTTTGGGCTCGACAGCCTCCGTGTGTAACTGCTCTTGACTGCTGTTTTTCTGTCCACGCGCACACACACACTCACACACACACACACACACGCAAACACACATGCTCACGCACACACACTCACACACACACACACTCACACACACTCACACACACACACACATGCTCACGCACACACACACACACACACACACACACACACACATGCTCACGCACACACACACACACACACACACACACACACACACTCACGCACACACACACACACATGCTCACGCACACTCACACACACACACACATGCTCACGCACACACACACACACACACACACACATGCTCACGCACACACACACACACACACACACACACACACACACATGCTCACGCACACACACACACACACACACTCACGCACACTGGAGGGTCGGGAACCTGGCGAGTATGAAGAACTGAACGGGCTCGCGAAGGAACTTTGAATATCGTGCGTGTCTGTTGCGTAGCAACAGTTGACCGTTAACGCGAGTTAACACACAACGCCGTTACACTGCGTACGAACACCGAGGCTGCGCTGCTGAAGTTCAGCTTCCTAACACAGGTTTGTCGCCGTTCGTCTTTCCTGCTTGATCTTTTGATCCAGGTTTTTGGGTCGATCGGCACAGAAGGTTAATTTCACACGATCAGAAAACCACCACTACATCTGGAGATGGAGTCATTGGCAATCGTTGCCATCGTATAAATATATGCCACGCCTTGCTAAAGGAAGAGTTATGTTTTCTGCTTTTTTTGCATTTCATGTATTTAGCACATTTTCTGGAGTATCTGGAGCAGCTTACAGTCTTTTACATATAATCCATTTTTGCAGCTGGATGTACACAGAAGCAGTTCAGTGGCTGTGCCCCACCTGGGAATCAAACCTGCAACCTTGGAATGGCAAGCGCTGTTCCCAGACCCCATTGCATTACCCCGCCACCCCAGCTGTGACGAGAGCATTCATTTAGTTCTAGTCTGACCGGTCGGGTTTTCTGCCTCCGGTGGGAAAAACAGACAGTGGAATGGGCATTTTGCGGGGGGGGGGGGGTGTTCCGCCTCAGCCCAAACCGCGAGCCCCCGTCCACACCTCCGCACACACCCCCATCTCATGCTGTGAAATGGGGGTGTGTGTTATTTTATAATGGGGGGGGGGGGGCATGGTCTGGGGAATTTCATTAATTCAAATAAAGGTTGAATGAATGCATGAATGAAATTCCCCAGACCATGCCCACCCCCATTATAATTTGGGGGGTACAGCAGTGGCGTACGCCTAGCCGCTGACTGAACACACGGGCCTTGGCGGCTCTGGAGTTGTGCATCTCTGGCGACTGGAAGGAGATAAATCACACAAGCCGTGACTAGACCACAGTGTGTGCACAGGGCCAAGGGTGTCTGCTCCACCCCCTCAGCCTCTGTCTGTGACTCACCCTCACACCCCCACCTCTCTGTCGCACGTCTGCTGACCCCCCCATCCCCCCGCTCCCGTACCGCGGCCTGGCTTGTCTACCCCTCACCCCCCCCCCCCCCCCCCCAAATCATTCCTTCGGCTAGACAGCCTTAGCAGGTGCGTGGCTGTTTACACCCCTTCAGGCTGTTTTATGAGAACGCTCTTGCTACGGCGTTGGCGCACACTGCTAAAATTCTGGAAGCCAAACAAACCGTCCTGTCGTGGAGCACCGCCATCTCCAGCTGATTTTTGGGAAAGCTTGAGCACACCCTCCCACCCCTGACCTGTTGACCGGTCAGTTCTTGTACTAATGCGCCCTTTGATTGAGTGCTGCGGCCTCCATGCATGGCCCCCCCCCCCCCCCCTCGTAAATCCTCCCTCTGGACATCCACGCCAGGCTCTGATGACTGTATCTGCTGGCGTGGTGGCGGTTTGGCTGTTTGGCTGTTTGGGACTCCGCGCCAACTACGCCTCAGTCCTGAGCACCGGAACCCGCCTCGCTGTCCCGTTCCAGTCTGGGTCAATTCCGTCCCGTCCATCCAAAGTTCCGCCTCATGGTCTTTTCCCAAAAATTCCTCATTTGTGTCCCGATTTCCCAGAAACATATTTTTTTTTTTTTTTTTTTTACTCTCTGTCTTTTGCATTGTGCAAAAAGGATGTCTTGCTCACATTATGATGCAGAAAAAAAATGATGAGGTTTTTTTGGTAATTGTTGAAGAATTTAGTACCCAGACATTTGACTGTTGCCTTTTCTTAAGGATCTGTTCACCCTCTCTGCAAATCTCAGAGAGACTCTGTTTCCCCTCAGGATCGCACCATTAATCTGTGTGGGGTGGCAGTGTAGCATAATGGGCAAGGAACTGGGCTTGTAACCTAAAGGTTGCAGGTTCGATTCCCCGATAGGACACTGCGGTTGTGCCCTTGAGCAAGGTACTCAACCTGCATTGCTTCAATATATATATATCCAGCTGTATAAATGGATGCAATGTAAAAGCTGTGTAAGTCGCCCTGGATAAGAGCATCTGCTAAAGGCCTGTAATGTAGTGTAAGGTAATGTAGTGTAATGCAATGTAATGTAATGTAATTAGCATTCGGCTGCATTAGCACACAGGCAGCAGCCGTTCTGTGGGTACGGTCGGGCGTAACATCCCCCAGGGCGGGGAACGCGGTCCGTCTCGTCTCCCTGCAGGTCTGCTGACGACCCGATCATTCCGTCTGACAGATTCACATTGAGCAGTTCTGCAGGACCAGCCGCAGTGGTTTGGTTCTGATCCACGAAGCTAAAATGAGTAATGGGGCCAGCTGGGGGGGGGGGGGGAGAGGGGGACGGGGGGGGGGGGGGGTTTGGCCGTCGGACCGCAGAGAAACCACAGGAAGAGTTACGACAGGACTGTTTATTCCTCTGGGCCCCAAACAGAGGCCACTGGAGCTCCTGTCCCTGCAGACATTAGCGGCTGTGTTGGACTGTGCTGGCGGCTGTGCTGGCACCTGTGTTGGGGGCTGTGTTGGCAGCTGTGTTGGGGGCTGTAGTGGCAGCTGTGCTGGCGGCTGTGTTGGGGGCTGTGCTGGCAGCTGTGTTGGTGGCTGTGTTGGGGGCTGTGCTGGCGACTGTGCTGGCAGCTGTGCTGGCAGCTGTGTTGGGGGCTGTGTTGGGGGCTGTAGTGGAGGCTGTGTTGGGGGCTGTGCTGGCAGCTGTGTTGGGGGCTGTAGTGGAGGCTGTGTTGGGGGCTGTGCTGGTGACTGTGCTTGCAGCTGTGTTGGGGGCTGTGCTGGCGGCTGTGTTGGGGGCTGTGCTGGCAGCTGTGTTGGTGGCTGTGTTGGGGGCTGTGCTGGCGACTGTGCTGGAAGCTGTGTTGGGGGCTGTAGTGGTGGCTGTGTTGGGGGCTGTGCTGGCGACTGTGCTGGCAGCTGTGTTGGGGGCTGTAGTGGCGACTGTGTTGGAGGCTGTGCTGGCGACTGTGCTGGCAGCTGTGTTGGGGGCTGTTTTGGGGGCTGTAGTGGCAGCTGTGTTGGGGGCTGTGCTGGCGACTTTGCTGGAGGCTGTATTGGGGGCTGTGCTGGCAGCTGTGCTGGGG
>CM077286.1:5947720-6017720 GCA_039654925.1 Anguilla pacifica
TTGCTTGGAGAGTTCATTTTCCGTAGGGAGTTTAATGCATTTAATGTCAGAGATTACAGACCCCGCCCCCCTCCCACATTGGCCCTGCCCCCTCCTATTTGCCCACAAGATTTAAAGTGACAGTTCACTTTCTGGTCATTTTTCATGGTATTTTTAGTGCATGTATTTCAGTTGGCCCAGACAGGTTTTATGTGCGATGAAGGATATTGTAGATATTTAGAGAAAGATCAACCTGCTTTTCAGTGGCTGCACTTGGGGCATTTGGTGGTTCATGGTATGTTAGCAGTATTTTATGGACCTTGTACACGGTGCGCATAATCCATTCCTTGGTCTATTTAAGTGTATAGAAAGAAAATAAACTCCATGCTGCTGTGCTTTATGGTGAAGACCCACTGAGGTTTTCCTGCTTTTCTGCATGCTGATCGCAGGAGCAGTCCTGATTGGCTCTCTGTCACCTACTGCGCTGTGTCCAGTCGCGTTCAGGCAACGTGCACACACACACGCAAGCAAGCACGCTCACATCCCACGTCACACACACTCACTTGGCCTTTTCTTTGTGCCTTTTGGAAGGCCGTACTACACTGTGGCTTTTAAATGCTGCACTTACAGTATGGCCTCCCGCATTGTGGCTGTGATTGAGATAATCTGCTAAAGCAGTGCGCTCTAATGGCTGAGAAACTGAAGCCTGTATTTAGCCCATTTTTATTAGCGTCAGGTTCTGTTTTTTTAATCGTATTTCTTAGGGGGGATGTGCGCATGCTCACTTCTTACAAGACCGTTGCTCACGAGCAGTTTATTTTCTGATTATGCTTTCTGTTATTCTCAGGAACGAGACAAACAACAGACGAAACACAAAGCGCCTCGTTGTCTTGCAGGCAGTGAGCTGGTAATGGTTTTTATTTGGCCCAATAAAACACGCCGTCGACGATTCCCGTTTACAAGATGCAAATGACCGAGAGGTAATGAGGGAACGTAATCATTTTTCTTCCTGAATTTGAGGGGAAATCTCCTGGGCATTGTTCTGTGGTGTGGCTGATTGACAAGTGAAAGCCTGCGCACTGTTTTTACATTTATAGTTTTCAGCTGAATCGATATGGAAGAGCGTGCGTTTGAAATATTCATGCGCTTCTGCACCGGGAGAACGTTGGTAAAACTAACTCCGTTGTGTAAACAGTTTCTTTTCTCATGCTGGCTGATGTCTTTGCTTGGCAGCAGCTGCCTCTGGGGATGCGAACCTAACACCACCTGGCGCTCTGCTCGACTCTGAGGCCTGACCACATCTCTCCCAGCACAGCGGTGAACAGGCGCTTTGAGGTTTTAATCTTGACTGCGATCGGATTACATTACAGGCATTTAGCAGACGCTCTTATCCAGAGTGACCTACACAACGTTTTACACAGCATTTACATTGCATTGATTTGCTCGGCATGTTATTTTGTTTATGGGAGTTGAGCTGCTGTCTGCTGTGGGCGTGGCCTTGTTGTCGCCTGGTCTCTCCTGCTTCACTGGCTCCCATTATCCCTCAGCTGTCAGTCTGTTTCCACGGAGACCCCTTTCCAGGATGGAGGGTAGAGTCAGGAGGGAGTGTCATAGTAAGGTACAAACACACACACAAACACACACACACACACACTCACCCACACACAGACAACGACCTGAGTAAGAGTATTACAGATACATTCCCACACACACACACACACACACACACACACCTTGCCGGTCCCCATAAATATGGTATTGTGTTGTACTCCACCGTGAAGATGGCAGTGAAGGTGTGTCTGGCTCCCAGTAGTTTGCTGATTAAATATTGGTTCAGTTGAAAGTTTTTAAAAAATGGCTTTGAAAAGAGTCTCTTTATTTTAAATCTGTGGTGCCACAGCTTGTTGCATACGTGCGTGCGTGGTTTATGTGTGTGCATGCGTGCTCGTGCGTGGTTTATGCGTGTGCATGCGTGCTCGTGCGTGCCGAGGGAGGTGTCGCGGGGGGGGACGCAGAGGTCTGATGGCCGCTGTGGCTCTGACATGTCTCAGGTGTTTGCAGGTGTGTGAGAAGGCTCTCGCTCCCCGAAACAGGAGAGCAGGTAAAAATTCACTTCAGCAAGCCCCTTTTTGAGAGAGAGGGAGAGAGAAAGAGAGACAGAGAATATCACTCATTAACTGGAAAAACGAGCACAAAATGAATGCAGGCGTTACTGGGTCTATTTCTGGAGCTCATTTCTCCAGCGTTTTGTTAGTTTCATCACACATCGCCGCCGATGCGAACGCGAGGGGCCGCTTTCTAGTGAAGGTGCTTAGACTCAATAAGAGCCGATTACACTTAATTACAACGGCTTTCACATCCTCCCAAAACGCGCAAAACCGCGTTAACACCAAACAGGATGCCAAGGTGCAGAGCCCTTAATGGAAAACATGATGCTAATTTGCAAAAACCTTTAATGCAAAACACTGCTATTGTGGAAAGTACAAATTACACACGTCTCAGAATCCCATTCGCAGTAGTGGAATGGTGATTTGAGGCAAAACAATTGTTAAATAAATAAATAAACACATTTTAATAGCATGTGCTGAGATTGTTCTGGAAATTGTTGCTGTCTGTCTGCGTGTAGGTGAAGATGTTGTACCTTGTGTGCGCTTGTCTGTGTGAGGCTAGCTGCCTTGCCGTTTAATTTTTACTGGATTTTATGACGGAGAGTTTATTTCACTGAGAAATCGGCCATTAGCACATTTCACAGTATGGCTGCTGTTTTAATGGAACTTTTCCGCTCTTCTCTGTTGAAGTTCTGGGTAGTACAGCCACACAGTGCTACAGGACAGCAAGTGCCACGCTCAGGAGACTGACTGCAAGTGGCAACTGGCTTAATGTGGGCTTTTGTAGCGTCTGTGTGTGCGTGTGTGCGTGTGTGTGTGTGTGCGCGCGTGTGTGTGTGTGTGTGTGTGCGCGTGTGTGTGCGTGTGCGTGTGCGTGTGCGTGTGCGTGTGCATGTGTGTTTATGTGTGTGGTTATGTGTTCGTGCTTGTAGATGGGTGTGTGTGTGGTTATGTGTGTGTGTGTGTGTGTGTGTGTGTGCGCGCACGTGTTACACTGTTTGACTGAGAATCCTTAAGGGAGTATGTGTCTTGTTTAAATTGCCTGTGTGAGCCCCAGTCATGCCTGTGTGGGAGACAGTGACGGCATGTTTCAGTCTCTGACTGAACCGAGCCAGCTCATCTACAGCATTACACACTACTGGGGAAATGTGTAAATCCTGTCTCAGAGCTCAATTCAGAGGATTTTCATTTTCATTTTCAATGCATTTTCAGTTAAAAAGTAAATTTAAAGATCTGTCTTAACTGTAATTACTGACTGATCTCAGAAAATACTCTGGGGAAAAACTACTCATCAAATGAGAAAGTGAGAACTTTCAGATTAACAAGGACTCAGACGGGAGGTTTACTGACGTGTCTGTGACCACATTACCTCTGTGAACCGTCATCATGATATTCCCGTTAGTGGGGAGTTTTGGGCAGTGTGCGGCAGAAAAAATACCGAGGTTGCAGGTTTGAATCCCAGCTGGGACACTGTCGCTGTGCCTCCGAACATGGCGCCTAACCTGAACTGTTTCAGTGAATAAATAGGCTGCGTTTAAAACTGTGTAAGTCACTCTGGGTCAGCCTGTCTGCTAAACGGCACAACTCTACACAAATGTATTTAACCCTTTAAGGAGTGAGGTCACAAATATGTGATCGGAATGTTCTTAACCTAACATTCTAACGAACATTCTAATGCCGATGTCACAATCACTGCTGGTAATTGAAAGCAACATTGGCTAAAACAACGAATTAGAGGAAAAGAAAAAGAAACATTTCAGAAACCTACTCTTCAAAGAGTTAATTGTTTAAGTATGTTACACACAATATGGTTTAATGAGTTCAACTCAAAAAAGGAAAAATGTACATTTTTAAAAATGGATATCCTGTTGTCTAGACCAGATTATTCTCAGATTTATTTCAGTGCTTCTAGGATAGTAAAACCAATTGGCCAGAACATTTAACAAGGCCTTTAAATTTTCTTTCGACAGCATGTTAATGTTATGTAAAACAATGGTGAAAAATACTGTCTTAGTCTGTTGGAACAATTTCCGTGCTTTAAAAGTAAGATTGTTTGCGTGTGTGCTTATGAATGTCCATGTATGTGTAAGAGAGAGGGTGTCTGTGTGTGCTTGTTTATGCATCCGTGTGGAGTGTGTAGACTGAGGGGTGTGTTTGAGTGTGTGTGTATATCCTGTGCGTGTTTACATGATTTAGCTGAAGATGCTCTTCCAGAACCTTCCGTCGCAGTGGAGCGCTGTTTAGGAGTTTTGAGAGCGGATGGGACTGACGCTGTGCTGCACAGTCCAGACTAATCGCCATGTTCCCTCCATGCTCCCTCCTCCTTCCCTCCATGTTCCCGCCATGTTCCCGCCATGTTCCCTCCATGTTCCCGCCATGTTCCCGCCATGTTCCCTCCATGTTCCCGCCATGTTCCCGCCATGTTCCCTCCATGTTCCCTCCATGTTTCCGCCATGTTCCCACCTCGTTCCCTCCTCATTCCTGCCTTGTTCCCTGCACACGCGGCGACCGTGGTCTGGGCGCAGATCGGCGCAGGCCGGAGCAGGGGCTGCTGGGACGGCGTTCTCGGCGGGACTCTCCTCGCTGTCGCTGAGCTGGTTTGTTGTGCTTGTGCCGCCGCCGCGTCGTCCCCCCCCGCCCCCCGCCCCCCTGCCCGCGAGCCGCGCGGCCTGACTGTGGTGCCAGAGCGTCTGTGGCCCGCTGCCTGTGGTCAGGCCCCGCTGCCAGCCTGCCAGTCTGCCAGTCTTCTGGGCACCTGGGTCAGAGCCTGGCACGGGCTCGGTCTGCCTGCCCCGCCCGCCCCCCCCTGCCTACGCCAGTCTCAGGGCACTGTGAGACACGGGGATGTGAGGCTGGACTGGAGCTGTGGTTGGCACACACACACACACGCACACACACACACATAAACACACACACGCACGCACGCGCGCGCGCGCACACACACATAAACACACACACACATACATGACTGCACACTTAGAGACAGACAGACACACACGCACGCACACACACACACACACAGATATGACTGCACACTTACAGGGAGACACACACACACAAGAAGACACAAAAAGACCCAAAAACAGGCACAGAGAAACTTTGTTCTTGTGCACACACACACGCACATAAACGCAAATACACACACGCACACATACACACACATAAACACACACACACACATACATATGACTGCACACTTAGAGACAGACACACACAAACACACACACATGAACACACACACACATACATGACTGCACACTTAGAGACAGACAGACACACACACACACACACACACACACACGCTGTGGCCTGGTGGCTGACAGGCAGACAGCTCCAGTATGTGACAGACGGGCTTGGCGGTCTCTAATCTCTGGTTGGTCACAGTTAGTTGTGGAACTCCTTCGTCGAGATGCCTGCCGGTTTTCCTGCCGGTTTTCCGCGGAATGTGGCAGGGCCCTGAAGGACGACATTCCGGCCTTTAGTTCAGCGAGGATCCGTTTTCCCCGCCGGCCTTCCGGTGGAGCAGGTGTCCCGTCCCAAGCCGTTCACTTCCCCCAAATTATCTGCATGTTTCCACCGATATTTCCCCAACGCTCGATCGAATAAGAACAAGAATTAAATACAAGTAACCGTACTTTTCGCACTGGGAGTAACCACGACAATGTGCAGTTCTCTGAGCCTGGTAGTTATACATCACTGAGACCACAGTGCAGTTCTCTGAGCCTGGTAGTTATACATCACTGAGAGCTCAGTGCAGTTCTCTGAGCCTGGTAGTTATACATCACTGAGACCACAGTGCAGTTCTCTGAGCCTGGTAGTTATACATCACTGAGACCACAGTGCAGTTCTCTGAGCCTGGTAGTTATACATCACTGAGACCACAGTGCAGTTCTCTGAGCCTGGTAGTTATACATCACTGAGACCACAGTGCAGTTCTCTGAGCCTGGTAGTTATACATCACTGAGACCACAGTGCAGTTCTCTGAGCCTGGTAGTTATACATCACTGAGACCACAGTGCAGTTCTCAGAGCCTGGCACTTAATTTCAGCTTGAGGATAAACACGTTTGCTCTGAGCCCCCACACACACCAGCCAGGCTGTTGACAAACACTCTGAAAAGCATTTGATTGTGTGTTTGCTGTTTTATCGCCAACGCGCACGCTGTATTCAGGAGAAAACTGAAGACGGAGCAGATTAATCTTCAGGCTGTTTCACTCCGAACCGAGACAATGTGGCCTTTTGAAGTTCTGCTTCTGAGAAACAGAAATCGGGCGTCTGTGACTGCTGGTAGAGAAAATAAGCCCGTCTGCGTGTTGGAGTGATGGACGGCGCGACGTTCCTGCTGAACGTGGCGCTATATCGCACGTGAAATTTAATCTTGTGTAACGGATGAATAACGCTGCCTGCAGGATTAAATATTTACGTTTTAAACGGGACGGGCGATGGGGCGAGTCTGGGTGCCACGCCCCAAACCACATCCCTCAGGCTGTCTGAACCCAAACTGAGAAGGAGAACCCCAGAAAAAGAAAAAAAAAACAGCATAGTAAAATTTTGAGAGGGAAAGATCCATGGGCTGATGAAAGCTCTGCAGCTCGTAACCTTTTAAACTGCTGCTCAGGCCTTTCAGGGCTGCCGCGCTGAGGAGAGGGCGTCAGAAACGTCCGCGAGCCGCGAGCCGGGCTAGCCGCCGCCGCCGCCGCCGTGAGCGCCGTGGTTGCGTAAGAGGTTGTTTGTCGTCGCGTTTCTCTTCCCTGGCAGACTCCCCCCCCCCCCCCCTCCCCCGGACCATGATGCGCAGTTCTGGCAGGGCGCGGGGTGTCTAGCCATCACCCCCCCCCCCCCCCCGCCCCCTCCCCCCCCGGGGTGGCGGGACGCGGCTGGAGTGTGTGGGGCTTTCCAGGCCAGGCCAGGCTTGGCGGGAATCCCGCGGTTTTGGGCTGGGGTCAGTCTCTGACTCACCCCCCCCCCCCTTGGTGCCCCTCCAGCTGGAAACACGGCGCAGCTGGGACCTGGAGCTCTGGATGGACCGGAGCACAGCGCAGACTGAGCCAGGGGGATTTCTGAGCGGAAAAAACATTTTTTGGGAAGACAAAGAAGAACGTGTGGCATTTATAAATCGGCGGTCTCAGGCGGACTGAGACGTTACTGACCCGGCGCTGCCGTCTCCTGCCGTCTAATTCCCGTACTCCTCTGTCTCAGGAGAAACCCCCTCCCGTCCCTCACCCCTCCCCACCTGCTCACAGCGCCCTCTACAGGCCCTCCGGGGTACAGCCCGCTGACACAAAACAGCCGTGCGGATCCAGACCAGGTTTCACAGCGGCGTCTAAATCCGGCCGCTCGTCTCCACAACACGGTCCATTTTTTGTAAGACTATGAAAGCAGGCTGATGCATTTTGGGTAATTCCGCGTGAAGCATGGCTAATTTCGGCGTTAACTGTTAAACGTACGCAGGCTTCGGTGTCAGAGCAGGGACAGCGATGTGTCAACACAAGGAGCGATGCTGTCTCGCGTGAACACTTCCTCCAGCCGTGTGAAACATAATCACAACGTGAAGGAAAAGCCTTCGCTCATCTCTACAAACCTGTAAATTATTGGCTGTTAATGTGCTGTCTGTGGGAAGGCTAATGTACTCAGACGTTTTTAACTGTAATGAATGTGTGTGATCCTCTGCTTTACACATATATGCGTCTCGATAGCAGTTCTTCCGCAGATATTTAATTTCACAGCAAGGCGATGTGATTTCCATGAGAGAGAGGGG
Source organism: Anguilla pacifica (assembly GCA_039654925.1). Classification (NCBI taxonomy): domain Eukaryota; kingdom Metazoa; phylum Chordata; class Actinopteri; order Anguilliformes; family Anguillidae; genus Anguilla; species Anguilla pacifica. Next base: position 5,955,565 of record CM077286.1, read on the forward strand.
GGGGCGGGGGAGTGAGAGAGGGGGGAAAGGGGGAGAGAGAGAGGATGGGGAGAGAGAGAGCGAGGGACAGGAGTGAAAGGGAGAAAGGTGGGGAAGGGAGAGAGAGGGGGAGTGTTAGAGAGAGGGAAGGAGAAAGAAAGATGTTGGGAGAGATAGAGAGAGAGAGATTAACGGTTGTTGCGGGTCAGATGTGCACAGTCTCTGCGGTGATGTAACCGTGGTGATGTAGCCGTGTGAGAGACTCTTGGCTCGTGTTCGTCAGTCGGAGAGATGATCTCCTGAACTCCATCCGTCTCCCGCAGGAAGTCGGAGAGATGACCTCCTGAACTCCATCCGTCTCCCGCAGGAAGTCGGAGAGATGATCTCCTGAACTCCATCCGTCTCCGGCAGGAAGTCGGAGAGATGACCTCCTGAACTCCATCCGTCTCCGGCAGGAAGTCGGAGAGATGATCTCCTGAACTCCATCCATCTCCGGCAGGAAGTCGGAGAGATGATCTCCTGAACTCCATCCATCTCCGGCAGGAAGTCGGAGAGATGATCTCCTGAACTCCATCCGTCTCCGGCAGGAAGTCGGAGAGATGATCTCCTGAACTCCATCCGTCTCCGGCAGGAAGTCGGAGAGGTGATCTCCTGAACTCCATCCGTCTCCGGCAGGAAGTCGGAGAGATGATCTCCTGAACTCCATCCTTCTCCGGCAGGAAGTCGGAGACGCGGCGAGGGGAAGTCCGCGGGAGCCGGAGCCGGCCGGGGGTCACATGACCGATCCGTTCCATCTGGGCTCCGACCGAGGGGCGTGAGAGAGCGGGCGAAACCCTGAATGAGATGAGTCACGGAATTCACCTCCTTCGTCTCCCCAGTCTGGAGTGACCAAACCTTTTCTGTTTCCTTTTGTGTCGGCGTTCGCTGCTGAGGCCTCGCGCATCGATGGAGGAGAGCGCGGACTAGCGTGAGCTCCTCTCCGGGGGCGTGTGATGTCAGCCGCCCCTTCTTATCACGCCGCGGTTAGCGGCTCGACAGGTGAGCTGGCGGGCGACCGGTCGACCAGCAGGGGTCGCTGGTGCGCGGGGAAATGATGCTTTCGTCCCGGCCGACTGAATCCCTCCCGTCCCTGGCTGTCGTTAACGGCAACTGGCTGTCGTTAACGGCAACCGTCTGTCGCCCTGCGCAGCTGCCGGCCACAGTCAGCACTGAGCTCAACACTGCCCCCAGTGGCCCCTCGAGTCATAGCACCACACAGACTCGCCAGAGTGGAAATATTTGCACTGCTCTCATTTCTCAGGAAAAGAGGAAGAAAAATGGAGGGAAGGAGAGGCTCTTTTAACGGGGTGGTAAAGCTTTTAACGGCTCGGAGAAGTCGGGAATCCTGAGAATGTGTGCTACGCGTAGACGAGGAAGCGCGAAAGAACAGGATATCCTGTCACTGTCACCCTGGAACAAAGCCTAGCGTGTCTGGATGGGATATTCAGTAATGAATGAATTTTGTCTGAATCTGCTGAGAAGGGGAAATGAACGTGAAGGGGGCTGCGGTGCGGGACACTGATAAATTGGACGTGTGGGTGTTACTGCTCAGCTGAGCACGTGTATCATAGTCTCCCTTAACCCTGGAACCATGTGTAACCTGGTCTTAGCATAGCATGCCCAAATCCATCATCTCCAGGCCCAGAGGCTATATGGTACTGTAGATGCTGAAATGAATGGCAGTCTCCCAGCAGTATGTGATTATTACTTTTTTTTTTTTTCATATGAGAAAGTTACAATCACTGGCCTCTTCACGTTAACGAGCAGGTGTACTGAACAGCCTGCTCCTCCAAACAGCCAATCGTGTGGCTGCTCCTCAGTTTATCAGGCATGCAGGCTTGGTGAAGAGGTTTATTTATCTGTTGTTGTTTTGACCAAACATCAGAATGGGCGAAACGCGCGCCCCTGAGTGACTCTGACCGCGGTGTGAGTGTCGGTGCCAGACGTGCTGGTTCCAGCGTCTCAGAAACAGCGCCCCCCCCTGGGAGTGTTACGCGGTCTACAGTCCCCGGCGTTTACAGAGAATGGGGCAGTGAACAAAAAACCATCCGGTTAGCGCCGCGGCGGTCCTGTGGCTGAGAAACACCGCGGTAACGAGAGAGAGAGGGGCCGGAGGAGAACGGGCGAGAGAGAGGGGCCGGAGGAGAACGGGCGAGAGAGAGAGAGAGAGAGAGAGGGGCCGGAGGAGAACGGGCGAGAGAGAGAGAGAGAGAGAGAGAGAGAGAGAGAGAGAGAGAGAGAGGGGCCGGAGGAGAACGGGCGAGAGAGAGAGGGGCCGGAGGAGAACGGGCGAGAGAGAGAGAGAGAGAGAGAGAGAGAGAGAGAGAGGGGCCGGAGGAGAACGGGCGAGAGAGAGAGAGAGAGGGGCCGGAGGAGAACGGGCGAGAGAGAGAGAGAGGGGCCGGAGGAGAACGGGCGAGAGAGAGAGAGAGGGGCCGGAGGAGAACGAGAGAGAGAGAGAGAGAGAGAGAGAGAGAGAGAGAGAGAGAGAGAGGGGCCGGAGGAGAAGGGGCGAGAGAGAGAGGGGCCGGAGGAGAAGGGGGGAGAGAGAGAGAGAGAGAGAGAGAGAGAGAGAGAGAGAGAGACAGAGAGAGAGAGAGAGGGGCCGGAGGAGAAGGGGAAGGCTCGTTCCAGCTCTGAGAAAAGCCACAGGTGCTGAATTAGCAGCCGTTGAAATAACAGTAGCGCGCTGAAGGACGTCTCTGAACGCGCAAAACGCATCGAGCCTACGAAACGGGACGGGCTACTGCAGCGGAAAACCAGGCCGGGTTCCACTGCTGTCAGCCAGGAACAGGAAGTCCACAGTGGGCACGTGATCTCCCAAACTGGACCAGCTGTGTGCCGGGTACACAGCACAATGTGCAGTGTTAATTCATCACTTAATGGATAACAGTTGCTCCAGCATTCCAGAGTGGGCCTGAATGTTACTTGTTAAGAGTTGATTGAGTTAGCGCTGGTAGAGTTGAGCTAGCACTGTTAGAGTTGAATTCACACTGTTAGAGTTGAATTCACACTGTTAGAGTTGAGTTAACACTGTTAGAGTTAAGTTAACATTGTTTGAGTTGTTAACACTGTTAGAGTTGAATTCACACTGGACATTTTACTGTGTAGACTGCACAGACGTGTGGAGTCAGACTCACACCGGTGAAGTGATTCTGTGTGCGCAGACACAGAGTGTTGACAGGAGTAGCTGGCTCTATGCCTGGTGTGTGTGTGTGTGTGTGTGTGTGTGTGTGAGAGAGAGAGAGAGAGAGAGAGAGAGTGAGTTTGGGGGGGTTACCCGGAGCCCCTTTCCCGCCTGTCCCTGTTTCACCGGTGTTGGAAGCTGACGGGCGTCGCTGCGTGAGTTCCAGCTGGTCTCCGTGGCGACGCTTGGCTCTCAGGGTCTGTGCTTCTGGCCTTGGCGCTAACGGCCCCGGGTCAATATTTGTGGAGGGGTGCTGGGTTTGGGGGAGATTTTGGGAGGAGGAGGAGGAGGGGGAGGGGGGGGAAGGGAGCCTGGCCCTGCTGTGACCGGGCAGCGTCTGCGACTCACCTCCCTGTGAAAAGGGGCTGGGGGGCGAGGCGGGGGGCGAGGGGCGGTGGGGGGGGGGCGAGGGGGGGGCGAGGGGCGGGGGGGGGGGGGCGTCCGCGCGGTGCGGCGCTGTCAGTCTCGTCTCGGCGGGCCAAACTGACCCGCTGGCGCCCTGTCTGTCTGCGGCTGCACTCAGGGGTGCAGGTGGGGGTCAAAACATTTAAATTCAGCCAGTTCAGGAAATACATTCAGAGTCACCTCTCACAGGACAGTATTTTTACATTGATTTTTTGAGCGGGGCTCTTGTGTTTTATGAATAATGGCTCTTGTGTTTTATGAATAATGGCTCTGGTGTTATTAGCACTGCTCCCTAATTAACGGAGAAACATTTGTTCGGCGTTTGCACCTGTCAGTCTGCTACGGTGAGCACTGCTCTCCCCGCTGCATTCCGACCAATCAGAGGCGTGCGTCTGAGTCCTGTGTTCTGTGTTTCTGACACACGAGCTCAAAGTTAAAGATTCTTACGCAAACATTCACAGTCCCCCCCCCCCCCCCCCCCCGCCCCGCTCTTTCACTGCGGCTGTCCTCTGGTTGGACCCCCACGTCCCGGCGTGAGGGAGGGGGTGGGGGTGCGTTCTCCACCTGCTAGTCGACGCGGAAGAAAAGAGCGGGAAAGTCTTTGAAGCTCCCGCGCTCAGTCTCCCAGGACGACGAGGGACGGCTCCGCCCGGTGGGACCCCGGAGCCGAAAGGCGGGAACGGGAGCGCAGCGCACCCCGCTCCGCCTCTGGAGAGGAGGAGTACGGAGAGAAGGAGGGAAGGAGGAGGGGAGGAGGGGAACAGTCGGGCGTAACGGCAGTGGGTTTGTTGTAGTGAACTGCGTGTAAACCCCCCCCTGCCCCCCCCCCCCCCCGACTCTGGCTGCGTGGTGGGGGACACACTCCCCCACCCACCCCCCCCCCCCCCCCCTGAGCTGCGCGCCGTTCGAATTCCGCGCATCTGCGCTGGGACAGACGCGTTGGGAGAACAGCGCGCTCTGCACATGTGGCGCGGTAACCGCGGCGATCCCAGGCGCGGCGCATGCGGTGCATGCAGCGTTCTTTCTCGCCGCAGGTATGCAGCGGGCCTCGGAGCCTCGTTACGCTCCCGATGCAATCTGCACACGCGCCAGGACTTCTCAGAACTACCAAACCGGGACAGGGCCGCGGTGTCACTGCAGGTCAAGACCAGTGTGTGTGTGTGTGTGTGAGTGTGAGTGTGAGTGTGAGTGTGTATGTGTATGAGTGTGTGTGCATGGATAACCCCTGTGATGCTCGTGTAGGTTTGAGGCTTATAATGTGTGTTATGATGTGTGTGCTCTAGCCCTGTCTAAATGGCTTAAGGGGGTAAATATTGTTTTTTGTATCGTAGTTGTGATTGCGAGTGAGTGTGTGTGTGGGTGCAATGTGGTAAGCATTTGTTTGTTTATAGTGTGTGTGTCTGCGTATGCCTGGTATGTGGTAAGCGTGTCTATATTTGTATGCGCGTGTGTGTGTGGGTGTGCCTGCGTGTGTGTGTGTGTGTGTGTGTGTGTGTGTGTGAGTGTGTGCGTCTGTCTGTGTGTGCGTCTGTCCCCGTACTGAGTGCAGTAAGCAGTAGCAGGTTTATTGCAGCTAAAGAGACTTACATTTTCAGAGGTGTATTTTACAGATAAAAATGAGAGAGTAGGTGTGAGGGCAATAGAACCTCTGAACGGCCCCAGCCCCCCCCCCCCCCCCGCCACGCCCCTCAGACGCCCCTCGTCCTCTGGCCCCGCAGCCGCGCGGGCGTGTTCCCCGTGGTGTTGGCGGTCGGCCCGCGCGCGCGGTCGGTCTCCGGCTGTTTACGTCTGTCTGGGGGCCGGCGGGCTGGGGCTTAGTTCCTTTTTTACCCATAAGGCCGTCTGTTTGTCGTGACCCTCTCGCAGAAGCTGTTGACTTCTCTGGTGACTGTTAGAAGTCTGAGGCGAGTTTAATCTGTTAAGAGGGGAAAATTTCTCTCGTACATCTGATCGCTGTTTCTTCTTCTTCACTTTTTATCATTAAAGGCTCATTATTATGTTCGGTACCAGGGTGGGGGTGTGGGATGGGGTGTGGGGGTGTGGGGGTGTGTGTGGGGGGGGATCTATCTCTGAGGAACACACAGAACAGTGGAATTACATTTGTGACACATTTAATGCTAGTTTGGGATTAAAGGAAGAGAAGGAGAAAGAAAGTAGAAGCGGAGCGCTAAAGCACAGATCTCCGCTCCCTCAGCGTCTTATCTGAGGAGGAGCGCGGGCCTTCGGGGGGAATCGGACGGGGGGGGACGGGGGATGGGGGACGGGGGGCGAGTCGTCAGTCCCATATATTCAATTTCAGCAGCTGTAACATGAATCATCGGGGGGATCAGGGAGGATCAAACGAGTGAGCGAGAGACTGGAAGAAAAGAGAGATAAACGCAGCCGAACAAAGGAGCTGGCTCTCCATGGTGCCCCCTTTCTCTCTTTCTCTCTCTCTCTGTCTCTCTCCCCTGTCTCTCTCTTTCTCTCCCTCTCTCACTCTTTCTCCCTCTCTCTTCTCTTTCTGTTTCTCTCCCATCTCTCTCACCCTCTCTGTCCTCTTCTCTCTCGCTCTCTCTCTCTGTCTTCCTCTCTCTCTCTCTCTTTTCTCTCTCTCTCTCTCCCCTGTCTCTCTCTTTCTCTCCCTCTCTCACTCTTTCTCCCTCTCTCTTCTCTTTCTGTTTCTCTCCCATCTCTCTCACCCTCTCTGTCCTCTTCTCTCTCGCTCTCTCTCTGTCTTCCTCTCTCTCTTTCTCTCTCTTTTCTCTCTCTCCCCTGTCTCTCTCTTTCTCTCCCTCTCTCACTCTTTCTCCCTCTCTCTCCTTTTTCTGTTTCTCTCCCATCTCTCTCACCCTCTTCTCTCTCACTCTCTCTCTGTCTTCCGCTCTCTCTCTCACTCTCTCTCTCTAACCTGCTTGTTTTCTGCTGGGAGGTGTTTGTTTTATTTTTTCCTGGTCACTGCGCTTACATCCTCTCTTGGGTAGGCGGGGGGGGGGGGGGGGGTGTCAGCACCTTGCATGCCGCCATGACATCGCTATGGAAATGCCGTTTCACAGTGTAGTGGCGGACGGTCGCTCTGTATACACGAGGGATGGGGCTCGGTGGCAGACACACACGCGCACGCACGCACACACACACACCGTTTCAGAGAGATCAGTGCAGGTCTCCCACAGGAACAACAGCACTAATGCCACTCTGGGGTTTATTTTGTGCTGCAGAGATTATTTTGGTCATGTGATGTGAGGTCACAGAGGCAGGAAGGACACTCATGCTTCTGTTACTCTGGCAGTTACACTTCTGCAGCCCTGTGCCATTATCAACCAATCAGAATACTTCACCCCCAATGGCATTATAAGCCAATCAGAATACTTCACCCTCATGGCATTATCAGCCAATCAGAATACTTCACCCCCAATGGCATTATCAGCCAATCAGAATACTTCATCCCCCATGGCATTATCAACCAATCAGAATACTTCACCCCCCATGGCATTATCAACCAATCAGAATACTTCACCCCCCATGGCATTATCAACCAATCAGAATACTTCACCCCCCATGGCATTATCAACCAATCAGAATACTTCACCCCCAATGGCATTATCAGCCAATCAGAATACTTCACCCCCCATGGCATTATCAACCAATCAGAATACTTCACCCCCCATGGCATTATCAACCAATCAGAATACTTCACCCCCCATGGCATTATCAACCAATCAGAATACTTCACCCCCAATGGCATTATCAGCCAATCAGAATACTTCACCCCCCATGGCATCATTAGCCAGTAAGAATTGTGCAGCCCCATGGCATTACCAGCCAATCAGAATTCTGCTGCCCCATGGCATTACCAGCCAATCAGAATTCTGCTGCCCCATGGCATTACCAGCCAATCAGAATTCTGCTGCCCCATGGTGTTATCAGCCAATCAGAATTCCCCGCTCCACGCGTGACTGGGTGTCTAGTTCATTTCCTGAACCTCAGTGTGAGCACTATGGAGGTCGGTCTGGAAAAGAGCTTCTACTGAACGCCTGAATATGAATGTAATTCCCTAGTTTAGCCCAGTGGCAGATATAAGGTGTAACGTTATAAGAATATCTGGGGCCTGAGCAGCCAGTTCCCCCCACCCCCCACCCGTCCCAGGACAGAGAGCATGAGCTGGGGCAGGCAGAGGGGCGATCAGAGGGGTGCCGTCTCAGGTTCGACGGGGCGCTCCCCAATCTGACAGCGGCCACTGCGGGGGGGTCGTGACGTTTGCTCGACAGGCGTCCCGCCCCGTCCTGTGGAGACTTGTCCCGCTGCAGTGTGTCTGTGGAGTGGGGGCGATCCGGTTTTCCACCTGGCCGAGCACCAAGAACAGTCATAACGTATTACTTTAACTGTGGGGGGGGGGGGGGTGTAGCAGCTGATCAGAGCTCCTCGTGCGAACAGCTCGTGCTCTTCGCCGTGTTTAACAGGAGGATTAAAGGATCACGAACGAGTAGCGGCGAAGACGAGGGAGAGGATGAAGACGGGCCCTGTCGCTTTTTGTCTCGCGCTCCGAGCCCCGCCGGCCGACTGCAGCCGTTCCCGATCGCTTCTCCCTCCCGTTCGAAAGAGATCAAACGCAGACGCTTCATTTACGCCACGTCTGTTTATCCCCCAAATCAGAGCGCCACCCGCGCTACCGCTGAGGCCTCTCTGAGGAGAACGTAAGCCGCGCGTGAAGACGCTTTTTATTTACTTTTATTTTTAAAAATTTTATTTGGCCTAGGCAGTCAGTCAGTACTGACGCCTTCTTCTCCCTTTTTATTCCCATGATGCATCAGTGTCACGGATGGATTCCGTTAATGAGTGGGGTGTCTGGTCTGCTTTTAAACTGCAGTCAAACCTCTGCGCCTCCACACCCCCCCCCCCCCTTCCCCCCCGCCCCACCCACTCATTGGAACATCTGGCAGTGATTTGTACATTTATTTTCTCGTGTGATGATTCATGCGCCTGGTGCCAGCTGCGCAGGACTTGTTGATACTCTACTCAGGCGGAGCGTGGCAGAAATATTTGGTTTCGCCCGTGAGCCCCTCGGCCGTAGAGGGCTGACGTCCCTGTGGCTCGCCCGCAAATCCTGACTGGTGGTGGTGGCGCTCGCGTATACTGTGAATTTGCTCGCAAATATTTGTAAATTTGTTTGGGCAATTAACTCATTTTTTTTGTGGGTGGTTTTTTGTCTCATTTTTCCCAATTTCCCCATTTTCCCGACATGAGGTAATAGCTTTATACTTTTCTGTGAGCGTGCTGTTGCTTATGAAATAACGTTTTTTGTGAAGAGAAACTGAACTTTAGCTCAGTTTTAGCTCATATTGCCTCCAGTTCACAGCGGGGAACACATCTATGTCTCTCTCTCTCTCTTTCTTTCTTTTTCTCTGTCTCGCTCTCTCTTTCTCTGGAGCAGGAGTGATTGCTATGTTGCCTTGGTGATGAAACTTGGTGTAAATGTTGGTTTTCTCTCAAACAAAAGCCGTCTACCAGGAAGCTCTCTATAACTCTGTGTGTGTGTGTGTGTGTGTGCGTCTGTGTGTGTGCGTTACAGTATGAGAGAGAATGCATGTATGTCAGTGCTTGCATATGTGTATTAGTGCTTGTGCATACATATTTGCGAGCAGGCGTGTTATCGTGTGTGTTTGAAAGATATTTTCCACTTTTAACATCAGTTTTGTTTCAGTTTTTGTGTTTAGACAATGACAGTCTTGGCAGCTTGGAACATGTCTTCAAAACATGTTCTATTAATGCTTTGTTAATGCTTAATAAGCAAGTAATAGACAGAGGACCAGCAGTTTAATATAATTACTACACTTTTATAACCATATGTCTGGGGCAAGCTGATCTGAAATGGTTATGGCATCTGGCTTTTTCTGCCGCAGGAAACACTGGCCTTGTTTTGTCTTTGAAACCTTTGAACTGTCAGTAATCTGTCCAGAAAAGGCTTGAATGTGACAAAGTATTTGTAAACTGAGAGGTATTCCTCTGAAGGAACCCTAGGCACTGGTGTGTGTGTGTGTGTGTGTGTAGGTGTGGGTGGGTGTGGTTGTGTGTGAGTGTGTGTGGGTGTGAATATGTTTGTGTATGTGTGTGTTATTTCAAAATATCTGTCAGAAAGCGATTGCTGTGCTCGTTTATGCTTGTGTGCAAAGACACCTTTCGCTAGCTGCGTCATGCTGTTATAACTGGTTATGACAGGTGTAATGCTGTGCTTGTAACAGTGTAATATTAGCTTTACGGAATGTAGTTCAAGTAAAGTATTACCCACAGCACTTAGACTGTGACTGACGGATCATAAATGGTCCATCAGAGGACTCTCAACTTGGATTTGTTTTTGTTGTTTTGATTGATTTGTTTTTTTTTGTTCCCAGTTCGGGGGTGGGTGGAAGGGAGGAAGACAGCGCACATATAGCGATCTTCATCCTGGGGCGTGGCCTCAGGCTGACTGACTGACAGGTGACAGCCGACTAACGTTAAAGCGAAGAGCTTTGAAAAACTCTTATTTTCAGCGAGTTTCGGGAGATTGTTAATCTTCCTGAGCACATCTCCCTTGGTGGTGGTGTCAGATTGTTGATATCCTTCTTATTCTGAAAAAATAAAAAGTTGCCAGAATGACTAGTCTTCTCGACTCCAGAACCTGTTACTCCAGGGCAGTGAACTGCAGGTTCGCCACCCTCCCTTTACCTGGCAGGCAGGTGTGACGGCGGTCTTGGCCAATCAGTAGCGTTAATTGTCCAGTTAATTACCTGGACGAAAAGAAAACCAGGACCGGATTTTGATTTGAGGGCTGGTTTAGAGTATCCATGTCTGCAGCACTACAGAGAGGGAAATAGTTGCTGGTTCATGTGCGAGAGCTTCGGCCAGTAAGAGCCCCCCCCCCCAAAACAAAAAGCACAGGATAAATAAATAATTGTAATTGACAGCAGGTCTACTTCTCGGGTGGGGTACCGGTCTGTGGAATTTGACTCGACCCAAATCTCGCCCCCCCCAGGTGCGCGGTGCACGTTCTTACAGACGCGCCGCGCGCGTGTCATACTTTAACGCGTTAAGCACATGCAGCCTGGCGTTATGCTAATGGCGCTCCTAATGGCGGTAAAGTGACGCGGAGCGCTCTCCCGCCTGGGGCGTGAGTGCCGCTGGAGAGGGTCATCCAGCGGAACGAGGCGGAACGGCGGGAGACACTCTCACCTCCAATCGCTGCATATCAATGAAACGGCCTTACATAAGACGCCATCGAGGACCATTAACAACGGAGCTCCATTTTAGATAAATACCGCGACGCCCGGGGGGGGGTCAGTCTCGCTGCGGAATCTAAAAATCCCTTTTAAAGAAAGGTTGAGCTGCCATTATTGCGTCGGACTGCAAATGTGACATTTTATTTCCGATGTTTAATTTTTTTCATGTAATCGCTGCTAATGTGCGTACCCTTTTACCATGTCCATACTTAGCCTCTCCAAACTACCCCAAACCACCCCTCCACCCTCTCCAAATCACCTCTGCTAACTCTGCTAACCTGCTACTCTGCTAACCTCTGCTCTCAAACCTAACCTCTGCTAACTACCCCACCACCCTCCCCAAACCACCTCTGCTAACTCTGCTAACCTGCTACTCTGCTAACCTCTGCTCTCAAACCTAACCTCTGCTAACTCTGCTAACCTGCTGCTCTGCGAACCTCTGCTCTCAAACCTAACCTCTGCTAACTACCCCACCACCCTCCCCAAACCACCTCTGCTAACTCTGCTAACCTGCTACTCTGCTAACCTCTGCTCTCAAACCTAACCTCTGCTAACTCTGCTAACCTGCTGCTCTGCTAACCTCTGCTCTCAAACCTAACCTCTGCTAACTCTGCTAACCTGCTGCTCTGCTAACCTCTGCTCTCAAACCTAACCTCTGCTAACTACCCCACCACCCTCCCCAAACCACCCTTATGCTCCCCAAACGTCCCCTCCACCCTCCTCAAACTACCCCCACCCTCTCCAGATCACCTCTCCACCCTCCTGAAACAGCCCCTACCCTCCCAAAACTACCCCCTTGCCCTCTCCAAACCACCCCTACACTACCAAAACTACACCCCATCATCTCCAAACTGCCTTCCCCCTCTCCAAACTACCTTCACCCTCCCCAAACTACCCCCACCTTCCCCAAACTACCCCCGCCCTTCTCCATCTGTTATGTTTTTTTTTTAAAGTTAAATACATATGTCAGTAATTAAATCTTATTCAAAAATAAAAACAGTTTGTAAGTAACTGAAAATATATCAATGCAAAACCCAGAACATAGCTCTGTAAAAAAATAAATAAATAAATAAAAAATAAAAAATTAAATAAACATGCTTGCAAATATTTAAATATTTATAAAGCGGTTGTGATACATTGGGCAAATTTCAGCTGAATTTCTGCGTGCAGCTGCGTAATTATTATCCTAAATTCAAAGGAGGTGTAAACTTGTCCTCGTTACCCTCCCTGCTTCTCAGCTGGAGCCCTGCTCAACCATCGCGGTGCTAATTGAGCTCATTAGCTATTTAGGACGAGGCCTGCTGATGATTATGCCAGCGTTTCCAGAGCTCGGTCCGCCTCAGTTATGCGGCTGACCTCACGCGTCTCGCATCGCGTGAACGCTTTGAGCGTTGACTGCAACACCGGCATGTTCATTTATTTACTGATTGAATGGCAAATGGACTGCATTTATATAGCGCTTTTATCCAAAGCGCTTTACAATCGATGGCTCTCATTCACCCGTTCACACACGCACTCACACGCCAATGGTGAAAGGCTGCCATGCAAGGTACCAATCAGCTCGTTGGGAGCAATTAGGGGTTAAGTGTCTTGCTCGGGGACATTTCGACACGCCCAGGGGGATCAGGGGATCGAACTGGCAACCCTCCGACTGCCAGACAACCACTCTTACCTCCTGAGCTATGTCACCCCATATAATTGATTAAAGCGCTGCTGAGATACTTAAGGTCGGGACGGTCTTGTCACCGAAATGACACCTCAGGCTTCGTCTTTTTGCCAGCATAGGGTGCGGGTAATCATAAGGTAAATGATTTGGTTGTCCTGGTTTTCCTGTAATCCTCTTCCATGTGTATTTATAATTGGGGGGGGGGTCATGTTATTCATGGTCAACTTACACATAACATCATGTGTATCATAGACATTCTGTGGGGGGGGGGGGGGGGCACACAGGTACACTCCTGCCATTGCCCTTCTCCAGGGCACTGGCCTCAGAGCTGGAGCTGGCCCCCAGGCGCTGCACTGTGGCTGCCCACTGTTCCTAAGCAACTAGGACGGGTTAAATACAGAGGGCATAATAAGTAAAGGGTATCTTATGTTCTTCTCTTTCCCAGTACTTTATGGTGCCCACAGGCCTATGCCGGGGGAAGACGAACAGCCTCCTCTGTCTCCTTTAGCTCAGCACACCTGGATGGCAGGTATGCTGTCCCGCCAAATTACGCCCCATACCTATACAGCACCGACAGTTTGCTACTTTTCAGGGTTTCCTACATATACTTTACAGCCCGTGCACCTGCAACCAGCCCTCCCCTGCCGCACGAAACCGTTTCTTACGCACGCGCGCGCGCATGCTTCACTGCCCTAACAGGATCGCGTTCCAAACCCAACAGTGTGCTGCTCGTTCGCTGCCATTTTGCGGTCACAGACGAATTTTCAAAACGGAAAAGAAATCGTTTCAGGCGTTTAAAGACCTGTGATTTAGAACAGACTGTCGTTAAATGTGACAGGTTGTTTACAGTCTGAAGCCCATCTGTAACGTTAGTACTTGATATGAGGGTTATATAGAGCTAGATTTAAAGGAGCGAATTTCAAGAAGAATTAAAAAAAGATTTAACCCTCCCCATTACTTTTGGAAGTGGTCCAGACCATACCCAAATGCGCGGCAGAGTAGAAGCTGAAAGTAACAAGTGAGTCGTGAAAACATTTCTCTCCGCCTATAAAAAAAGCCGTTTTTGAAATGCGGCGAGGATATTTAAAAAAACAACAAAAAAAAAAACACATCGCTGAAAATCAAGCCTAGCCGCGGGGCGAGTTGTGCGTGTGGAAATGCAGAACAGAGCCAGCTGCGCATCGGAATTGCCGTGCGTGAGGCGTTCGTGGAGCGAAAGAGAGAGAGAGAGAGAGCAAGAGAGAGCGAGAGAGATAGAGAGAGAGAGAGCTAGAGAGTGCGAGAGAGAGAGCGCCCGCAGAGTTAGCTGCCGCACATTAATCACTGGCGCTAATCCGCTAATGGGATTACTGCGCTCTCTGGTTATTGCGCCGCGCCTGACTGTTCCGGTGCTGAAACGTATGAAAAAAAACCCTCGCCAGTCCGCGCGCTGATTAACAGCTTTTTCTTTCAGCCCTTAGCTACTTACCAGCCCAGTTATTATCAGAGCCCTGCTATTAGCGTGTCTCAGCGTTCCCTGACTACGGTGGGAGGACAGAGGAGCGCGTGATGGATTGGTGGAGAGAAATTACAAAGAATAAAGGAATTATATATTTTTAAAAAAAATGTTCAGGATTACCGTAGGGACTTAAGAAAGGAGGGGGAGACTGTCATGGATTGGGATAGGTAAGGTCAAGATTCCCTCGGGCCGTTTGGGTAGCTCGTTGGAAGAGAAATTCACGGTTGTCGGTAGAAGGAATGTCGTGTCATTTCAGGTCCGTGTTCCTATTTCTGTATCTGAGCGTCTGAGACTGTCAGAAAGAAAGAAAAAAAACTGTCATAAATTTGACTAACTACATCAATAAAATTCTCATCTGTTTCTATGGAAACTCAGAGCCTTGAGAAGGTTAGGGTGCCCAGAAGCACTCACACAGGTGCGCGCGCACACACACGGACGCACACACACACGCACAAAGACGCACGCGCAATCACTCTCACACACACACACTCACACACACTCTCTCTCACACACACACACGCACACATGCACACACACACGGATGCACACGCAATCACTCACACACACATGGACGCACTCACACACACACACTCCCCATTATATTCTGTGGTCCGTTTTAAAGCCTTCGATAGCAAAACCACTATTAAATTTCTATATTTTCAAAAGCCAGTGCATTAACTTCCAAAAACTAGCGCCAAATAGCAGCACTTGCCCTACCACAGAAACTACTGATACATCCCTGGCTGGTGTGTAAAATAGCACTTCAGCTGCGCTGGTTCATATTAAATGGAAAGATGGGTTTATGCAAGAGACGGGTGAAGATGTGCCACCGCCATGTAAGAGAACAGGCGATACGAAACCTCAGCTCGTCTCGCACTTTGTTCTGTAACCTGGGGGGGGGGGGGGCGGGGGCAGGAGGGGCTCATTCTGAACCCGCTAACCTTCGCTCGCGGCGCAACACTCTGTCCGCTCGTCACCCCGCCGTGTGTCCTTCTGTGAGAGAGAAAGAGAAAAGCGTAACACAATGGAGTGAGAGAGAGAAAGAAAAGAACACAATGGAGGGAGATATAGAAGAAAGGGGGGAGCTGCTTCCTGTTCTTCCTCTTTTTTTTTTCCTCTGGGGGGGAGCCGATCCGGTTTTTCCAGCACGACCGCTCCAGAATTCCTCACCGTGTGCAGTCCTGTCTGGCCACCCCAAATAGCAAAGAGCTGATCTGTACCCCCCCACTGCCCTTACCCCCCCCCCCCCCCCCCATACAAGACAAGCACACGAGTAAGGAAGGCAAAATCAGTGGCAGTTTTTCGCCGGACTGAAAACCCCATGACTGTTCTCTTCTTCAGTTTGGTCAGGGGGGTGCCGAAAATGCCAAACCAGTGCTTTATCGGGTCATGCCACTTGACAGCCCCAGTATCCCCCCGTGGGACGTGCTTCTGAAAGTTTGGGAAGTTACTCACCTTACATCTCACCTGTCCTTTACACAGAATTCCTCTCATTAAATGTGTTATGGATCTTGTGCTTAATTATACAGCTTAAGGGCCACATTCTTGGAGCTGTGCTCTAGAGGAGCTGCAAGCTTTTGGCTCGACGGTGGAGCGTCGTTTCGGTACTGTCCTGTTAAAGGTGTCCCCACACAGCCGTAGGCCTGAACCTCAGAATTAGGGTGCGGGCCTGTTCCGGAGGAGCGGACGCTTTTCAGGCGCACGCTGGAGCTGGAGATCGTTCTGGAGGGGCGGATGCTGGACGGGCGACGGCGGCGGCCGATATTTCGGGAGGGACCCTGGGCTCGGCTCGGTGTCGCACTGCGAGACGCCGCGGAGAATCTTTACAGGAAAATAACGAAAAGACAGGAACATGGGGAAAATTGGGAAAGACCAGGCCTGAACCCCCCCCCCCCCCCCCACCTGCCAAAAAAAGAAAAAACCAGCAAGTGAGATTTAAAACTAAAAAATAAAAGAACTCCCCAGTGGGAAGAGAAACCCCACTTACAGAAGGTGGGCCCATCCTCCGCTGGCCAGCCTGGTGTCAGTGGGTGAAGTCAGGCTAAATGCTAATAGGGATAATGGGGATCATGCGGAGGGAGAGTCCTGCATCGCTCGCTCTCTCTCTCTCCCTCTCTGTCTCTCCCTCTCTCCCTCTCTCCCTCTCTCCCTCTCTCTCTCTCTCTCTCTCTCTCTCTCTCTCTCTCTCTCTCTCTCTCTCTCTCTCTCTCTCTCTCCCCCCCCCGTGTTCGCTGGGACCTGACAGCCAGTCCGTCCCTCACCGCACGCTGCGTGACTGTGTGTGGCAGGAGTGTCGGCAGATTTGTCCCTGTGTGTCCCCGTCACAGCACTGGAATCCGGACTCACCACCTGTGACATTTACACACACACACACACCACACACACACACACACACATACCACACACACACACATACCACACACACACACACCACACGCACACACACCACACGCACACACACATACCACACACACCACACAAATGCACACACACACACACACACATACCACACACACACACACACACATACCATGCACTCACACACACACACTCACATACAGACACACACACACACACATACCACACACACACACACACACACACACATACCATGCACTCACACACGCACACACACACATACCACACACACACATGCACACTCACATACACACATATACACAGACACACACACACACACACACCTGCTTATTTGCTGGAAGAACATTCCGGGCTGTCGCGTCTCTCATTGTGGGCTCGTTAGCTGAAACTTGACTCTGTGGGGCAGTCTGGGGGGGGTGGCAGACTGCTGATGTGTTCACCCCAGATGGGGGGGGGGGCTTTAAAAACAAGCCCTACGTTTTCCACCCGACCCCACTTAACAGCAGCAGCATCTCCCTTTCAGCTTAAAAAAAAACAACTTTTTTTTTTTTAAAAAAAGGAAAAAATTTTGTATTTTTTTCAGATAGATAATTTTGGATTTCTGCTGTGATTCGGTCTGAAATGTGTGTGGATGGAGGGGATGAAAATGCTGGGGTTTTGACAGTTCTGCCTTCCCTACATTCCTGTCCCGGCCCTGGCGGGCGGATGGCGGGCGGATGACGGATGGATAACGAGGGCTTCGGACAGGAACACGCGCCCCAAACCGACGCTCTCGCTGCCTGCTGTGCACCAGCAGAAGGCTGGAAAGGCGAGACATGATCTATTTTCACTTTTTTCGGCGTGAATTGCAGAGGCAGGCTAATGGCGGACTAACAGCAGCAAACACGCGGCAACTGCCGCTCGTTTAGAAATAAGTCAGAACAGGGTTTGGCAGACGCCGCGTAGATCTTGTCCCTTTTTCGTGGCCAAAAAAAAAAAAAACGTATTCCCGCTGCTGGCCACAAGAGGGCGCCAAGCTTGAATTCCATTGAAGGTGCTGTACCCTGGAGCTGGTTGTGTGGAGATATTATCGCTGCTGTGTGGACTGTAATTACCCTTATCAGATTATGTTTAAAAGTGAACGGCAGGAGCCCTAAGGCGGCTCTGTCCACCTCACGCCTCACACACGGCTCCTCAGCCGCGCAGTACCGCAGCCCCAACGTGCGCAAGAACGCGGGAACAACCCCAAAAACTGACGATGCTTCGCCAGATTTGTCTGTTTGGGTTGTTGTTTGGGTTTTGTTTGGCTTGCTGATTCAAATTCCCACCACTCCCTAACTGTCACATCATTTTTTCACTCAAGGCCCCCCCCCTCCCCCCTAAAATCGGTGTTACCTGTTTAGCTTGGGTCCTCAGGTACAGAGGGCACCGAGCAGATTCTCTTCTGGCGAGATCCGGCTCTTCGTGCCGGACGTCTCCATGGCAACGGTTAGTCCTGACCTTCAGCCATCTTGTGAGTGCCTCCATCTGGCCGGTGTTCCATTGTTCGTTAATCACGTCCTGTACGGGTCTCCGGTAGAGCCACTCCGTGTCATGACTGGGGGGGGGGGGGGTTGATTCTGATGATGAAACAGCGAATCAGAGCGAGCGAACCGTTCGGTTCCATTTTGGCGGTACGATGCTCATAGCGGCCGCTCCCCTTCCCCGGCGTTTGGGGTGGCGGCCGCCCCAGTCCGCGCGTTCTTCCCCAGAGCAGGCCGGGGGAGTGGGGGGTTCGGCGTGACCCATCAGAGGCCGGCTCATGGTCGTCCTCGCCGGCGAGGAGCGGGGTCTCGCGCTCCCTTTCTCTCTCGCTTGCGCGGTACGGACGGAGGAGTGGTTATGTAACACAGAAAACAGCGCACTTGACATATTAAACAGCTCCCTGCTCGCGCGCTTCTCGCCTGTAGAAACGGGCTTATCGCATTTCACCGTGCGTTCGAGTGCTCGGTCCTCCATCACTGTGCGCACGCTTGACAGCTACACGGGAAACGCAGCTCTGCTCTCTCCTTCGCTTCATACAGCACCGAGCAAATACCTGCAGACACCGCAGGTGTGTCCAGTACCTGGAGTTATGCAGCCCTGGTGCAGTGGAGTTATGCAGCCCTGGTGCATTGGAGTTATGCAGCCCTGATGTAGTGGAGTTACGCTTTCCTCTGATAAGGCTGATTCATTTCTGCCATTAGCTCTCTCTGCTTGTGTAGTGGCTGGTGGTGACACGTTAATATAAAACTCATGCTGACATGTTTCAGCATCAGCATGATATTGGAAAAATATTCAATAGTTTTTTGCTTTTACCCAGATCAGCATTTCCTAAAGACACGCCGTTTCCCGCAGTGATAATGAATGAGGTCGAAATGCTTAGCCTTGTCTTGGCATTTAACACAGGGTGATTTGATTCCTAGTTGGCATTGCAGTTGTACCATTGAGGAAAGGTACTTAACCTGAGTTGCTTCCGTGAAAATATCCAGCTTTGTAACCGGATTGTAGGTATAAATATAATCTGTGTAACTCGCTCTGGATAAGAGCTTCTGGTAAATGATGAAATGTAATGTAATCCTGCTGATGATCTTAGAGTTCCGTTTCCTGAGTGCCAGTAGCTCTTCTGTGGAGACTGCAGAGGTGTTAAATCGGGGTGCCAGACCAAAGGTGTTGCTGGGCTTCAGGTGTGTCCGCCAGGTGAGCTGCAGGTGCGTTGTGGGAAAGGAACCATCCCTGGGGTAAAACTACAAGCCCACAGCCTTGCTTGAAGAAGGTTGTCTTGCACTCCCACTCCCTGTGGAGTTCAGGGTAGTACAATGGAGGCCAGTAGGGGGGAGCTCTGAGGAGTGCATGCTTAAGGGAGTTAAAGGTCAAAGGTCAAAGGTTAAGGGGAAAGGGACAAGGAAGTGAGAGGCCTGGGGCTCATTTCAATCGCTTATTTCAGCCGTCATTGCTTCCTTTCCTTGCCTCCTTATGGAAGTATGGAAGGCCAAACTGGTCAAAAATGCATGAAATTGACATCTGGAATTACACGTTGACTCGATTTGAAGTATCTTTGACCCGTTTGACCTTCCATACTAGGAAAGGAGACAAAAGGAAACAAAAAGGAGAAGGAAGCAAGGACAGACGGAATAAGAGACAGGAACGAGCCTGTTATTATACAGTTGTGCTCTCAGTTATTACTAGTGATATAAGGAAACATATTCCCAGCTCTCCAATCACACATTCACACACACACACACACACACACACTCTCTCTCTCCCTCCCTCAGCTCCTCTGTAAGGTCCCCAGAGGGCTGCCTGTTG
The DNA here is from genome assembly GCA_039654925.1 of Anguilla pacifica. Lineage (NCBI taxonomy): Eukaryota > Metazoa > Chordata > Actinopteri > Anguilliformes > Anguillidae > Anguilla > Anguilla pacifica. The sequence goes on from CM077286.1 coordinate 5,975,256, forward strand.
ACGAAAGAGCGGGGAAATGGGAAGATGAACCGTCTGGGTCCGTCTCTCGGGAACAGAGTTTTAAAAATGTCTTCCAAAAGCAGCGATGTTTTAGGCTGAGTGTGCGTGTGTGTGTGTGTGTGTGTGCATGTGTGTGTGTGTGAGCATGTGTGTGTGTTTTCTTTTAATGAAATTCCTTTTTTTCTCCCGTCATATTCATTGTTTGTCTGCGACAGTTGACATGTTTGATAGACGGAGGCTTTGAGTTTCCTTTCAAATATTTCTGAAGCTTTCTGGGATTTGACCCCGCAGCCATCCGGCATCAGGGCAGGCGCTCTACACAGTGAATGCAAACTGCTGTTTCAAAGCGCATTTTAGTGTGAAAAATACAGACGCGCTTAGATGTGCCTCTAGACCCTCTCTGTCTACCTCCTCCTCCTCTCTCTCTCCCCTCCTCTCCTCTCCCTTTGTCTCTCTCAACCTCCCTTGTTCTCTCTCCCTTTTCACTCTGTTTCGTTTCAAATTGAAACTAGCGTTCCAATAGTTTTGTTGATACGACACGAGAACTGTTACCGCTGTTGTCAAATGCGTTCACGGACTTAGAGGGGAAAAATATCATCGCAAAAAGAAAGGATGCCGCCTGTAATAAATCTATGATTCAGTGAAATAACCGGAATTAACTGATGATGCAATGAATAGAAAACAACGGAGAATGGTTCGTACGCAGTCACACGCTGGCCCTCAGATTATGCCACAAAGCCGCTTATTGTGTTTCTTACGCCACGCATTCGCTCTTTAATAAAAAGAGGACTTGTTTTTCATCTTTGAAACTCGAGGCAGATGTGGTTCAATTTTGGGGTAGTGTTGTGCCTGAATTGGCTTGAATTACTTGTCTTCCTTTTTCTCTGTTTACTTGATGTAGACCAGCTAGAATCTAATTTTCCACCTGTACTGAACAGACAGTTTAAGCACACTCTCCCTCTTGTTCACACACACACACACACACACACACACACGGACGCACACACACACACACACACACGGACGCACACACACACACACACGCACCCACTGAAACAATACACACTGTAAGTAATGAAAGAGATCCGGTGGTAGGGTTTGGCCCTGCTCACTTTCTTTCCATAGTCATATCCCAGTTATGAGGTTTTATTCACTCCTTGTGTGCGTGCGTGCGTGCATGCGTGTGCGCGTGTGTGTTTGAACGGACTTATGTCAGTGGCTGGCTCTGGTGTATTTAAGAGTCACTTTGTTTTTTTTTCAGTTTCTGTAATCACAGGCTGTGTGTTACAGTAAAGAGACTTTCTGGCCGGGCATTCTTTCATAACGTATTTGCGAAATATTTTATTAACCAAGAAATTCCACTGACATATTTTACTAAGGGAGACCCGACCAAAAGGGCTGGAAAAAATAACCAACACGATAAATGACCCAACATCAGGCGTCAGAGACGCACAGTATAAACACATAATGGGAGCAGGTTGCCTGATTGAGAGCCCGGGCCTCCTGCTGGCCCTTCTCCCGGTGCGAGAGAAACCGCGGGGCAAAGACTGAAGAAAGTCGATGAGAAACTGATGAATTATCCCCAGAGAACCAGCCGCGTTCGCACGGACCAGAGAAGAGCTCCATCTGTTAGGCGAGAGCTGCATGCTAACCTTAAACCTCGTTCGTTACCGCGCAGAGCTATACATAGACGCACGGTTACGCGCAGACACGCGGGGGACACACACCATCTGTTGATTCTTAAACGCGCTCTCATTGGCCGCTGAGGCCGCCGCATTCCACTACATGTTTTTTGCAATCATTCAAATTTGTTCTTAAAGTCATATAAAAATATAACAATCCCACCTAAAAAAATGAAATAAAATAACAGCAGAAGTCCCCGCTTTGGTCAGTCTTTTTCAGAGCTCACAGCCACAGCGAGGACAGTGTTTGCGGGGTGGCCAGTATAGTCTGTGATTGGTGGACGCTGAGAGACAGCCAAAGGACACGGGCAGTGTTGCGGCGGGGCGGTCTAGCTCATTAACGCTCCCTGACGAACAGCTGTTTCACATCCCCAGCAAGGTATCGAGTCTCTCGGATTGGGTAATTAATTAGGCCAATTAAGCGATTTAGGGGACAGATGGGCTGGAATCCTGGAAGAGCTGAAACCCCAGGGAGAGGCCGCTGATCCGGGTTGAATTGGCCCTGGGAGTCCAGCGGACTCACCGATGTGGTGGTGCTGCCCCCTAGTGTCTGTAATAGGGGATTGCAAGTGAAAGGGCAACGTTGCCTCTCCAGTAGAGCTTCCTTAATAGAGGTTCTTCTCAAGTGATTCCCCTGTTTTCCCTCCACTATTACAGTATGTGTATATACTGTTCAATTGTACAGCTGTAAATGTGCATTCATGTTAAACCCATGTTGTTTTTTAAAATGTTTCTGTTTATCAGCTGGACAGTTTAATACTGTTTAATACCGGCGGACCTCGTTACGCCCCCCCCCCCCCCCCGGGGCTTCCGCGCCCCTCCAGTAGGGGTCCGCGGGCCACCCGCGAAATTTTAGCGTGCCGCTCGCTATTAGCCGCGACCGAGAGAAACGCGAGCGCATAATAGCGGTAATTGTCCGTGGCGCCTAGCGCGCGCGCGGAAGCAATGGCGGCGTTGTCATTCCTGCGAGTTTCTCTTCTGTTTTTTGTTTTTTGTTTTTCCTTTAATGACGGTGTAGTTGGGGTGGTGACAGTAACGGGCTCGGGGCCGACGGGACCTCTGCGGCTCGCTCACAGGTGGTCGTCACGCTGAAAATGAGAACGACGCGCCGTAAATACCGTCAAAATACCATCATAAATACCGTCATAAATACCGCCATAAATACCGTCAAAATACCGTAATAAATACGCGAAGTGGTGGCTCGTCAGTGTTTACAGTTCAGCTGCGCTTCGCTGGAATGGGCGATGGAAGAGCGGAGTAGTTACGCCCAGCCGAGCGAAGGAGGAATCCCCTTTGGTTAGCGGCGACGTCCTCCGACAGCTCGGCGAGTCGATGTTGTCACGGCAACGAGGTTCAGAGGTGTCTATGAACAATGGTGTTGCGCAATGACTAGTTAATGCCCTAATGTGACATAGGCATGTTTGGTCCAGACAGAGAAGTGTGTCACTTTTTCCAGTTTTTTTGTGTGTGTAAATTGTTCACACTTCTTTGTATGCAGAAGGTTTACATTTTACACAGAAACACAGTGCCTGGTTGGCCCAGCTTTAAATCCCTGATCAGTGTTTAAGTTGCATTTTGCTGCGGCCAACCAGAAACGTAAAATACTAACCAACGGGCCAACATATCCACTAAAAAAAACGAAACGCCGAGCCTGTTGTGAAATTGAGGGTCACAATGCCGTGAGGACTGTCAGTGATATTGGTCAGTAATATTATGACTTTTTGTGGCTGCCAGTAGACGTTTCGATGGTAATTGAAAAACTGCTGAATCGTTGACCCTCATGTTATGGGACGAGAATGGCAATTTCCCTCCGAGAGAGCGACTTCTCAGTTCTGCAGGACTCAGCGCTGATGGCAGGCACTTTCACTTACCGAGCACGCCCCGCCCCGTTCCTCTTTCCCAACGAGAGAAAAGGGAAATCGGGCCCGGGTTGGGCGAAAGCCTCTTCTTAGGAGCTGCGTGGAGTTATAGTGGTGCATGCGTTTCCTGAGGTTTATAAACGTCCAGAGGAAGAACAGTTCCTTATATTGATCACTTGGCCACAGATAACCCCGTAGGTGTCATGTGAGGGGAGACATAGCTCAGGAGGTAAGAGCGAGTGTCTGGCAGTCGGAGGGTTGCCGGTTCAAACCCCGCCCTGGGCATGTCGAAGTGTCCCTGAGCAAGACACCTAACCCCTAATTGCTCTGGTGAATGAGAGGCATCAATCATAAAGCGCTTTGGATAAAAGCGTTACATAAATGCAGTCCATTTACCATTTATGTGATATAAATACTAGCCGTGCATTTATTGATTCACTCTTCAGTTGATTGAGTTATTTGTGAAGTGATTGGTTGATGAAAGGGCTCATTGGCCGACAGGTTTGTGTGCTCACCTGTATTTTCGGCCGTCTCTGTGGCATCTCCGGTAATGGAGGGCAGTGTTGGTGTTCATTTCAAGCCCACATTTATTAGCGGGAGAGTGGCTTCCACTTCCAGAATTGCACTCTGGTTCCTAAACGAAGTTAGCCTCCGCTAGCTCTAAGCTATCAGCATGGTAAAAGAAATATATGTGTGTAAATACTCTGAACTGGATAGAACCGGTCATATCCAGAGAGGGAAAATTCTGGTCTTAAAAAGAGAGGGAGAGGGAGAGGGTGAGGGTAAGAGAGGGAGAGGGTGAGGGTGAGAGAGAGGAACCGAGAGAGAGGGTGAGAGAGAGAAAGACTGAAGTAAATAACTGATGGTTGGAAAAACAAATCTCAGGCGGATAAGCGGCTTTTTGAACAGGACAACAAAACATTTTTCTGTTCCTCTTAAAAGAACCCACCAGCAAAAACGTTGCCCTAGTCAGCAGATCGGCTAATGACTTGGCTTGACATCAGTCCTTTTAAACATTTGGCTGAATAGCTTTCACTGACAGAATGAAGTGAATATTACATTAGCTAACCCCAACCCCATCAGTGACCACATTTCCCCATACAAAAACAACCCACAGCCCACAACAGCACCTCTTTTCTACTTCACTGTCTGTGACTGCAGACGATGTGTGCTTGTTTCGCGTGCATTTTTACGCTTTTAATTTGACAAGTTTTCCTCACTTGTAAAACCTGAAAAAATGTTATTGTACGCAGACTTTCTATTTGTTGTTTACCATATCAAATAATCCTTACATAGGTCCTTGATTGATACCCACTGAAATACTTTTAGTTTTATTTCTGGATAAACAATAAAAGAAGAACTGACACCTGCATTTTTAGAGTAGTTTTAATAGGGCTTTTAGAGATTTAAGGTCTGCATACAAAAAAAGACCCTTTACCAACTGCTTAGCCATCAAAATCATCCTACGTTTGCAATCTGAATGATTCACAGGGACAACATATTTTTATGTTTCTGCACAGGTTGTGTGGATTAAATTAAATGATTAAATGAAATGTAATCATTGTAACTGGAAATAAATTCGGTGATTCCATTTGATTGGAAGAAAAGCTTATAAAATGTCATTAAGATATCTGTGGCAGGGATTAAGACCACAATTAATGTCTTGCTGTGATGTGGTCAATAGGGCTGGGATTTCTTCATTTTGCTTAAGAGAAAGTGCAGTTTTCAAAGCTCTTATCTACATCAGAAGCATATTTCTCAACTCTTTTACAGCTGATTTTATGTTCAAACCACTGAACATGACCTCAAAGTGTGATGGACTGCACTTATTCTGCCACAGTAAGTACAGTCCATGTTTTTGCTTCAGCACCCTGCATCATAATCACATTACATTTGCATGAATGAATAATCATATCAAAATAATCACTGTTCATTAGTGAGTAGACTTGTATAACAAACATAAGGGCTAATGCCAACCATTACATAAGTCCAAGGCTGAGGCATTATGGGTAAAATTGAAACCAAATTTCAGTACTTCAGTTGCTTGTAATTGCAAAATACCGTAGAAGCAGTTTTGTTTACGCCAAAAACTCAACCAGAGTGCATGAGGGATCGGGATCAGTTCCCCTTTAGGTTTGCTGAACTTTTCAGAACTTGCAGTGAATTTGTGCCTCATGGTGTACTTCAGCAAATACACTACGTGGCCAAAAGTATGTGGACACCTGACATCCAACATCTCATCCAAAATGGTGGACGTCAATATGGAGTTGTTGATCCTCCCTTAGCTGCTGTAACAACCTCCACTTGTCTGCGAAAGCTTTCTACTAGATGTTGGAGAATTTCTGCAGGGATTTACTTCCATTCAGCCGGAAGAGCATTAGTGAGGTTGGGCACCTGATTGGGTGATGAGGCCTGGCTCACAGTTGGCTTTCCAATTGATCCCAGAGGTTTTGGATGCGGCTGAGGTCGGCACTGCGCAGGCCAGTGAAGTTATTCTACACCGTTCTCAACAAAACCATTTCTATATGGACCTCGCCGTGGGGGCATTGTCATGCTGAAACAGGAAAGGATCTTCCCCCAAACTGCTCCCCACAACGTTGGAGGCACAGAATCTTCTGGAATGTCACTGCATTAAGATTAGCCTTCACTGGAACTAAGGGGCCTAGCCCAAACCGTGAAAAAAAAGAGCCCCAGAGACCAAGGGGTGTCCAGTTACTTTTGGTCACATAGTGTGTGTAAGCATGGCCTGTCCCAGTAAGTCCTACGTTTTTTGGTACATAAGGTAGATGAAATGGGGACGAGGGCAGAAGAATAACCCCTCGAAATCCACGTCTCATATGGTCCCATCAAGGGCATCTTTCAACGTTCTCTCCCTCCTGCAGGGTGACCATGTCCTTCATCTCTGGCTTCCTGGTTTCCAGCTCCAGGGCGGGGTCAGGGATCGTCAAGCCTCTTACCTCGCCTGTGCTTCCTCTTAAAACAGAGACAGTGTGTGAAGCATGTGCAGAACTCACACAGCTATCTTTTCCCTAAGAATCATCAATCAGTGGATGGGAATTTCAGTCATTATATTAGATTACATTTATTTGGCAGACGCGTTTATCCAAAGTGACGTACAGCAAGTGCATACCGAAGGTCACTGGAACAACTACAAGACACAGGTCTGATAAAATGCAATTCTGATTAAGTATCAGTTATCCATAGCCATGAACGTGAAGAATGAGAGAGAACCCCGTAATTCTCAGATCTCGATTCGTCTATTTATAGCTTGTTTCGCATCAGCTCCGCTCGTTGCCGAAACATTTGCAATATGCACTTATGTGGGTCTCTCTGGATAAATATAAATGTAACGTAATTTACAGACATGGTGAGGGTGAGGGTGGGGGGGGGGTGTTGCATTTATCATCAGTATAGCTGAATATTATTTGCTCAGGGAGTACTCACACGTCAAAATAGCCCGCTTTATGCCGCTGTCCTGTGGCACAGAAGAGAAACAAAGCAATACTTTCAGCCATGGATTTCTGAAAATCAAAAATCTCAGTTTCTTTCAGATCTTTTCAAGGAGAGCTAGGAATTAAGTATTTAAAGACATACTATGCAGGATTTTCTAGCCTGAGTTTTTCCTGATCTGATTTTTCTAACAATCAAAGAAAGTAAGCAGGACAGTACAGACTCACGCATTCGGAAAACGATTGCAGTCACCAGTACAGCGACCAAGGGTAGGGCTGGAACCAAAATCCAAAGCAGATAGGGCCTGAGCATCTGTGCCTGAAGAATACAGTTACGATCACATTATAAGCATGCTATAAGCTGTTTACAAGTGGTTTATAACACAGTTGATGAGCACAGGTCAAAGGCCATGATTTTAAATGCCCTACAGTGTGTGTTTATAAGCTGTCTATAACATAGTTGATGAGCACAGGTTATAGGGTCCTACAGAGGGTGTGAGCGTGCAGCTATAAGTCACCTTTTCATTTATTACATTGTATTTTTCATCACATCTTATCCATCCATCCGTTATCTATGCCCAGGATGCTGCTGTCCCAGCACAGGCCACCAATCTACCACAGCACACACACACACCATTCACTCACACTCATACGTCTGGGCAATGTCTCCAATTAGCCTACCTGCATGTCTTTGGGAGAACATGCAAACCGGAATTCGAACCCAGGACCTTCTCGCTGTGAGGCGACAGTGCTAGCCACCCAACCATCGTGCCACCCTATCACATCTTATCCACGCGTTTTACATACGGTCCATTTATACAGCTGGGTATTTACTGAAGCAAAGTTAGCTGAAGTAGCTTGGCACAGAGGCGCAAAAGCTAGTAACTGAACCTATGGCATTTAAGTTACAAGCCCTGGTCCGTACCTTCTCAGCCAATGGGATGGAGCTCTCAGATGTCTGTCCCAAAGTAGGCCTCGCTGTCAAATGCTCCCAGTCACCTGCACACGGAGTAAATATAATTTATTGTCATACGAGAACTGCAGGGTAGCCATTACAAATTCAGGTAGCTGGGCCTGCCTAGAACCAGGTGAGCCAGAATTACCTAAGTGGGCTTTCTCAGTTGGGTGTGTGGTGGTTCGGCCAAGATAAGTGGGCAGGGCCAGGATACTATTTGTAGCTATGACCCACCCTGGCCCAGTCATGCCTATGCCAATGTGTGAGAACAATATAAATGCACATCTGTTAATTCAGCACAGATCACTAATTTATGCATTCTAGGCTACTGAATTAAAGTGCGTAGAGTCATCAGGTTCTGTCTGGAGGTAATGTAGTTTTGAGATACCAAGTTTAAGAATTTTTATGTTACGCTAACATCACATTGTTTTCTATTGCAACAATAGTAAGTTTTTTTTATTATGGTTATGTCATACCTTGTGCATGAATGTTATCAGTCCCTTTCTGTTTGGTCCCAGGGTTAGTCGGCCTACAGGATAATGGATTTGCCTCTGTCGTCACCGGAGTACTCTGTACATGTGGCAGAACTGAAAATGATAGATGTAGTTATTTTATTTAAACTTATTTAGTCCCTTTGGACGGCACGGTCTGTGTCAACTGTTCATGGAATTCTGCAGCACATTTGACCTGCGTTCAGTCGACATTCGTCCATAACTTTGACAAGAAAATGCAACTGTCACATTCTCCCTTTACGCTCAACTTAATGAGTCAATTTCAGTGATTCCTGAACTCTCCAAACTGTGTTTGTGAAGAAAAAACACCTTGCTTTTCATTTTTATGTCAAATTTTAGCACAAATGTTGGTGGAGTCCCAGCTTTCTGCTGCAGAACGGCTGCACTGAAAAAATTCTTCATTTCATAAACATGAAATTTCACTTTAATTTGTTATTGCGCCAATACATTTTTTAAGTTCTCAGTGGAATTTTTAAAAAATTCTTTTGAATGAATTAATCTAGAAAAAAAAACAGGTATAACAAATTGATGTAAAAATATTTTAGGTTTATTCACCAAAGCATTTTTCTCAGTGTTGTGCATCAACAGGTGGGAGGGGTATACCTCAGGTGAGTTCACCTGGTTCAGGTGAGTTTCCCCCTTCTCTGTGAAGCGTTTGGAGATCATGAGGTGAAAAATGCTATATAAATATATTATTGTTGTTGTTGTTGTTGTTTGATGGGATACTGTACCTTGTGTGGAAGTATCAGTGGCCAGTTTGCCTATAGCCTCTGCGTCAGTGGGCCAATCGGAAGGAACAGGCGTGTCTGTTGTCATTAGTATCCATGGAAACACAGGAGTCAAACAAACCAGACACACAAAATGCACAAAGCCCAGATATGTCTACATTTCATGTTCGCAGTGTACATTTTGTCCATTATTTAATAAAAATTGGCCATTTTATTACATTCACTAAAAAAAATGAAATGTTGGACTTGGATAACCCAGTTTTGTCACCAGGTTCCATATAACTGAGTTGAAATAGCATTTAAATTATATTATGTAGTTAAACTGACAGTTATTAAGAATATTTTTGATGCCACTCAACTCAGCTACGTGAACATGTTGACATTCCTGGGTTATGCAAGTCCAGCATATCATTTTTTAGGGTTGTATTCAGAGACCAATAAAACATAATTGAACATTTTGTATCAAAAAAAAAAAAAAAAACATTCCGGGCAAAAAAATGTGAGTTTTGCTATTATTTTTTTATGCGTCTCAGCCAATTGTCAACTGCCTATGCCGAGAATTTATCCTTGAAATGAAACGCGTGACGCGTCCAGGATGTTTTACTTTGTGTGGTCCGTGTAGTTTTGGCGCCAGTAGGAAGCGGAGATGAAAGAGGTCCTTCTGTCGTCATGACAGGCCCTGGAAATGGAAAACATATCGTGCACAAATAGCAGGATAAAGATCAAGTCAAGTTTAAATATTTTATTCTAATTTTTTTTACAACATTCTCTACCACGTCTTAAATGTTTGTACATTCGTGTGTTTTGTTTCTTAAAATATTATTTAAATCACCTTTGTGAAATTTTATTGTGAAACAAATTGCATTGCAGGCCTGTGCAGGAATAGGATATGTCCTATAGAAATACAGGTTCTATGATTGATTTATTGATCGATTGATTGACGAACATTTGTGGTTCACTTCCTCTGAACGGCGATTAACATTTTTTCAGGGGGATGGGGATCACAGCAGCTATGCTATTAATTGTCAGGTTTTTTTATTGACATAAAAAATGCAATATGATTTTTAGTTGTCTGTTGTTTTAATCTGTCTCCCCGCTGTGACGGTCAGAGTTTTCGAACGCGTCTCTCTCACAAACACACCCATTTTTTAAAATTTCTTTTGCGCACTTCACTGTTGCAAACGTCATGACTCAACTACCCGTGAGGAAGAACTTTGCAGATGGACCGAAGTGGCGGCTGTTTTAAAATTCTAAGTTTTGTTGGCGTACCTTTTGTGTGTGGGAATGAAAGTTTGACCCAGAGGCCAAGGTTATAAATGGGTTATTTTACGACGACGGAAAAGGGTAAATGGTTATCCACTCGGCTCGAGGGTAGCGTCGTTTTTCATAACCATTTTGTGGACGCTGTAGCATCTGGTAGAGACCAACAAACCACAGAAACGCTTCTGGTGGCCTTGCACAAGCGGAAAACCTCATCTCCGATTAATTTATTTTTCGTTGTTTATAATCTTTGCTTTAATCGCGTTTTGATGTTCGCGCAATTGCCCGTTTTGCGTTTGTTCAAAACGTTTTAACATAACCAAACTGACGGCTCAAAATTAAAAATGAGAACCGGCGAAAACGCCCTCGTCGTGTGCAATGGGCTTGGGCTGGCGTGGATCTGAAGGCGGCCTCCTACGGCTGGGGTGAGTCCATCCGTTTCCTAATTTGAATTGTGGAAGTTGCCTCGCTCTGGTTAGCTACAGACACACACACACACGTTCGACCTTACCCCTTTGCTAAACGTTAATCTGGTTGAGTTTGTGACTGCGCGTGCAGTGTGCACTATATCAAAGCTTTCGTACAGGTGGGTGTCTGCTGGTTAACCCTGGCAATATCCCACGAGTAAAGTATTGGCATTAATGGGGTAGTCATTTTAATAGATGCGCTAGTCCGTACCTTGCGTTGGACTGCTTGTCCTCTCCTGATTAGTAGTGGCAGGTATCTGCGTCGTCGTAACAGGTGCTGGAGAGGAATTCACACAGTACGGGAAATCAGAGTACTGAATACCACGGCAACGAAATACGGCGGCGAATCTTTGCTCATATCTGCTATACGGTATATTGTGGTGGAGAGACAGTGAGGTTCTTTGAACACCATAATGGAAAATAGCTACAATTAGCTGTCAGTCACTATCCTGAAAATGTACTGGAGGTCCAGTAAGCCAGTAAGCAGGACTTGATGCATTGACACCGAAGCCTTCCCCCACTCTGTTTAGCCGTTTTCATTCAGTATGTACCTGTCTTTGCGTGGGCGGTAAATTTAGCAAGAGTAAGGGCTTTTCAGTGGAAACTTTAGCAGGCGTGTGTGGCAGTGGGAGTTCTCTTTCCTGTGTATGGTTGTATACAAGACCAAATAGATTATAATTAATTTCAGTACCAAAAATAACTGAAACTTATTTAAATACATGCAATATAACGGGAATTTGGGATATGGGAGGTCTTAAAGCTTGACTTCTCAAACCAGATTTGTTGTTGACCGTCAGTCTTGTGCTTGACGCCATACCTGTAGTTGTACTTGGAGTGGTCTCTCTCTCTGTAGTCCCAGGTGTTTGTGTTGTAGTAGGTGCTGGGAAACATATTGATGCAATTCAACCAGTTAAACATAGAGAAGAATACATCAAGCACCCCCGGTGCTGGGGCCAGTTCTAATTTAGTTCAGTCAGTTCAGGAAATAAACTGAAATTCAATCCATGAACTGGAGAAAACAGAATGGCGATTTCAGTTAATTAACTTTTTTTTATTTTATTGATTGATCTCTTGAGTTGCCTGAACTGAAATGGAATCAACACTTAAACTTGCTGACATCACAGTCAGTGCCTTTTAGTGCAGTGTTTAGCGGACGTGCAGCATTGCCCGAGTCATTCAGTATGTACCTGTCTTTGAGTGGGTGGTAAATTTAGCAAGAGTAAGGGCTTTTCAGTGGAAACTTTAGCAGGCGTGTGTGGGAGTCCTCTTTCCTGTGTATGGTTGTATACAATACCAAATGGATTATATTTAATTTCAGTACCAAAAATAACTGAAACTTATTTAAATACATGCAATATAACGGGAATTTGGGATATGGAAGGTCTTAAAGCTGGACTTCTCAAACCAGATTTGTTGTTGACCGTCAGTCTTGTGCTTGACGCCATACCATTACATTACATTACATTACATTTATTTGACAGACGCTTTTATCCAAAGCGACGTACAAAAAGTACATTTCATGGTCATAGACAACTGCTAAACACAGGTTCAGTAAGGTACAATACTTATTTTGTACAGCTATTTCTAGCCAAGAACACAGTTCACACAGTGAACACTATTCTGACCTAACCTCTGCAAAGCCAACTAGGCAGAAGAATAAGCTACAGTATTAGGACAAATACAAATTACCAAAAAGTGCTGGGATGGGGCAACATGTAACAAGTGTCATGAAAAGGGGTTTCTTTTTTTAATTTATTTTTTTTAAAAGAGTGAAATATACAGCGTGGTGGTGGTTAGTCTAGGTATATACCTGTAGTTGTACTTGGAGTGGTCTCTCTCTCTGTAGTCCCAGGTGTTTGTGTTGTAGTAGGTGCTGGGAAACATATTGATGCAATTCAACCAGTTAAACATAGAGAAGAATACATCAAGCACCCCCGGTGCTGGGGCCAGTTCTGATTTAGTTCAGTCAGTTCAGGAAATAAACTGAAATTCAATCCATGAACTGGAGAAAACAGAATGGCGATTTCAGTTAATTAACCTTTTTTATTTTATTTTATTGATTGATCTCTTGAATTGCCTGAACTGAAATGGAATCAACACTTCAACTTGCTGACATCACAGTCAGTGCATTTTAGCGCAGTGCAGCATTGCCCGAGTCGTGCAGAGGTGCGTTGCAGTTTGAATTTGGGCACGTGTCTCAGTGAGCGTTCCGCGGACGCGTGACGCGGCGCGTACTGAGCAGATGTGCGTCCTGGTGCGGCGATCGCTTACCGGTGGTCAGGATCAGCTGGACCGTGTCCTTCTGGTCGTTGAACCATCCCGGGATATGCACGCGGCAGCCGTAGATGCCAGCGTCGCTTCCTACAGTGTTCCTGATGGTCAGAGACACGTCTCCGGCCTTCAGGGGCCCCAGTAAATGGTATCTGTTCAATTTCCTGTCGGTCACTTTGTTGCCGTCGGTAGAAATAATTTCATTGTTACAGCCTCGGTTAGGGAGGTAGCCCCGCCCCCAGCACATGTGCAGCCCGCCGTAGTAACCTGCGTCGTATCTGCAAGGGAGGGTGACGCTGTGTCCCAAATATCCATAAACTACGCGCGTGCATTCGCCGACTGCGAAAGTGACAAGGAAAAAGATGAGGGGAGGAGAAGAAGAAGAAATGGATCGCACTGAAAAGCGAAGCTGTAATGGACTGTAATGTCCGCAGTGTAACATTCAAGGGATGGGCGGGTTATCGCAATGCTAATAAGTGAATGCAGTAACGGTCGTGGCCACAGTGTGATGCATTGCACGCAGCCTCTTCAGTTCGGTTGTTCACTACCCGCTTCAGGTATAAATACATTTTTTTAAACGAAAGGAAAGGTAATGCACCGTATTGTGGCTATGACCATTATTGCATTCGGTAATTATCATCGCGATTTATCGCCCTTCCCTAACGTCCATATACATCCTGTTAATACTAATCTCTCACTACTGAAATATTATCTTAGTCACGTAGTACAATATGTTAGAAATATGTGGACATTTGAAAAATATGATGAATATAATAGAAAAGCAATGTATTGCACTGCAATAACTGACAACGGCAATAGTTTGTATATTTGCCAATATCCTCTTTAGTATATCTTATATACTATATATAAGATTACAATATATTCCATAACTGTAAGGAAAGACTTATACCTGTACACCCACTAGCAATAATAAAACTGGTATTTAGATCGTCAAACTAAAAAAAAAATGAACTGAACTTAATGTAACATTTAACATGAATTTTATGTTTATGGAGTTTTAATCCAGTGAGAGCTTACCTGGGAACAGGTAGAACAGGATTCCAGTCAGGAAGATGTGGCCATAGAGTGCGTTCATGGTGAAGTGCTCAAAGACGCACCCACAAGTACACATATATGTATGTGCGCGCACACACACACACACACACTGCTCCCTGTTTATTTCCTTAGGTCACAAGACTTCCGCTTCCCCATCTGTACACAAATAAATCATCATTAGTACCCTGAGTGATCAAGTTGGGGTCACATTAATTTCCTGTTTTTGGTTCCACAGAAGTGGTAACATAACTACCACTTTACCTAGAAGTGAATCCGATCATCTGCTAATCATCTAGGTCAGTGGTAACCAACCCTGTTCCAGGAAGTCTTGATGCCCAGTGGGTTTTCACTCAAACCCTAACAAAGCACACCTCATTCAACAGCTAGAGATCTCATTGAGCTGCTAATTAATAGAAATAGGTGCGCCAAATTAGGGTTGTAATGAAAATCTACAGCACGGTAGAACCCCACAAGCAGGGTTGGTTACCACTGACCTCGAGATACTGTAATAAAAAGGTTAAAAAATACGTAAGAGCGAAGCACAGCAACACGTTGGGTTAAATCATGGCCATCTGTCCAGAACAATTCAGCCATGTGGATTGTTTCACGTTGAATGACCGAGTCAAAGCGATACTCGATCAAGTACTCCAAACACGATACTTATCCTGAATGGTATTTATGAGGTTCAGCTTCACACCTGCCAAACAGAGGGCTCCATAGTTTCTCTTCTTCACGGTGGAAAACGGCGGCATCACTCGCCAGTGAACTTGCTAAGTTTCTTGCTCGTGGGCACCACCATGTGGCAGGATCATGAACTGCATTTCAGCGGGGCGTTCCAGAGAGCATCGTGCTTTTAGCGTATGGGAGGAGCCAGAATGCGTAGATCTCCTGTGGAGTCCTCATGGTGGAGCAGTTACACACACACGCGCACACACACAGGTGCGAACACACGCAGGCATGAGTGTACATTGAAGAAAAACTTTCTCAGGAATTCTATATTCCATATGTGGTACATATTTTTCTGGATGTATCCCATCACTGTCTCCCTCATATATTCCCCCCCCCCGTCTGCACACGTCGTTATGGTTACCACAGGCCTCTCTGATCTGGCACACAATTCTGGGGCATCTTACTCTCTGAGCTCCTTTGGCCAGAGGTCTTGCTGAAGACAGACTCACCTCAAGAGCCGGGAGTCTGCCAGGGAGGAGGGAGGTGGGAGGAGGGAGTAGGGAGGTGGGGGGGGGGGGGGGGTCCAGTCATTCACAGCCGCCTCAGATTTCAAAATTGTTTCCACTAAATTGTTTAAGGAAATCCCAGGGACTGAAGTGTTGTCGGTAGGGTAGGCTGATTATTCAGTTTAATGAGAACTACAGCTGCAGTTGTGCAGAGCCCGGGGTCCTGGGGCTGCCTTATATACACCGCATATGTCCCCCCCCCCGGGGTGGGACGGGGTGAGGGGGAGGCTGAACCCGGAGTCACAGTCCTCACACCGTATCACGTTCAGGCAGACAGACAGAGCTGTTTGTCATTTTGTTGTGTCTTTCCAAGGAGGCTGATCTGACTTCCAAACTAAAACGACATGTTCCCTTAGAACACCAAACATCTGCCTTCTCCCCACGCACATACACGCACACACACACACACACACACACGCATGCACGCACACACACGTATGTGGGCACAGGGTGCATTGGCCACGTTTGAGATTGTGGGTCCTTGAACTGCATGAACGCTCTTAATATTATAACATCGTTCCCGATTTCAGAAACGATAGCGAGGAAGGTCCAATTTTTACCGGGAATTAAAAACAAAAAAAGCCTTTAATGTGATTTTGCACTCCTTGTGATCAGCCAAAATCCATTTTCTTCCATTTTGTGCAGACCCCTGATGTGTGACAGATTTCAGTCGGTTCTGGAGGAGAAGCAGTGTCGTCTTGTGATATGAGGCGCTGCTGAAACAGCCACTGTTGGGGTCTGTTATAGTACTTTCGAGTCGCAGAACTGTGAGATGTTTTGCTTGTGGCAATAAGCTAACGGTCTCCTGATAAAAGACGCTCCGCTTCTGGAATACTTCTGGAAAGTTTTCAGCATTAAAAACAGGGAAAAAAATAATAAAAGGAAAAATCAGGCCAGTTAAGGCCTTGAGGACCAAGTCTCGGGTGTGGAAACTACAGAAACCAGCAGGCACTGCGGCCCTCCACGACTGCACTCCGACTTCCCTGCTGTGCATTATATTCTATTGACTGTGGAGAAGCAGGAAGTGGCATTCTGTTGACATGGCAACGCAATTTTTAAACCCATTGATTTCACCTTTGGTGTGCCGTTCTAGCCCTGACCTTTATCTCTGTACTTAAAGCAGCAGTGTCCATCACTTGCTTTAGCAAAACAGAAAACATTTTGAAATTCTCTGACCTCCTTCGTCTTGCTTTCATACAAATTCCAGCATGCTTCACGCCACTGTGTGAACTGGCAGCAGTACATTAAAACATTAGATAAGGAAGCTACCTCCACTGTTTCCGGGAGACGAATAATAGTTCTGGACCATGTCAGATGACACTGTTGCTGGATAATGTAATTCAGTGCCATTAATTGTGTGCGCGTGCGTACGTGCGTGTGCATGTGTGTGCGTGTGTGTGAGAGTGAGAGTGAGTGCCTGTGTGTGAGTGTGAGTGTGCGTGTGTAAGGTTGACAGGATGAGTATGTGTGCATGTCGTGATTGAGTGTGTGTTGTGAGAGCGTGCATGTGTGTGAGTTTGTGCGTGTGTATCAGAGTGTGCATGTGTGTGGGAGCGTACGTGCGTATAAGACCATGCATGTGTGAGAGCGTGCTTGTGTGTGAGTGTGCATGTGTGTGTGTTTGCATGTGTGTGAGTGTGTGTGTGTGTGTGTGTGTGTGCGAACTGGAGATGGATCAAGCAGGTGCTTCCGAGGTGTTTGCATCGTCACGCTGGTAGATGTTCTCCACGGCCTTCACACTCTCTGGAGTTGGGTGAGTCGAGTCAAAGTTTACGTAGAAGACAGAGGAGGGGGCGCTTCTCTGTGCCCTAGAGAGAGAGGAAGACCATGCTGCGTGTAAGAGGAAGCAAACAACCATTATTATGTCATAGAATCACCATTGTTATGTCATACAAACACCATCATTACGGTGGTTATGCCATCACTTTCTTTAGCTAATGCTGTTTCCATCTGCAGGCATCGATAGAGCTAGCACAGTTAGCATGCAGCCCATAGATATCATCTCATTTTTATACCGGAGGCCCCAGGATGAAACTGGTCTCAATCTTATCGTCTAACTATGGGTAAGATGGGCAAAAAGCTACATGTTCTGCCATCACTTTTTTTCTTGCATTTAAAGTGTACAGTGTAGCACATGGTGAAGGTTTATTCTAAGATTTATGTACTTTTCAGGTTTATGAACTTCGGTGTGAAGTATGTCACTTCTTTACATGGGTGACACTGCAGGTTTTGTGTAAAAATGCCCTTGGCTGGTTATACTGTGTATGTAGAGCAGTACTTAAGAGAACACACAGTGTTTACACAGTGCACAGTGAAGTGCACGTAGAACTCAGTGCAGGTGTCCCAGTCTCCCCCCATTGAAGTACTTACATCCGAAAGAGCGGACCTTTGTTTTGCTTTTTAAGTCCTAAACAGAAAGACAAATGTTAATTTGTGGTCTCACGTTTTATGCTTAGTTTGTCACTTCCCCAAAATACACAAAGCACATTCAGAAGCCGTGTGTGTACTTGTGCATGCGTACAGGGGCGCGCGCGAGTGAGAGTGTGCGTGCATGTGTGCACATTTGTGTGTGTGTGTGTGCGCGCGTGTGTTTGCGTGCATGCAGTTGTGTTTGCATGTGTGTTTGCGTATGCACATGCGCGTGTGTGTGTTTGCATATACTTACGCATCATGAAGAGGAAAGTGGCCACCAGAAGGAGCACTAAGAGAAGAGGCACTAAAATGACAGCAAGGAGGCGGGGCCTGTTTTCCTGTGCAATGGCAGAACAGTGGAGAGTAGGGTGGGTGTGGTTAGGAAGCTGGGATTGTACCCAGAGGTTGCAGGTTCAATTCCCTTAACACTTAACCTGAATTTCTTTCGTGTACTGTGTCCAGCTGTATGAATGGATGCTGCGTCAAATTGTGTAAATTACTCTGGATGAGAGTGTCTGCTGAATGCCAGCAAAGATCATATCAACTGGAACACAGTATTGCTTACAGGTGAGAGACACTGTGCAATCACCTTTTATTGCATTCAAAGACTTGTTGAAGATGTACATTTACCTTTTCCACATTTATAAGCAAGGACATAATTTTAAAAACCCTGTTTTGGCACAAAGTGCAATTTTATTTCAAAGCAAATGAGCGCTGTTCGTTCTGTGAAGATATTCAACAGGTTTGTTTTTTGCTTAACTGTTATATTGGATAAGATGTAAAAATTGTGGCTTCAATAAAAACAATACCAAACTCCTCCTTCAGAGGGCAGTGTAAGACCTTTGTTGCTTTCCACAGAGGTGAAAAAAATCCAGGTTTAGAGAGTAAAAGTCCTCTATAGTATTCTGTCCCCCTCACCTGGATTTGCTAATAAGCACAATTCTTCTTCAGTCAGAAGGTAGAACTAGTTAGTAAAATCAGCTGGCTGAGTTCATGGGTGGAAGAAACACACAGCAGGACTTTTACTTTCTGACCTCTGGACCTTCCCCCTCTGCCATTAAACCACTAAGAGTAAGTTAAAATATAACTACCAAATGATTTCTTTACTGCACCGGGTCTTAAATTCATTCTGGAATGAGTGCCAGAGATGAAATGTGAGATTCAGATTTAACGTATTTGCATTACAGGCATTTAGCAGACGCTCTTATCCAGAGCGACATGCACAACGTTTTGCATAGCATTTACACTGCATCCATTTATACAGCTGGATATAGACCGAAGCAGTGCAGGTGAAGCACCTCGGCTCAACGGTACAATGGCAGTGTCCTACATTGGCGCTCACCTCTTGGCTCTGTGGAACGGTCTGATCTGAATCGCCTGTGAGCTGCTGAGCTCCTCCGGACTGATCCGCTGTCCGCTGTGGAGACTCAGTGGAGAGAGCTGAGGCAGAGCTCCCGATCCCTACAACAACAAAAACCGTGCAGCAGCTTACAGCAGGAGCTGTGCAGCAAGGCCTGATCCGTTTCAGGACTTTGTGCCAACTCTTCTGCACTTATTTTATTGGCTTGGTCATTTATTGACCTGACGTTTGTACAAGCACCAGCTAGAGTCCCGTGGGTACTCAAATCTGGACCTCGAATCCAAATCCAGCCCTGGTTTTCCTTTCCCACAGGCAATTAACTGAACAATTAGTGCTGCTGATTGGCCACACTGTGTTCACACCTGACTCCCAGGTAAAGGGAGGGTGGAAAACCAGCAGTTCTTGGACCTCGAGGGCCATGATTTGAGTAACGGGGAGCTAGACTATGCAGACTGCAGGTGCATCCTGAAGATTTTACTGTGCTCAAGTACAGGAGCGAAGCAGCATCGTTTATAGAGCTGTCAGAAAACTAAAGCTAAGGTAATCGGTTGGAACAACCCCCCCCCCCCCCCCCCCCCAGGACCGGAGTTGTACACCCCTGGCTTTCTGGGATCAGACTCAAACTGCTACCGTATGCCCAACCTGTACCCGATCCCATTATCCCAGTAATACTACGTAACACAAAACTATGTAACTGTCACGGAGAAGGCTCAAATGTAGCACAGGTGTGGAACTCCGGTCCTGGAGGGAAAACGGAAAATTTGAACACGGGGGAGTCACACAAGTGCTGATTGGGTTATTTTGGAAATACAGAATGTAATCTTTGTGTTTACTTTTTCATGGGTAACACATCCACTAAACATTCATACATCCTTTCTGACATAATTAAATAGAACAATACCATTGTGTACATTTGGGGAAAACCTTTTTATTATTATTTTTAAGGTGTTAACGCAGTGTTATATTGTCGGTGAAGAGACACACACACACACGCACACACACACACAGTGCTAAAATCACTGTACCTGCTGTTGTCCTGTCAGGAGCATTCTCAGTGGTTGTAAACTGAATTGTCCCTTGATTTCCTGTAACATGATTGACACGCACACACACACACACACACACACACGCACGGAGTAAATGTGAATGTAATTTATCTGACAAATGTTTACCTATGATATGAAAAAGATTAAGATAAAAAATAAAAAATGTATAATTTTAAATTCTGATGAATTGCCTGTGTAGCATTATTTATGAAATAAAAACTCATATCCAAAGATATGCCTACCTTTCACAATAGTCAAATTAAAGTGGAGTTTCAGGTCGTTAAACAAGCCTGGAATCTCCACCCTGCACCCGTAGATCCCGGAGTCGTTCTCCGTCAGGTTGATGATGGTCAGTGACACATTTCCCTCCTGAACCCCGCTCAGTAACTGGTATCTGTCCGATTCGCTGAAGGTCACTTTTTCCCCGTCGGTGGAAACGATTGTGTTGCTGCATTTGGACCAAGGAACCTCGCCTCTCCCCCAGCACATGTCCGTGAGCCCGTTAGCTTTGATGTCATAGCGGCAGGGCAGAGTAACCGACTCTCCGGTTTTACCGATCAGCGTCTGCATCAAGCCCTTGCACACTGGGGATGTGAGGAGAGGAGAGAGAACAAACAGGAGCTCAGCTTTAAAAATGTTCTTTCTGCAAATACTTTCTTACAGATTTCTTCCATTGGTTGTGAACAGAGATATATATTTTTTTAAACTAACATCTGAAGGAATTGTTTTAATTCTTTCTCTTTTTGCATCTATTACAATATTGTAAAGTTGAATACAATCCTATTTTTGTTTTGTGCAATCAGTTCCTTGTCATTACCTTAACTTACAGGAACATCTGAAGAGTTTATCGCTAACTTTTGATTGCCGTTTGTCAGATGAGGCTTTGGGATGTGCTCACGATAGAATCCTATTTCTTAAAATTCAGTATTTAGACCAATAACAGGCCAATGTAGGTAGCAGGGGTGCACGATGAGTCATCTCATACAGCACGTCATTTTAATATTTAAAAATTTTAAACATTCTGTTTTTTACTATTAGGCATTTCTTCAGGCTTAATCAGTATGACTATGCTGTTCGATTTCATTAAACAGGGTGGTTTGTAATGGTGCCCTGCTCGATTGGAAAGGAATACAGTTGCATTACAGGAATAGCTCACGTTGCTTCGCTGGAAAGGCACCCCCCCTCCCCCTCCCCCTCCCCCTCCAGTCAGCCTCAGATCACAGAAACTCGAGCGCTTGCTGCACACGATGCGTGTCTTCACACTTCAGGGCGTGTTTGAGAGCTTACCTGGGAACAGGTGGAAGAGCATCTGGTTCAGGAGGATAGAGCTGTAGAGTGTGTTCATGGTGGCGTGAGTGATCGCGGAGACGCTGCGCTCGCAGCTAGGTGCACGAACACGGATGCAGGCGCACAATGAGCTGCACGCTCGCCCTGTGGTCTGCTGTGGACCCTTCCTCTGTTAGTCACATGACTTCCTTTTTGTATTCTGTGTTCTCAGTGCTAAAACCATGATGCTATTTTCTTTCTTTCTTTTTTTTCTTTCCGAATTAATCTTTATTTAACTTTCACTTTGACTCAGCATCTCTGAACCACTGAGGTTTGACAAGGCCTCGGGCCTGTGGGGGTATTTTTTTTTGGCCTCACACACTCAGAACAGGGTGCGGTGGGACCTTTACTGCTTGTTGTCCACTGCGCAGTAGACCGCTGCTTGAGTTCTTTGCCTGGCTTTATTTATTTCATGCAGACACACAGAGAGGCTCTCGGCCAGGACTCAAACTCTGTGCCTTCTTGCTGCGAGGCGACTATGCCACTCTGAACCGCCGTGCCGTGTGTGGAAAGGGTTCATATGGGACTGCACTGTAAACCAATCTGCCCGGATAATGACTAAATCCAGAGCTAGCGGGATGTCATTATTATGTCTGCAATGGCATTACATTTGGATCCTGGTGTTTGTTGCTAAATGCAATTAAAATAAGTTGTTAGACTGTAACCTAGAAATGGCTCCTATTATAACTGACTAGAACGCTATATCTACAAATGAGTGATTTCTTCTCTTTACATACATACAGTTTGATATAGGCATTTTACTATATTGGTATTTTACATTTTACATTTACATTTTAACTGTATTTGGTAAATTGCAGGGAACATGCAGCTTTATCTATTTTCTCTTGTCCAAAACCGATGCTGTTTCTGACACTCCAGTACAGTACAGACACACCAGCAGGAACACGCAGCAGTTTTGTGTCATGTTTTAATGTTTGCATTGAACAAATTTAAAGCTTACAAAGGGTATCGTACACCTCTACAGTATTTACAGAATATACAGTTTACTGTCTCCATGGCAGCAGGCACCGGGGTCAGAGAAACGGGTCTCTGGGGTGTAGGGGTGTGTTTCTGGGGCAGCTCTGATTCGGGGTTCCCACTGTGACGGATGCCCACGGGATGGCGAATGCCACGCCATTTATGTCCCGTTTACCATTGTCTTTGTCTTCCACGCCTTTTTTTCCCTCCCAATTTGGAGCGTCCAATCATATTCACGACCGTCCTCGGATTGGGAGAGCGCGGTCGTGCGCTGGCTCTCCTTTGGCACGCGCGACGTCAAACCGCCACTTCCTGTGACACTGCGGCCGACGAGCGTTCCTGCCGCACACACCCGTCCGTCTGAGGGCGGTGCTGCCCGGGCAGACTGAGGAAGCAGCCACGCGTTCACCTGAGCGACCAGCAGGGGGAGCCGGTGAGCTGAGAGCCTCAATAGTGTTGCAGCGGACCGAATTCCTCCCTCTGTGGGGGCAAACACCAGCATGGCTCAGGGCCTGTTTATAAACCTAAACTCAGAGGGGAACGGGGGGCTGAGGAGCGGGGGCGTTGAGGGGTTTGGGGAAAGTTTGCTACTCTCCCATTTATTGTTCTTTTTTTGGGGTCAGTTCCCTTTCACACTTTCTGTTGATGCTGAGATAATGGGCTGCTGCGCTCACAGCTAGGCGTGAGAACACGGATGCAAATTGCACAATGAGCTGCACGCTCACCCTGTGGTCTGCTGTGGACCTTTCCTCTGTCAGTCACATGACTTCCTTTTTGTGTTCTGTGTTCTCAGTGCTAAAACCATGATGCTATTTTCTTTCTTTCTTTTTTTTTCTTTCCGAATTAATCTTTATTTAACTTTCACTTTGACTCAGCATCTCTGAAGTTTGATAAGGCCTCGGGCCTGTGGGGGTATTTTTTTTTGGCCTCACACACTCAGAACAGGGTGCGGTGGGACCTTTACTGCTTGTGTGCCACTGCGCAGTAGACCGCTGCTTGAGTTCTTTGCCTGACTTTATTTATTTCATGCAGACACACAGAAAGGCTCTCGGCCAGGACTCAAACTCTGTGCCTTCTGGCTGCGAGGCGACTATGCCACTCAGAACCGCCGTGCCGTGTGTGGAAAGGGTTCATATGGGACTGCACTGTAAACCAATCTGCCCGGATAATGACTAAATCCAGAGCTAGCGGGATGTCATTATTATGTCTGCAATGGCGTTACATCTGGATCCTGGTGTTTGTTGCTAAATGCAATTAAAATAAGTTGTTAGACTGTAACCTAGAAATAGCTCCTATTATAATTGACTAGAACGCTATATCTACAAATGAGTGATTTCTTCTCTTTACATACATACAGTTTGATATAGGCATTTTACTATACTGGTATTTTACATTTTACATTTACATTTTAACTGTATTTGGTAAATTTCAGGGAACATGCAGCTTTGTCTATTTTCTCTTGTCCAAAACCGATGCTGTTTCTGACACGCCAGTACAGTACAGACACACCAGCAGGAGCACGCAGCAGTTTTGTGTTATATTTTAATGTTTGCATTGAACAAAATTAAAGCTTACAAAGGGTATCGTACACCTCTACAGTATTTACAGAATATACAGTTTGCTGTCTCCATGGCAGCAGGCACCGGGGTCAGAGAAACGGGTCTCTGGGGTGTAGGGGTGTGTTTCTGGGGCAGCTCTGATTCGGGGTTCCCACTGTGACGGATGCCCACGGGATGGCGAATGCTACGCCATTTTGTGTCCTGCTTGCCATTGTTTTTGTCTTCCACACCTTTTTTTCCTCCCAATTTGGAGCATCCAATCATATTCACCGACCGTCCTCAGATTGGGAGAGTGCGGTCGTGCGCTCGCTCTCCTTTGGCACGCGCGACGTCAAACCGCCACTTCCTGTGACGCTACGGCCGACGAGCGTTCCCGCCACACACACCCGTCAGTCTGAGGGCAGTGCTGCCCGGGCAGACTGAGGAAGCAGCCACGC
Organism: Anguilla pacifica; assembly: GCA_039654925.1. Taxonomy (NCBI): domain Eukaryota; kingdom Metazoa; phylum Chordata; class Actinopteri; order Anguilliformes; family Anguillidae; genus Anguilla; species Anguilla pacifica. The sequence goes on from CM077286.1 coordinate 5,999,848, forward strand.
GTTCACCTGAGCGACCAGCAGGGGGAGCCGGTGAGCTGAGAGCTGCTGCTGACTAAATCCCTCCCTCTGTGGGCGCAGACCAGAGACTGTAAAAAAAATGGACAAAGCTACTGTGACGTCACCCATTGCCTCTCCGTGGGTCTCTAAAACACGTTTTGAAGCTCAATGGCGGGCGCGGCCATTTTGTCGATTTGGAGCCAAAACCATAGAGTTATGCGGTCTTGTGATTTTTACAATGTGATTGACAGTCCGGTGCGGATAAGCTCATCAACCTGAACGAACGATTGCAGAACGAACTTGAGACTAGCTGACTGTCTGCCGTTATGTTTTAAAATATATTATCGAATGTTTACGGAGTTTAATTTCCATCCGTGACTGTACTGTGTCATGTAATCACGTTATATGTATGACGTTAATAATACAATTATGTTCAGTTATCTTCAATTTATGTTTCTCAGCAAAACGAATCTGCTTAGCTAGCATATCAGCTTGTCAGTGAGCTAGGTAGGCTATCCGTGGTTAGCTCACGCATTAGCAATATGAACCACAGGAGAAGAACATCGACTACACTGATGGTAAATCAATAAGAGATGTGTAGGCTACTGGTGATTTGACTAGGCTAATTTTCGTATAACTGTCTGGTAGACCTGCTGTTAACCGAGCAAGTTATCGTCGTAGGTTTTCGCCACAGTCAGTTAATAAGCTAGTAACTGCTACTAGCTAGGCTACTCCGTCGCCGTTTGTGTTGTTCACTTGCTGGGTGACGCTAGCTGACCGATCGTTCGCAAATCACTTTCTACCGAATAAAAATTAACACTGTCAGCGGTGATTAACAAATCTACCAAGCATTTTAATTACTGATCTGCAGGCGTGTAAATATGACAACGCACTTTGTACAGCAAGTTTTCCACCTGGTACATGAAGACAAAAATAATGTACATTGAATTTCTAATTATTATTAGGCTATTATTTTTTTTCTTGTAAATCATCAAAACCAATGGAGAAAAGCCAATATAGCCTACGCAAGGAGCCCCCAGGACCGATTCTGAGAACCACTGTCTTAAAATACTCTTGTCGGTCTCTTAAATGCTAAAAACGTTCCTTTCTAAATGCCAGTCTTACAAAGATGGTTAATTTTGTTAAATTCTGTGTTTGTGATTTCATCGTGGGCTTCCCCATCTGTACACAAATAAATCATCATTAGTACCCTGAGTGATCAAGTTGGGGTCACATTAATTTCCTGTTTTTGGTTCCACAGAAGTGGTAACATAACTACCACTTTACCTAGAAGTGAATCCGATCATCTGCTAATCATCTAGGTAACCGACCCTGTTCCAAGAAGTCTTGATGCCCAGTGGGTTTTCACTCCAACCCTAACAAAGCACACCTCATTCAACAGCTAGAGATCTCATTGAGCTGCTAATTAATAGAAATAGGTGCGCCAAATTAGGGTTGTAATGAAAATCTACAGCACGGTAGAACCCCCCAAGCAGGGTTGGTTACCACTGACCTCTAGATACTGTAATAAAAAGGTTCGAAAATACGTAAGAGCGAAGCACAGCAACACGTTGGGTTAAATCATGGCCGTCTGTCCAGAACAATTCAGCCATGTGGATTGTTTCACGTTGAATGACCGAGTCAAAGCGATACTCGATCAAGTACCCCAAACATGATACTTATCCTGAATGGTATTTATGAGGTTCAGCTTCACACCTGCCAAACAGAGGGCTCCATAGTTTCTCTTCTTCACGGTGGAAAACGGCGGCAGCACTCGCCAGTGAACTTAAGTTTCTTGCTCGTGGGCACCACCATGTGGCAGGATCATGAACTGCATTTCAGCGGGGCATTCCAGAGAGCATCGTGCTTTTAGCGTATGGGAGGAGCCAGAATGCGTAGATCTCCTGTGGAGTCCTTATGGTGGAGCAGTTACACACGCACGCACGCACACACACAAGTGCGAACACACACAAGCATGAGTGTACATTGAAGAAAAACTTTCTCAGGAATTCTATATTACATATGTGGTACATATTTTTCTGGATATATCCCATCACTGTCTCCCTCATATATTCCCCCCCCCCCCCCCCCCATCCCACGAGAAAGTCAGCAACCATAGTCATGGTTACCACAGGCCTCTCTGATCTGGCACACAATTCTGGGGCATTTTACTCTCTGAGCTCTTTTGGCCAGAGGTCTTGCTGAAGACAGACTCACCTCAAGAGCCGGGGGTCTGCCAGGGAACCGGAGGTGGGGGGGTCCAGTCATTCACAGCCGCCTCGGATTTCGAAATTGTTTCCACCAAATTGTTTAAGGAAATCCCAGGGAGTGAAGTGTTGTCAGCAGGGTAGGCTGATTATTCAGTTTAATGAGAACTACAGCTGCAGCTGTGCAGATCCCGGGGTCCTGGGGCTGCCTTATATACACCGCATATGTCCCCCCCCGGGGGGGGGCAGGACGGGGTGGGACGGGGTGGGGAGGAGGCTGAACCCAGAGTCACAGTCCTCACACCGTATCACGTTCAGGCAGACAGACGGAGCTGTTTGTCATTTTGTTACGTCTTTTCAAGGAGGCTGATCTGACTTCCAAACTAAAACGACATGTTCCCTTAGAACACCAAACATCTGCCTTCTCCCCACGCACACACACACACGCACGCACACACACACACACACACGCGCACACACACACGGATGCACACACACACACACACACACACACACGCACACACACACACACATACATATGTGGGCACAGGGTACATTGGCCATGTTTGAGATTGTGGGTCCTTGAACTGCATGAACGCTCTTAATATTATAACATCGTTCCCGATTTCAGAAACGATAGCGAGGAAGGTCCAGTTTTCACCGGGAATTAAAAACAAAAAAATCCTTTAATGTGATTTTGCACTCCTTGTGATCAGCCAAAATCCATTTTCTTCCATTTTGTGCCAGACCCCTGATGTGTGACAAATTTCAGTCGGTTCTGGAGGAGAAGCAGTGTCGTCTTGTGATGTGGGACACTGCTGAAACAGCCACTGTGGGGGTCTGTTATCATACTTTTGAGTCGCAGAACTTTGAGATGTTTTGCTTGCGGCAATAAGCTAATAGTCCCCTGATAAAAGACGCCCCGCTTCTGGAATACTCTGTAGAACGCTTTCAGCATTAAAAACGGGAAAAAATAATAAAAGGAAAAATCAAGACTATTCGTTAATAAATCATCTAGTGTATGCATTTGCCAACGGCGATGATTAAACTTGCAATTTTACATTTTAATAAAGAAACCCAAGTTCATGATATTGATATGCTTTGCATAAATATCAAGATGTGCAGAAATATTATGCTTTCCAAAACTACACACAGTCAACAGTTTTTCAAGTTTTTTTAATACTCAGAAAGACTCACAAAAGTGTTGCTTTGAAATACATTATAAATCTACGAGGCAGAGGACACACAGGGGACACACGTATCAGCTTCCTGTGATTTATACGCAGGCCAGGTGTGTCAAACTCAGGTACAGAAGGGCCGCAGTTCCTCCAGGTCTTTGTGAGCAGCCAGTTAAGGCCTTGAGGACCAAGTCTCGGGTGTGGAAACTACAGAAACCAGCAGGCACTGCGGCCCTCCATGACTGCACTCTGACTTCCCTGCTATGCATTATATTCTATTGACCGTGGAGAAGCAGGAAGTGGCATTCTGTTGACATGGCAACGCAATTTGTAAACCCACAGATTTCACCTTCGGTGGGCCGTTCTAGCCCTGACCTTTATCTCTGTACCTATAGCAGCAGTGTCCATCACTTGCTTTAGCAAAACAGAAAACATTTTGAAATTCTCTGACCTCCTTCGTCTTGCTTTCATACAAATTCCAGCATGCTTCACGCCACTGTGTGAACTGGCAACAGTACATTAAAACATTAGATAAGGAAACTACCTCCACTGTTTCCGGGAGACGAATAATAGTTCTGGACCGTGTCAGATGACACTGTTGCTGGATAATGTAATTCAGTGCCATTAATTGTGTGTGTGCGTGCGTACATGCGTGTGCATGAGAGAGTGAGAGCCTGTGTGTGAGTGTGTGTGTGTAAGGTTGACAGGATGAGTGTGTGCATGTTGTGATTGTGAGCGTGCGTGCCTGTGAGAGCGTGCATGTGTGTGAGAGTGTGCATGTGTGTGAGTGTGTGTGTGTGTGCGAACTGGAGATGGATCAAGCAGGTGCTTCATAGGTGTTTGCATCGTCACACTGGTAGATGAGAACATCTACCATGGCCATCTCACTCTCTGGAGTTGGGTGAGTCGAGTCAGGGTTTTCGTAGATGACAGAGGAGGGGGTGCTTCTCTGTGCCCTAGAGAGAGAGGAAGACCATGCTGCATGTAAGAGGAAGCAAACAACCATTATCATGTCCTGTTTCCATCTGCAGGCATTGATAGAGCTAGCACAGTTAGCATGCAGCCCATAGATATCATCTCATTTTCATACTGGAGGCCCCAGGATGAAAATGGTCTCAATCTTATCGTCTAACTATGGGTAAGATGGGCAAAAAGCTACATGTTCTGCCATCACTTTTTTTCTTGCATTTAAAGTGTACAGTGTAGCACATGGTGAAGGTTTATTCTCAGATTTATGTACTTTTCAGGTTTATGAACTTTGGTGTGAAGTATGTCACTTCTTTACATGGGTGACACTGCAGGTTTTGTGTAAAAATGCTCTTGGCTGGTTATACTGTGTATGTAGAGCAGTACTTAGGAGAACACACAGTGTTTACACAGTGCACAGTGAAGTGCACGTAGAACTCAGTGCAGGTGTCCCAGTTTCCCCCCATTGAAGTACTTACATCCCAAAGAGCGGAGCTTTGTTTTGCTTTTTAAGTCCTAAACAGAAAGACAAATGTTAATGTGAATAAACACTTCAGTTTTTTTATTTTGTGGTCTAATGTTTATGCTTAGTTTGTCACTTCCCCAAAAGCACATTCAGAAGCCGTGTGTGTACTTGTGCATGCATACAGGCACGCGCGTGTTTGCGTGCATGCAGTTGTGTTTGCACGTGTGTTTGCGTGCGTGCGTATGCACATGCGCGTGTGTGTGTGAGAGTGAGAGTGAGTGCCTGTGTGTGAGTGTGCGTGTGTAAGGTTGACAGGATGAGTGTGTGCATGTCGTGATTGTGAGCGTGCGTGCCTGTGAGAGCGTGCATGTGTGTGAGAGTGTGCATGTGTGTGAGTGTGTGTGTATGTGCGAACTGGAGATGGATCAAGCAGGTGCTTCATAGGTGTTTGCATCGTCACACTGGTAGATGAGAACATCTACCATGGCCATCTCACTCTCTGGAGTTGGGTGAGTCGAGTCAGGGTTTTCGTAGATGACAGAGGAGGGGGTGCTTCTCTGTGCCCTAGAGAGAGAGGAAGACCATGCTGCATGTAAGAGGAAGCAAACAACCATTATCATGTCCTGTTTCCATCTGCAGGCATCGATAGAGCTAGCACAGTTAGCATGCAGCCCATAGATATCATCTCATTTTTATACTGGACGCCCCAGGATGAAACTGGTCTCAATCTTATCGTCTAACTATGGGTCAGATGGGCAAAAAGCTACATGTTCTGCCATCACTTTTTTTCTTGCATTTAAAGTGTACAGTGTAGCACGTGGTGAAGGTTTATTCTCAGATTTATGTACTTTTCAGGTTTATGAACTTCGGCGTGAAGTATGTCACTTCTTTACATGGGTGACACTGCAGGTTTTGTTCAAAATGCTCTTGGCTGGTTATACTGTGTATGTAGAGCAGTACTTAAGAGAACACACAGTGTTTACACAGTGCACAGTGAAGTGCACGTAGAACTCAGTGCAGGTGTCCCAGTTTCCCCCCATTGAAGTACTTACATCCCAAAGAGCGGAGCTTTGTTTTGCTTTTTAAGTCCTAAACAGAAAGACAAATGTTAATGTGAATAAACACTTCAGTTTTTTTAATTTGTGGTCTCATGTTTATGCTTAGTTTGTCACTTCCCCAAAAGCACATTCAGAAGCCGTGTGTGTACTTGTGCATGCATACAGGCGCGCGCGCGAGTGTGTGTGTGTGTGTGTGTGTGTGTGTGTGTGTGTGTGTGTGTGCATGCATGCGTGCGTGCATGTGTGCACATTTGTGTGCGCGCGCGCGCGTGTTTGCGTGCATGCAGTTGTGTTTGCACGTGTGTTTGCGTGCGTGCGTGTGCACATGCGCGTGTGTGTGTTTGCATATACTCACGCATCATGAGGAGGAAAATGGCCACCAGAAGGAGCACTAAGAGAAGAAGCACTAAAATGACAGCAAGGAGGTGGGGCCTGTGGTCTTCCTGTGCAATGGCAGAACAGTGGAGAATAGGGTGGGTGTGGTTAGGAAGCTGGGATTGTACCACTAAGAGTAAGTTCTAATATAACTACTAAATGATTTCTTTATTTACTTTATCTTTAGTTTTAATGGTTTTAGTAATGATTGGAATTTTGAGTACTTTTATTTATTTTATCTATTTTATTTATTTCATTATGTTTGTCTACTGTCTGTGTTGTTTTTAAATTGTGTCAAGATGGATGACTCTACTGCAAACCAAATCTACCTACGGGTACAAATAAAGTAACCTGAACCTGAACCTGAACCTGAACCTGGTGCTCACCTCTGGGGTCTGTGGATCAGTCTGATCTGAATCGCCTGTGGGCCGCTGAGTTTGTCCGAACTGATCCGCTGTCCGCTGTGGAGACTTGGTGGAGTGAGCTGAGGCAGAGCTCCCGATCCCTACAACAACAAGAACCACGCAGCAGCTTACAGCAGGAGCTGTGCAGCAAGGCCTGATCCGTTTCAGGATTTCGTGCCAACTCTTCTGCACTTAACTAATTGGCTCGGTCATTTCTTGACCTGGCGTTTGTACAAGCACCAGCTAGAGTCCCGTGGGTACTCAAATCTGGACCTCGAATCCAAATCCAGCCCTGGTTTTCCTTTCCCACAGGCAATTAACTGAACAATTAGTGCTACTGATTGGCCAGTCTGTTCACACCTGACTCCCAGGTAAAGGGAGGGTGGAAAACCAGCAGGTCTTGGACCTCGAGGGCCATGATTTGAGTAACGGGGAGCTAGACTATGCAGACTGCAGGTGCATCCTGAAGATTTTACTGTGCTCAAGTACAGGAGCGAAGCAGCATCCTTTATAGAGCTGTCAGAACCCTAACCCTAACCCTAACTAAAGCTAAGGTAATCAGTTTCTGGGATCAGACTCAAACTGCTACCGCCTGTACCCGAACCCATTATCCCAGTAATACTGCATAACACAAAACTATGTAACTGTCATGGAGAAGGCTCAAACGTAGCACAGGTGTGGAACTCCGGTCCTGGAGGGAAAACGGAAAATTTGAACACAGGGGAGTCACACAAGTGCTGATTGGTTTATTTTGGAAATACAGAGTGTAATCTTTGTGTTTACTTTTTAATGGGTAACACATCCACTAAACATTCATACATCCTTTCTGACGTAATTACTCTGAGAAATAGAACAATACCATTGTGTACATTTGGGGAAAACCATTTTATCATTATTTTTAAGGTGATAACGCAGTGTTATATTGTCAGTGAAGAGAGACACACACACACACACACACACACAGTGCTAAAATGGCTGTACCTGCTGTTGTCCTGTCAGGAGCATTCTCAGTGGTTGTAAACTGAATTGTCCCTTGATTTCCTGTAACATGATTGACACGCACACACACACACACACATGTTTGTATTGCTATACATGTGAGGACTTCCCATTGACTTACATTCATTCTGTACCCTCTAACCCTATCCCTAACCCCAACCACTACATGCCTAACGGTAACCCTAACCTTAACCTAATTCTAACCCTAACCCTAACCCTAACCCTAAAACAGCCTCATGAACTTGTGGGGACCAGCAAAAGGTCCCCACCTTGCATAATTTTCCTCATCTTTCTATCCATGTGGGGACAATTGGCTCTCACAAAGATAGTAATACATGCCCACACACACACGCACACAATGCACACAGAGTAAATGATGAATGTAATTCATCTGACAAATGTTTACCTATGATATTAAAAAGATTAAGATAAAATAAAAAAATCATAATTTCTGATAAATTCTGATGAATTGCCTGTGTAGCATTATTTATTAAATAAAAACTCGTATCCAAAGATCTGCCTACCTTTCACAATAGTCAAATTAAAGTTGAGTTTCAGGTCGTTACCCAAGCCTGGAATCTCCACCCTGCACCCGTAGACCCCGGAGTCGTTCTCCGTCACGTTGATGATGGTCAGCGACACGTCTCCCTCCTGAACCCCGCTCAGTAATCGGTATCTGTCCGATTCTCTGAAGGTCACTTTTTCCCCGTCGGTTGAAACGATTGTGTTGCTGCATTTGGACCAAGGAACCATGGGAACCTTGCCTCTCCCCCAGCACATTTTCGTGGGCTTGTGAGCTGTGATGTCATAGCGGCAGGGCAGAGTAACCGACTCTCCGGTTTTACCGATCAGCGTCTGCATCGAGCCCTCGCACACTGGAGATGTGAGGAGAGGAGAGAGAACAAACAGGAGCTCAGCTTTAAAAAATGTTCTTTCTGCAAATACTTTCTTACAAATTTCTTCCATTGGTTGTGAACAGAGGTTAGTTTAAAAAATATATATATCTGAAAGAATTGTTTTAATTTTTTCCCTTTTTGCGTCTATTACAATATTGTAAAGTTGAATACAATCCCATTTTTGTTTTGTGTAATCAGTTCCTTGTCATTACCTTAACTTACAGGAACATCTGAAGAGTTTCACTAACTTTTGATTGCCGTTTGTCAGATGAGGCTTTGGGATGTGCTCACAGTAGTATTCTATTTTTAAAAATTCAGTATTTAGACTAATAACAGGCCGATGTAGGTAGCAGGGGTGCACGATGAGTCATATCATACAGCATGTCAGTTGAATATTCCTGTTTTTTTCTTTTAGGCATTTCTCCAGGCTTAATCAGTATGACTATGCTGTTGGATTTAATTAAACAGGGTGGTTTGTAATGGTGCCCTGCTCGATTGGAAAGGAATACAGTTGCATTACAGGAATAGCTACGTTGCTCCGCTGGAAAGGCACCCCCCCCCCCCTCCTCCCTCCTCCCCCTCCCCCTCCCCCTACATCAGTCAGCCTCAGATCACAGAAACTCGAGCGCTTGCTGCACACGGAGCGTGTCTTTGCACTTCAGGGCGTGTTTGAGAGCTTACCTGGGAGCAGGTGGAAGAGCATCTGGTTCAGGAGGATAGAGCTGTAGAGTGCGTTCATGGTGGCGTGAGTGATCATGCAAACACTGTGCCTCGCAGCTAGGCGTGAGAACACAGATGTCGAGCGCACAATGAGCTGTACGCTCGCCCTGTGGTCTGCTGTTGCCCCTTCCTCTGTCAGTCACATGACTTCCTTTTTGTGTTCTGTGTTCTCAGCGCTAAAACCATGATGTTTTTTTTCTTTTCGTTTTATTTTTTCTTTCCGAATTAATCTTTATTTAACTTTCACTTTCACTCAGCATCTCTGAACCACTGAGGTTTGACAACCTCAGTGGTTCAGAGATGTGGGGGTATTTTTTTTTGGCCTCACACACTCAGAACAGGGTGCGGTGGGACCTTTACTGCTTGTTGTCCACTGCGCAGTAGACCGCTGCTTGAGTTCTTTGCCTGACTTTATTTATTTCATGCAGACACACAGAAAGGCTCTCGGCCAGGACTCAAACTCTGTGCCTTCTTGCTACGAGGTGACTATGCCACTCTGAACCGCCGTGCCGCGCGTGGAAAGGGTTCATATGGGACCGCACTGTAAACCAATCTGCCCGGATAATTACTAAATCCAAAGCTTCCACACCTTTTTTCCCCTCCCAATTTGGAGCGTCCAGTCATATTAACCGACCGTCCTCAGATTGGGAGAGCGCGGTCGTGCGCTCGCTCTCCTTTGGCACGCGCGAGGTCAAACCACCACTTCCTGTGACGCTGCGGCCGACGAGCGTTCCCGCCACACACACCCGTCAGTCTGAGGGCGGTGCTGCCCGGGCAGACTGAGGAAGCAGCCACGCGTTCACCTGAGCGACCAGCAGGGGGAGCCGGTGAGCTGAGAGCCTCAATCGTGCTGCTGCTGACTGAATTCCTCCCTCTGTGGGGGCAGACGCCAGCGTGGCTCAGCGCCCGTTCACAAACCCAAACTCAGAGGGGAACGGGGGGTGGGGGTGGGGGCACTGAGGGGTTTGGGGAAAGTTTGCAACTCTCCCGTTTATTGTTCTTTTTTTTGGGTCGGTTCCCTTTCACACTTTCTGTTGATGCTGAGATATGGGGACTTCCCCACACCCACGGGAGGCTCAGTTTCTGATGTGGACAGTGGGGGCGCTGTGGTCCAACTGCTTGGCACTTCTGCGCTGCTTCTCCTGACGGGACCTCACTACTGTGCGCACAAAAAAAAAAAAGGAGGTACAGGAATTACAGCTTAACTTCCACTCCACGATCCCGACTCTAAGGATGAAATATGAATCAGAGCATGTATACCTAGCATTTTAGAGCATATTTCTGTGTATAAACAGGTCATCATGACGCGCGGCAAGCAGAAAAATAGAACAGAAGCGAAAAACTACGCTAGAGTTCGCTTGTGTCGCACAAGTTTCGCACCCGGTTCGCGCCGTGTTCGCAGCTGGTGGAGAGGACATCGCTCGCTGCCGTTGTAATAACAGTACTTCAACTACGCTTCACTTACGCGCGTCGTGCGCTCGCGGCCGCTACGCGTGCGGTGGGTGTCCGGCTTGAGTCACCCACAACCAACAGTCTGCTTCCGCATTTTTTAAACACGCTGAGGACAGAGAGGCGGATTCAATCACAATCGGGAGGAAGAAATCGTAGGATTACACTGAAATCCTAAACAAGCTTTCCTAAAACCCACAAGCCATTGGTCAAATTAGCAGCCATGTTGGCTTCACGCAGTGTGCAGTCCGACCCGTTGGGTATTTGCTCATATTTAATACATTTCCTCAGTACCTACCAAGAATTACAATGACGATCAGGCCTGGGATGAATATCACTGCTCCAATTCGAATGACGTTTCCGTTGAACGTTTGAGAAATCTCCTGAAATCGCACAGAAAAACGGGGAGTGTAAATGTACAGGAAACCAACTGAAATTCTCAGTTTTCGGAGATATTAAAGGGAAAGCGAAACTGAAATGACAAGCATAACTTGTTGCTCGCTCTCAAGTGAGATGTTCTTGCTGACTTAGTAAAGCTGCATTCTCTCGGCACAACCGTTACCTGAGCTTGGACCGGAACCGGCACCGGGACGTCCGAGTTCCCCGTGTCTGCAGGTGGAGTTGTCCCCTCCCCTGTTCAATACAAGCAATTGATTTTTCTGGGTGAATGAAAGCCTACAGGTGCAGGAAACCATGTAGTATCTGTATCACCAGTAAAGCACAGTACAGCATGCTCAAAGCCTGAAATGCACGTTCTCAGGTGTGCAGTAATTCCATCACTGTGTGGAATGTTTCTGAAGTGGGGGGACTATGCATAAAAAACACTGCGTATCACAGCCTGTGGCTGTAAATGCCCTTAAATTAAAACTGACAGTCTGCACTTTGACCTCATATTCACTGTTTCAATGCAAGTCCAATATGCTGAAGTACAGCTGGAAAACAGCAATAATTGTGACGCTGGCCAAATATATATGAACTGCACGCACACGCACACACACGCATGCACACGCGCACGCACACACATACACACACAAGCACTGCTGGAGAAACTGACCTCTTTGAGCATCAGAATAAGACACAGGTAGTTTGGTGGTGATTAGGGATGCGTTGGATGCAGGTACACCTGGAAAACATGCTCCTGTCAGTTTTTACACCTGTACCTCTTAAATCCCAAACCTCTCACCTGCCAAATAAATGTAATGTAATGAAATGTTACGGAAATGTTTTCAGATGGAAAGGTTAAGGAACTAAACGTCATTTGTTTTATTTTAATATTTACACATTGTTTTAAAATTTTGCCCCGTGTGCCTTCATTATAGTAATTTCTTAATATAAATTACATCTTCACAAAAAATAAACGATACTTTAATCGTTCAAAGTGATCAAGCATAGGTAAATTGCAGTCATTAACTATATGTGCTGTTTTGCTTGGAATTAAGGTGAGGATAACATATATTGATTTTGCTTAAAATTGATTTTTATATTGCTTTAAATGGTAAATGGACTGCATTTATTTACAATTGATGCCTCTCATTCGCCAGAGCAGTTAGGGGTTAGGGGTTAGGTGTCTTGCTCAAGGACACTTCGACACGCCCAGGGCGGGGTTTGAATCGGCAACCCTCCGACTGCCAGACAATCGGTCTTACCTCCTGAGCTATGTCGCCCTTTAAAGTTCCAGCAATGTCCTGGGTTAAAACACAGCCTATCCTCTTACCACAGCTCTGAAATTGCTTAAAAACTATACAAGCATTCTTTCATCCTGCTATGAGGAAAACAGTACCCTGTAGCGCCCTTACCTTTTAGAATAGTCAAATTAAAGTTGAGTTTCAGGTTGTTGAACAAGCTAGAGTCCCATGGGTACTCAAATCTGGACCCCGAATCCAAATCCAGCCATGGTTTTCATTACATTACAGGCATTTAGCAGATGCTCTTATCCAGAGCGACTTACACAACTTTTTAACATAGCATTTTACATTGTATCCATTTATACAGCTGGATATATACTGAAGCAATTTCGGTTAAGTACCTTGCTCAAGGGTACAACGGCAGTGTCCTACCCGGGAATCGAACCTACGACCTTTCGGTTACAAGTCCAGTTCCTTACCTACTGTGCTACACTCCGTTTTCCTTTCCCACAGGCATTTAACTGAACAATTAGTCCTTCTGATTGGCCAGACTGTGTTCACACCTGACTCCCAGGTAAGTGGAGGGTGGAAAACCAGCAGGTCTTGGACCTCGAGGGCCATGATTTGAGTAGCGGGGAGCTAGACTATGCAGACTGCAGGTGCATCCTGAAGATTTTACTGTGCTCAAGTACAGGAGCGAAGCAGCATCGTTTATAGAGCTGTCAGAAAACTGAAGCTAAGGTAATCGGTTGGAACAAAAAAATTTGAACAAAGGGGAGTCACACAAGTGCTGATTGGTTTATTTTGGAAATACAGAATGTAATCTTTGTGTTTACTTTTTAATGGGTAACACATCCACAAAACATTCATACATCCTTTCTGACATAATTACCCTGAGAAATAGAACGATACCATTGTGTACATTTGGGGAAAACCATTTTATTATTATTTTTAAGGTGTTAACGCAGTGTTATATTGTCAGTGAAGAGATACACACACACACACACAGTGCTAAAATGACTGTACCTGCTGTTGTCCTGTCAGGAGCATTCTCAGTGGTTGTAAACTGAATTGTCCCTTGATTTCCTGTAACATGATTCACACACACACACACACACACACACACACACACATTTGTGTTGCTATACATGTGAGGACTTCCCATTGACTTACATTCATTCCGTAACCTCTAACCCTAACCCTAACCCCGACCACTACATAATGCCTAACCGTAATTCTAACCCTAACCCTAACCCGTAACCCTCAAACAGCCTCATGAACTTGTGGGGACCAGCAAAAGGTCCCCACCTTGCATAATTTTCCTCATCTTTCTATCCATGTGGGGACAATTGGTTCTCACAAAGATAATAATACATGCCCACACACACACATTGCACACAAGGTAAAGGGTGAATGTACTTCATCTGACAAATCTTTTCCTATGATAAGAAAAAGATTAAGACAAAAAAATAAAAAATGAATACTTTTAAATTCTGATGAATTGCCTGTGTAGCATTATTTATGAAATGAAAACTCATATACAAAGATATGCCTACCTTTCACAATATTCAAATTAAAGTGGAGGATCTGATCGTTGAACCAGCCTGGAATCTCCACCTTGCACCCGTAGATCCCGGAGTCGTTCTCCGTCACGTTGATGATGGTCAGCGACACGTTTCCCTCCTGAACCCCGCTCAGTAACTGGTATCTGTCCGATTCTCTGAAGGTCACTTTTTCCCCGTGGGTGGAAACGATTGTGTCGCTGCATTTGGACAAGGGAAGCTCGCCTCTCCCCCAGCACATATCCGTGAGCCCTTTAGGTTTGATGTCATAGCGGCAGGGCAGAGTAACCGACTCTCCGGTTTTACCGATCAGCGTCTGCATCGAGCCCTCGCACACTGGAGATGTGAGGAGAGGAGAGAGAACAAACAGGAGCTCAGCTTTAAAAAAATGTTCTTTCTGCAAATACTTTCTTACAAATTTCTTCCACTGGCTATGAACAGAAATTTTTTTTTTAAACATCTGAAAGAATTGTTTTAATTTTTTCGCTTTTTGCATCTATTACAATATTGTAAAGTTGAATACAATCCCATTTTTGTTTTGTGCAATCAGTTCCTTGTCATTACCTTAACTTACAGGAACATCTGAAGAGTTTATTGCTAACTTTGAATTGCCGTTTGTCAGATGAGGCTTTGGGATGTGCTCACAGTAGTATTCTATTTTTTAAAATTCAGTATTTAGACCAATAACAGGCCGATGTAGGTAGCAGGGGTGCACGATGAGTCATATCATACAGCATGTCAGTTGAATATTCCTGTTTTTTACTTTTAGGCATTTCTTCAGGCTTAATCAGTATGACTATGCTGTTGGATTTAATTAAACAGGGTGGTTTGTAATGGTGCCCTGCTCGATTGGAAAGGAATACAGTTGCATTACAGGAATAGCTACGTTGCTTCGCTGGACATTCACCCCCCCCCCCCCTCCTCCTCCTCCTCCTCCTCCTCCCCCTCCCTGCCCTTCTCATACATCAGTCAGCCTCAGATCACAGAAACTCGAGCGCTTGCTGCACACGGAGCGTGTCTTCACACTTCAGGGCGTGTTTGAGGGCTTACCTGGGAGCAGGTGGAAGAGCATCTGGTTCAGGAGGATAGAGCTGTAGAGTGCGTTCATGGTGGCGTGAGTGATCGTGGAAACACTGCGCTCACAGCTAGGCACACGAACACGGATGCAAATTGCACAATGAGCTGCACGCTTGCCCTGTGGTCAGCTGTGGACCTTTCCTCTTTCAGTGACATGACTTCCTTTTTGTGTTGTGTGTTCTCAGTGCAAAAACCATGAGGTTTTTTTTCTTTCTTTTTTTTTTTTCTTTCCGAATTAATCTATATTTAACTTTAACTTTCACTCAGCATCTCTGAACCACTGAGGTTTGACAAGGCCTCAGGCCTGTGGGGGTATTTTTTTTTGGCCTCACACACTCAGAACCGGGTGCGGTGGGACCTTTACTGCTTGTTTTCCACTGCGCAGTAGACCGCTGCTTGAGTTCTTTGCCTGGCTTTATGTATACAATCAGGGCCTGACCACAGGGTCCCTCTCTCTGAAGTCCTTGACAGTCTGTTCTTGGTGACGCTGGCTGCTCATGCCGTAGGTCGATATGTTCGCAGTCAGCTGAGGCTGATGAGTTCGTTTCGCCATTTCGACTTTGCCTCTCAAACCGCTGCACGGGCGTCGTAGCGCAGGGGTCTGTGCTCTAAACCGCGGCTGACCCGAGCCAATCATCTCCCTCTCTCTGAGGCTCCCACGCCGACGTCACCGTGGCGACCGTTCCCCGGGAGACGCCGGCGAGTTCAGCGGTCTTCGGTGACCGAGGCTCCTGCTGAACGAGCCCCGACAGCCCCCCCCCCTTTCAAAGTCACCGAGGGTCTCCTCTTATCGCCATGGAAACCAAAATAATGGGCGACGGAGCCTGCCAGGCGTTTGTACACGCAACGCTGAGCATGCTGGGATGCTTATAATTGCTGAACTAACTCATGGGGAACCACACCTGTTTTTGAAAGCGCTTTGTTTTTCAATGTGTTCCGTGTCCCTCGTCCGTGCTTCCCTTACTGGCCTGTGAACTCATCTGCGCTAAACTTACTGTATTTACCTCCGCTGTGAACACAATTAAAGCTCAGTTTCACTAGGAAAGAAGGAACGCCAACACACTCTAAATGCTCCCATAAATGTGGACCAACTACAGCTGCTTCTTCATCATTTATAGTGCAGTTTGCCAAAAGTCACGTGACTTCGTCCAAACCACTTATTCCTGGTCAGGGTCGCAGTGGGGAGAAACCGAAGTACCTGGAGGAAATCCACATGGTTGGGCGTGGGGAGGGGGGATGTGGGGACATGCAGACACACGGTGAAGCCACACTATACGCGGCGACGGCCGCCTGTAGCCGCGCCGCGTCCCCACAATCGGCTGTTTGTGGGCGTGTCACCTATTTTTGACAGACAGTTGTGTTCGTTAAATGTTGACCGGGTTTAATGTCGTGTTTCATATTCATTGTCCTGTCTGAATAAAAATCATTTTTGCAGTAACCTAGATCTGAAAGATGTTAGTCAGCTGCCTAGCTAGGCTGTTTAATGTCTAGCTAGTGAGTAACAACCAACAACAAAAACATTGCCTGGCTAATTAGCCAGATAATGCCTTCAAAGTTATATCTGGTTAGCTAGCTAGGTGGCTGGTAGAAACGAACAACTAGCAACTAATACATTAGGAAGATTTTTTTTTTGTTTGTTATTGTTTGTTGTTACTAACTATAGCTAGACATTAGACAGGCTAGCTAGGCAGCTTATTAACATTTTTCAGAGCTAGGTTACTGCAAAATGATTTTTATTCAGTGATAGTAGCTAACGGCGATAACTACATTGCAGAGCCACCGACAATTTCAGAGACTTTTCTCCACGCTGCGTTCCTCTTATCAATGTCTCTGTAGGAGATTTTATTAAGTCGGGAAACACGATACGGAAATTAGGAGTTAGGTCCTCCATTGTGGAACGATAGAATGTGGAACTAAAATTAGAAAAACATGGGGACAATTTACTTGACGGATCATTAGATCAAATCAGATTGGTTACCGCGACGCGGCGAGGGGGTCAAAGTTGAATTTTTTCCATCTCCCTCGCCGCCTCGCAGCCTCTCGCCGCGCCGCCGGCAATCCCAACATGCATTGCGGGGCCTGGCCGCCACCCCTCATTGAAAATGAATGGAGGCGGCGCCGCCGCGCGGCGGGGCCGCGTATAGTGGTATAGTGTGGCTTCACCGTGAGGGCGGTGCTGCCCGGGCAGACTGACGGTGAAGCCACACTATACGCGGCGACGGCCGCCTGTAGCCGCGCCGCGTCCCCACAATCGGCTGTTTGTGGGCGTGTCACCTATTTTTGACAGACAGTTGTGTTCGTTAAATGTTGACCGGGTTTAATGTCGTGTTTCATATTCATTGTCCTGTCTGAATAAAAATCATTTTTGCAGTAACCTACATCCAAAAGATGTTAGTCTGCTGCCTAGCTAGGCTGTTTAATGTCTAGCTGGCGAGTAACAACCAACAACAAAAACATTGTCTGGCTAATTAGCCAGATAATGCCTTCAAAGTTATATCTGGTTAGCTAGCTAGGTGGCTGGTAGAAACGAACAACTAGCAACTAATACATTAGGAAGATTTTTTGTTTGTTATTGTTTGTTGTTACTCACTATAGCTAGACATTAGACAGCCTAGCTAGGCAGCTTATTAACATTTTTCAGAGCTAGGTTACTGCAAAATGATTTTTATTCAGTGATAGTAGCTAACGGCGATAACTACATTGCAGAGCCACCGACAATTTCAGAGACTTTTCTCCACGCTGCGTTCCTCTTATCAATGTCTCTGTAGGAGATTTTATTAAGTCGGGAAACACGATACGGAAATTAGGAGTTAGGTCCTCCATTGTGGAACGATAGAATGTGGAACTAAAATTAGAAACACATGGGGACAATTTACTTGACGGATCATTAGATC
>CM077286.1:6022720-6177720 GCA_039654925.1 Anguilla pacifica
ACTGCAGGTTTTGTGTAAAAATGCTCTTGGCTGGTTATACTGTGTATGTAGAGCAGTACTTAAGAGAACACACAGTGTTTACACAGTGCACAGTGAAGTGCACATAGAACTCAGTGCAGGTGTCCCAGTTTCCCCCCATTGAAGTACTTACATCCCAAAGACCGGACCTTTGTTTTGCTTTTTAAGTCCTAAACAGAAAGACAAATGTTAATGTGAATAAACACTTCAGTTTTTTAAATTTGTGGTCTCATGTTTTATGCTTAGTTTGTCACTTTCCCAAAATACACAAAGCACATTCAGAAGCCGTGTGTGCACTTGTGTATGCGTACAGGCGCACGCGCAAGTGTGTGTGTGTGGGTGCGCGTGCGTGCGTGCGTGCATGTGTGCACATTTGTGTGTGTGTGCGCGCATGTTTGCGTGCATGCAGTTGTGTTTGCATGTGTGTTTGCGTGCGTGTGCACATTTACGTGTGTGTGTTTGCATATACTCACGCATCATGAAGAGGAAAGTGGCCACCAGAAGGAGCACTAAGAGAACAGGCACTAAAATGACAGCAAGGAGGCGGGGCTTGTCTTCCTGTGCAATGGCAGAACAATGGAGCGTAGGGTGGGTGTGGTTAGGAAGCTGGGATTGTACCCAGAGGTTGCAGGTTCAATTCCCTTAACACTTAACCTGAATTTCTTTCGTGTACTGTGTCCAGCTGTATAAATGGATGCTGTGTCAAATTGTGTAAATTACTCTGGATGAGAGTGTCTGCTGAATGCCAGCAAAGATCATATCAACTGGAACACAGTATTGCTTACAGGTGAGAGACACTGTGCAATCACCTTTTATTGCATTCAAAGACTTGTTGAAGATGTACATTTATCTTTTCCACATTTATAAACAAGGACATAATTTTAAAAACCCTGTTTTGGCACAAAGTGAAATTTTATTTCAAAGCAAATGAGCGCTGTTCGTTCTGTGAAGATATTCAACAGGTTTGTTTTTTGCTTAACCGTTATATTGGATAAGATATAAAAATTGTGGCTTCAAAAAAACAATACCAAACTCCTCCTTCAGAGGGCAGTGTAAGACCTTGGTTGCTTTCCACAGAGGTGAAAAAATCCCGGTTCAGAGAGTAAAAGTCCTCCATAGTATTCTGTTCATGTCACCTGGATTTGCTAATTAGCACAATTTTTCAGCCATGAGGTAGAACTAATTAGTAAAATCAGCTGGCTGAGTTCATGGGTGGATGAAACACACGGCAGGACTTTCACTTTCTGACCCACTAGACTTTCCCCCTCTGCCATTAAACCACTAAGAGTAAGTTCTAATATAACTACTAAATGATTTCTTTATTTACTTTATCTTTAGTTTTAATGGTTTTAGGAATGATTGGAATTTTGAGTACTTTTATTTATTTTATCTATTTTATTTATTTTATTATGTTTGTCTACTGTCTGTGTTGTTTTTAAATTGTGTCAAGATGGATGACTCTACTGCAAACCAAATCTACCTACGGGTACAAATACAGTAACCTGAACCTGAACCTGGTGCTCACCTGTAGAACGCCTGTGGGCCGCTGATTTTGGCTGGACTGATCCGCTGTCCGCTGTGGATACTCGGTGGAGTGAGCTGAGGCAACAACAAAAACCATGCAGCAGCTTACAGCAGGAGCTGTGCAGCAAGTCCTGATCCGTTTCAGGACTTCGTGCCAACTCTTCTGCACTTAACTGATTGGCTCGGTCATTTCTTGACCTGACGTTTGTACAAGCACCAGCTAGAGTCCCATGGGTACTGAAATCTGGACCTCGAATCCAAATCCAGCCCTGGTTTTCCTTTCCCACAGGCAATTAACTGAACAATTAGTGCTACTGATTGGCCAGACTGTGTTCACACCTGACTCCCAGGTAAAGGGAGGGTGGAAAACCAGCAGGTCTTGGACCTCGAGGGCCATGATTTGAGTAACGGGGAGCTAGACTATGCAGACTGCAGATGCATCCTGAAGATTTTACTGTGCTCAAGTACAGGAGCGAAGCAGCATCGTTTATAGAGCTGTCAGAAAACTGAAGCTAAGGTAATCGGTTGGAAACCCCCCCGCCTCCCCCCAGGACCGGAGTTGTACACCCCTGGCTTTCTGGGATCAGACTCAAACTGCTAGCGTATGCCCAGCCTGTACCCGATCCCATTATCCAAGTAATACTACATAACACAAAACTATGTAACTGTCACGGAGAAGGCTCAAACGTAGCACAGGTGTGGAACTCTGGTCCTGGAGGGCAAACGGAAAATTTGAACACAGGGGAGTCACGCAAGTGCTGATTGGTTTATTTTGGAAATACAGAATGTAATCTTTGTGTTTACTTTTTAATGGGTAACACATCCACTAAGCATTCATACATCCTTTCTGACATAATTACTCTGAGAAATAGAACGATACCATTGTGTACATTTGGGGAAAACCTTTTTATTATTATTTTTAAGGATTCTCAGTGGTTGTAAACTGAATTGTCCCTTGATTTCTTGTAGCATGATTGACACACACACACACACACACGCACACACACACGTTTGTATTGCTGTACATGTGAGGATTTCCCATTGACTAACCCTAACTCCAACCACTACATGCCTAATGGTAACCCTGACCTTAACCTAATTCTAACCCTAACCCTAACCCTAAGTCCTAACCCTAAAACAGTCTCATGAACTTGTGGGGACCAGCAAAAGGTCCCCATCTTGCATCTCCTCATCTTTCTATCCATGTGGGGACAATTGGCTCTCACAAAGATAGTAATACATGCCCACGCACACAATGCACACAGAGTAAATGGTGAATGTAATTCATCTGACAAATGTTCACCTATGATACGAAAAAGATTAAGATAAAAAATAAAAAATTTATCATTTTAAATTCTGATGAATTGCCTGTGTAGCATTATTTATGAAATAAAAACTCATATCCAAAGATATGCCTACCTTTCACAATAGTCAAATTAAAGTTATGTTTCTGATCGTTAAACCATCCTGGAATCTCCACCCTGCACCCGTAGATCCCGGAGTCGTTCTCCGTCACGTTGATGATGGTCAGCGACACGTCTCCCTCCTGAACCCCGCTCAGTAACCGGTATCTGTCCGATTCTCTGAAGGTCACTTTTTCCCCGTCGGTGGAAACGATTGTGTTGCTGCATTTGGACCAGGGAACCTCGCCTCTCCCCCAGCACATGTCCGTGAGCCCGTTAGGTATGATGTCATAGCGGCAGGGCAGAGTAACCGACTCTCCGGTTTTACCGATCAGCGTCTGCATCGAGCCCTCGCACACTGGGGATGTGAGGAGAGGAGAGAGAACGAACAGGTGCTCAGCTTTAAAAATGTTCTTTTTGCAAATACTTTCTTACAAATTTCTTCCATTGGTTGTGAAGAGAGATTTTTAAAAAAAAAAACTAACATCTGAAAGAATTGTTTTCATTTTTTCCCTTTTTGCATCTATTACAACATTGTAAAGTTGAATACAATCCCATTTTTGTTTTGTGCAATCAGTTCCTTGACCTCATTACCTTAACTTACAGGAACATCTAAAGAGTTTATCCCTAACGTTTGATTGCCGTTTGTCAGATGAGGCTTTGGGATGTGCTCACAGTAGTATTCTATTTTTTAAAATTCAGTATTTAGACCAATAACAGGCCGATGTAGGTAGCAGGGGTGCACGATGAGTCATCTCATACAGCACGTCATTTTAATATTTCTGTTTTTTACTATTAGGCATTTCTTCAGGCTTAATCAGTATAACTATGCTGTTGGATTTATTTAAACAGGGTGGTTTGTAATGGTGCCCTGCTCGACTGGAAAGGAATACAGTTGCATTACGGGAATAGCTACGTTGCTTCGCTGGAAAGGCCTCAGATCACAGAAACTCGAGCGCTTGCTGCACACGGAGCGTGTCTTCACACTTCAGGGCGTGTTTGAGAGCTTACCTGGGAACAGGTGGAAGAGCATCTGGTTCAGGAGGATAGAGCTGTAGAGTGCGTTCATGGTGGCGTGAGTGATCGCGGAGACGCTGCGCTCACAGCTAGGCATGAGAACACGGATGCCAGTTGTACAATGAGCTGCACGCTCGCCCTGTGGTCTGCTGTGGACCCTTCCTCTTTCAGTGACATGACTTCCTTTTTGTATTCTGTGTTCTCAGTGCTAAAACCATGATGCTATTTTCTTTCTTTCTTTTTTCTTCTTTCCGAATTAGTCTTTATTTAACTTTAACTTTAACTCAGCATCTCTGAACCACTGAAGTTTGACAAGGCCTCGGGCCTGTGGGGGGTATTTTCTTTTGGCCTCACACACTCAGAACAGGGTGTGGTGGGACCTTTACTGCTTGTTGTCCACTGCGCAGTAGACCGCTGCTTGAGTTCTTTGCCTGGCTTTATTTATTTCATGCAGACACACAGAACGGCTCTCAGCCAGGACTCAAACTCTGTGCCGCCTTGCTGCGAGGCGACTATGCCACTCTGAACCGCCGTGCCGTGTGTGGAAAGGGTTCATATGGGACTGCACTATAAACCAATCTGCACTGAGGGGTTTGGGGAAAGTTTGCAACTCTCCTGTTTATTGTTCTTTTTTTTTGGGTCGGTTCCCTTTCACACTTTCTGTTGATGCTGAGATATGGGGACTTCCCACACCCACGGGAGGCTCAGTTTCTGATCTGGACAGTGGGGGCGCTGTGGTCCAACTGCTCGGCACTTCTGCGCTGCTTCTCCTGACGGGACCTCACTACTGTGCGCACAAAAAAAAAAAGAGGAGGTACAGGAATTAGAGCTTAACTTCCACTCCACGATCCCTACTCTAAGGATGAAATATGAATCAGAGCATGTATACCTAGCATTTTAGAGCACATTTCCGTGTATAAACAGGTCATCATGACGCCTGGCAAGCAGAAAAATAGAACAGAAGCGAAAAACTATGCTTCAGTCCACTTGTGTCGCACAAGTTTCGCACCCGGTTCGCGCCGCGTTCGCAGCTGGTGGAGAGGACGTCGCCCGCTGCCGTTGTAATAACAGTACTTCAACTACGCTTCACTTACGCGCGTAGTACGCGCGTTGTGCGTTCGCGGCCGCTACGCGTGCGGTGGGTGTCCGGCTTGAGTCACCCACAACCAACAGTCTGCTTCCGCATTTTTTAAACACGCTGAGGACAGAGGGGCGGATTCAACTGCAGTCGAGAGGAAGAAATCATAGGATTATACTGAAACCCTAAACGAGCTTTCCTAAAACCCGCAAGCCATTGGTCAAATGAGCAGCCGTGTTGGCTTCAGGCAGTGTGCAGTCCGACCCGTTGGGTGTTTGCTCGTATTTAATACATTTCCTCAGTACCTACCAAGAATTACAATGCCGATCAGGCCTGGGATGAATATCACTGCTCCAATTCGAATGACATTTCCGTTGAATGTTTGAGAAATCTCCTGAAATCAAACAGAAAAATGGGGAGTGTAAATGTACAGGAAACCACCTGAAATTCTCAGTTTTCGGAGATATTACATGGAAAGCGAAACTGAAATGACAAGCGTAACTTGTTGCTCGGTCTCAAGCGAGATGTTCTTGCTGACTTAGTAAAGCTGCATTCTCTCGGCACAACCCTTACCTGATCTGGGACCAGGACGTCCGAGTTCCCCGTGTCTGCAGGTGGAGTTGTCCCCTCCCCTGTTCAATACAAGCAATTGAGTTTTCTGGGTGAATGGAAACCTACAGGTGCAGGAAACCATGTAGTATCTGTATCACCAGTACAGCACAGTACAGCATGCTCAAAGCCTGAAAGGCACGTTCTCAGGTGTGCAGTAATTCCATCACTGTGTGGAATGTTTCTGAAGTGGGGGGACTATGCATAAAAAACACTATCACAGGATGTGGCTGTAAATGCCTGCACTTTAAACTCATATTCATCGTTTCATTTCAAGTCCAATGTACTGGAGTACAGCTGGAAAACAGCAATAATTGTGACGCTGGCCAGATATATATGAACTGCACGCACGCATACACACACACACACACACACACACACACACACATACACACACAAGCACTGCTGGAGAAAACATGCTCCTGGCAGTTTTTATGCCAAATACCTCTCACCTGCCAAATAAATGTAATGTAATGAAATGTTACGGAAATGTTTTCAGATGGAAAGGTTAAGGAACTGAACGCCATTTGTTTTATTTTAATATTTACACATTGTTTTAAAATTTTGCCCCGTGTGCCTTCATTATAATAATTTTTTAATATAAATTACATCTTCACAAAAAATGAACGATACTTTAATCGTTCAAAGTGATCAAGCATAGGTAAATTGCAGTCATTAACTATATGTGCTGTTTTGCTTGGAATTAAGGTGAGGATAACATATACTGATTTTGCTTAAAATTGATTTTTATATTGCTTTAAATGGTAAATGGACTGCATTTATTTACAATTGATGCCTCTCATTCGCCAGAGCAGTTAGGGTTTAGGTGTCTTGCTCAAGGACACTTCGACACGCCCAGAGCGGGGTTTGAACCGGCAACCCTTCGACTGCCAGACAACCGCTCTTACCTCCTGAGCTATGTCGCCCCATAAAGTCCCAGCAATGTCCTGGGTTAAAACACAGCCTATCCTCTTACCACAGCTCTGGAATTACTTAAAAATTATACAAGCATTTTTTCTTCCTGCTATGAGGAAAACAGTACCCTGTAGCACCCTTACCTTTCACAATAATCAAATAAAAGTTGAGTTTCAGGTTGTTGAACAAGCTAGAGTCTCATGGGTACTCAAATCTGGACCCCGAATCCAAATCCAGCCCTGGTTTTCCTTTCCCACAGGCATTTAACTGTTAACTGAACAATTAGTCCTTCTGATTGGCCAGACTGTGTTCACACCTGACTCCCAGGTAAAGGGAGGGT
Source organism: Anguilla pacifica (assembly GCA_039654925.1). Lineage (NCBI taxonomy): Eukaryota > Metazoa > Chordata > Actinopteri > Anguilliformes > Anguillidae > Anguilla > Anguilla pacifica. Next base: position 6,029,625 of record CM077286.1, read on the forward strand.
GGAAAACCAGCAGGTCTTGGACCTCGAGGGCCATGATTTGAGTAACGGGGAGCTAGACTATGCAGACTGCAGGTGCATCCTAAAGATTTTACTGTGCTCAAGTACAGGAGCGAAGCAGCATCGCTTATAGAGCTGTCAGAAAACTAAAGCTAAGGTAACCCCCCCCCCCCCCCCCCCCCCCAGGACCGGAGTTGTACACCCCTGGCTTTCTGGGATCAGACTCAAACTGCTACCGTATGCCCAACCTGTACCCGATCCCATTATCCCAGTAATACTACATAACACAAAACTATGTAACTGTCACGGAGAAGGCTCAAACGTAGCACAGGTGTGGAACTCCGGTCCTGGAGGGAAAACGGAAAATTTGAACACAGGGGAGTCACACAAGTGCTGATTGGTTTATTTTGGAAATACAGAATGTAATCTTTGTGTTTACTTTTTAATGGGTAACACATCCACTAAACATTCATACATCCTTTCTGACATAATTACTCTGAGAAATAGAATGATACCATTGTGTACATTTGGGGAAAACCATTTTATTATTATTTTTAAGGTGTTAACGCAGTGTTATATTGTCAGTGAAGAGAGACACACACACACAGTGCTAAAATGACTGTACCTGCTGTTGTCCTGTCAGGAGCATTCTCAGTGGTTGTAAACTGAATTGTCCCTTGATCTCCTGTAACATGATTGACACACACACACACGCACACACACACACGTTTGTATTGCTATACATGTGAGGACTTCCCATTGACTTACATTCAATGGGAAGTCCTCTTAGGGGCGATATAGCTCAGGAGGTAAGACCGATTGTCTGGCAGTCGGAGGGTTGCCGGTTCAAACCCCGCCCTGGGCATGTCGAAGTGTCCTTGAGCAAGACACCTAACCCCTAACCTCTAACTGCTCTGGCGAATGAGAGGCATCAATTGTAAAGCGCTTTGGATAAAAGCGCTATATAAATGCAGTCCATTTACCATTTACCATTCATTCCGTAACCTCTAACCCTAACCCTAACCCCGACCACTACATGCCTAACCGTAATTCTAACCCTAACCCTAACCCGTAACCCTCAAACAGCCTCATGAACTTGTGGGGACCAGCAAAAGGTCCCCACCTTGCATAATTTTCCTCATCTTTCTATCCATGTGGGGACAATTGGTTCTCACAAAGATAATAATACATGCCCACACACATACACACACACATTGCACACAGAGTAAAGGGTGAATGTACTTCATCTGACAAATCTTTTCCTATGATAAGAAAAAGATTAAGACAAAAAAAAAAAAATTAATACTTTTAAATTCTGATGAATTGCCTGTGTAGCATTATTTATGAAATGAAAACTCATATCCAAAGATCTGCCTACCTTTCACAATAATCAAATAAAAGTTGAGTGTCTGATCGTTGAACCAGCCTGGAATCTCCACCTTGCACCCGTAGATCCCGGAGTCGTTCTCCGTCACGTTGATGATGGTCAGCGACACGTCTCCCTCCTGAACCCCGCTCAGTAACCGGTATCTGTCCGATTCTCTGAAGGTCACTTTTTCCCCGTCGGTGGAAACGATTGTGTTGCTGCATTTGGACGTGGGAACCTCGCCTCTCCCCCAGCACATGTCCGTGAGCCCGTTAGCTATGATGTCATAGCGGCAGGGCAGAGTAACCGACTCTCCAGTTTTACCGATCAGCGTCTGCATCGAGCCCTCGCACACTGGAGATGTGAGGAGAGGAGAGAGAACAAACAGGAGCTCAGCTTTAAAATATGTTCTTTTTGCAAATACTTTCTTACAAATTTCTTCCATTGGCTGTGAACAGAGTTTTTATTTTAAACATCTGAAAGAATTGTTTTAATTTTTTCCCTTTTTGCATCTATTACAATATTGTGAAGTTGAATACAATCCCATTTTTGTTTTGTGCAATCAGTTCCTTGTCATTACCTTAACTTACAGAAACATCTAAAGAGTTTCACTAACTTTTGATTGCCGTTTGTCAGATGAGGCTTTGGGATGTGCTCACAGTAGAATTCTATTTTTTAAAATTCAGTATTTAGACCAATAACAGGCCGATGTAGGTAGCAGGGGTGCACGATGAGTCATATCATACAGCATGTCAGTTGAATATTCCTGTTTTTTACTATTAGGCATTTCTTCAGGCTTAATCAGTATAACTATGCTGTTGGATTTAATTAAACAAGGTGGTTTGTAATGGTGCCCTGCTCGATTGGAAAGGAATACAGTTGCATTACAGGAATAGCTACGTTGCTTCGCTGGAAAGGCACCCCCCCCACCTCTCCCCCCCCCACCTCCCCTCCTCCTGCATCAGTCAGCCTCAGATCACAGAAACTCGAGCGCTTGCTGCACACGATGCGTGTCTTCACACTTCAGGGCGTGTTTGAGAGCTTACCTGGGAACAGGTGGAAGAGCATCTGGTTCAGGAGGATAGAGTTGTAGAGTGCGTTCATGGTGGTGTGAGTGATCGTGGAGACGCTGCGCTCACAGCTAGGCGTGAGAACACGGATGCAAGCGCACAATGAGCTGTACACTCATCCTGTGGTCTGCTGTGGACCCTTCCTCTGTTAGTCACATGACTTCCTTTTTGTGTTGTGTGTTCTCAGTGCAAAAACCATGAGGTTTTTTTTCTTTCCTTTTTCTTTTTTTTTCCAAATTAATCTTTATTTAACTTTCACTTTCACTCAGCATCTCTGAACCACTGAGGTCTGACAAGGCCTCGGGCCTGTGGGGGTATTTTTGTTTGGCCTCACACACTCAGAACAGGGTGCGGTGGGACCTTTACTGCTTGTTTTCCACTGCACGGTAGACCGCTGCTTGAGTTCTTTGCCTGGCTTTATGTATACAATCAGGGCCTGACCACAGGGTCCCTCTCTCTGAAGTCCTTGACAGTCTGTTCTTGGTGACGCTGGCTGCTCATGCCGTAGGCCGATATGTTCACAGTCAGCTGAGGCTGATGAGTTCGTTTCGCCATTTCGACTTTGCCTCTCAAACCACTGCACAGGCGTCGTAGCGCAGGGGTCTGTGCTCTAAACCGCGGCTGACCCGAGCCAATCAGGAAAGTGACATGACTTCCTTTTTGTGTTCTGTGTTCAGTGCTAAAACCATGATGCTATTTTCTTTCTTTTTTTTTTTCTTTCCGAATTAATCTTTATTTAACTTTAACTTTGACTCAGCATCTCTGAATCACTGAGGTTTGACAAGGCCTCAGGCCTGTGGGGGTATTTTTTTTTGGCCTCACACACTGAGAACAGGGTGTGGTGGGACCTTTACTGCTTGTTGTCCACTGCGCAGTAGACCGCTGCTTGAGTTCTTTGCCTGGCTTTATTTATTTGCATGGTTGGCTCCAGTATAGGTGTTTTCATATCCGTTTACCATGTAAGTCTACGGTACAAATGCGGTCAAAATACCAAGTCAGTAATTTTTTCTCACAAGAACAAATAGTCACAATATGTGTATTTTATTCGTCTCATGATTGTCCATGGGTCGATTTCATGATTTATTGTGTCATTTGAGCACTGTTATAATATTTGTTGTGGCCCAATGAGGTTCAGTTTGCGTCACTTCCTGAATACTAGGGAGGAATAAGCTGCAGTAGGGGTTACAGTCTATGGTCACTGGGGTGGGAGGTGGTGCCTCTTGGCCTTGACATTGCGGTTCCGACCACGGTCCACCTGTGCGAAGTCAGGAAATGCAGGCATCCCATTTAGTAGTGATTTCATTATGGCGTGTGCTATTTACAGCTGCACTAGACGAGCATAAAATAATCCTCCTCTGAAGTTTTTTTGGTAGCCAAGTCATTTTTACTATTTCCTTTAGTCTACTTAACCACATAATTAGTTGACAGAAAGCGTAATCAGCTAACACTTATTTGCTATATTTGGTAGTCCATTGCTAAAACAGTTCACAACTTCGGCTACCAAGCCATTTAACTAGCTAGCTAACCCTACCCGGCAAATATTCAATCTGTCAAACGTGTTTGACGGCTTGTCAGTCGTGTATATTCTGTAAATGTCTACCTGGGCCATGCTCTACGGATGTGAAAAAGCTACTATAACCCCGATTTTGGGATAAACACTGCAAAATTTTCAGTTTCACGAAGCGAATTAAGAGCCTAGGTTTATTTACTGGATAACATACAACACACGATGGAATCACACACAGAATTTAAGGAAATTAACCATCATTGTAAGACTGGCATTTAGAAAGGAACATGTTTTCAGCATTTAAGAGAACGAGAGCAAGAGCATTTAAGCCAGTGGTTCCCAGAATCGGTCCTGGGGGCTCCTTGTGTACATTGGCTTTTCTCCATTGGTTTTGATGATCTACAAGAAAAAAATAATAATTAGAAATTCAGTGTAGCCTACATTATTTTTGTCTTCATGCACCAGGTGGAAAACTTGCTCTACAAAGTGCGTTGTTATATTTACACGCCTGCCGATCAGTTATTAATATACTTGGTAGATTTGTTAATCACCGCTGACAGTGTTAATTTTTATTCTTTAAAATGACTTGTGAACGATCGGTCAGCTAGCGTCACCCAGCAAGTGAACACCACAAACGGCGATGGAGTAGCAGTTACTGGCTCATTAACTGACTGTGGCGAGAACCTACGGTGATAACTTGCTCGGTTAACAGCAGGTCTACCGGACAGTTATATGAAAATTAGTCCAGTCAAAAATCACCAGTACACATCTCTGATTGATTGACCGTCAGTGTAGTCGATGTTCTTCCCCTGTGGTTCATACTGCTAATGCGTGAGCTAACCGCGGATAGCCTAGCTCACTGGCAAGCTATGCTAGCTAAGCATATACATTTTGCTGAGAAACATAAATTGAAGATAACTGAACATAATTTTATTATCAATGTCATCCATATAACGTGATTACATGACACAGTACAGTCACGGATGGAAATTAAACTCCGTAAACATTTGATGATATATTTTAAAACATAACGGCAGACAGTCAGCTAGCCTCGAGTTCGTTCTGCAGTCGTTCGTTCAGGTTGATGGGCTTTTCCGCATCGGACTGTCAATCACATTTCACATTTCACTGCCATTCACACTTTCTGTTGATGCTGAGATATGGGGACTTCCCACACCCACGGGAGGCTCGGTCCCTGATCTGGACAGTGGGGGCGCTGTGGTCCAACTGCGCAACACTTCTGCGCTGCTTCTCCTGACGGGACCTCAGTACTGTGCGCACAAAAAAGGAGGTACAGGAATTAGAGCTTAACTTCCACTCCACGATCCCTACTCTAAGAATGAAATATGAATCAGAGTATGTATACCTAGCATTTTAGAGCATATTTCTGTGTATAAACAGCTCATCATGACGCGCGGCAAGCAGAAAAATAGAACAGAAGCGAAAAACTACGCTTCAATTCGCTTGTGTCGCACAAGTTTCGCACCCGGCTCGCGCCGCGTTCGCAGCTGGTGGAGAGGACGTCGCCCGCTGCCGTTGTAATAACAGTACTTCAACTACGCTTCACTTACGCGCGTAGTACGCGCGTCGTGCGCTCGCGGCCGCTACGCGTGCGGTGGGTGTCCGGCTTGAGTCACCCACAACCAACAGTCTGCTTCTGCATTTTTAAAATACGCTGAGGACAGAGGGGCGGATTCAGTCGCAGTCGGCAGGAAGAATTCATAGGATTAAACTGAAACACTAAACGAGCTTTCCTAAAACCCGCAAGCCAATGGTCAAATTAGCAGCCGTGTTGGCTTCAGGCAGTGTGCAGTCCGACCCGTTGGGTATTTACTTGTATTTAATACATTTCCTCAGTACCTACCAAGAATTACAATGACGATCAGGCCTGGGATGAATATCACTGCTCCAATTCGAATGACATTTCCGTTGAATGTTTGAGAAATCTCCTGAAATCAAACAGAAAAATGGGGAGTGTAAATGTACAGGAAACCACCTGAAAATCTCAGTTTTCGGAGATATTACATGGAAAGCGAAACTGAAATGACAAGCGTAACTTGTTGCTCGGTCTCAAGCGAGATGTTCTTGCTGACTTAGTAAAGCTGCATTCTCTCGGCACGACCCTTACCTGAGCTTGGACCGGAACCAGCACCGGGACGTCCGAGTTCCCCGTGTCTGCAGGTGGAGTTGTCCCCTCCCCTGTTCAATACAAGTAATTGAGTTTTCTGGGTGAATGAAAGCCTACAGGTGCAGGAAACCATGTAGTATCTGTATCACCAGTACAGCACAGTACAGCATGCTCAAAGCCTGAAAGGCACGTTCTCAGGTGTGCAGTAATTCCATCACTGTGTGGAATGTTTCTGAAGTGGGGGGACTATGAATAAAAAACACTATCACAGGATGTGGCTGTAAATGCCCTTAAATTAAAACTGACAGTCTGCACTTTAAACTCATACTCACTGTTTCATTTCATGTCCAATGTGCTGGAGTACAGCTGGAAAACAGCAATAATTGTGGTGCTGGCCAAATATATATGAACTGCACGCACACGCGCACACACACACATACACACACAAGCAATGCTGGAGGAACTGACCTCGTTGAGCATCAGAATAAAACACAGGTAGTTTGGTGGTGATTAGGGGTGCGTTGGATTCAGGTACACCTGGAAAACATGCTCCTGTCAGTTTTTACACCTGTACCTCTTAAATCCCAAACCTCTCACCTGCCAAATAAATGTAATGTAATGAAATGTTACGGAAATGTCTTCAGATGGAAAGGTTAAGGAACTAAATGTCGTTTGTTTCATTTTAATATTTACAGATTTTTATTTTATTTTAAAAAGTCTGCCCCCTGTGCATACATTATAGTCATTTTTTTATATTAACTACATCTTCACAAAAAATGAACGATACTTTAATTGTTCAAAGTGGTCAAGCATAGGTAAATTGCAACCATTAACTACATGTGCTGTTTTGCTTGGAATTAAGATGAGAATAATATACATTGATCGTTTTTGCTTAAAATTTATTTTTATATTGCTTTGAAGTTCCAGCAATGTCCCTGGTTGAAACACAAACCCTGTAGCGCCCTTACCTTTCACAATAGTCAAATTAAAGTTGAGTTTCAGGTCGTTGAACCAGCCTGAAATCTCCACCCTGCACCCGTAGATCCCGGAGTCGTTCGCCGTCACTTTGATGATGGTCAGCGACACGTCTCCCTTCTGAACACCGCTCAGTAACCGGTATCTGTCTGATTCACTGAAGGTCACTTTTTCCCCGTCGGTGGAAACGATTGTGTCGCTGCATTTGGACCAAGGAACCTCGCCTCTCCCCCAGCACATGTCCGTGAGCCCGTTAGCTATGATGTCATAGCGGCAGGGCAGAGTAACCGACTCTCCGGTTTTACCGATCAGCGTCTGCATCGAGCCCTCGCACACTGGAGATGTGAGGAGAGGAGAGAGAACAAACAGGAGCTCAGCTTTAAAAAATGTTCTTTCTGCAAATACTTTCTTGCAAATTTCTTCCATTGGCTGTGAACAGAGATTTTTTTTTTAAACTAACATCTGAAAGAATTGTTTTCATTTTTTCGCTTTTTGCATCTATTACAATATTGTGAAGTTGAATTCAATCCCATTTTTGTTTTGTGCAATCAGTTCCTAGTCATTACCTTAACTTACAGGAACATCTGAAGAGTTTATTGCTAACGTTTGATTGCCGTTTGTCAGATGAGGCTTTGGGATGTGCTCACAGTAGTATTCTATTTTTTAAAATTCAGTATTTAGACCAATAACAGGCCGATGTAGGTAGCAGGGGTGCACGATGAGTCATCTCATACAGCACGTCATTTTAATATTTCTGTTTTTTACTCTTAGTCATTTCTTCAGGCTTAATCAGTATGACTATGCTGTTGGATTTAATTAAACAGGGTGGTTTGTAATGGTGCCCTGCTCGATTGGAAAGGAATACAGTTGCATTACAGGAAAAGCTACGTTGCTTCGCTGGAAAGGCACCCCCCCTCCCCCTCCCTGCCCTTCTCATACATCAGTCAGCCTCAGGTCACAGAAACTCGAGCGCTTGCTGCACACGATGCGTGTCTTCGCACTTCAGGGCGTGTTTGAGAGCTTACCTGGGAACAGGTGGAAGAGCATCTGGTTCAGGAGGATAGAGCTGTAGAGTGTGTTCATGGTGGCGTGAGTGATCGCGGAGACGCTGCGCTTGCAGCTAGGCGCACGAACACGGATGCAAATTGCACAATGAGCTGTACGCTCGCCCTGTGGTCTGCTGTGGACCTTTCCTCTTTCAGTGACATGACTTCCTTTGTGTATTCTGTGTTCAGTGCTAAAACCATGATGCTATTTTCTTTCTTTCTTTTTTTTTCTTTCCGAATTAATCTTTATTTAACTTTAACTTTAACTCAGCATCTCTGAACCACTGAGGTTTGATAAGGCCTCGGGCCTGTGGGGGTATTTTTTTTTGGCCTCTCACACTCCTAACAGGGTGCGGTGGGACCTTTACTGCTTGTTGTCCACTGCGCAGTAGACCGCTGCTTGAGTTCTTTGCCTGGCTTTATGTATACAATCAGGGCCTTGTGATATGGGACGCTGCTGAAACAGCCACTGTGGGGGTCTGTTATCGTACTTTCGAGTCACAGAACTTTGAGATGTTTTGCATGCGGCAATAAGCTAACAGTCCCCTGATAAAAGACGCTCCGCTTCTGGAATACTTCTGGAACGTTTTCAGCATTAAAAACGGGAAAAAATAATAAAAGGAAAAATCAGGACTGTTTTATAGCTAATAAATCATCTAGTGTATTTGCTAACGGCGATGATTAAACTTGCAATTTTACATTTTAATAAAGAAACCCAAGTTCATGATATAGATATGTTTTGCATAAATATCAAGATGTGCAGAAATATTATGCTTTCCAAAACTACACAGAGCCAACAGTTTTTCATGATTAAGAATATAAGTTTTTTAATACTCAGAAAGACTCACAAAAGTGTTGCTTTGAAATACATTATAAATCTATGAGGCAGAGGACACACAGGGGACACGCGTATCAGCTTCCTGTGATTTATACGCAGGCCAGGTGTGTAAAACTCAGGTACGGAAGTCCCCTTAAGTTTGACACACCTTAAGCTACCTCCACTGTTTCCGGGAGACGAATAATAGTTCTGGACCGTGTCAGATGACACTGTTGCTGGATAATGTAATTCAGTGCCATTAATTGTGTGTGTGCGTGCGTACATGCGTGTGTGTGCGTGTGTGTGTGTGTGTGTGTGTGTGAGAGTGAGAGTGAGTGCCTGTGTGTGAGTGTGCATGTGTAAGGTTGACAGGATGAGTGTGTGCATGTCGTGATTGTGAGTGTGCATGTGTGAGAGCGTGCATGTGTGTGAGTTTGTGTGTGTGTGAGAGTTTGCATGTGTGTGTGTGTGCATGTGTGTGTGTGTGTGTGCGAACTGGAGATGGATCAAGCAGATGGCCTTCTCACTCTGGAGTTGGGTGAGTCGAGTCAGAGTTTACGTAGAAGACAGAGAAGGCGCTTCTCTGTGCCCTAGAGAGAGAGGAAGACCATGCTGCATGTAAGAGGAAGCAAACAACCATTATTATATGATAGAATCACCATTGTTATGTCATACAAACACCATTATTACGATGGTAATGCCATCACTTTCTTTAGCTAACGCTGTTTTCGTCTGCAGGCATCGATAGAGCTAGCACAGTTAGCATGCAGCCCATAGATATCATCTCATTTTTATACTGGAGGCCCCAGGATGAAACTGGTCAAAATCTTATCGTCTAACTATGGGTAAGATGGGCAAAAAACTACATGTTCTGGCATCACTTTTTTTCTTGCATTTAAAGTGTACAGTGTAGCACATGGTGAAGGTTTATTCTCAGATTTATGTACTTTTCAGGTTTATGAACTTCGGTGTGAAGTATGTCACTTCTTTACATGGGTGACACTGCAGGTTTTGTGTAAAAATGCTCTTGGCTGGTTATACTGTGTATGTAGAGCAGTACTTAAGAGAACACACAGTGTTCACACAGTGCACAGTGAAGTGCACGTAGAACTCAGTGCAGGTGTCCCAGTCTCCCCCCGTTGAAGTACTTACATCCCAACGAGCGGACCTTTGTTTAGCTTTTTAAGTCCTAAACAGAAAGACAAATGTTAATGTGAATAAACACTTCAGTTTTTTAAATTTGTTGTCTCATGTTTTATGCTTAGTTTGTCACTTCCCCAAAATACACAAAGCACATTCAGAAGCCGTGTGTGTACTTGTGCATGCGTACAGGCGCACGCACAAGTGTGTGTGTGTGTGCGCGTGCGTGCGTGCATGTGTGCACATTTGTGTGTGTGTGCGCGCGTGTTTGCGTGCATGCAGTTGTGTTTGCGCGTGTGTTTGCATGCGTGTGTGTGTTTGCATAGACTCACGCATCATGAAGAGGAAAGTGGCCACCAGAAGGAGCACTAAGAGAACAGGTACTAAAATGACAGCAAGGAGGCAGGGCCTGTTGTCTTCCTGTGCAATAGCAGAACAGTGGAGAGTAGGGTGGGTGTGGTTAGGAAGCTGGGATTGCACCCAGAGGTTGCAGGTTCAATTCCCTTAACACTTAACCTGAATTTCTTTCGTGTACTGTGTCCAGCTGTATGAATGGATGCTGCGTCAAATTGTGTAAATTACTCTGGATGAGAGTGTCTGCTGAATGCCAGCAAAGATCATATCAACTGGAACACAGTATTGCTTACAGGTGAGAGACACTGTGCACTCACCTTTTATTGCATTCAAAGATTTGTTGAAGATGTACATTTATCTTTTCCACATTTATAAGCAAGGACATAATTTTAAAAACCCTGTTTTGGCACAAAGTGCAATTTTATTTCAAAGCAAATGAGCGCTGTCCGTTCTGTGAAGATATTCACATCCGGTTTGTTTTTTGCTTAACCGTTATATTGGATAAGATATAAAAATTGTGGCTTCAAAAAAAACAATACCAAACTCCTCCTTCAGAGGGCAGTGTAAGACCTTGGTTGCTTTCCACAGAGGTGAAAAAATCCCGGTTCAGAGAGTAAACGTCCTCCATAGTATTCTGTTCATGTCACCTGGATTTGCTAATTAGCACAATTTTTCAGCCATGAGGTAGAACTAATTAGTAAAATCAGCTGGCTGAGTTCATGGGTGGAAGAAACACACGGCAGGACTTTTACTTTCTGACCCACTAGACTTTCCCCCTCTGCCATTAAACCACTAAGAGTAAGTTCTAATATAACTACTAAATGATTTCTTTATTTACTTTATCTTTTGTTTTAATGGTTTTAGTAATGATTGGAATTTTGAGTACTTTTATTTATTTTATCTATTTTATTTATTTCATTATGTTTGTCTACTGTCTGTGTTGTTTTTAAATTGTGTCAAGATGGATGACTCTACTGCAAACCAAATCTACCTACGGGTACAAATAAAGTAACCTGAACCTGAACCTGAACCTGAACCTGGTGCTCACCTCTGGGGTCTGTGGATCAGTCTGACTTGAATCGCCTGTGAGCTGCTGAGCTCCTCCGGACTGATCCGCTGTCCGCTGTGGAGACTCGGTGGAGAGAGCTGAGGCAGAGCTCCTGATCCCTACAACAACAAAAACCGCAGCAGCTTACAGCAGGACCTGTGCAGCAAGGCCTGATCCGTTTCAGGACTTCGTGCCAACTCTTCTGCACTTAACTAATTGGCTCGGTCATTTCTTGACCTGACGTTTGTACAAGCACCAGCTAGAGTCCCATGGGTACTCAAATCTGGACCTCGAATCCAAATCCAGCCCTGGTTTTCCTTTCCCACAGGCAATTAACTGAACAATTAGTGCTGCTGATTGGCCAGACTGTGTTCACACCTGACTCCCAGGTAAAGGGAGGGTGGAAAACCAGCAGGTCTTGGACCTCGAGGGCCATGATTTGAGTAACGGGGAGCTAGACTATGCAGACTGCAGGTGCATCCTGAAGATTTTACTGTGCTCAAGTACAGGAGCGAAGCAGCATCGCTTATAGAGCTGTCAGAAAACTAAAGCTAAGGTAAACCCCCCCCCCCCCCCCAGGACCAGAGTTGTGCACCCCTGGCTTTCTGGGATCAGACTCAAACTGCTACCGTATGCCCAACCTGTACCCGATCCCATTATCCCAGTAATACTACATAACACAAAACTATGTAACTGTCATGGAGAAGGCTCAAACGTAGCACAGGTGTGGAACTCCGGTCCTGGAGGGAAAACGGAAAATTTGAACACAGGGGAGTCACGCAAGTGCTGATTGGTTTATTTTGGAAATACAGAATGTAATCTTTGTGTTTACTTTTTAATGGGTAACACATCCACTAAACATTCATACATCCTTTCTGACATAATTACTCTGAGAAATAGAACGATACCATTGTGTACATTTGGGAAAAACCTTTTTATTATTATTTTTAAGGTGTTAACGCAGTGTTATATTGTCAGTGAAGAGACACACACACACACACACACACACAGTGCTAAAATGGCTGTACCTGCTGTTGTCCTGTCAGGAGCATTCTCAGTGGTTGTAAACTGAATTGTCTCTTGATTTCCTGTAACATGATTGACACACACACACACACGCACACACACATGTTTGTATTGCTGTACATGTGAGGACTTCCCATTGACTAACCCTAACTCCAACCACGACATGCCTAACGGTAACCCTGACCTTAACCTAATTCTAACCCTAACCCTAACCCTAAAACAGCCTCATGAACTTGTGGGGACCAGCAAAAGGTCCCCACCTTGCATCTCCTCATCTTTCTATCCATGTGGGGACAATTGGCTCTCACAAAGATAGTTATACATGCCCACACACACACGCACAAATGCACACAGAGTAAATGGTGAATGTAATTCATCTGACAAATGTTTACCTATGATATGAACAAGATTAAGATAAAAAATAAAACATTTATAATTTTAAATTCTGATGAATTGCCTGTGTAGCATTATTTATGAAATAAAAACTCATCCAAAGATCTGCCTACCTTTCACAATAGTCAAATTAAAGTTGAGTTTCAGGTCGTTGAACAAGCCTGAAATCTCCACCCTGCACCCGTAGATCCCGGAGTCGTTCTCCGTCACGTTGATGATGGTCAGCGACACGTTTCCCTCCTGAACCCCGCTCAGTAACTGGTATCTGTCCGATTCACTGAAGGACACTTTTTCCCCGACGGTGGAAACGATTGTGTTGCTGCATTTGGACGTGGGAAGCTCGCCTCTCCCCCAGCACATATCCGTGAGCCCGTTAGCTATGATGTCATAGTGGCAGGGCAGAGTAACCGACTCTCCGGTTTTACCGATCAGCGTCTGCATCGAGCCCTCGCACACTGGGGATGTACGGAGAGAGAACAAGCAGGAGCTCAGCATTAAAAATGTTCTTTTTGCAAATACTTTCTTACAAATTTCTTCCATTGGTTGTGAACAGAGATTTTTTTTTCATCTGAAAGAATTGTTTTCTTTTTTTCCCTTTTTGCATCTATTACAATATTGTAAAGTTGAATACAATCCCATTTTTGTTTTGTGCAATCAGTTCCTTGATCTCATTACCTTAACTTACAGGAACATCTGAAGATTTTATCGCTAACTTTTGATTGCCATTTGTCAGATGAGGCTTTGGGATGTGCTCACAGTAGTATTCTATTTTTAAAAATTCAGTATTTAGACTAATAACAGGCCGATGTAGGTAGCAGGGGTGCACGATGAGTCATATCATACAGCATGTCAGTTGAATATTCCTGTTTTTTTCTTTTAGGCATTTCTCCAGGCTTAATCAGTATGACTATGCTGTTGGATTTAATTAAACAGGGTGGTTTGTAATGGTGCCCTGCTCGATTGGAAAGGAATACAGTTGCATTACAGGAATAGCTACGTTGCTTCGCTGGAAAGGCAGCCCCCCTCCCCCCTCCCCCCTCCCCCTCCCCCTCCCCCTACATCAGTCAGCCTCAGATCACAGAAACTCGAGCGCTTGCTGCACACGGAGCGTGTCTTCACACTTCAGGGCGTGTTTGAGAGCTTACCTGGGAACAGGTGGAAGAGCATCTGGTTCAGGAGGATAGAGCTGTAGAGTGTGTTCATGGTGGCGTGAGTGATCGCGGAGACGCTGCGCTCACAGCTAGGCATGAGAACACGGATGCAAATTGCACAATGAGCTGTACGCTCGCCCAGTGGTCTGCTGTGCACCTTTCCTCTTTCAGTGACATGACTTCCTTTTTGTGTTCTGTGTTCAGTGCTAAAACCATGATGCTATTTTCTTTCTTTTTTTTTTTCTTTCCGAATTAATTTTTATTTAACTTTAACTTTGACTCAGCATCTCTGAACCACTGAAGTTTGACAAGGCCTTGGGCCTGTGGGGGTATTTTTTTTTGGCCTCACACACTCAGAACAGGGTGCAGTGGGGACATGCAGACACACAGAAAGGCTCTCGGCCAGGACTCAAACTCTGTGCCTTTTTGCTGCGAGGCGACTATGCCACTCTGAACCGCCGTGCCGTGTGTGGAAAGGGTTCATATGGGACCGCACTGTAAACCAATCTGCCCGGATAATTACTAAATCCAAAGCTAACGGGATGTCATTATTATGTCTGCGAAAGAAACTATGACCATGGCATTACTTGTGGATCCTGGTGTTTGTTGCTAAACGTAATTAAAATAATTTGTTAGACTAGTTGTGTAACCTAGAAATAGCTCCTATTATAATTGACTAGACACTATATCTACAAATGAGTGATTTCTTCTCTTTACATACATACAATTTGATATAGGCATTTTACTTTACTAGTATTTTACATATTACATTTACATTTTAACTGTATTTGGTAAATTTCAGGGAACATGCAGCTTTGTCTATTTTCTCTTGTCCAAAACCGATGCTGTTTCTGACACGCCAGTACAGTACAGACACCAGCAGGAGCAGGCAGCAGTTTTGTGTCATATTTTAATGTTTGCATTGAACAAATTTACAGCTTACAAAGGGTATCGTACACCTCTACAGTATTTACAGAATATACAGTTTGCTGTCTCCATGGCAGCAGGCACCGGGGTCAGAGAAACAGGTCTCGGTGCCGTGGGGGGTGTGTTTCTGGGGCAGCTCTGATTCGGGGTTCCCACTGTGACGGATGCCCACGGGATGGCGAATGCCACGCCATTTTGTGTCCTGCTTGCCGTTGTTTTTTTTCCCTCCCAATTTGGAGCGTCCAATCATATTCACCGACTGTCCTCAGATTGGGAGAGCGCGGTCGTGCGCTCGCTCTCCTTTGACACGCGCAACGTCAAACCGCCACTCCCTGTGACGCTGCGGCCGACGAGCGTTCCCGCCACACACACCCGTCCGTCCGAGGGCGGTGCTGCCCGGGCAGACTGAGGAAGCAGCCACGCGTTCACCCGAGCGACCAGCAGGGGGAGGCGGTGAGCCGAGAGCCGCAGTAGTGTTGCAGCTGACCGCATCCCTCCCTCTGTGGGGGCAGACGCCAGCGTGGCTCAGCGCCCGTTCATAAACCCAAACTCAGAGGGGAACAGGGGGCTGAGGAGCGGGGGCGCTGAGGTGTTTGGGGAAAGTTTGCAACTGTCCCGTTTTATTGTTCTTTTTTTTTTGGGTCGGTTCCCTTTAACACTTTCTGTTGATGCTGAGATATGGGGACTTCCCACACCCACGGGAGGCTCAGTTACTGATCTGGACAGTGGGGGCGCTGTGGTCCACAGTGCCCCCACAGGTCCTCTGCTCGGCACTTCTGCGCTGCTTCTCCTGACAGGATCTCACTTCTGTGCGCACAAAAAAAAAGGAGGTACAGGAATTAGAGCTTAACTTCCACTCCATGATCCCTGAGACTATGAGTCACCCACAACCAACAGCCTGCTTCCGCATTTTTAAAATTACCCTGAGGACAAAGGGATGGATTCAATCACAATCGGGAGGAAGAAATCATAGGATTACACTGCTTTCCTAAAACCCGCATGCCATTGGTCAAATTAGCAGCCATGTTGGCTTCAGGCAGTGTGCAGTCCGACCCGTTGGGTATTTGCTGATATTTAATACATTTCCTCAGTACCTACCAAGAATTACAATGACGATCAGGCCTGGGATGAATATCACTGTTCCAATTCGAATGACGTTTCCGCTGAACGTTTGAGAAATAGCCTGAAATCAAACAGAAAAATGGGGAGTGTAAATGTACAGGAAACCAACTGAAATTCTCAGTTTTTGGAGATATTAAATGGTAAGCGAATCTGAAATGACAAGCGTAACTTCTGTTGCTCGGTCTCAGGTGAGATGTTCCTGCTGACTAGGTAAAGCTGCATTCTCTGGGCCCTTACCTGAGCTTGGACCGGAACCAGCACCGGGACGTCCGAGTTCACCGTGTCTGCAGGTGGAGTTGTCCCCTCCCCTGTTCAATACAAGCAATTGAGTTTTCTGGGTGAATGAAAACCTACAGGTGCAGGAAACCATGTAGTATCTGTATCACCAGTACAGCACAGTACAGCATGATCAAAGCCTGAAAGGCACGTTCTCAGGTGTGCAGTAATTCCATCACTGTGTGGAATGTTTCTGAAGTGGGGGGACTATGCATAAAAAACACTATCACAGCCTGTGGCTGTAAATGCCCTTAAATTAAAACAGACAGTCTGCACTTTGACCTCATATTCACTGTTTCATTTCATGTCCAATGTGCTGGAGTACAGCTGGAAAACAGCAATAATTGTGACGCTGGCCAGATATATATGAACTGCATGCACATGCACACACACGCACACACACACACACGCACATACACACACAAGCACTGCTGGAGGAACTGACCTCGTTGAGCATCAGAATAAGACACAGGTAGTTTGGTGGTGATTAGGGGTGCGTTGGATTCAGGTACACCTGGAAAACATGCTCCTGTCAGTTTTTACACCTGTACCTCTTAAATCCCAAACCTCTCACCTGCCAAATAAATGTAATGTAATGAAATGTTACGGGAATGTTTTCAGATGGTAAGGTTAAGGAACTAAACTTCCTTTGTTTTATTTTAATATTTACAGATTTTTTATTTTATTTATTTTGCCCCCTGTGCCTTCATTATAGTAATTTTTTAATATTCACAAAAAATGAACAATCCTTCAATTGTTCAGAGTGATCAAGCATAGGTAAATTGCAGTCATTAACTATATGTGCTGTTTTGCTTGGAATTAAGATGAGAATAATATATATTGATTGTTGTTGCTTAACATGTATTTTTACATTGCTTTAAAGTTCCAGCAATGTCCTGGGTTAAAACACAGCCTGTGGCTGTAAATGCCCTTAAATTAAAGCTGACAGTCTGCACTTTGACCTCATATTCACTGTTTCAATGCAAGTCCAATGTGCTGGAGTACAGCTGGAAAACAGCAATAATTGTGACGCTGGCCAAATATATATGAACTGCACGCACACGCACGCACGCACACACACACACACAAGCACTGCTGGAGGAACTGACCTCGTTGAGAATCAGAATAAAACACAGGTAGTTTGGTGGTGATTAGGGGTGTGTTTGATTCAGGTACACCTGGAAAACATGCTCCTGTCAGTTTTTACACCTGTACCTCTTAAATCCCAAACCTCTCACCTGCCAAATAAATGTAATGTAATGAAATGTTACGGGAATGTTTTCAGATGGTAAGGTTAAGGAACTAAACGTCCTTTGTTTTATTTTAATATTTACAGATTTTTTAAAAATTTAAATTAAAACACAGCCTATTCACTTACCACAGCTCTGAAATTACTTAAAAACAATACAAGCATACTTTCATCCTGCTATGAGGAAAACGGTACCCTGTAGCGCCCTTACCTTTCACAATAATCAAATAAAAGTTGAGTTTCAGGTCGTTGAACCAGCCTGGAATCTCCACCCTGCACCCGTAGATCCCGGAGTCGTTCTCCGTCACGTTGATGATGGTCAGCGACACGTTTCCCTCCTGAACACCGCTCAGTAACCGGTATCTGTCCGATTCGCTGAAGGTCACTTTTTCCCCGTCGGTGGAAACGATTGTGTTGCTGCATTTTGACGTGGGAACCTCGCCTCTCCCCCAGCACATGTCCGTGAGCCCGTTAGCTATGATGTCATAGCGGCAGGGCAGAGTAACCGACTCTCCGGTTTTACCGATCAGCGTCAGCATCGATCCCTCGCAAACTGGAAAAACAAGCAGGGTAGCAGACGCTTAGTGGCTCAGATTTAATAAAAATATGAATATTTTTTAAAAAATAATAAAAATTCAAAATGCATCATCTCTCTTGAAATAAAATCACAGCTTGGCTATTTTTCTGATTCGTCTTTGATTATTGGCAAACCCTGCACGTCTAACAGATGAGTTTTTCAGCGTTAGGACTTACCTGACAATACGGACAAAGTAGTACAATAAAATACTGCGCACAGACGACGCATTCTCCCCAGTAGTCAAATACAGAGGTAGGCAAAGGCAGAGATGTCTTTAACTACTGCCCACGGTAAGTTCTTCTAACCAAAAAAAAACAGAAGCAGCAATACTTTGCTTTTTTAGACACTTCCTCTTTCCGTTAGGTATGAGCATATTCCAAATGGGCCCCATTAAAGTGCAAAACGTAATGTCGAACATAGTCTAATCAGAAAACGTGAAATGGAACTATGAGCACTTGGTGGGAGATTACTGAAATCGACGGTGGCTCACATCCCGGTTTTACGTTCTAACCTGAAAGTTGATCATGTGTTTGACGGAAGGCCAAAAAACAACGGAATGCAAGTGCCGTATGGTCAAGACGGACAGATCTCGAAGTTTAAAGCTTAAAAACTTGATACTGTATGAAGTCATTGTTTTATGTGTGGCATTCAATGGACATTTTCTGCCCTTCGTAAGGAATGTGCTGCAAGTATATTAACAAGATACTGCAACACAACTCCATAGATGGGCAACTGTACAGAACTGACCACTTGAAGAGAATTTTTATTTTTTCAAACTGTTTTTGAAACGGGTTGTTTTTGTGGGCAATGTTCTATGGCGCCTTTCAGTTGTTGCCCTCAGGAAGGCACCTGAGCATTGCCCACAAAAACAACCCGTTTCGAAAAGTTTCTATCCCATGAGAACTCTGAACTCCTGCTGATCACCTGTTCCCCTGTCTGCCGTCTGTCCTGCTCTGTGTCTATGATGTCTCATATTGTATTGTGTTAAATTGTCTGGGATGTCCCATGCTATATTGTGTTAGAAATTACTGTGATGTTGACATTAAATGTCGGGACCCTGCGGTTTATATGATTCTGTACCGCTCACAAATTCCACCAGCCTTGGCTGAATCTGAATCTGAATCTGAATCTGAATCTGTCCTGTGCCTCACTGACAGGGCGTGGGTGCCAAACCAAGTGTAGGCCTATGTAAACATGGGTACAGACACACGGTCACACTTCCTGTGGACAATCGCACACTTCCTGTGGACATGGCGCCCACTTCCTGTCTCCACAAGACTGCCCCTGTCAATAGCAGTGTTTGGGGACTTCTAATTTGTATGTTACTCAAGAGACTGAAAACCCATCTTTGCAGACTACAGCTGAGTTCATGTTTTATTTTGGAAACAACCCCCACCTTTGTTTCTCCTTATTTAGGTCTCAGTGATGGCGCCAGTTGAACTCTAGCTTTACTTGTTTGTAGGTCAGATGGTGGTTTTCTATGTGTGTTAAAAGCACCGTCTATAAGTCTCTTCCACTGAAAGTGTTTGCTAAAGAGCTAAATTGTAAAACTCTTCCCCAGTCTGTGTGTATAGCATGTACAGACACACTTTCCAGTATCTTTTAAAATTGTATCTTTTCAAAATCTTTTTTTTAATATATTTTTTAATTTTTTATTTTATTAAACTGCAAGAACAATAAAAAAAAAAAGTGGTAACCAGCTTTGTTCTTGGAAATCTACTGTCCTGGGGGTTTTCATTTTAACCCAAATTTGGCACACCCGACTACTAATTACTGGCTCAACAAGATCTCTGGCTGTTGACTAGGTGTGTGTGCTTTGTCAGGGCTGGAGCGAAAACCTGCAGAGGATGGTAGATCTCCAGGAACAGGGTTGGTTACCACTGCTCTAAATCATTCAGTCCCACCGTTCTCAAATCTTTTTTTTTCCTTCGCAGTGGGTTTTTGTAGCATGCGGAAAGAGTGACACACAGACTCCGCGCATTTCCTGCGCTTGAAATAAGTTTATTGTGGCTTCCAGTCTGTGGCTGAATGTTAGTCTGAATGACGACAGACTCGCCGAGGTACAGACCAGAGAACTGGCTGAGTAAGCAGCTTGCGGGCCTTTGTGACCACACGAGCGGCTTGCTTATGATCAGACGCGTGGCCACTGCTGCTGAAGCTGCTGCTCTCTTGGAAGCCCATGGAAGCCTAATGCAAGAAACATTCATTGCCATATAGTGAGGAATGCTCTGCAATATATACTACATTACATTTGAATATTTATGGCTATATTCAGATATATGCCATGAGAACACAGGTATATTTTGCAATATATTTCCATGTATTGTTAAAAATATTTCTGGGTGAAAATGACAATAGCTTGGGGTGGTCTCATTTCCTAAATAAAGTCTTTGTTGCATATTGAGACCATTGGTATGTGTGGTTGAATGATGAAAGAGCCTTCTACTGCAACAACAAAAGACAAATGAAGAATGGCAATAAATCTCTATATATGGCCAGAAATATATTTCTCTTGCACCAGGGAATTTGAAGACCACTTTGTCTTCTCCAGAAACGCTTACGTCTTTTGGGTTTTGTTGGTCTTACCGGCAAAGACGCAGGCATAAACCACAGTTACTGTGTAGGAGTAATATGCAGAAAAGCAGAAGATGAAACTGTATTTTTCATTTAGGGGAAGATTTGGAAAATGCTATAATTTCAGCTGAACAAGTTGCGTAATGCGTACTAATACTTACTTCCACAATTTAGAGGCTGCTTCCGATGGGTGACTGAGTCTGCAGCACAAGATGTCCACCCATCCGTCCATCCATTATCTATATCTGCTTATCCTGGGCAGGGTCCATCCATTATCTATACCTGCTTATCCTGGGCAGGGTCCATCCATTATCTCTACCCGCTTATCCTGGGCAGGGTCCATCCATTCTCTTGTACCCACTTATCCTGGATAGGGTCCATCCATTATATATGCCCACTTATCCTGGACAGGGTCTGTCAATTATCTCTACCTGCTTATCGTGGGCAGGGTCGCAGGGAGTGCTGGAGCCTATCCCAGCATGCATTGCGCGAGAGGCAGGAATACACCTTGGACAGGCCGCCAATCTATCGCAGGGCCAGCACAAGGTGTGGACTATAATAATGAGAAAGTTGAGCCTCACCAGAAAAGTATTTAGCTCCAGGGTGTTAAAAAAAAAAAAAATCTTTTCTGTGGGTGTATTCTATTTTGGGAAGATCGGGGCAACCAGAATGACAAAATATGGTCAACTTATTTTGTGTGTGTGTGTGTGAGTGTGAGTGTGTGTGTTGCATGTCCTGCATCATGGGTTAGTGCCATCTTTGATAGTCGTGGCGTGATACGATCTAACTGCCGGACTTTGGAGTCGGACAGCGATTATAAAAACCCTTCTGGTTCCGCTTTTAGTCCTCCGTCTCTCTTCCTTCCTCCTTTGAATGTTGCTTTGGCACACTTGTCGAACCCAAACTCCATTTTGATGTTGTTGCTAAATTTATTAATTTATTAATTTTTTTTACAATGTTAGGTAAGCCAGTCTAAACCCTTTTTTTGGCACAGGTTTCTGAGTTATCCACGTGGAACTTTTCTTTACCCAGATTTTCATAACCGTAGGTGCTTCATTTATTAGTGAGCTCAGTGGTGCGAGGGCAAGTTTTTAAAAATAGCTTTGTTAGCAGTGTCAGTCGCATCACAGGCATGGCGATGTCCTTTCTTCATCTTTGGCCAGAATGACCTCTCGGCTGTTTGCTGTTCTTTCACCAGTTCCCATTTTCTCTGTTTTTCAGTTTTCACTGTTAGCACACACACTCCGGTGCGGGTGTGGCTCTGCGATCTCTTTTGGGTCGGGTCCATGCTTTCAGGTGTACTATCCCAGGTGTTATCAGTATTTTGATCTTCTCATGCAGGTGCTAAAGCTCTCTCTGACAGGTGGGAGGTAGTCTTGCATAGCATTCACTGTGATGATATCTAGCCCAATGCCAGTGAGCTGGTTGTTCTTTATGGCATCCCTCCTTGCATTGGCTCGTTTGTTTGCATGGAGGTATGTTCATTTAGCCAAGTATTTTTTCGTCTCCATATGTTGTAGGTTTAAATGTGGCGAATGTTTCTGGTGGTGTAAGAGTGGCGGCATAGATGCCTCCATAATATCAGTATACATATCCCAAATCCATTTCTGTCATAATTGTTCAAGGCAGTTTTTAAATGTTGGTACTCAGATGGCCTCTATGATATCCTCTATGTGGTTGTCCTCAATATTATTATTATTATTATTATTATTATTATTATTATTTTATTAAAGACCATGTGAAAAGGTTTGGGCTCTGTGTATAGTAAACGAAGTGGAGGGTGTTACTTTTTTATGTACACGGCATTATCACCTTGGCACAGTAGAGGGCGCAATTTGATTATCAGAGAGTTGGAGTGTAAGGAGACGTCCCTCTTCTTACTCCTTGTTTTCCAGAATACAATGAAGTTCGTATTTAATTCATTAAAACTCTGCAGAGAGTTCACTACTGGAGCTGGCGTCGACACTTGTCTGGCCGCTTAATCTATTTTGCTTCTCCTGTTTTTTTTAAATAACTTTTTTATTTTTGCCGTTCTGGCATTATTCGCCGAGAACAGACTTCCCCCACAGAGGATTTTACACCCGTATCAGAATGCTTGCTCAACATTTCCCCGATGTTCGGCCAACCTTTCCTCCGTTTGTTCTCAGCGTCCTTCGGAGAAGCTCGGGGAGATAAGCTGTCGGACACTGGGGTTGTGAGACCACCGTTGTGATGAAGGATCCAGTGTTTGAGAACAGGCAGGACTCAAGATTATTTGGGGGTGGGGGCAGGGAGAGATTAGTGGTTGTTGTTTTCTATCTGACAGGAACTGTAAAAATAAATAAATAAATAAATTAAATATAGATGGGAAAGAGTAATTTCATGTTAGGTTAATTTGTGGCAGCGATCACAAGCAGCGGCCGGGTTAGCGGTCGGGGTTAGCGGTCAGGACGCTGAAGTCACTGTTGGCCCGACTCTCCAAATGAAGTCTTCTGCGTATTTGTAAGATTTGGAAGAAATGATTGTCCAAAGCAGCCATGAATTTCATTATGTGACGTGGTTGTGTGACGTGGGTTGGTTGGAGAAGGTTTTTCATGCAGCAGAATGGGATAAATTGGACTTTAACCTTTAACATAACAGAAATATGATCATATTTGTCGGGCAGTTAAAAATGTTGTTACTATAGAAACGGACCAATTCCATTCTAAAGCCTAGCTCTAGAGGTTTTTTTAGAGCATGTTCAGTGCGTAAACCAATTTGGGTTAAATAATCTGCTAAATGCCTACGTTGTGAATTAAAAGCTTTTCATGCAGGAAAAGAAATGGACCAACATTCCCAAACTAGATCTGTCTGAAACTTTACCAACTTCATTGGTGGTCAACCTCTCAAAAGAACTGCCAGGGGTTTGGGGGGTTTTTTGGATGCCGTTGAAACCATTTGCGAACCTGGGAGGTGTTCAAGAAGGAAAAAACTTTAACAGTGCAAATGGAAGGATTCATTGCAGACTAGAGGTTGCATTTCAATAAGTTATTCAGTCTGTACATTTATACCGTCCGGTTGAGACCACAAAACCAGACCTGTACAAATAATTTGCATCTGGCAACCTTGGGTGTACCTCTGTTCGGGACACTATTACTTACAGGGAAATAATAATTCTACAACACCTTTGGAACTGTAGTGGACCATACTGAGTCTAAATATGTCTGTTCTCATAAGACACTTCATACTGTGCACCTGTAGGGAAATCATACTGGAAACATACTCTCTTACTCTGTCCTCTTGTATTTCCAATGTTCATTACACCAAAAGATGAAAATGCAAATTTTCCAAACAGGAAAAAGGTAAAATGTCTTTTTGTGGCAAATATTGTCATTTCTAAATGGGAGAGCTGTAGGTCTGATAGATTCATCTTTAACCTTTCACACAAAAACAAATCAAGATTTCAAGATTGTTCTGGGCTGTGGGTGTTGAGTACAGCTTTTTAAGGACAACATTTGACCTGGGTATGAACAAAATTAAGAAATAATGAAAATATTGGAAACGCTGAAGGTGAAATTTGTATTTGAAATAGGACCGGGCCTGAGGAAGAAAAGCAGGTTCACGTGATATGAATGGAGAACATGTGCAGCTCAGAATTTTGGCCTGAATCAACCCATTATAAAATTTATTCTGACAGATTTTTTATTATTTTTTAAATCTCTTTGTTGACCTTGGCTTCCAGAACATTCCACGTGGACAGCTCAGCCCTTGTGGTACGGGAAGCATCTGCTTCTTGGGAAACGTAGTTGTGAGGATGGCCAGTCGAATCAACACAATCATTAGCGTATGTCATCTTCCTCAACACAATGAAACTCAAAACTCGAATGGGTTGCTTAAATGGGGGAAAAAAGTAGAAAAAAAGAACAAAGATGTTTTTTGTTGTTATTGTTTTTGTCTTTGTTCTTAGTTGCGATCTTAAAGCAACCCTCCTGGAGGTTATTCTTCATGCTTGCACATCCTAATATATTTGCAGTGTGGGGAGGAAGAAGAAAAAAAACAACCTCCATTTGCTTCATGAAATGATTACAGAGTGTTCACTGTTCTATTGTAATGACTCAGTGTGTTAGAGAGGTGCTCACCACGGACCCCGGCAGCCTTCGCCTGAATGGACCCCCTCCCACACACCCCAACATGAATATTCAGCGCCCCCCATCCCTCCTGTGGTTGCGTGGCACCCTGTCTCACGCACGAGACCCCGGAAAAGAGTGGGGTGGGGGGGGGGGGTCGCTTATCTGTGTCTGAATGAGTGTTTGTGGGATGGGATGTGATGGGATGGGGGGGGGGGCTCTACGTGAAGGTTTGCGCGTTCCTCTCTCCTGTGTTTGCCAGGTTCCCTCCAGAGATGGAACACACAGCCTGGGTTCTGTTATCAGCACATGGTGGGGGGGTGGGGGGGTGGGGGGGGTGGGGGGGGGGTCTGACAGGGCGGGGAACGGGTTTTTTTGAGGGAGGGGATAATACGTAGGACAGCGGGAGAAAGAGAGGGATTCACAGGGGGCATCGTCTCAGGAGCAGCGGGCATTCTGATTGGCTGGCCAGTGAAGTTCAGGGCCCTCTCCCTGCAGACCATGATCTGTGTCTCTGCTCCGCCATCTGGTCACCAGGAGATTTAAACAGGGCAGGGGAGTCATGACCTGTAGAGCTGCTGTACCTGCTGTACCTGTAGAGCTCCTGTACCTGCTGTACCTGTAGGGCTGCTATACCTGCTGTACCTGTAGAGCTGCTGTACCTGTAGGGCTCCTATACCTGTAGAGCTGCTGCACTTTTTAGGGCTGGTGTACCTGTACAGTTGCTATACCTGTAGGTTGGTTGTACTTGTAGAGCTGCTGTACCTGTAGGGCTACTGTACCTGTAGGCCAGTTGTACCTGTCGAGTTGCTATACCTGTAGGGCTGCTGTACCTGTAGAGTTTCTATACCTGTAGGCCGGTTGTACCTGTAGAGCTGCTGTACCTGTAGGGTTGCTGTACCTGTAGTCCGGTTGTACCTGTAGGATGTGGTCTGGTCTGTGAGACATGCTGATGTTTCAGCAGCAAGGTCACGTCGCCAGCAGGACCTGGTTTGCTCATCAAATCTCAGCTGGAGTTTGACAGTCTAAATAAAGGGGCATCTTTGGACCAATTTTAGAGCTCTGTGAATATTGCAAAATGCATACATCCACAAACTGAGCAACCAAAAATAAAAATTAATAAATAAATAAATAAAGACATGTAAAAAATAAATAAATAAAAAAAACCCTGACAAATGAGTCGTTCTCAGAGGGTCAGTCTCCTGCCTGTGATTATCGGAGGGGAAAAAATGTGGTAAAGTAAACAAGGTCTCAAAACAAGCTGGATAACGAGGACGGGTGGGAGAGAGCGCTCCAGATCCGATTCGGGCCTGTTTTCCGCTGGGAACGGACCCAGATCCCTGTTTCTCACACAGTCACTGTGGCAAAAGTCTGGACGTCCCGCCAGACGCATTCCATGTGCACACAGTGGCCTTCACCGCCAGGGCGGGGTCACCTGGGGCCCACAGGGCGGGGTCACCTGCAGCCATCACCGCCAGGGCGGGGTCACCTGGGGCCCACAGGGCGGGGTCACCTGGGGCCCACAGGGCGGGGTCACCTGGGGCCTTCACCGCCAGGGCGGGGTCACCTGCAGCCTTCACCACCAGGGCGGGGTCATCTGGAGCCCACTGGGCGGGGTCACCTGGGACCCACAGGGCGGGGTCACCTGCAGCCTTCACCACCAGGGCGAGGTCACCTGGGGCCCACAGGGCGGGGTCACCTGAGGCCTTCACCGCCAGGGCGGAGTCACCTGGGGCCGATCGGGCAGAGTCACCTGGGGGCCCACAGGGTGGGGTCACCTGAGGCCCACAGGGTGGGGTCACCTGAGGCCTACAGGTTGGGGTCACCTGGGGCCCACAGGGCGGGGTCACCTGGGGTGGAATGGGCGGGGTCCCCTGGGGTCGACTGGGTGGGGTCACGTGGAGCCCACAGGTATGTGCATAGACATTGTGCTAATGTTACACAAACACACACACACACACACACATGCACACTCACCTGGAATTAATTGTCTTTTTGTGGCATAGTTTTAAATGAAGCAAGTATGTGAAAATAGGGAAGTTACGTGAGGTCAGGTAGAAAGTGCAGTTAATTATAGTTGTGTTTTTCTCTATCATGAGTCAAATGAGGAGAAAATACGCTAAATAAAATTAATTTGGGTCATTGCAACTCCTCAAACTCCTTTACTACCAAAAAAAAACTAAACGTGTTAAATGGGAGATAAATTTGAGGACAAATATTGATGGAATATTTAGTGTTATTGATATGAGGAGTGCAGTCGAACCCTCAGCCAGGGGGGTTACTCCATCAGGGAGCGAGGAGGATGTGCGGTGGCCTCAGGCTTGATGACAGAACCTGAGGCTGTGTAACCAGGGGGGTCAAAGTTCAGACAGGAAGTGACCTCAGAAGGCTGGGGCTAAGAATCGCGCTAGAACGCGCGGTGGTGGGAATGAACTGGGATGCACTTTTTGCCTCTGAACTCTCACGAGCTGAACTGCTTCTCAGTGCCTCCGACCCGGTCTCTCCTGTAAACATAAAACATAAACACGTTTTATTTATTATTTATTGAAGATCCTTCAGCTGAAACCAGCCGCGGCTTGCTTGTGCGAAGAGGCACGTAATTATGAATCGCACAGCAGGCAAGCAGCCCTCGTGCAGTGAAACAAGCATGTCCGTTTATCAGGGAGGCGCTGGACATGACGAAACCCTGGACACTAATCACTACGTACCGGCGGACATGATGGCCCCCAGCACCAGCAGCCCCAGGAATCCGCTTTTTAGCGACTAAATACTATGCGCTGTTGTTTTTTGTTTTATGATCAATGAGGCAAAAAAACGAAAAGTCCCTCCAAAGTGTGTTTCACACAACTCTTGAGTCAGTAACGTGGAATCGGTGTGTGTGCTCCTCTGTCTAATTTGGCTTTCAGAGTATCTTCCTGTTGATTTGACCTTAGTGTAACTCCACTGCCTGTTTCTCCTTCCTGTTCTATCAGGATTCAGACATGAAAAATCCCCCCCCCCCCCATCCTTCATCCAGGCCAGCCAGCTTCATGCTGGTTCCTCATGTCCTTTTCCCAACGGTTTTCCCTCTGTTTGTGTGACAGCAGCCACCGTTAACCACGTCATTGGAGCTCAAATCCCCCCCCCCCCCCCCACATGGTTTCTCTTCCCAGCTGGGATGCCTGTCTGTCCTGGTGGTATGAACTTCCCACCATGACCACGGTACAGAGCCCCCCCCCCCCCCTTTTAATCAGGGACAAGCTGTGAATAAAAATGTAGAACTGTTTTGCATCGTGATTTAACAAGCATCTGTCCCTTAAGACTGTAAACAACTCGTGTCAGTGATTTATAGATGTGTTTTCTTGACTCGCTTAAATTTGCCAATTTTTTTTTCTTTGTCCATCATTATTGGCCGCGTTTGCCAAAAAACAAGTCAGGCAGTGGAAGGGCGGGAATCTCAAACTCCGATCCCAGGGGGTCGTCTGCTGGTTTCTGATTCGTTCCTGCACTTAGAGCGGTTCATTCAGCTCTTTGATTGGTTAACGAGTCTCTGCGCGCCTCGTTTCCAAGGCTTGAATTGGCTGCTGATTGGCGGCGAGAGAAGAGAGAGCCTCCGTTAATGACACTCGTCACAAACTGAGATTTCCAGGAAATAAGAAGGTTCTCCATTTTGTTTTATTTGTATGGTGGTTCTTACAGCAGCACTGTCACAAAGATGCTTTTTTTGGGGAAATGGACAAGACAACTGGGCAACCCCCTCCCCCCCTCCAAAAAATGTGAACTATTGAAGTAAAAACTCCTCAGTGTGAAGTAAAACACTCAGTAATCATGGCCAGAATTTAAATTTAAAAAAAAACTCCCCCAGTGGGACGAAATCTTGGGAAGAACCTGGCTATAGAGGGGGAGCTCAGTACTTTGCAGTAATAGTAAAGAGAGATAGAATGGCAGCCAAAATGTACTGATGGATCTATAGGCATATTTTTTGTGTCTGTTACCTGAGCTAAGCTACTGAGCGAGTGGGGACAGTTGCATTTGCTGACCTGATCCTTTAATGATCCTTATGCTTCACTTAATACAGTAAAATGGATGTTAAAGACACGGAGAAGTGTTTTAAAAGATCATTTGGATGAGGGAGAATGGGAGAAGTCAAGTCTAGCGTGCCAGTTCTACAGCACTGCCGATGACTTCAGTTCTGTATTTTGAACACAAATCTAGTTTTATTAGAGTGAAAAATCTGCGTCAACATCTTGCACAAAAGACCGGGCTTGACCTGCCGTTTAATGCAAAATGAGTCCTAAATGCTTTTCTGTTCTGTTTCTGTTCTGTTCAGGTCTCACCGCCCCCCCCCCCCGGCGGGCTCAGAGACGCTCGTCATTTCCCCTTCGCTTTCGGTGCTGGCCGAAAGGCGAGGGTTTAGACACGTCCCGTCCGCCTCGATCGCTCCAAACACAGTTACAGGGCAGCTGGGCTGATTCATGCGCCGATTTTGCCCTGCCGGCTGACCCTTCCTGTGGGATCGCCATGGTTTCCAGGCAAAGAGGTGGTGGCTGGGTACTATAGTGGGAGCTGCGCTTGTTTCCTGAGGCGATTTGACTTGTAGCCGTGAGGTCGAGCCGATGTTCCTCTGAGCAGTGATTTTAATCTCACTCTCTTCAGCGCGTATTCAGGTGTATTATGAATGGAGAACATGCCAGGGGTGGCAAATCTACGTCACTCTGCATAAGAAAACGAAGAAATATCTAAGCCACGACACTCGGACAGGGCTTCCGATTGAAGCCCCTCCCACTTGGATCTGAGAGCTGAAAGCTGATTGGTTTAATTATGAGCACATGCCTAAACTGGCTGCACCCATAGCACACGCTCGCTGTGATGTCACCTGTCAAAAATGGTTGGATCAGGACTGTATCGCCTTCATTACGGTAACCTGAAATCACCCCTCATTACCACCCCCCCCCCCCAAAATTATTATTGTCCGCCACCAGCAGGCAGCTGAAACGCAATGAGCGGCCAATCAGATTCAATCAGTGTGAGATATCGAGATACAATCTGAATAATGGCGCGCCAGTGGCAGAAAGAGGGGTCCTCGCAGAAAATACTCATAGAGGACCAATCAGTGCCTCCCTTGATTACGAGTGAATTTATCGCTAAGTGTCCTCGGCTCCATAGAGCGTTCACGCGCCGATGAAGTGCGGAGAGGAGGTGCAGGGGGAGAGCAGGTAAACTGGAGACCTCAGCTGGCTATGAAAGCAGGAGAAATTGCCACTAAAGAGAAGCCTGAAAGCAAATGGGTCTGAAAACAGTGTTGGAAACAGAGAGCCAAGAAGGGCCGGTTGATGAACTCAAATGCACCTCTCGGTTGAAAATCTTCTTTTCTCTCTCTCACACTCACTCTTCTTCACTCCCCCTCTTCTCTTTTTTTACTTAATTTTCTCTCTTTCTTCTTTCTTATTCATCCCTTCTTGTTCCTACTCCGCGTCTTCCCTTTTCCTCGCTCTTTCTGGAGAGGAACGCAGTGGAAAATCAGACCGCTTTTTTTTGTCTGTTTGAAACACCGTTTTTATTCCTGCAAAATAAAAATAAAAAGGGAATGGATGAAATGGAGCTCAAGTTGAGCACCTTGCTGGCAGATGCTTTCAGTGCAACACATCCTCCTGTTTTCCTCATCATTTCAGAACTCAACAGACTGTTTTTGAATTTTTAAAAAATAATTTTTAAATTTCATTCATTGCAAGTCAAGTGTTAAGGAGCCAGTCGCAGACTAATGTTTCCATCCCTACCCGCACATGTTCTTTACTATGCGGTTGTCTTCAAAGTAGGAGTGGTCACCATGGCAGCCAGAAGGCCACTGATGCTCGAATGACGGGGAATAGAATTCTGGGTAATCAAACTAGCGCCAAATGGGATGCACTCCGTCCGAACACATCGAGGCAATCTAGTTATGGCCTGCTAGCCTTATTATTTAATTAGCTTTATGGGCACTCTGTATAGCATTCATTATGAAAAACGTTTGCTGCAATGTAGCTTTTATACCACCAGCCCCCCCCCCCCTCGTTGCCCCCCTACCCCGCCCCCTTTGTGTCACTGGTTCCCTTGAGGTGTCCACAGTAGCCCCGTCAAATTTCCCGAAAGAAAAGTATTGAGTCCATTTGGCTCCAGTTCAATTAATGGCCCTGGAACGCAATGGTAAAACACATTTGTGGGGGGGGGGGGGGGGGGGGGGGGGGCTGTGCAGGGAAAGGCTTATCTTGACAGTAACGAGTCTCTACCAGCAGTAGTAGGAAACAAGGTTTTAAATCCTTAAATTGTTTCAATTTATGTTCAGTTGAATTATGGTCTAAATTTAAGGGAAACTGCTCAGATGGGGGGGGGGGGGTGAATTTGTGAGGGGGAGTATTGGACCTGTGCCTACTGACGGTTTATGTAATGAACAAGCCCCCCCCCGCCCCCCCCGGGGCCTGAGCAGAGAGGGCCACTGGAGGTCTTTTTGTGTTTTGGACCTCCAGGGATAAATCAGTCATGTTGTCCAATTTACAGACCCCTCCTTTGAATGAGCACCGTAGTACACTTTCAGTGAATAGAGGGAAATAGCCTAATATCGCTGCTACAGTGTCCTGGCAACCACAAGCCTGCCCCTCCTCCACCACCAATGAGGAAGGGGGTTTGAGACCCCAAACTATTCCACCGCTCCCCCCTCCCAATTCTGCCCAATAAACCTCAGCGCCCCACTCCACCCCCCCACCCCCCCCACCCCCACCCCCAGCAGCAGCAATGAGAAAAGGGGCTTGAGGCCCCAAACTATTCTGCTCCCCCCTCCCAGTTCTGGACAGTGACTCTGATGAAGACGCAGTCGCGCTGAAAATCGTCAGTTTTATTTTGACCCATTGAAGGGCTCATTTTGCGTCCTCTATCTGAAAAGAACCGGCCTGCTGACCTTTTGACTGGCTGACGCGCTGTTACCTCCTTTTTTGAATTTGGGGCAATGAACCTCAGCACCCCACCACCCCGATCCCCCAACCCAACCCCCCCCTCTCCCCCACCGCCCACCAGCCTCTCCGCCCCTGGCTTTCCGGGCCCCCGTTGTCATGGCGAACAGGCTTTTGTCCATCTCCAAGGCGAAGGGGACACTGGTTGCACACAATGTACCGCCCCCGCCCCCCTCCTTGGGGGTGGGTGGGTGGGGGGGGGGGGGTCAGCCGCTGGCCACGGGCTGAAACCGCAGAACCACGACTCACTTCCCAAAATATCAGGGGGCGCGGGTTCCTGCCCGTGGAGCGCGACTGCACCCGCACAGCGATGGCCGCCGCGGCTGTTTTCCCTCCTGTCTGGGAACACTCTCCGCTTTGAACCCCGTGCAGCGGGACGCCCGGTTTATTGGCTTTTTTTTGGGGGGGGGGGGGGGGGGGGTGATATTTGATATTTTCTTTGTTACCATTTGTCCACAGTCATTTCCTCCTGCAGAACAAGAGGGCTCTTCAGCCAGCTCTCACAGCACACACCGACCGCGGGGGAGCTCGATATCTTCACACCGCGACAGGAGGGAGAGAGGGAAGGAGAGAGAGAGGGAAGGAAGGAGAGGGAAAGAGGGAGGGAAGGAGATTAGGAGAGAGGGAGGGAGGGAGGGAGGGAGAGGAGAGAGAGAGGGAGGGAGGATGGGAGAGAGGGAGAAAGAGAGCAGGGGAGAGAGAGGGAGGGTGGGAGAGAGATAGGGAAAGAGGGAGGGAGAGAGAGACAGAGGGAGAGAGGGAGGACAGGAGAGAGGAAGAGATGGGGGGAGAGAGGGAGAGAACAGTCTGGGCTCAGCTTAATATTAGTCACGATTCTGTCCTGTTTGGACGTCGTCCAGGTTGAAGCTGCACACCTGCAGCACAGCTCTGTGTGTGGACAGGTGTAAAGGAGCTGATTACATTTCCCGTGAGTCACTGCTGGTCTAATTGCATACCAGCTATGATTAAACTTCTGCATGAAAGCACTTACATTTCTATGAAATACAGCATCAGTCTGCCAATAAATCGATCTTTATATACTGTGTATTAGTGGCATGCAGCAGTTCTAGACCTATATCTCCAGTTGTTCCATGGTTGTATGAAAGGTGCTCTATTTACTATTATTATTATTAGTAGTAGTAGAGTTGTTATTATTTTTGTTGTTATTTTTTCTGTTTTTGTTATTATATTTTAAATGTGTAAAATGAGATGATGAGATGATGTGAGGTTGTCTTTGGGAGCGCGGGGTTTGGTGGCTGTACCACACTCAGCCTCCTTGCTGCTCACTGAGCGCAGGTTTACCACAGTTTCCTCTTTAGGGCAGGGATTGCCGTCTCAAATCCTGGAGGGCCACTGTGTTTCCTGGTTTCTGATGTGTTCCTGCACTTAAGCGCTTGATCTAAGTAACTGATTGGCTGAAGAGTCTGCACACCTTGTTTTCAAGGCTGCTGATTGGCTGAAGAGTCTGCACACCTTGTTTTCGAGGCTGCTGATTGGCTGCTGATTGAAAGGAAACCACAGAAACCAGCAGATGCTCCGTCCCTCCAGGACCAGTGTCTGAGACCCCAGCTTTAGCGTATGATGTCAATATTGAGTTACCTTTACACACAGCACAAAAGACATCTTTTGTTCGTTGGTCTGCCACGGGACGTCTGCAACCCAAAATCTAATAAAACAAAAAATCAAATAAAAAATACTGTCCATCTACAGTTCAATGGAAACCGCTTATATATTTAACAAATCTGTAGGCTGTAAAGGTCAAACGGTAAATGTACATAGCTTGAGTACCTTGTGCGCCAAATCCCATACTATTAAAAATGGTATTGAAGCGCATGGATTGTGGGATAGTACATGAGGTCATTGCAGTGAGATGCTGTCATTCCTTGGCCAGATTTCGAGCCGCATTCTGTCTCCAAGGACACAGTGGAGTTGTTCCCTGTTGTTTATTAAACATTATAATCTCAAGGGGGGTGGGGGGGAGAGAAAGTGTGTCAACAGTTTTATGTTTGACTTGTTGAAGTCTCCTCCAGTAATTGAGATGTTTCAAAATGAATGTTCGTTCACATCACGTATGGGGCGACAGCTCAGGAGGTAAGAGCGGTTGTCTGGCAGTCGGAGGGTTGCCGGTTTGAGTCCCTGCCCTGGGTGTGTCGAAGTGTCCCTGAGCAAGACACCTAACCCCTAATTGCTCCCAACGAGCTGATTGGTACCTTGCATGGCAGCCTTTCACCGTTGGTGTTCGTGTGAATGGGTGAATGAGAGGCATCAATTGTCAATTGGATAAAAGCGCTATATAAATGCAGTCCATTTACCATTTACTTGTCTGCACGGCCAGGGTGTGCCAGTGAACGAGTACTTCCTGATGAGGGAGTCTGGCTGCTGCTGATCGGTGCAGTGATGAGGGAGTCTGGCTGCTGCTCGCAGACCCTGCTGCTGATCGGTGCAGTGATGAGGGAGTTTGCCTGCTGCTCGCAGACCCTGCTGCTGATCGGTGCAGGGATGAGGGAGTCTGGCTGCTGCTCGCAGACCCTGCTGCTGATCGGTGCAGGGATGAGGGAGTCTGGCTGCTGCTCGCAGACCCTGCTGCTGATCGGTGCAGTGATGAGGGAGTTTGCCTGCTGCTCGCAGACCCTGCTGCTGATCGGTGCAGTGATGAGGGAGTGTGCCTGCTGCTCGCAGACCCTGCTGCTGATCGGTGCAGTGATGAGGGAGTGTGGCTGCTGCTCGCAGACCCTGCTGCTGATCGGTGCAGTGATGAGGGAGTCTGGCTGCTGCTCGCAGACCCTGCTGCTGATCGGTGCAGTGATGAGGGAGTGTGGCTGCTGCTCGCAGACCCTGCTGCTGATCGGTGCAGGGATGAGGGAGTGTGGCTGCTGCTCGCAGACCCTGCTGCTGATCGGTGCAGTGATGAGGGAGTTTGCCTGCTGCTCGCAGACCAGTTCAGTCTCGCGGAACCGATCAGTCTCGTTCAGTAATTCGACTTCTGAAAGTACAGTGAACAGACGCAGCCCAGGAGACTGAGGCGTGTTTTTTAGTGAATAATGTTCCTCTCGCCTTCTGGGGGTTTTTGTTTCCTCGCCTTTTGAGTGAGCGAGCCTGGCAGGGGCTGAGCGGCGCTTTGTGGCGCTGTGGCACGCTGGTGTGTGCCCCCCGGGCATCCAGTGCAATTAATCTATTCAAGGGAGAGAGGCCGCAAGGCCGGCGCCAAATCGGAATGAAAATGTCTTTTTAAAATTTGATTTTCTTTCTGTGCTTTTGTGTTTCTTGTATATTGTTCATAAGCACCCCCCTCCCAAAATAAACAAAGAAAAAGAGAAACACACACACACACACACACACTCACAGACGCATGCACGCACAGGCACACAAACACACACACACATATATTCACACACACACACACACACACACACACAAATATATATGCACACATATATTCACACACACACACACACACACGCATACACAAAGACACACACACACACACACGCACACGCACACACACGCAGACACACACGCGCACACACACACGCACAGCGGTGCAGTAATGTGGTATTCTGGGCTCCTGTTCTTCGGCAGAAAGAGGCTGGTTCTCCTGCACAGCGTTTAGCATTCTGAGGAGTCCTCCCAAGGCCTGCGGTGTCTCCGGCTCCTGCCAGGCCCTGCGGCTGTGCCAGCATCTTCATTCACTAAGCCAGGGAAAGTTTTCCCGTCGGGAACGTCAGTCCTCACAGCGAACGACTGCATCCTGACGACGGAACAGAGATGGCAAGCGGGGCGGCCGACAGGTGACAGGTGCAACACCTCACGGAATGTGCCCGCCTACCCTTTCATTTTGTTTTGTTGTATTGCTTAGTTGTTTAGTACATCTAGTTATTGTGTGTGTGTGTGTGTGTGTCTGTGTGATTTTTCTAATGGATCACACTGCAATCGATTTATACAGCTGCACCAGCCCAGATCCCTAAACTATCGTACACTGCCCGCCCCGCTATTAATCAGCTCTGCTCATGGTTGCTTCCGCAGACATCAGGTTGGCCAGTAGGGGTCATTAGTGAGTGATGAAATGGTCATCCCAGCTGACTGGATCCCGCCCTCCCTGTATCACACCGTGGAGGTTCTGGCAACAGTCAGCGCTAGTCCAGTTAGCACCAGCGGAGCCAGCACGCTAGCACAGTCAGCATTAGTACAGTTAGCTGTAGCACCATCTGTGATATCACAGTTAGCATTAGCACAGTCAGTGCCAGCACAGCCATAACTAGTACAGTTAGCGCTAGCACAGACAGTTCTATTACATTTAGCATTAGCACAGTCAGTGCTAGTACAGTTAGTGCTAGCATAGCCAGCACCAGTAAAATTACCACTAGCACAGACAAGGCTAGTACAGTCAGTGCTAGCACAGTCCACGGTACCACAGCCAGCACAGACACAGCTAGAGCTAGCACAGTTAGCATTGGCACAACATGAGGTAGCACAGTTTGCACTGGCTCAGACAACACGAGTACAGTTAGCGCTAGCACAGTGCGTTTGATACTTGGAACCATGGGGCCCATTCACACAGGTCTCTTAATGGCACGAGCCCACCCACTAGCCACCCACTAGCTTGCCGTTATTCTATTTTCCATTACTTTAATTTAACAGACACTCATATTCAGAGCAATTTACAATGAACGTAAGAAACTGCCGGAGCACATTTTCATAATATTCTAATAACGTTCTAGCCACAAACAAGCAATCGACCCCAAGAGGGCTCTCTAAAAATATGTCCCTCAGTTATTATATATTTCAACAAAAATTACACGGCTCGTGTATTTGCTAAAATTGGAAGCAGTGCGTTCAAAGTATCAGTAGATTCATCATTGAGAAATCGACTGTCATTTTACTGTCATAACACAGTTATGACCCCGCCATCGTACTCTGTGCGTGGAGGCAGCAATGAATTTAATGCGATAACGTCCGCGAGCCGTCTTTTAAACAAGCCTGTCAGACGTTAACTGTCACAAGCTGCAAACGGTTTGGTTTACGGGACCTTTCTGTTGGAATAGCAGATAAGGTTCAGAGTGCCAGACGGAGGGAAATGAGAGAGGAGGGGCGCGATTTTATGGTCCTGTCTCGTAAAATTTGTGTGATGAAAGTCCAACAGTACAACAGTAACGGATTTCCACACAGGCCTTATACAGCAGAGGCTGTGTTTCGGGAGCTTGTAAACCTTTGCGGAGAGAGAGAAAAAAGTGCCTTTTATGAGACTTTTAAAAATCTACTTATGCTTTCTGCTTCGTAGTTCTATTGGGCTCAGTGATAGTCTTGGCTGTTGCTTTTAGCCCACTCACTGTGTGGATATCCCAAGCCACGGCTAACCCTTACTTTAGACTTTCCCGAAAATTTTTTCTTAAAAAATGTTCTTTTTGAACCAAACCACAGACAAAAAACGGAAGGACGTACGTCTTAAGAGCTAACACACAGCGTATATTACATTACCTTACATTCGTTTGGCAGACTCTCATATCCAGACTGATTTACAGTGCGGGACAAAACGTGAGTGCAGCCACCTGATTAATATGAGCAATCCGTACCAGACCTGGATAACAGCATACCCAGAAAAAATCTAAAAGCCTAAAAAAAATGTTAAAATTTTAATAAAATAAAAACGCCTAACCTGAGCTAATGCAAAACGTATAATATAGCAGCTCCCATTATAAAAAGAAATGCTCCTCAGCTAACTGGTATTCAGTTTGGTTTCCTGTTATTTATTTCTTTCTTTTTGATAATGAGATGGCCACAGTAGAAACCAGCCGTTTATTCAATTTACTCATGCTGTGCCTGTGCATTGTGTATTTTTCTTGACGCACGTAGATCTGAAGCGAAGCTTAACGCGGAGTACATTAACCGAATGTTCTCCTCGCGCTGGGGGGTTTTTGCACATTATCTGTGTTCCCAAGACCCGGGGTGAATCTCGTTATGTTGTTTCAGACAACCTGCCCCGGCTGCGTTTACTTGAAAGCGCTCCATTACACCGGAAAGGAGAAATGAGTGTCCTACACAGGCAACACGTTGTTTTTGATGTTGTTCTTGAAACAGGCCAGTGTGTTGATTTCCAGCTAAAATTAGAATCTGAACAAAAAAAAAGGGGGCGGGGGCGGGGGCGGGGGCGGGGGCGGGGGCGGGGGCGGGGGGGGGAGTAGGGAAGATAACGTAGTCTTTATCTGCGGAACACAGACAGATTTGACGATTACCTGCGAACCGATTGGGCGATCGCGCCGCACGTGGCGTAATTGATTCTGGGATTCGTTCAGAATTCCCATCAAGCTCTGTCAATATTCTAGAGCTCAGGAAACAATCCCAAGCTTGATGCTCAAACAGAATACATTTACATTTCCTTACACTGACTGATTATTTGCTTGTATTCTTCTAAATGCCAGGAGAATTCTAGGTAGCACAGGACATCTTCATAGTCAATGAACAGGTCATAAACTTTACCATACGAAACTTTATAAATCCGGTTCCATTACATATGAACATATTGAAATAGGAAGTATTAAGCAAGATCAAGCCTGTACCCCCAACCCACCCCCCTCAAGGTTGTAATGGTTATAAAACCGGGGTGGTAACCTGAAGGTTGCAGGTTCGATTCCCAGACGGGTCTTTGTACCCTTGAGCAAGATGCTTAACGTGAACCGCTTCAGTGTGCATAAATGACTACCGTGTAAAATGCAAGAAGTTGTGTAACTCGCACTGGATAACATCTGCTAAATGCCTGTAAATTAACGTGATAGAGTTCATTTTCCACTGGCTGTTGTCAGTTGTCAGTAGTTAGTCAGTCAACAGTCAAAAGATAAGCTAGATGGCAATAGACCGGTAATGGGATTGGAGTGAAGAGACTGAGTGGTTGGACAGATTATGGCCGTATGTGTTCAACTGGCTGATGAAATTCAATTTCCCACCAAAGGAATGTATTAATATGCAGATCCAGAGGGGTGGGGTGGTGCAGCTAGACGTTTTTTTTTTAAATTGTGAGTTATGTACTTCATGCTTGCTTTCAAATGTAGCTCTTTGCTCATGAGCAAAGCATTGCATAAATAAGATGGATTATTGTCCTTATTAAAGAATAAAACCGCCGTCCCCGGTCCTTGTGTCTAGTGTGAGACAGAGACCAGTGGAAAGTTCTGTTCATCATGAACCACAGCCATGTGTGTGGCTGGCCTCTGTGCTTCTAAATATTAGATGTGGCTTTAAAAATGTATGAGCTATTTTCTTTAAGTTGTCGATGACAGGCCACCGGCTAGGTCTCACTGGCTGCAATTTCCATTTATTTGGTCTGTAAATTCCACAGGAGCACTGTCATCAGTATTAGTGAAGATGTTTTTTTTTCCCCCAACCTCGGTAACAGAGAGGAAAGTGTTCTGCTGTTCTTTAGAAGTCATTTGGAGCCAATTATGTGGGTATGACTTGCCCGGTCATTTTCGGGACTAATACTCCTGTCCACTAGGGGGAAACCTCACAATAGTTGGTGAATTTGATGCCAGTTGAAAGGTAGCAGGTGTTTTGTGTTCATGTTGTGCATGGATGGTGGGAGAGATTACGTTATTTGCAGCTATTCCTAAATCGACCACCAACTGCAGCACCATGAAGTAAACAGAAAAAACTTGATATAGGGGATCATTTAACAAAATGGTAAGCAACTATCTATAAAAGTTTAGTACAAAACATATAAGCGAGCTGTTGTCTACCCAACTTGCAACTAATTGGCACCCATAGGATTTTTTTGTTTTTGTTATTTTAAGTCCCTAGGCCTATATCTTTGTCAAAGTAAGATGGCAGCCTCGCGATCCTTAACCAGCTCATAAAAAACGGGAACGAATAAAAGCGAAATCGGCAAAAAATATTTATTCAACACTGACAGCTACATTTCACGGGTTTGGCCAAATATGAATCGAAACTTTTCAATTCGGGTATCAAATGAAAATCAGTGGCAGTACGGATGAGTATTTCTTTCCTCTGTCCAGTCTGCAGGGACGGAGAGAGTAGTCCTCCCTTGCGGGTCGTAAATTAGATTTCTGCCCCGATTCCCCCATTCCACTTTAGCCTCCGTTGCGTTGCCAAGGAAACGACATGACACTTTTCCGCGCGGTCCTGTCAGGAATGACAGCTGTGGAGCCACCGCTGATTGGATGCTCGGTGCGTCCGTTTGTACTCGCAGGTATCGGAGAGATTAAATAAAATTGCTCCTTTCAGTCAAGTTATTTGGCAAGCTAAATGAAAAATCACTTACGATTACAGAACATTTTTCTACAAAACACAAGAGCAACAAAAATAAGGTTGCCAGTTGGGTGGGCGTGCTCTGTGAAACATCTTAATTTTTACCGTCCCATTTTTCTCTGTTTTCACTTGTCTGTCTATGTATGTACTGTATGTATGAATGTATGTATGTATGTGTACCTCATGTTTAGTCTGATTTAAGTGTGGCTTTGTTTCTGTATGCAGAATTGCAATTAATGGTTGCAGACACCATCCTGAGCACGTGGTACCAGTGGCCAGACTGATAAATGACTCCTTCCTGATGCAAGCTTTATTAGAAATAATTTGTCATCATATGTTTTCATTAAAACCGGGTGCTTTTTTTTCTGACAGAATGAATGAGGAAACGTACACAATGAAAGAGTGAATGCTTTCAGTTGCTGTTGCCTCTGTAGTGCCGTAGATGTGCTGGGAATATGAAGTATGTTTGAGGAGTGGGGGGTTCTGTGTTTGGGGTGGGGGGGGAGGGTGGTGGGAGGATGGGGGGCATTTGGGTGTATTTTGAGGATTTAAGGGGGCATTCGAAGGCGAACGTAGCGGAGCAGCATGTGAACCCAAACCGTGTGAACCTTACCCCAGCTCTCAGTGGGACAGCGTCTCCTTCCTGAGGACGTGCCTGGACCTCTCCCCTGTGAGGCCCACATTTTGAGTTATGAGGGACAGGATTCAACCCCCCCCCCCCCGTCCCCTCCCCCCGTCCCATCACACACACTCCCATGCCACCCACCCCCAAAAACACACCAGGGACGAAGGGGCGAGGTGGACTCCTGTGTGAGAACAGGATCTGGCCTGGGGAGGAGTTTCCCACCACGTGCCCAAACCACCCCTCCCCACCCCCACCCCACCCGCCAAACCAGCCCCGCTACCTGATACGCACGCGTCTCTGAGACAGGTGCTCCACTCCCACTCTAAAAATACCCTGCACCCCAAACTCTCGCTCGGCTCACACCCCCGTTCGTCATCACTGGGCGGGACACGAGGAAGCTTCAGCGAGATGGTTGTTAATTCCCCGGGTCACATGACCTGACCGAGGGCACCAGTTAAGCTAGGCCCTGCTCCAGCCGTCAACCGACACTGGGCAATCATACGCTGAACGGGGGTCATTCAAGGACGAGCGGAGCGTTTAACCCGTTAAGGTGTGAGGTCACAAATATGCGATCAGAATGTTCTTAACCGAACATTCTAATGCTGATGTCACAATCACTGCTGGTACTTGAAAAAGCTGTGGAGTTCTAGAACACTGACCTACGCTATAATGTTGAAAGAACGTTCCAAAAAAGATCTACTCGTCAAAAGGTTAAGGAGCATCCTGCCCTGGGTTCTCCTGTTCCTGAGGCAGAGGTTCTAATGCTAGTCAAAAACCTTTCGTGCCTCTCTTTATACCTCTCTTTTTTTCCTCTATCTCTTTTTTTCTCTCGCTCACACTCCGAATTCAAAGAAATCACAGCTTGACGGCATTCTTCTTTCAAAACTTCAAAGGTTGCGATAGGCTCTGAAAGGCGCATTATGGGATAGCTATCATAATGTAAACCGCTATCACAATAACATCAATAACATACACCTCTCATTTTAGCATGGCTTGTAGCTGGAGCTG
Source organism: Anguilla pacifica (assembly GCA_039654925.1). Lineage (NCBI taxonomy): Eukaryota > Metazoa > Chordata > Actinopteri > Anguilliformes > Anguillidae > Anguilla > Anguilla pacifica. Next base: position 6,071,301 of record CM077286.1, read on the forward strand.
AGACTTGGGTTTAGTCTGATCCTCTCCCTGTAGTCTTCTCGGTTTCCCTGTGTTCGACTGTATTGATTCCAAAATGGCCCACAGCAGCATGTGAGAGTGAATAACGTGAATTTCGCATACTTTTAGTAATTACGGTATCAGTCTCGCACCGGACCAAGCCAACTCATCTTAGTCTCATGACCTTTGACCCCAACCCCAGGCCCCCCTGGGAATCTGCATGGGAGTTTTGTTTTCCGGCATGGCGGTTCGCTGCGGAAGGCTCTCGGCTTCGCGGGACGGCGATCGCGGCGCAGATGGCGCTCGTCCAGCGGCTGACACTTCGGAGTGCACAGCGCACATCCCCCCCCGGGATACGCGCGGAGTTCCCCGCAGGCTGGCCGCTCGGCAGCCAATCCACGTCCGTCCGGCAACTCGGGCGGGAATTTCCAAGCAGGAAGAGAGTCGTAAAACAACATGAAAAGGGTCGGCAGTTTAAACTATTTTGTTTTTCGTTTTTTATTGTTAATGTCGTTAAAAATGTAATGAGTTTTAACTGCAAAATGCGTGTTACTTAATAGTCCCCCTGCTAGATTCATGTGATGGACAGTAGGACAGTAGGTTTCATGCCAACCCAACATAAGCTGGGATTCAATGGACTTTTTTTGGACTCAACTTTAACTAAAAATGAAAAGGCGGAATCATTTTATTGTTCTTCACATGAACCGACGCTGGCATACTGAGCCTGTGAAGAAACTGCGCAGCGCTTTGCGTTTGATTGTAAGGCGAAGCTCAGGCCGGTTGTTGACTGAGTACCAGCCGCGGGCTGGGGTTGACTGTGGAGGCGGTCTACCGCACCGCCTTGGCCGAGTTTCACAAGAGAGGAGGTTCTGGAGCTGCGCTGTCTGGGAGGCCCGAATATTTCAGGCCACAAACGGGGCCGGCTGCAGTGAGCTTACGGTACGTTAAAAAGCACGCGCTCCTGCCAAGACGCTTTGAGTCGCGCGCTCTTTCAGAGCGTTTCACATTCTTTGCAGCTCTACGGTGTGGATTTCAGTGTGCGCCCGCAAAGCAGATTCTACAGAGCTGACACTTCTTCTTCACCCACGCTGACAAAAAAGCTGGTGTACGGATGAGATTTGGCACATTAGAACAATCCGACGGGTGCATTTCAAATCTGCTCAGCACTAGGAACAACAACAAGCCCACACGTTGTGGGTTTGATTTTATTTTACTTTATTACTGGAGGGAAATCATTTTGGAAAACAGACGCATTCGGCTGCTGGAGAGTAACTACCTGACATTTGCAGTCAGGTTTATTTTTAGAAACCGCACACACCCTCCACGTTACACATGACTGAAATATTGTACGAAAGAGATTACCCGAAATTCGTTTCATTTCAAATTCCCGTTTGTTAAAGTGTCAGGTGCGCTCTCGGTGTGGGACTGCCGCCGTGCGTTTTAATGAGGGACTTGTCATTTTGGGTTCCCGGTCCTTGGCGTTGGTCTGAAACGGGGGCCCTTAAAGGTTAGTTTTTCAGGCTGAGGCGGAGATAAGCCTGACAGGCGGGTTAGCGGGTTAGCGGTGTAGCGCCTCTCCGGCGGCTCCGATCGCCGCGGGTTTCGTCGCCCGCCCGCCCTGTTTATTTGACCGCCGCTATTTATAGCGCAGAGCCGTTTGTCAGCAGTGACACATCAATCAGAGGACACGCCGTGAACGCTGTGTGTGCCTGTGTGTGTGTGCGCGCATGCCTGTATGTGTGTGTGTGTGTGTGCGCGTGTGTGCACGCCTGTGTGTGTGTGTGTGTGTGTGCGCATGCCTGTGTGTGTGTGTGTGTGTGTGTGTGTGTGCGCGTGTGCGCACGCCTGTGTGTGTGTGCGTGTGCGCACGCCTGTTTGTGTGTGTGCATAGGCACGCACGCGAGTGTGTTTGTGTGTGTGTGTGCGTAATTGCATTTGTGTATAAGTGTGGGTACACACAGATATTTGTGCATGTGTGCACTTGTGTTTGTGTGTAAATGTGAGTGCACACACATGCCTGTGTGTGTGCTTTTGTGTTTGTGTATAAATGTGCTTGTATTCCTGGTTTGGTGAACACAGGCTGTGTTCCAAACCACATACTAACATACTACATACCACGTCCTATGTTAGTATGTACAACATAGTAAGGCAATTAGTATGATAAGTACGGGTAGTATGCAGTTTTGAGCACAGCCACAGACTGCTGCTGGAACAGGGGCTGTGTCTGGGTCCACCTACACCTGGGTCTGTCTATACCTGCATCTGCATAACCATGTGTATACCTACACCTGCCTGTGTACACCTGCATCTGTCAACAGCTGTGTCTGCTTGCACCTGGGTTTGAATACACTTGTGCCTGACTGTACCTGTGTCTGCCAACACCTGTGTCTGACTACACCTCTGTCTGCCTATCCTACAGCACCTGTCCTGAATCTTCCCTGGGGCATAACTGTTAAACTGGTAAAATAAAAATAAAATAATTGTTCTATGTGCAGAAAGTTAGTTTTGAGAAAAAAAATCTTATATTTAAAAAAAAAACTGTTCTCAATCCTGCCTCAGAATTTTGATCAGGAAGTTAAGCGATGTGGTCCAGCTGGTGGGGGAGCCCACACCATGTGACTAGGTGATTAAAAATCTCCTATGGCGGGCAGGAAATCACCCACGTGGCAAACAGGAAGTGAACATTTATCATCTTCCCCCCTCTGGGGCTCTTACTCAGGATGCGTGTATTAAAAGCAGGCCACGCCCTCAGCCACCCTGCTCTGGATGCAGAAACCCAAATTTATTAGCTCTTAAGAACCATAAACACCGCGGCCAATAACTAATAGCTGTCCCCCTCTCAGCTGAGCCGCCTCAGCTTCTAAAAATATCAGGAGCAATTTCAGCTGTGGAAAGCATAGCCATTAAAATCTAGTGTGTGCATTTATGGGGTGGAATGTGTTCAAATTTATTTAAGAAAAAAATGCATTTGTCTTTGGTGGACAGTGCCATTTAATTTATGTTGCGCTGATTTGTGCGCTCTAGGGCTCGGTAAAAGTTAATAGTTTGAGCGGATTTATGTACATGAACACGTCCTGAACCGTTCCAGTGGGAATATTTGTTTCTCAGCTTGTTTACGCTGAGTAGCGTACGAGCATTTGCTGTGGCTCAACTGCATTGGGGAGGAAAGCAAAGACTTCATAAAATGCTAGCGCAGCTCATATCCCACAATGCACTGCAACGGAGCCGAGTTTGAATCGACCAACTCAACAAACCCTATCCAGCCACATCAACATGATTGTGAATTTTGTTTTTCTGTTGTCTTTTCTTGTTATCGGTTGTGTTTTTGTTTTGTGATAGATATTATAAGCTCAACGAATTAATTTGAGAATAATAATTTAAAACCTGATTGAATACTTTTTAAAAAACGTGCATTTCAGGCAAGAACATTGGTAATTGATAACTGCAAACAAAAGAGAAATATTTGCTATATTTGTTCTGAGGAAATGAAACTGAAAGCAACTGAATAGGCTACTATTGAAAACAAAATAATGAAAACTCAACTTGCTTATATGGCGAGATAGAGATCCATATTTCATTTCCTTAATGCTGGGTTGAAATGCAAGTTTATGAAATTATGGTGTTCTCATCTTTTCTTTCCAATCTGCGTAATGTTATCAATTTATGCGCATTTTGTATTTGTTTGGCTCGTGCGCTTGCATCCAATGAATACAGAACGTAGTGGGGGGAAATAGAAATACTTCAGTGAAACAGTTGCAAAATAATTAAATAATCTTCTACTTTATCTAATGGTCATCATGCCAAAAGGGAAAGTTCCGCTTAAAAAAGAAACAGCCATCTGTTAACGCTAATAAGTTCTCTCATGTTATAAATGAAACACCATATTGACCGCTCTGGGCGGCAGTCCATTTCGGAGGCATAAACTACTCAATGCTCCATCACAGCTGGCGCGAATTATGCATCGCGGTGTCACATATTAAATCACAGGGGATGGCGTAGACGTTTTAAAACAGATTTACATTGACAGCTCAGTGCGCCTGTAACTTCCGCCCATTGGTTGTCTGCGGACGCTGCTCGCTTTTGTTATTTAATTAATCTAATCAGCGACGTGCCGTTTTAATTAGTGCACTAATGCATCAGGTAAATAAAGGGGAAAAGAAAGGCCACGCGCGAGCCGGGAATTGAACCGCTTATCTGTAGCGTTAGCCTAGCTTGGCGCTGCCGTCCATAAAACCATTGTCCTTTTTCACAGTTTTTAATTCATCTGACATTCATTCCAACCCGCTTAGTTGATTTGTTTTCAAACGCGTCTTTGTCATTGGTTTTATAATTGAAATGTAATTGCTTAGATAACCGGATGACAGGCAAAATTCAAGTGCTGTTCGTTTTAAGTGATGCACAGCGGGGGACATCATTAACGGAAGGTATGCGCGTGACGTTTTAGCAGAGGGAAATGCCCGAAGCATTCGGCGTGCAAGGTTGAAAATGTTCACCTTTTGAATGTTATGTAATGTCCTATAGGCATAGTTGCTGCACATTTAAAATATCTTTGTTTAAAAATGGCAGAGGATACTAGCGAATAGGACAATCAATCAATTTCAGGGTTTTTCCCCTTCTGAACTGAACCCCGAAGAGCTGCGAAGAAAGAGACTGAACAGACTACATTTGCATATATAATAGTATTGTTGATAGCGTAGGGTAAATCATACAACCCATTATTAGAGCTTGCTAATAATTCACTATTTGATTAATTGCATACGACATGTTTATTCTTATTGCTGTTCATGGAACAGTTTTCTTGCATGAAATGTAGCCTGCTTGAAACGGGGGGAAATAGCTAACAAATGGCACTGATCAAGTTGCTTATGTAGTTTGAAGAGGCAATTATCTGTCAGTGGAGAAAGATTTTATTGGAATGACAAATTCAGTGCTTTGGAAACATGCGTTTAATATTGTAAATTCTACTCCGTACGCTCAGGCTTTGAGTAATGGAGACTGGTGGTCTTAGAAGGCGAGAGTTTGGTTATGAGAATAGCATCCTCTTAGCTGATGATTCATGACCACAGAAGCCGAAATAATGGCCGGGCCCAACGCCCACCATACCATGTCATATTGGAGCTTGGCCTGTTGTGTTACTGAAAGTATAGGCTACGTCCCGTGTTTTAGATTCTAGGCGTTAAGCATTTACTCTTATTTAGAGCAACTTTCATAAGTGCACACACATACGCAGGTTCTAGGCAACAAACGGTGCTGCATTATTTTAGGCATTTAGCGGACACTGTTATCCAGAGCAAGCTTACATTAGGAAATTTACTGAAGCAATTATGTCTAAACAAATTTGCTGGAGTGTTCCCCTCCTAAAACCTTACACTTGCAAACCCTGCGACCTAACATGCTACACTGCCGCTACGCAACGCTCATGCTCATGTGCTATGTTTGTTTTAGATGGCAGTAGTCATTATTTAATGTCACTGCATATAATAGCTAATTTATGCGCTAGATCTTGGCTCGGCAGAATGTAGGTGCCACTTCAAGTTTGCCTCAAGATGTGGTTGGTAAGATTTTCATTTCACTGTTTGCATTGTTTAACTGCACATGAAAAAAAAAAAAAAAAACTTAAATTGGCATGTAATGGATTTTTCAGGAAAGAAATTCGTGTGAAATGTGATCCGGTATGTCCATTTTTTGTCAGAATCCTAAGTAAATTCCCACATAACCGCCTCTGGCACACACGGCCCACCGGACTATCCGACGTCTTCGTTTAAACGTTAACGCCGATTTCAAATGGAGTTTGACAGCCTGGTGAAGTGCGAACTTATACGCGAGGGCCGCAGGCTACCGTTGACGGCAAGATGAAACCGGCTCTCTCGGTCCAAGCCGAGCACACCTCTCCGGCCAAATGTGATTGATTGCCCACGTTCACGGCGCTGTGAAAACAGCAATAACTTCGAACACAAACGCGTATAGAGTTGATTCATTTTTGATATTCACATTTTTAAATTACATCACCCGCTCTGCATATTTAAGATTTTTACAGGTTTATTAGATCTTTGATGCCTCCGCCGTCCCTCTGGTCCCATTCAGGTCAGTTATGCGGGAGTTTGCTAATGAGTTTTTCCTCATTTTGCAGTTTGTCAGTGAACTGGAAAATGAAACATTTGACTGAACTAAAGGTAATTTGGATCCTAATAAAAAAGCAAGGAATACTGACGTTGTGCACAGATCCGTTTTGTTTGTGGCGAACGGTGGAAGTAATAGAGTTGCTGCAGTCTCTTCTCTCAAGAAAACGGTGTCATCTGGGAAAATATATATTTTTTACAGTCAATGTAAATGATAAATAAAGCCAAGGCACCATATACATTACATTCCAACTGTTTCTAAATATATATATATATATATATATATATATATATATATATATATATATATATATATATATATTGTTCGAGCTGCCTTGGTTACTGTTTTAAGTATTTTAGTTTAAACCTGTGTCATTTGGTACCTTGGTCCGCTCTCTGGAAGAATTAACTCAGTGAAAGTGTCTGGTTGGACATCTGATTTGTGATCCACCTGATCTGCGTTTTATAGCCACGTTCCTTGGATATGCGCGAATGCTTATTGACAATCTCATTTCAAGGCCTCGGTTGCACTGAATATTATAGCATGATAAGGTAGTGAAACCACTGATCTAAGGCATCTCTTGGGCCTCGCAGTAAATCTCGCAGTTTTTGGCGAGATTTAATTTCCCTTTATTTAATTTCACTTTAAGAGTCCCCCCCGGGTTTCACCTTTATGTTTCCGGATGAGGGTTGAAAACTGAATTTGGTTCAGGATTTCCTAAGTATAACGTTTGTGAAGTCTTAAGCACTGTGAGTGTGACTCTAGAAATATGGGATTGAATTTTACCCCCTCAATGGCTGCTGCAAGACCTTAAGAGTAGGGTCACTGAGGGTAGGAAGCATTCTTCTGTCTTTAACTCTCAATGAAAGTTTATGATTATGGATGGGTGGGTGGGTGGGTGGGTGGGTGGGTGGGGGGGGGGGGGGTTTCAGGTCACAATCTAATAACTAGGGATTGCCTTAAGGCTGACCCAGACAGGTGCAAAGGGACATTTTTCCAGCACAAATACAGAATACAAAACGTTTGCTACTTCTGCCCGGACGGCACAATGCCCTTTTAGAGGCACGTTTTATCGTCGATGAGGGGATTTGAGGATTTGTTAAATCTCACGTCCCCCATCTGGCTGATGGTAGCCAACTGGTCAGAGGGATATAAATATCTTGCTAGAAATGTAGTGGTGCCTGGCTGCGATGACCTTTTTTTTTTTTTTTTTTTTTTTTTTTTTGGTTGATGCTGGATTGATTTCAATATCAATATTAGCGGCTCAAAACGTATCAGATTTTCTTGAGCAGAAAGAGGAAGAGTCTGTTGTGAGGGTAACTGGAGATTCACATCTGATACTGTTAAACCGAAATCTTACTGTGCTGAACTCCTAACGGTGTATGGGCGGCACGGTGGTGCAGTGGGTAGCGTGTTCGAATCTCATCCCAGCATGTTGCCTGCGTGGGTTTCCTCCGGGTACTCCGGTTTCCTCCCACAGTCCAGTCACATGCTGGTTAGGTTAATTAGAGAGGTAATTGGAGATATGAGCGTGTGAGTGAATGGTGTGTGTGCCCAGCGATGGACTGGCGGACTCTCCAGGGTGTATTCCTGGCTGGGATAGGCTCCAGCGCCTTCCTTAACCCTGACCAGGAACAAGCGGGTTTTATTGTAATTCTGTTTTTCTTTTGAAAGACGACAGTTCTTTTTCTTTTAGAAGGAAAAAATTGACCTGTAAAAGGGGACACAAAAGTGGAAAACAGGCCCTGTAAATGTCTGGTGTGTGGGCAAAAGTGGTTATTTCCACACATTGTAAGAAAAATCAGGATCAGAAATAGACTACACTTCCCTGGCAGCAACATGTGGGGTAATTCCCAGCATGCAATTCTGCCTCCCACTGTGTCGAGCCCGTGGAACTGAAGCTCTGAACAAAATAATGAGCCTCTCTGTAAAGTTGGCCATGTATATCGATTCACGGGCTCTTCTCTGACAGACCGGTTTTGACTGGATTGGGGTTCACCGTTTGCAGGTTAACCGAAGCAAGGGACCAATGTCCCTGTCCCGTACGCTTGTTTTTATTTGTTTTGAGTGGAACCGTGTCCGCTGCACTGACACACAACCGCATGCAAACGATCGGAATGACCGGTTTTAAAGCGGGTTTTGTGGTCCGGTGGTCCGAGTAATTTATGGAAGAGTTTTTTTTTTTTTTTTTTTTTTTTTTTTTTTTTTTTTTTTGGTTGATGCTGGATTGATTTCAATATCAATATTAGCGGCTCAAAACGTATCAGATTTTCTTGAGCAGAAAGAGGAAGAGTCTGTTGTGAGGGTAACTGGAGATTCACATCTGATACTGTTAAACCGAAATCTTACTGTGCTGAACTCCTAACGGTGTATGGGCGGCACGGTGGTGCAGTGGGTAGCGTGTTCGAATCTCATCCCAGCATGTTGCCTGCGTGGGTTTCCTCCGGGTACTCCGGTTTCCTCCCACAGTCCAGTCACATGCTGGTTAGGTTAATTAGAGAGGTAATTGGAGATATGAGCGTGTGAGTGAATGGTGTGTGTGCCCAGCGATGGACTGGCGGACTCTCCAGGGTGTATTCCTGGCTGGGATAGGCTCCAGCGCCTTCCTTAACCCTGACCAGGAACAAGCGGGTTTTATTGTAATTCTGTTTTTCTTTTGAAAGACGACAGTTCTTTTTCTTTTAGAAGGAAAAAATTGACCTGTAAAAGGGGACACAAAAGTGGAAAACAGGCCCTGTAAATGTCTGGTGTGTGGGCAAAAGTGGTTATTTCCACACATTGTAAGAAAAATCAGGATCAGAAATAGACTACACTTCCCTGGCAGCAACATGTGGGGTAATTCCCAGCATGCAATTCTGCCTCCCACTGTGTCGAGCCCGTGGAACTGAAGCTCTGAACAAAATAATGAGCCTCTCTGTAAAGTTGGCCATGTATATCGATTCACGGGCTCTTCTCTGACAGACCGGTTTTGACTGGATTGGGGTTCACCGTTTGCAGGTTAACCGAAGCAAGGGACCAATGTCCCTGTCCCGTACGCTTGTTTTTATTTGTTTTGAGTGGAACCGTGTCCGCTGCACTGACACACAACCGCATGCAAACGATCGGAATGACCGGTTTTAAAGCGGGTTTTGTGGTCCGGTGGTCCGAGTAATTTATGGAAGAGTTTTTTTTTTTTTTTTTTTTTTTTTTTTTTTTTTTATTATTAAATTAATTTTTTTTTTTTAAGCTATTCTGTTTTGTAAAGTCCCAACCAATCACAGAGCAGCAGTGTTGCCCCCTAGAATGCCATCTGATATGAGGTTACCCTGGCGACGGAGGGGGTTATTTTCTGCTGGTGAATTAACCCACCGAGTCGTTTCCACTCCAGCGCCATCTTGGCTGCATCAAAAGTGTCAAGTTGTTATCACGCGAACTTTGGCATCGTCCACCTTGAGCTTTTTTTTGTAAACGGCTGCTCGTAAACAGAAAGCCCTCGTGTGAATTACCTGCTCGTATACAGGAAGCACTCGTGTGAATCACCTGCTCGTATACAGGAAGCACTTGCGTGAATTACCTCGCACTTCACATCGGCTGATGAATGAGGAGCTTTAATTGCTTTCCCCAAATCACTGAGTCTCTCCCACTCGCCAGTACATAAAGCTCTGATGTAGGTTTACGTACTGACGACTGCTTATGTTTTTTTCAACAGGCCATAAAATGGAGTTTTAGGAAAGCGTGAGTTTAAGGATGATACAATTCCTGGGTTTTGATTGTGTTCTAAGTCCTGAACTTTGCATTGTTGCATTGTTAGTGTGCACACACACACACACACAGGTCTAATATAACTGCAACCATGTGTCTTCGAGGAAGAGAGACTGAATCAAAGCTGGTTCTGAAATCGTCCTGTTCCACAGATGACGATGTTCCCACGTGGTCATATTGGTGACTCAGTGCTGATGAGTCTGAATGTGCAGCTGTGGTTAAAGCTTTCTCAGCGTTTTTGTGATGATTGATAACCGCAAAACTACAGACACAGACAGACACAGACACAGTTCTGTGGTGGTAAAATCTGGGGAATTATATCCGTTATGTACAGAGGATTCTTCACTGCTAACTTTGCATGTGTGGGCATATTATTTATGCGTGTGCTGAACTAAGAACTCATAAAATATGCTCATTATATAATATCGTACTCATAGTGCAAAATGCAGCATAGTTGACTCTTTCTGTGTGTGTGTGCTGAACTAAAAACTCTATGTTCATTATATAATATCATACTCATAGTGCAATACAGCATAGTTCACTCTTTGTGTGTGTGTGTGTGTGTGTGTGGAACTAAAAACTCAATATGTTCATTATATAATATCATACTCATAGTGCAATACAGCATAGTTCACTCTTTGTGTGTGTGTGTGTGTGTGTGTGGAACTAAAAACTCAATATGTTCATTATATAATATCATACTCATAGTGCAATCATAGTGCAAAAGTATATCTCACTCACTCTCTCCCTGTATGTGTGATATAACAGATGGGAGGAACAAAACTCAGATTTAGTTTTCAGTTACCTTTTTTTTTTTATTTATTTTTTTTTTAATTCCCCCCCCCCCCCCGCCCTTTTGAAAGGCTTTTTGGAGAGCTCAGGCAAGATGCGCGCATTCTCTGGAGATTATCTGTCCAAAAAGGAGTGTTATTTTTGTCTTCCTCCCCCTCCGCTCAGCTCGTTCGAATCTCGAAACATTAGAAATTTCTCAGGATGAAAATATCTCCCTCCACACAGGGGTTGCAGCTGTCAGATGCCAAGAGAGCGATCTGCAAACATTTTACATTTTTATTTTTATTTATTTATTCCTTTTATTTTTTTGGAAATAAGTTTATACAATACCATAAAAGTTTGCTCTAACATCACAAATGGTTCTCCGTTTTTCTCAGACAAATTTTAGTGCACGTATGGTACAAAAAATTGAAAATTGTTAAGCTATTAGAGTGCTTTTTAACTCACACGGAGTCACGCTGACCACAGCCCACAGGGATCAGAAGGACATGTGACCTTTGTCCTTTAAATCAGACCTTTCCAGAAGCTTCGTCAGTGTCTGCTTGGCCAGCCTATCTGTTAAGTGTTGCAATATTTTTTCTTTGCAAACATATTTTCAGTATGTTTAATCTCTGTAAAGGGCTATTCAGTAGAGGAGTATACCTGTGGTCGCACCTGCTTTGTGTATATTGTTTTATGTGTTTCAGGGGTGTACTTGGATCTAGCACTGTATGTCTTTTTGGTTCCAATGGGGAGGATTCTGGGATACCGTTTGAGTCCACGTTTGTACAAAATCACCGGCCCCTAAAATCCGCCCCCGCCCCATCCATCCATCCATCCACCCACGCAGCCACCCATTGCGAGATTCACCCCCCCCCCCCCCCAGCAGGTGGGGAGTGAGGAGGGGCCCTTTGAAAGGCAGCGTCTTTATCAAAATCAGATGTTGGGGGTTCAAAAAGCGTGAGACAAGGGGTGAGGTCGAGGTCGAGGGCGGGGGCGGGGGCGGGGGCGGGGGCGCGCGGGGGGATGGGGGGCACGGACCGCCACCCCTCTTCGCGGTAAACATCATCTGTGGTGACACAACCTTTTCTCCCTTTTCAAAGTCAAAGAACCATCGTGTTTGTGTGCGTATAAATATTACGCTTGGAGCTTTCCCATTAAAACACTGGACCAGACCTGCGTTCGCAAGTTAAATCAGAAATCATTTTCCTTTTTTTTAATTTTTCTTTTTTTTGTGGTAGGGGGAGAACATTCTTCACTACTATGGCTGCTACTCCTGAGGGAATTTCTTCTCAAAACTATGCAAATGATGAACACCTAATTATTGCAGATAATGCTCTGAAGGTCAAATTAAACATCAAGTTTTTTTAGATGCATCTTTCAGATTCTGTCATCGTCTGAAGGTTAAATAATCTGAGCGTTGCTAATATAGTTCATTATTCCCTTTTTTATATGAAAAAAACTGAGTCATTAAACAGTATTAAGACACATTTATTGTGCTTATCATACCAGAGTGGCAAAAATTTATTAAAAAATGCCGGAAGGTAAATGTTATTAAAATAAGCAGTTTTTCTATCAGGACCGCCCCCTCTGTCATAGCCCCTGGATGATTCAGCCTGTAAAAAAAAAAGGCTTTTGGAAAACACTTTCTCCTGTTGAAGAGCAAACTTTAAGGCGGAATTACAGGGCCTACATACCTGTCCGAGGGTGACGTGGATTTCAAGGGGAAGAGGTGTGTTTATAGCGCGCTGTCCTGCGTACCCATGATGCTTTGCACCTGTGGGCGGGGAAACGCAGCCGTCGAAGAGGTGTGTTTATAGCGCGCTGTCCTGCGTACCCATGATGCTTTGCACCTGGGGGCGGGGAAACGCAGCCGTCGAAGAGGTGTGTTTATAGCGCGCTGTCCTGCGTACCCATGATGCTTTGCACCTGTGGGCGGGGAAACGCAGCCGTCGAAGAGGTGTGTTTATAGCGCGCTGTCCTGCGTACCCATGATGCTTTGCACCTGGGGGCGGGGAAACGCAGCCGTCGAACATCTTGACTGCTCATCAGCTGGTTCAGACCAGTTCCGTGCGCACACTGCGTATCCATGACCGTGCTCGCTGTCTGCCCTCTCACGGCTTCCCAGCATGCCCTTTAGTAGTTGGGGGGGGGGGGGGATTTGTTAGTGTGTCCTTTCTTCCTCACCCTAGGAACAAAGGTCTTTTTTTGGGGGGGGGAATTACCTAAATTAGGAGGAGTCAATAAACGAGTTGTTTCCGTTTTAGCTCCTAAAACTCCAGCGTCGTGGGTCTGATTCCCAGGTGGAGCGCTGATGCTGTTCCCTCCAGCGAGGTGCTTAACTTGTAATTGCTTCAGTAAATATCCAGCAGTATGAAAGGGATTGTGTATGGAGTGTAAGTCACTCCGGAGAAGAACATCTGCCCGATGCCTAGCATGTGATGTATTTCAAGCTGTGCGCAGCTTTTAATGAGCTTATAAACAAAGCGCTTTTGAAATTTGTTTTAACCGGGAGGAGGGGGGGGGGGGTTATAACCGATAGAGACCCTCTGAACAGTGTGTGCGTTTGCTGGTTAAATAGACACAGTTGTTTTTGTATTTTTCTTTTAGCTTTAAGGTAATTGTAATGAGAAGTGATCTCTTTATGTTCTGTAATAACTAAAGAATTTGTCAGAGTAAATATGCTGTATTTGGCTCGAGCTGAGTCGCTGAAGACAGTTACTTGTCTTATGGGTGTACTTGTTTGCTTTGGTTTTTCAGACGATGCATCTGGGCACGTTAAATATGAAAACTACGCTTGCAAATCATATTTAGTTTTGAAAATTTCACAAGGTTCCAATAAGGCCATCACGGAAATGAGGAGACGCTATTTAACGGTCTAATTTCAAAATGGTGTCTGAGGCTGTTCCCGCCCATAACGCCAGCCAAGCATGCACTATACTTCCGCTGTAGCGGACACCAAAGTCATTTGTTACAAAGAACCTTTTCACTGCGCTGCCAAGAGCCAATCTCTTATAAAATTACATTTCATTCCAACATTTCTTAATTTCCTAAATGACCGCAATCCCAGAATGCAATCTGCTGCAAGTGTTTTTTTTTTATTTATTTTTTTAAATGCTTTTTCAGCTTTTTCTTCCCAATTTGGTACGCCCAATCGTTTTTCACCAGTGCCGTTTACTGATGCAGAAGAGAGCAGACGAGCGTGCTGAAGCACTCTGAAGCAGGCGACGTCACTTCTGCAATCACAGTTTTCATTGCAGGTCTTGCGGCACCTTGACTTGCAGCACTTGTGCGATTGCCACTGTGTATCTACAGCTCGTATGGTGTTTGCTTACCGTGCTAAATACTAAAAAATTTTTATGTGCTTTGAATAAAAAAGTATTTGCAAAATATTTATAAGGCGTCTGCCTCAAGACCTCAATTCATATCTTAAAAATGAGGCAATCAGAATGTAATGAATCGACAATTGCTTATTGCTGAACATGCTTTTAGTATTTATTTCCACAAAGTGTTTGAAAAGAACACAGCGTTCTAACTATAGAACAACCTAAGGACATAAGAATACATAATCATCTCAGAGCCACTCTGCCCATATAGCGTCTTACCCCCAAACTACAATCCAGCATTCATGACTGTGCGTGAAGCCTGAACTCAAATGGTCTCTGCCTGTGGCACGTGACACACATTTTACATGTTATATTTAAAGCAGCTGGTTACGCAGTTCATCGCTGGCGTTGCTGATTGCAAATCTCTCTCATATGTTCTCCGTGCTCTCGAGCAGAGCCCCATTTGCCCCCCCCCGAAATTAATGACGCTCCGTAATGTTTCCCCAGAGCTTGGCTAATATCTTTAGCCGCCATCTGAAGACGGGGGTTCGCGGGATAACGCAACTGCGGAGTCGTATTCCGACACCCAATCAGGCGACGGACCGTGGGCGTGATTCAGGTGATTAGATAAAACGGCAATATTAAATTTCTTGCTCCCCGTTCCTCCGAGCACGTGAGGTCACTGATGCATTTTTGGTCATAAAACACATTTTAGAGAAAATAAATAAATGAAATAAAACCAAATTTTCTGAGTCACAAGTTGAAATAATCAGCCCTTTTGTTTATTTGCGCTGATGGATCCCTCATTACGTTGATGTTACTTTTCATGCTTTTGTTTGCTATTACACCAGATTTCAGCACTGGGGAATCTTTTTTATTTATACTTCAACTCCCTGTTTTTTGGAGCTCCATGTATTCTGGTTTTTCCCCAATTTCCCCAATTTCTGGTTTTTCCCCAATTTCCTCTCTGTAAAAAGAATTTAGACACACAGGTAACATTGAATTAAACTGAAATTGAGGCAGGTTGTAGTGCCCCGTGCTACCCAACATTATTTAACTCATCATGAGGTGCAGCAGTTTCAATATGGGTTCATGATGATAGCTGCAAACCAGTATGGCTTTTTTCATTTTTTATTTGACCGAGAGTAACTCGGGTCAGGATCTGTAAGACATCACTACATTAATACATGCATTGTGTGTCTTTATATGTTTTTGAAATTGATATTCTGTTGTGTGTGGTTTTGATTTTATTTTAATGGTATTGCATTGGCCAAATGAACAGGAAAAGAGCACATCTGCATATATATATATATACAAGTCCTTGCAGTCTGTGTGCCTGTGTGTGAGTGTGTGTGTGCGTGCTGTGTGTGTGTGTGTGCACGCATGTGAATAACATGCATTCCTGTTCATAAATTGGTTTCATATGATATACTATTATTACAGCTTTAGATGTTTAAATTTTGTAGGACATTTTGTATGGCAGTAATAATGCAAACCTACCCAGTCACAATGGAATCTGCTGCAAAAACACCTCGCAGCCTATTGCATTCTGGGATTGAGGTCTTTTAGGAAATTAAGAACTGCTGGGGAGTGAAATGGGTGTCCTAAGGGGTCTATGTTGGGGTGCCCTTTTCTCACTTTGAGCACCTACCCCTCAAAAGGTCTCTGCACAGGTCCTGTAGCTAAAAACACACAGTGCAGGCGTTTGGGGGCTGGATGAAAGGCTTCCCAGAATGCACCCTGCAGCGCATGCATCAGGACTTCATGTCACTGTGAAACTGTGCTTTCCAGCGGCCGGTCCTGATCGCCTGACCGGTCAGCTGACCACTTTCAGATACGGGCCTGTCTAAGGGCAACAGGCAACAGGGCTGGAGAAGGCCGAGAGCAAAATCTCCAGAGAGAAATCAATTCTGCTCAAGTGGTTTACTGTTTCCTGCTCGAGTACTTTGTTGTCGTGGTCATTTGATTGTACCTGAAAAATGTTCAATTGAGAGAACCTAAAAAAAAAAAATATATAGGTGTAAAAAATTGAAAATTTTAGAAGTACAGTACTTTTTTAAAGACACATTGTCCTTATTTGACTCTGAGAAGCTACGTAGTTGCAATTCAACTATATGCTAAATTTATAGCTTACATCAGCATATAGTTGAATTAACAGGAGCTAGAGTTGATACAACACTCTGCTGGAATTCTGCTGCTAAGCAGGTGATTGGCTTATTGGTTGCCAGGAGACACGTTTGAACTGACATGGCTCACACAGGAGTAGGCCTATGCAGCAGTTACATTCTTTGCGGTTCTCAAAAACAGGGAAAAACCAAATTCCGTATTAAAGTCAAGATAAATTAAATATTCTGTTCATTCTGTAGTGAATGTGTTTTATAATGAATTAGATGCAATAGAAGGCAAGATGGTTGACCTCAGAATGTATCGTAGTTATTGTATGGTTTGGCATGGTGCCATACTGTATGAAAGCAGAGATTTTTACTGTGGAAATTAATTTTACTGAAACACAAAGGACAATGTGCAAAAATGATCTGAACACATTGCAAGATATTTTGATACAAAATGCAAAATACCCAGAAGTGAATGAATCCAAAGAAACTCCAAAATACTGGTCACATAAATATATAAAAATAAAATAGTGTTTCATATTTTCAAAAGTTACAAAAATACATTTATTGAAACGCAAGCTTTCCTCTAGTTGAAAAGGGCCATGGGAGTCTTCCTTTTGATTTTGTTTCTGGGCGACTTCCAGTTGGTTCTCCGCATAAATATTTGTTCGTCCTGGTCGAACGGGAGACGATTTGTGAAACAGCAAAGTTCTGGAGGATGTTGTTAACTCCCGTCGTGTCATGCCAAGTTCTGTGAAACTTGGACACACAGTTGTAAAATGTCCAAACTATAATGAAACAAATCTGTCTTGGATGACAAATAATAATAACGGCCAGGGCCAAGTTTCCCATAACTGATAATCTGAGTATGGAGGCACATCCTGCACTTTTTCAGGTCACGAGTCGGAAAATTATAATTCAATAATTTTCTTGAAATTTAATTCACCGTTTGGGTGTATGTTATCAGGTACAGTTGAAATACCGTTTGGAAACTCATTTGTGGTCGCATTTCTGTGTTTGACTGCACACAGTGTCTAACTAATTTCAAATTGAAAGTCCATTTCGCGTTTCTTCTTAAATGTCCTAAAAGACCTGGCCATGCCATACTTAAAAAAGAAATGTCAAATGCTTTATAATTCAATATGCGATATATAAATAAGATTTTTTTTATTTACTGCAGTCAGATTTATGACAAAAGGAAAAAAAGGAAGGTAATTCACAATTTGACATTGCTTTGATAGAAACCAACAGGAATTAGCCAGTCAAAACAAACCCTAAGCAATAGCAATGCTCCTGTTCGCAAATTAATGTCTTCACTGTCTTGCCTTTTCTCCACCAAAATTTCATTTCAGTTTGCAACCGCATTTTTTTGCTCTGAATGAGTCATTCTCTGTGGTTGGGACTTAGTGAAAGGGGTGGGGCTTAGCTAATGAGGTCACAGATGGTTTATTTGGGTGTGATTTTACTTTACTTCAGACTGAAGTTTTACTTGACAGGTATAGATTGAGATACACATTGTGGTTACAATCAAACTCTACAAGGTCATAGATGGGGGGTCACTGTCCCAGAATGACCATAATTTGGCATTCCTGTAGAAGTGACGGAGCCATATATTTTGCATGGTATCACAACTGTAAAAACTTTCCATCTGTTTGGGGTTTCAAACCATGCATAGAGGAATGGAGAAACATGGCTTAGGTTTTTTTTAATTTTTTTTTAAAGCTAGCTAGTGAACTGAAAAGCCTCATCTGGACCAAACAGAAGAGCTCCTTTAGATTATATTAGCTAAGCTAATATTAACTGTCCAGCTAAGCAAAATAAGTTGTGAGAAAAAGAATGTGCGACTGAAAAGGCAATAGTTTATGATCACACCAGCTGAGCCTTATTAATTTATTAAATTACTGTTTATGGTTTTGTTCATTGTTTATTGTTCAGACCTGTTTTTTTTTTGTTTTTTTTTCGCCCACATTGCAACATTCAAACTTCTTCAGCTTCACTTTTAAAAAAATTATTTTATGTCTTTTAAACATTCTTTCGCTTCGGGTGGCAAATCCCACGGCTTTCCTGTGTGACCCCCCCCCCCCCCCCCCCCCATCCCGGCCCCCGCCCCCTCCGCTGTTCCTACTGTAAGTGGGGTGATTTTTAAAAAATGATTTTATATCTTTTAAACATTCTACCGCCTGGGGTGGCAAATCCGACGGCTTTCCTCTGTTGCCAGGTGACCCCCCGCCAACGCCCCCCGCCCCCCTCCCCCGCCCCTAGTGGGCCGATTAAACGAAGCGGCCTGGCGCTTCATCCCGCGCTGCTGAAATCACACGGATAGCGGCCTTTCATCGCCCTCGACGACAGCTGCGGTGTTTATAGCTTTAAACAAAGCTTTGCTTCGGCTGCTTTCTATCTGAGCCGCTCACAGGAAGTGATGCGCAGTGGCCTGGCTTACGGTACATAACCAGGCCAGGCCGGACCGTCACTGCTCACAGGAAGTGATGCACAGTGGCCTGGCTTACGGTACATAACCAGGCCAGGCTGGACTGTCACTGCTCACAGGAAGTGATGCACAGTGGCCTGGCTTACGGTACATAACCAGGCCGGACTGTCACTGCTCACAGGAAGTGATGCGCAGTGGCCTGGCTTACGGTACATAACCAGGCCGGACTGTCACTGCTCACAGGAAGTGATGCGCAGTGGCCTGGCTTACGGTACATAACCAGGCCGGACTGTCACTGCCTGGGCTGCTCTGTAGAGCTCTTCCTAGGCTGGGGGAGAGATGAACCGCTCTATATGTCTGGCTGTGGGGGTGTAATGGACGTGATGTTCCTTTGGACTGGGGAAGCACAGAGATGTCCTCGTAGGGCCATTTTGTCTGTGACTGATGGAACTGCGGGAGACGGGGAGTGTGTGTGTGCGTGCGTGCGTGCGTGTGCGTGTGTGTGCGTGCGTGCGTGCGCGCGTGCGTGCGTGCGTGCGAATCATGCTCTCGTCTGAGCTTTTAGCACATGATCATTGCGGCTCCTCTCTTATGCATTAATGGCTCTGGGCCGTTAATCACCACTTTAGCCTGTCGCTTTTTATATATTCGTTTTTTTCGGACTGTGGGGTTGACGGACAGACGTTAAGTCTCTTGGAAAATGGCGGCGCGGGAACAGGCCGCACGCGTCTGAGGCGAGCACCCCCGGCCGGAGACGCGATCGTCCGTCCTGCGGAGAGAGACTCCAACGCAGCTGCCGACTACGGTGACTGGAATTTGGCCCTGGGCCATCCTCCTCTCTCCCCCCCTTCCCCCCAATCTCCCCTCCCCTGAATCTCTGGGAGAGAGTGTTCTTCTCCTCTGTCTTCCCAGGGCAGATCATGATCCAATCAAAACCCCCAGCCCACCCCCCACCCCCCACCCACCACCACTTCCCCAGGCCCAAGCAGGAAGAGGTGCGCTATTGTGATATTTTGTCCTCATGCAAACGGTCAGGACTGGGGGGTCGTCGATTCCTCCGAGCGGCGTCTCATCGCGGGGGAGTGTGTTTCTGGCGCTTTTGGGACGGGCGTGGTCAGGGAGAAAGCCTCAGAGCTCATTTCCTGTCTGAATCCAAATGGGCCCTGTTCATCAAAGCTCACACAAGCCCCACAGGGCTACTAAAACAGGAGGAAACAACTCCTGGAAAGGCACAAACTTCATTAGACTAATGGGGGGGGGTGGGGGGGGAGACCAAGGACTAAGGTAAAAACAATAGACTCGCGCGCTCTCAAACTTGGAACAACAGACTCACACACTCTCAGACTTGGAACAACAGACTCACACACTCTCAGACTTGGAACTCTCCATCAAATCCCACCGCGGCAGCATCAGGCCAAACAAGTTAAGACGGCAGGAGTGTCTGCCAGCACTTAAGTGTGAAGTTTGTTTGGTAAAACCTTCTGTGAAACAGTCCTTCATAATAGCTGCAAACACCACGTGATGCATTCCCATGTGAAAAACATAGTATGCTGAGGTATACCTGACACTATTTTATACTTGAGAATAATTTATAATTTAAAGTTTGTATCAAGTATCCCATCATATACTGTTGTTTCATATTTGTTCCCAAATGTTAATACATAAACATTTATACATTTTAGTGACATGACTTGACGTGCGCCAGATATCTGTTAGGAGTTACTGACGTAACATTTCTGAATGTCTGTGTCCTACTTCTGAAGGCTCTATGTAGTGTTTACGAAGGATTTATTTTTGCTCTTATGAAGGACTGTTCATACTGTCATAGTTTCATGCCTTAATGGAAAAGAAATCGGCTCCATTTTGGGAGTCAAGGAGCAGTTAAGCTCATATGTTCACTTCAGTCATGGGAGATGAAGATTTTCTGGACGGTGGTGAGTTCTTTGGAATGAGAAACATAACAAGGAGAAGTGGGACTTTGTGGAAAAATCTGTTTCATTTTCATTGCTTCAGACACATAAATCATTTTCCTTTAATGTTACTTTCTGGGTCTTTTCCCAATAACAGTCACATAATAGCATAATTGCTTTAAATAAAAACCATAATGGAGAAATAAATCTGTTTCAAAATGTGATTTTTTTTCTCCAATTTAAAAAAAAAAGAAAATGCATTCAAATTAATAAATTAACGCCTGTCACCTCTGCTTGTGGTGTGTGGCGAACTTCAGGACGAAAGCCAGAGACCACGTTTGGCCACAGAGAGCGTAGAAATTTCCCTCTCCTGTTTCACAGCTCTATTTCCAGTGTCCAATCAGACGCGAGCTTGCGTGTTGCCGTGAGACTGGAGGAGGTGAGCGAGTTCTCCTTCTCCTCCTCCTTCAGAAGAGTGTTGGCCTTTGAATGGGAAGTTGTTTTAGGCTGGGGTGGCAGTGTAGTATAAGGGGTAAGGAACTGGGCTTCTAACCTAAAGGTTGCAGGTTCGATTCCCGGGTAGGTAGGACACTGGCGTTGTACCCTTGACCAAGATACTGAACCTGCATTGCTCCAGTACATATCCTGCTGCATAAATGGATGCAATGAGAAGTTGTGTACGTCGCTCTGGATAAGAGCGTCTGCTAAATGCCTGTAATATAATGGGTTGCATTGGGGTCTTCATCTTTTCTGCGCGCACCTGTGTGTGTGTGTGTGTGTGTGTGTGTGTGCTAAATAAAGTGTTTGTGCTTGCTGGCCTGTATAAGTACCCTTTGTCAGAAACATATGGCTCTCATCATTGGCAAAGGCTCATGGGATGCCTCGTAAAAACCATAAGCACAAACAACGGAATTAGGAACTTACTTGAAGTGGTCTCCTTTACGGGGCATTGTGCTGTAGTCTGTGAAAGGTAAGGCAATCTCCCAAATTGTTGTTTTGCTTAAGGATTCAATTTTAGTTTTTACGAGGACGAAGGGCCCATTCGCCCGTTAAGACTTCAAAAGCCGGGGAGACCGTGTGGTGCAGTCTGCGGGACAGCCCATATACGGATGCCTAAGGCTGCGATCCTCCTTCATGGTACTTTCTGTCCCCTGATCTCCTCCTGGTCCCCCCCCCCCACAATTCCCCCATCTGACTGCTTGATTTGAAATCTCTTCCATGCGCATAAGTCATCATTTTGAGATTTCCTTGACTTTTTAATCTGCAGATCTGTCAGCCAGCGCTGAAAGGGCTGACTCAGCGCTTTCTGAGCCCACTGGCTAATCGATGCATCGCAGGATCTTCATCATCTTCCTCAGTCTGAGCCGTCCCTCCCGACTCCCAACTACAGCACAGCGTCAACAAACATCTAAAAGCGTAGGTGCCCCCTCCCCCGCCCACTCAGTTCAATCCCTTTACGCCCGGTAGACCGTTAAGGGTCAACATCAACATCACCCTGCTTACCGCCATTTTCAGCAGATTACCTCACTACAGGTCACTACCAACCACATCCTCCCGCTTCTGGAACAGCTTCACCGCCCCCGCACTGAACTCTTCCAAGCACCCACACTGTCCATCCGCTGGACAGTTTGTGTGCTGCTGCAGGAAACATGTCTCCCAGGTCACATGTTCAGGAACTCCATGTGCCATCCACTGCAGTAAATCCACTGCTGTATTCCCTCCATTTTCTGAAGCTCTGCAGAAAACACCCCGTATGCTCTGGTGGTCTGGCCCCAGGGGATTGTGGGAAATCACTCATGGGAAATCCGATTGATTAGACAACGTCTCTCGACACAGCTGAGAGGGTTATTGTTTCCCGAACATCAGGATGTCAGTCCATACCCATTACTGGAGCAAGGGTTCGATCAGTGCAGGGCTGACGCTTTTGAACGCCCACTTTAGTTTGATTAGTGAAGCTTGGTATGGATTTGGGCTGTCGTGTCCTAAATAGGACTTACCGGGCCTTCATGCACCGAAAACTATGAGCACATCACAGGTGGGTCAGGGCTTTGAGTTTTGGGATGAGGGGCTGCTGTTCCACACTGTAGCATCGCCTCGGGCTCACCTTGCTTTTGGGTAATGCTTCGTCATCCTGGAAGAGATCAGACAAATCCCTACTCCTCCGATTCGGCATCTCAAAGGATCTGGGAATTTCAATGGAACGTAGGGAATGGGAGATCACTGATAGTAGGAGATTTAAAAAAAAAAACAGTAGACTGCAAAAACTAAGCCCAACTCTTCATCTTGAATGGCTATAACTAATCAAAGGTTTCTTACCTTTTTTTTGATAAAAATGCTTATCAAAATCCATTTTTATTATTACTTAAAGACAAGAAAGTGTTCCAAATAATATCTTGTCGTATTTCACTCTGTTTAAAGATGTGAGGTGGCGTTTGCATCTGAGGAGCCAGGTTTGATGTGTCTGACTAACTGATAACCTCTGGGACGACATTACTGGAGCTAATCTGCCGTTATCCAGACCTGGAACAGCTGGAACAGCTACTCTGCTAAGTAGACTCATTTATGACGGGGAAAATTCCGGTAACTCCTAGCAGAGGGTCTGTTCCGTATATCTCTCCATACAGTCACGGTCCGTATGATTTAACGCCCGTTTCACACCAGCGGGAGCCCCGCCCGTCCTCCCGTACGTCGGGAGCTTGCTACAGGACCTTATAGCCTTATAGCTCCAAGGAGAAGGCGCAAAAAGGAGGTTTTTTTTGGAGCGTTGCCAGGGCAACCGCTCTCCATCACCACGAGGCCGTGGTCCGGGGTCGCATCTCGGGCCAGCCCCCCCCTCTAACCCCCCCCCCCCCCCCGACGGTGACAGTGGACGGTGCGGGAGTTGGCAGCGGGATCTCCGAGCAAAGCCATCCCCTCTCGGCTGTGGAAATATTACACTGAATTAATGACGGCGAAAATGAGCCGTCTGGGACTGAGGACGGCGGTTTAACGATTGAGGGAGATCGCGCGCCGGCCCGGAGTCCCCATTGGCCGAGCCTGAGCCAGCGCGGCTTTAACCCCGCCCACGCGACCGATCGCTCGCTCGCGAGGCGGTGACTCATCGGCCGAAGAGTTACGGCGGTTTTAATCAGGCGGACAGGAGGCCGCCCGCTCTGGGCTCTGTTAATCTGAAGCCGCACGTCAGGCGTTCTCTCCCGGGGGGGGTCGGCTCTGATTTAAACCGCGGAAGGTTCCCCGTTGGTCGCGGGCTTTGGATCTTGCGCGTTTCGTCGGTTTTGGCTGCGTGACTTCTTGCCGTAAAGAGCAGGCTGAATTTCTCCGACAGAGAACGGGAACGTCTCTCCCGCCCAGCAGGCTGTAAATCGTGTTGTTTTTGTTTTTTTTTAAGACGTCGCCCATGCAGAGTAACTCCACAATGTGTTGGCGCTAGGGCTGGCTTGTTGCCATGACTACCTCCTGTGGTGGGAGGTCGGACCTGTTCTGGAGTTAGGACCCCCTGGTTTTTTTTGGACAGTCCGCTCGTGTAACCCACTTCACCTGTTAACCCTTGTATTTGGTTGGGGGTCAAATGGACCCCATTTTAAGCTTTTAGTAAAAGAAGAATGGCACTTTTGAGAGATGTATTTCATATCCAGTGGCTAAACCAGTCTAAATTTGGTTCTAGTTTTGTGTTTCTATTTCTTGCTCGTCTGTATTTGCTTAATGTATTTTTGCCAATATGGTTTCTTTAAATATAAGACAAAAATGAAAAACTCTTCAGAATGTCAGTTAAAAACATGAAATATCCATAAACTGCTGCATGAAAACTTTGTTTTCATTTTATTTTTTTCTCAGATAAATATGATTTATGCCCCTCATGCTTTCATTACAGGGGATTTTTAAAAATATAAATCACATCTTTATCACAAATGAATAACATTTTCATTGTTGAACGTCATTTAGCAGAGATAAATGGCAACCATTGACCATATATATTATTAATATTGTTTGGAATTGAGATAACGATAATATATGTTGAGTTTTTTTTTTTTTTCATAATAAAAATGCATTGCTTTAAAATCCAAATGATGCCTCGGTTTTACCTGGCCCAGGCTAACAGTTTCACAGGTGCTAAGAAGCAAACGGAACAGGATGGTTAAATCACCTGTTTGTCTCTCTTTCGCGTTTTTTTTTTTTTTGCTATCCCTGCTCCCTCGTCCGAAATGTATTGTACACAGGGGCACTCTTGCTCTGGACCAGGTCCAGATGGATGAAATATTAGGACTTTTGTCCAATTTCCATGACTCAAGCCCTTAAAAAGGTCACGGCCGTGACAAAATAGTGCACAGTCCCACGCGCATTTCCAGAGCTGCCTCTCTGTGCCACACGGAAATCAATCTTCCAGAGTTTGAATCCCTGAAGGATGTCTCGCTGTATAAGGATAAAGGGCCCGAAATACTCATTCCTCCGCACCGCCGCCCCCAAGCCCATCCTACATATGGCTGAGACTACTGCAGTGATGGAGCTGGTGTGTGTGTGTGTGTGTGTATAGGTTCCATTTGCTTAATATTCCAAATCCAACCTCCATAGATTTAAAAAAAAAAAAAAAACGTGTAATCATTTTGAAAAAGTTAGTCCATGAGCTCCTTTGACTAACCTCAAGAGGAGTATGCTGTTCAGTGGTAGGTGGAAAAAAAAAAAAAAAAAAAGGATTGTGAGTGTCGAATCCCTTCAGAGGCTGTAAACATGGCCTCCTTGCGCTCTCTCCTTGCCCGGGGCAAGACTGCGCTGGACTGTCAACAAGACCTTTCCTCACTGTTTTGGAAACTGAGGTTTCTTGGTAATTTTGTTTTTGTGTGCAGCGGTTGAGGTGGACATAGCCATTGAAGCATTAGACGCTGACACCAATGAACACCATGCCCCCCCCCCAGCATATTCCCCACAAGGCACCGCTCAGCTCCTCCTCTGCAGTATCCATACCACCACTCTTCTCTGTCTAAATTTGGTGGAAAACTACAAGGGCCGACCTGTTGCGGGATTTTGTGCCAACTTCTGCTCTTGAGTATTTAATTAACTCAATCAAATCTTGATCTGACATTTGTGTGGAGACCAGCTACTGCTGCAAACTGCGAGGGTATCCTATAGGCTTTACTGTGCTCAAGTACAGGAGGGAAGAAGCTGGATTTATATAGAGTTGTCAGAAAACTAAAACTTTGGTAATCGGTTGGAACGAAAACCAGCACGTAGACCCGCCCTCCAGGACCAGAGTTGTGCACTAAGTAGTGGAACAACCTCGCCGCTGCTGCTAGAACTGCAGAGACACCCGGCCTCCTTTGCCGTCGAGTGAAGACCCATCTCTTCAGGGAACACTTACCTACCAGGCACTTACCCTCACTAAAATTAAAGAGTCCAAAGAAACAAATCCTTCACTGATTGGACTACACTTCAAAAAAAAAACCTTGCACTAAATGTGTGGGCGGTGGTTTATCTCAAGTTTATTTTAATTTTTTTCTCTTCTTGCTAGTAGGTTGATATGAAGCTGTCTTATCATACTGAAGTTCAGCATCCTTTTGTAAGTCGCTCTCGACTGATGTAGACGTAGATAGGCTCATTTGAGCTGTAATATTAGCCTGCGGTAACGGCTCATTACAAAAACCGCTCTCACACTCCTCTCTGCCTCAGTTTCCAGAGCGTGCCGATGGCCTTCTCCGCCTGCAGACCTACAGTATCTTCAATCAGCGTATGATAATCAGCTGCTTAAATGACTAATTCCCCGGGGCCTTCTGAGAGTTTGTAGATGGGAAAACGTGATTGCCGTCAAATGCCACGGCTCGGGGTGGGGTGGGGTGGGGTGGGGTGGGGGGGGGGGGGCGTGTGGACCGGAGGCGACGCCACCGCGCGAAATCTGTCGCGTAGCGGCTGCTGTGACAGGTCTGTGAATGTGAACGGCTCGCCCGCAAAATGTAGGTCGTTGAGGACGAATTGGTTTTACCGGCTTATCAGCAATCTTGAGGCTCTCTCACAAAAAGTTTTTTTTTTTTTTCTAGACCAGCTTTGCCCCCTTCATAAAATCGTTACTATCGTTTTTTTCCATTAGCGGGTTTCTTCAAACGGAGGGTAGCGCAGGCTGAATTTGTATGTATGTTGCCCTTTTCTGATCCAGCAGACTTTTATGCGTGTCTTTTGAAGAAAGCGCTTTTGCGCGTGGAGGTTATAACCGCCATTAGCTTCTGGCGATTTAATTGAGAATACAGAGGGCGGATTAGTGACCACGATCGATGAGGCAGGCCTCCTACTTAACTGAGGCGGGTTTGGACAGAGGGATGTAAATGCTTAGCGCGCACAAGCGTGTTCGTCACCGTAAACTGTTTTTGTGTTTTGCACTCTCTCAGATCTGGCTTTCCTTCCTTTGCGTGGTTCCATCGGCAACCGAGCAGAACAGATTTGTTTTGAGCGTTAAATTATGACAAAGGCTAAGATGTGCGCAACGGTTTCCATCTCAATACAACCCCCCTCCTCCTCCTTCACAATACAACCTCCTTCACCGGCTCTTTGAGTGATCAGCAACCCAGCTCTTCAGAACCAATTTCATTTTTAAGTTGACCATTGAGCATCTGCTAAAACACACTCATACACACGCGCACACACACACCGATAGAGAGAGAGAGACACACATACACACACACACCGAGAGAGAAGAGAGATGGACTCACATACACACCACACAGGTTCTAGCACACACTCGGGCAGTACTTGGACAAAGCTGAACATCCTGATTGAATGTATTCATATTTAAGTCATGTACATGCAACAATGAAATTATTCATGAGTACTTCCTCCTCGGTTTTTTTAAACTCATTTTTCCTGTCAAGGTTTTTTATTTATTTATTCAGAGTGTCATGTTATATCCCTGTACATTTTTATTTGGATAATTCTGTGCAAAGCCACTTGCGACAACTGGGATAATTTCAGTTTTTGATTTGCAGAGGCGCGTGCAAGTATGAAGCGATGCACATTATGACAGTTGCCGTTATTCAATTCACGGGTTCAAAAGGAAAACATAAACACTGCGTAATGGGAAACCTGCAATCTTTGAAACCATCCAATCTGTGGAGCGAAGACCAAAACGTGCCCGCTTTTATTATCTCCTGCTGGTGCGCGTGTCGGGCTTTTTCCCGCTTTGATTTCGCAGTCTTATCTGCGCGTCCCGTTGATACCGGAGACAAGAACCGCGGTGATTCAAGTCAAGTCAAGTTTATTTATAAAGCACATTTAAAAACAACAGAAGTTGACCAAAGTGCTGTACAATGAAAATTAAAAAGATGCATATAATAAATAAATAAAATGAAACGTAAAAAATACAATACACAAAGACACAATGCCTCCGGAGCATGTCGCTCGTTTTAACACATTTCTCATCGTTACGTCTATATTTTCCGTCTGTCGCTGGAGAGGAAAACGCCAAGGAAAACAAACACTTTTGAATTTAAATTCACACTACGGATTTGTCGTGCTGGGTGGGTGCCTTTCCAGGACGCCTGTTCATATATCTCTTAAAATTGTTAGTTGGCTTCATGTAGCGCGTTTCAACAGAGTTGGGGGCCCTGGGAAGGGCGGCGGGGGGGGGGGGGGGGCGCGTTGGGTACATCTGTGGCAGGTTTGAAACCCCAGCAAGAGATTGGATTAGCCCACTGAGCAAAATACCAAGCTCCCCAGTCAAGAGGAACTAATTGCAGACCTATATCTTCTCGGGGTTGTGGGAAGGGGGGGGGAGGGGGTTACGTCACAGTTTGTTGCGCATCCTTCCATGTGAACTCATGTCTCCACTAAACCACAACCTCAGCTTGGTTTTCACAGTTCTCTTCTCACCTCTTTGTCTTCTCGGTAAGCAGTGGCTCCTCGGTGTCTAACATCAGGCTGCTTTCTAGATCTGGAGCGCCATTGGATCCATTCTGAAGATGAAATGGCCTCGTAAACCTATCACATACAAAGGTCAGCCAGTCCTTTTTGTAACTGCTTTGCACACCTTTGAGGTATCAGATCACAACTATGCGATTAGAATGCTCTCAACTGAACATTCAAATGCTGATGTCACAATCACTACTGTTAGTTGAAAGCAAAAGAGTTCTGGAAGCCTGACTTAGAATTAAAAAAAAACAATAAAAAAAAAACAACCTACTCTTCAAAGGTTTAAAGTTTATTGCTAGACTGCATAACTTGGTTTGAGTGCCAAGTGCCTGTGGAAACTGGACTGCTATGTATTGTAGTCCAGGGCGTCAAATCGCTTTTGAAGAGCTGGGTTTAAACAGGGGGAAAACACAGGGGGGTTGGATTGGTCGCACTACTAAATTCGTTTTGAAATATATAATTTTTTTTTTAAACACTGAACTGTCAGCACAAGACTGAAAGAATCCCTGACCTTATAAACCATGGCAACCTTGATTGTGGTACTTAGAGATCCGTCTTTACATACAGTAAAAGAAAAGTCCAGTGTTAATTCAGCTTTAACAGCGTACATGTGAGTCCAAACGGGAACCGGAGGAGGACCATATCTACGCTGCTGATTTAACGCTGAACATTTTGCTGTTCAGCCAGACGTTTTACAGCATTATCCTGCTGTGAGGGGCTTGGGGGAATTTGAAATGGTTTGAAATATGGAACAAGGTGGGGTAGTGCGGCGCAGTTCCCTGCCAAAGCACTTGCACTTAGCAGAGCGATTCCTGCCATTAAACACAGCACAGTAAAATGTTCAGTGTTAAATCAACTCTTACCGAGAACATGTGGTTCCTATTGGACTCATGTACTCAGTTAGAGTTGAAGTGCCCATTAGCATCAGTGCTAATTCCTCACGTTATTTAACCAACACAAATCCTCACAACCTGCAAAGCAGCTTCAGTTAAATGAATTACCTGCAGAAAAAAACAATAATAAAAGAATAAAAAAAACTCCAAGAGAGAAGAAAAAAGAAAAACAATAAACCTGTGAAACTCCTAGTCATCACGTTGGACACTTCAACACCAGGCCATGGGAGTCTGTGACTGCAATGAGGACCAAAGCTTTATCTGTATGTGCCACCGATGTCAATGCCTGACTATGAACCATTCAGCGTGACTGTGGGTCTTTAACCAACGACCCTTAACACCATCCCTCACTGAGGACTGTCTTTGTCCAAATAAGGGAGGTGTTGCATATGTTGCATTTTTTTTTAATGAAAAGCCATGGCATTCCTAGGGAGCCATACAGGAATCTGGGAGGGATTTAGTTTGGCAGCGCTCGATGCACTTCAGGAGGTTTCGTATATATTTATTCACCCGCTGCAGGGCGTTCAGTCACGGAAATGACCGAAAGACCAACCGTCAAAGTCAAACTGCTATGCGGCAGCACGTGCTGCTTTGTGACATTTAGTTCCTCCGACGCTCGTGCGATTCCAGAGATTCAATGTATGTATCGCGTGTAGTCCCGCCAAATGGAATACGACTCTGATCAGAAGCAGATTTCAAACGTTTGCTTTGTGCCGACATTCTTTACTTAACCCGATAATTCTCTCAGCCCTGGACACCTATTGGCTTTTTTTTATCCCCCAATGAATTAAAACATTTCTGTTCATGGGGAAATAACGTTCTTGCCCACCTTTTGTCAATTTTGTTGCATTTGTGAAGTTCTTTTATTGTTTATTATTTTTCTTTTTGCAGTGTTTCACTGTATAGGTGGGCCTACACTCTTTTTGTAACAACACACAACACACATACGTATACTGTACCTTCAGTAGCCCTAACAAAGTTTTCAGTAGTTAGGCTATGAATAGAAAGGTCCGGAAATATGTTTTCACGTGACCAAAACAGTTATGTCCATTGAATGCTTTTGTCTATGTAACATGTTGTGGTACACGCACACACGTGACATCCTGTTGTTCATATTCACTCTGTGACCTTCGTTTTAAAATAGGCCTACATGCTCCCTTACATCAAGTGTGGCTGAAGCTTCGCTTTGATCATCGTTCAAGGATTTGTGCAGTTTATGCGATTATAGGTGATACCTGCTGACATATGTGGGTTCTAAGCTATGCGATTCTGTCCTCAATAACGTACTCACTCGGCTGTATAAACCGGGAGCGTGGCGTCCTGGCGAGAACATTTCAAACGCGACTGCGGTCCAGCTGTTTTAACCAGTAATTCATCAGGCTCTTGGCAATATTTTCCCCAGCTGATAACGGAACTGTGTTACGCAACAGTCTGTTCAATTCAGAAGTAACGTTAATCATTTTAGAGTAGGCCTACCTCCGTCAGCCACCGGAAGACAAGTTTTATAGCCGACTGTTTGTGGAATTATGTTGCTTTAATGCTTAATTAATTTTGACGGAAATTTAACTGAACTTAAACGAAATCTTGGTGTCAGATACCTTGTGTTTTTATTTGCATTTACTGTTCTTTACTGTATGTATGATTGATTGATACACACGTTTTTGATTTATTCATTTTCAAAACGCCAGCAGTGTTATAATACGCTGTTTAGCTGTAGAATATGTTTTCGCTCAATACACTTTGAGCGGCCCCCCAAATTTAGCCACTACGAACTAGTGAGCTGTCACAGAGCCGTAGGCATCTGTTTTAATGGCGCTGTTCCCGCACTTCTGTGTCTGCGCAACAAGTTGTCTGCCACTTCGGCAGGCGCCGCGCGCACGGAAACTGTGGTCCGACGGTGCACATCTCGCCGTAGCACCTTCAGCTCTCCGGGCACGGTTTGTGAAATGCTAAGCATGTGCAATGACGTCATGTATGTATTGCTTTCCAAATGCACGTTCCTTTCTTTCCATTCATAGTTCTGTGCAGGCTTACAGGGAGGACGGTCCAGCGCCGAGATGCGAATTGGCACCGTGAGAATTCTGGAGCTTACTGCTGCATGGGTCACTTAGGCAGAGAATACAGGCAGCCCGGAGTCCGCGTGAGAAGAAAAGCGAATTCTGCTGCAGAATGCATTATAGCGAAAAGTATAACTTTTATTTTTTCTGTTTTTCCGGACGTGATTTTTTGGTCTGCAATCTTAAAGAGAAATTGTAGGTGTTCCTAGTGCTCTGCTTTTCCGTAACCGCGCAAATATCGATGTCCAGTTTAGGAATGAACGTACATGAACGAATCGAAGTTCTTTTTCTACTTGATTTCTTTTCCTCGCGCTTTTCCACGGATGAACATTAATCTGCTATGGGGAAAGTCCGCTGTCAACATGAGTTTGGACACTGAGGATGCAGCGAATTTATGGGGCAATGGTTCTTCGGAACTGTTAAACGGGACGTCGGTGTATGCCAATAACTCTAACGTTACCTGGAGGAATAACAGCGAACTCGTTCCTTTGGACCTTACCCGGGCGGTGCCGCTGGGTATTGTTCTCGGGGCTTTCATCGTGTTCGCAATCGTGGGAAACATCCTTGTCATTCTCTCCGTGGTGTGCAACAGGCATCTGCGAACCCCTACTAACTATTTCATTATCAACTTAGCCATCGCTGACCTGTTGCTGGGCACCACCGTGCTTCCCGTGTCCGCCACCCTGGAGATTCTCAACTACTGGGTGTTCGGGAAGATTTTTTGTGACATTTGGGCAGCAGTGGATGTTTTGTGCTGCACAGCATCGATAATGAGCCTGTGCGTGATATCCATAGACCGCTACATCGGCGTGAGCTACCCGCTGCAGTACCCGAGCATCGTGACGGAGAAAAGGGCATTGTTGGCTATGCTCGGGGTGTGGGTTCTTTCCTTGGTCATCTCCATTGGACCGCTTCTCGGGTGGAAACAGGAGACCCCACCTGAAGACACGGTTTGTTTAATCACCGAGGAGCCGTTTTACGCGCTCTTCTCTTCCCTGGGATCCTTCTACATACCTCTGGTCGTAATCCTGGCCATGTACTGTCGAGTGTACATCGTCGCCAAACGGACCACCAAGAATCTGGAGGACGGGGTGATGAGGGAGCGAATGAATTCGAACGAGCTGACGCTCAGGATCCACAAGGGCTCGCAGGTGCACGAGGACGGCGGAGGCGCGGGCAAGGGCCGCGGGCACCACTCGAGGAGCTCGCTCACGGTCAAGCTGCTGAAGTTCTCGCGGGAGAAGAAGGCTGCGAAAACCCTCGGCGTCGTGGTGGGCATGTTTACGCTCTGCTGGCTGCCGTTCTTCCTGGCGTTGCCCATAGGTAGGTGGAAACAGGTCCCCTTATGTCTGTCTTATAGCCCAAGTGCCCGTTACGACTTCTCCAGAACTCAGAAACAGATATCTTGCCTAAATTTTTCCTTAAGATTTCTGAATTCACCCTCTCTCTCCATATATACATATATATATTTATGAAGATATAATATAAATGAGTAGCGACTTTGTTCATTTCAGCCTTTGGCAAAATGAGATTTTGGTGAATCAATAATATCAAATTACAAGAATAATGTTCCAGATATATGAAGTGAATGAGAACTTATTACTCTAAAATAGCACAAATACTGAATGTCATGTCTAAAATGTCACATTTTCAGACTACACTTAAATGTATCGATTTAATAATGAAAAAAGTAATAAAAAATTAATAGGCATAATAATAATAATTATAATAACAATTATAATTAATTATAGAACTAACGCTCCCTTTATCTCATAGGTCTTGTGGCATGCGCCTTCACATGGCTCTTATATAACTGTAACCTTGTTCTTGTGTCTGTTTACCAAGTGAAATGCACTTCATTAATTCTCTTTGGTAAAAGCGCCTTGACAAAATTGTGAATAGTAAATAGTGATTATTATGCGGAATGGGGTTCATTATTTCATGAGTTTGATTATGATAACCTCGCTGCTTGCTTAGGAGGTGGTGTTTTTGACATTAAAATCAGGATATCCTGAAAGAAAAAAACAGAATATTTATTTAACACCTGCCTTTCAAGCGACAGAACAATTGTGTTTCTGCTTGGCTAGGATTGTGTCCAATGCATAGCGCTTTCAGCACATTGTCTGTAAGTGAAAAGCCTGGAAATGTTGAGATGAAGAGTTCTGGAAACAGAGTTCTTCTTCCTCTCATCTTCTTCTTCTTCTTCTTCTTCTTCATATAATAATAATAATGGGAAATATTGTAATTATTTTGTTCTGCCTTAACCATATTAAGAATGCAAAAATATTTAGTTCAGCCAGTGCTTATAATTAGATTCCCATAATCCCTGTTTTACGGTTAATCATAGACTGGTAAAGCAGAATGGCTGAAATGTTCCAGAATGTTCCACCCTCCACTGAAGCATTTAAGGTGACAACACAGGCCAATAATCCCTTTCCTTTGAACCTGATTCATGATGAGTTGAATTTCAAGCAGAGGATTTAAGCTGTTTTATTTTTTTTAAATAGCAGCAGACGTTGCCTCTCCTGGTAGCAAATCTGCAAACAATTTTTTTGAAGTAATCACTGGGTCAGGCCCGTAAATTTGGGCAAATTGAAGGGGAGGCGGTGTTGGGCATCGCAGACGTGCTCACAAGAGCGGAGAGCTGCTGAGCTCCTCGGTGGCATTAACATATTTCAGAAACTCTGACTGGAATTTGCTGCCCACCAGCAGTCCAGAGAAAATTACCGCCCGGAGTTCTGGTTCCACCCGGAGTTCTGGTTCAAAAGGCTAATTCCGGCTGTCGGCCCCCCTGTTCCGTCCGTCGCTCCGACTCATCCTCCGACTTTCCGATCAGCCTCTCGGAATTCCGAACGCGGAATGTTTTCGTTAAACTTTGCGTACACTTCTGATAGTTTACAGAAGAAAAAAGACCTGGAAACCTGTTGTGCCAGTGAAGACAAACACAGGAGGTGAGAAGCACAAAAACTCCAGGAAGGGGGGGGGGGGGGTTGAGAGGAGAGGACTCTTAAATGTAAGTACGGCACCGAGAAAAAAAAAAACCGGGGTAAATAAGGTAGACGTTAAAGTGCACAGCACCCGACCATCTGTGTAAAACTGCAGAGCTGGAATCTGGCGTTCGCGCCAGCGACCTCTCTAAAAATAAAACGTTGAGGGTAATATTGCTGGACGTCCAAACTAACTGTAAACATAAACAGCGGGCTCCATCCAAGCCTTTAGGGGTGATTTGCTGTGTGAAGTCGAGCCTGCCAATGAGAGATTTTTTTTAAAACTTGCTAATTTAATCAAACTCGGCTTTTCATCCCCAAAATGTCACAACCCCAAGGCACACCAGCACAGCCGCACAAAATGCGTAATTATTTTTGATTTTTTTAAAAAGATGACGTGAGAGCTGTTTATAACTCCTGGGAGTGAAAGTGTACGCAAAGGGGCCTTCTCTTGACTGCAGAACGTCGGCAGTAACCCCTTCCTGTATCTGAACCCAGCAGTTCATGCATCTGAGATGCTTAGCTGTAATTCATGATGATAGCTGTGAGCTAAGAGGATTTGTAGCGTTAGGCTTAGATGTGAATATATGCCTTGAGCTCAGCGGTGGAGATCAGCCCCCTCCTGGGTCCTGGTGCATTATATGATCGATAATCAGCCTCCTTCTCCTCCTTGGCTGAGTTATGCAGTCTGTCTGTGTGATTTACACCAGACTGGATTAGACCCATGGGGTGCCATCAGCACACAGTTCTAGGTAGTTGGTTCATGCCATCCGGTTCATGGATGGATTGTTGGGGGGGGGGGGGGGTCTTCATTCAAGTCCCACGTATTCCAATGATTACCTTTTGGCCCCCTGTGTGCTTGGGATGGCTCAGTCGTGTTTTTTTTATTTTCTTTACGATCGTGTGGCCCGTACTGCTGCAGCCTCCTGCAGTTTACACACTTGGGGGGGAGGAAAGGGTTCTGAACAGCTTCTTGGGCTTGTCTTCGTAGGAGAACCCTTTTTAGTTTTATTTATGGAAAACCCTCTGTGGTAGGTGTGAAAAGTGTGACATCTCCCACATTCAGCCATTTTGCCTGAGCAAAGAGGCCTTTCTTTTTTGGGAGGTGGGATGGCACCAAATGGCCTAGACTAAACATTACATTACATTACATTACATTACAGGCATTTAGCAGACGCTCTTATCCAGAGCGACGTACAACAAGTGCATTAGTTCCAGGTGCAGAGGTACAAAAGAAACATACTAGAGCGAAATAAAGATCGTAGTGCCAGAAGTGACCACATAGATCAGGACTCCAACCCTGTAGGGTAACCTGTTCAGCAAACAAACAAACAATCCTGCCAAGTACAAACTAGCACTGAAATCACAATTTCCTGATCAGAATCAGACAAACAATCCTGCCAAATAAAAACTAACATGCTCGAATTAGCCTAACTAGACTAAACAGTTTGCTTTCATTTACTATTTAAAGGGGCCCCACAGGGACTGCATCTGCACAGGGCCCAGAATTTTGTGTGACACCCCTGGGTGCCCTGGGTGCAGCCGGCTGTCGGTGTTTTGCAGAGTGGCCCCACTAGCTGTGATGTCAGTGGTTTGAATCCGGTTACGTGACCTTTGTCTCTCCCTCCCTCCCTCTCTCACTCCCTCCTTCTCTCTCTCTCCCCATTCCTCTTGTCTCTCTGCTCGGTCCTATCCAATAAAGCTGAAAAATCACAAGAAAAGAATATATATATATATATATATAGTCTTAAAAGTTATGTATTAACAGCTGCCTAAAAGGGTTTGTATTCATTTATGGACATGAG
Source organism: Anguilla pacifica (assembly GCA_039654925.1). Lineage (NCBI taxonomy): Eukaryota > Metazoa > Chordata > Actinopteri > Anguilliformes > Anguillidae > Anguilla > Anguilla pacifica. Next base: position 6,107,334 of record CM077286.1, read on the forward strand.
TGTAAGAGTGCTGCAAAATACCTAAATGTAGCGTGGAGTCAAAAGGACCAGAACTATCACTAGGTAACAGGGTGCTTAGTACCCTAGTGAAAATATAATATGTATCTTTTTTGGAATTTTTCCTTTTTTGTCATAATGTAGGTTATATAGTTTGTAGTGCAATCTGTCCCCACACGATTTAAAAAATTTTTATTGCACGTGTAAGGGAAAGATTGTTTACAGACCGTGCGCGGTTATAATTTTGAATAAAAAAGATGAATGTTATCTGAACAGTCAGCACTCATAAAAGACGCTTCTCCGCTGTTTTTAGCTGATTTTATTTTGCGAGGTACCAGGCAGCACGGCAGCTAGAAATGTGGCAGTTCTTGGAGTACCGCCAAGTTGCAGAGAGCTCCTGGAGAACGTCGAGCTCCATGTGTTCTTGGAAATATTCGGCTAAGCGTTTTCGTACGTTTTAAAAAGTAATCATTCGGTGATGCAGCCAAGATGGCGGAACGGAGTTTTGCCCCGCGTCGCTCATGAATACCCCCCTGGAGGTGGGCCGAACAGGCTCCTGCGGATACGGAGCGGCTATCCAATCAGCTCTGGGTATTTCTGGGGGCGTGCTCTGATTGGCTGTGGTGGTGGCCTGAGACATTTTGGAGTCAGTCATTATCCCTTAAAAAAAGGGAACAGTGTGTATTTATTTGGTGGGGTTCCATCCCGCGGAGGAAATTAAGAAATCCAGCCGGAGGGATGTTTTGTGTAAAATAAGATGGAGGGCGAAAATGAGGAGAAATTGCAACCCCCCCTACAGTTGATGCTAATTCGCTGAAAGGAGTCTGTGAGGTCCGCCAACCTTTTCACCGGGACCGGCTGTAAAAATTTTGAGTGGGGCGATAACTCGGAGGTCCAGGCAGACGCCCAAATATCTGTTCCCCCGTCCCATCCTCAGCGTCCCGTGTCCACACCTCCCCGGTGTTTAAAATAACCCGTGCGATGTGAGTGTTCTCCTGCCTGTGCCCTCGAACTCCAGCGCCAGGTTTGCTTTGAAGTTGCGTTCCGATGGAGCGCGACTTGACATTGGGCCAGCTTTTTAAAAAAATGTGCCCAGTGGCATGAAGAGGATTCTGGGTAATGTATCGGCGTGGTTGGAGACGTTGCAGCGATCGGCAAGTGACCTGGGCAGCCATGGTTGGAAAACAGGATGTGAGTTACGGGGACTTCCTGCCAGAGGTGGAAGAAGTCCAGGGGTCAGAAAGTTCTGACCTGTGTTTCTCCCACCCATGACATCAGCCAGCTGATTTCACTAATGAGTTCTGCCTCCTGGCTGGAGAATTGTGCTAATTAGCAAATCCAGGGGAGTGGGACACAGTGCCGGGGAGGACTTTCACTTTCTGAACCCGGATTTCCCTCCTCGCGCCCCCTGCGGCTACTCCGAGCCGCCATCGGGGGCAGCGATGGGCGGAGACCCCGAAACGGCGTCTTCTTCTCCTCGCGCTCGTGCGGTGATGTTCGACAGCAGGCCGGTCGGAGCCTGTCGCTCCGCTGGAAGCACGGGAGGGAGGAAGTGCAGAAATGATCACGAGCCATCGCCTCTGCGTTTCACGGGCCGGAAGTCTGAGTCGGCAGAGTCAGATTTCCAGGCGTTAGCTACTGACGGCTAAACAGCTGCAAAAAAAACTGCCTCATGAGGGAGTACGAGTAGTGACTCAGCACCTGGGTGTCAGGAGGGCAGGGGCGGAGCTAGCCTGTCGTTCATTTGGGCGTGAGGCATGATGGGAAACGGAGTGTCACGCTTCGAACAACGCGAGGGAATACCCCCGCTAATTTTGCTTCCGTGTGATTGGATGGGACTGACTCCGCCCACGTCTCTGTTTTTCGCATCACGAATGCCTTTTGCTCTGATTGGATGTGGGCTGACAGGCAGCCGGGGTATTGGCCGAAGTTAAAGTCGTCTGGAACGGAGACTGCTAAATCGCTCTCGCGGTTTTCTTTCGCCATATAAAAAAAAAAAGAAAGAGGGCTCCTCGTTTTCCATCGTGACCGACTCTACGCAGCGTTACTGATCGGCTGGTGCCACAGCCAGGGAACCCGATGGGGCTTTAAGCTGCAAAGCCCTGACCGGCTTTGTCGCTGGGCCGCGGTGCCGAACCCGGGCAGGGTCTCGGGTTGGGTGTGTGTACGTGCACGGGAACGTGTCGGGGCTTGGAAGACAAGCCTCCCAGAGGCCTAACGGCCCGGAGGTCAAGGCTCCGGGTCTTTATTCCGAGAGTTTTCCGGGCGGTGGAAGGCTTGGGAATGCGTCCGAGCGGCTTTGATATGGCACTTCTGGAATGTTGGGGCGGATCAAGCGACCGATTCCCGATAATTCCGGAATGAAATCCCGCTCGGTGACGTGTCGGCGGCCAGCGTACGGATTCCGATAAACTTCAGAGCCGACCTCTGACCCCCCTCGGGCAATTTATGGAGGAGAGAGAGAGAGAGAGAGAAAAAAAAGAATGAACGATGGAGAGAACAGAAATCAGTTTGGGGAAAAAAATAAAAGATTAGCACGCTTTGCAGAAGACCTTAACCAACACAGTGACCGTATGGTACCTTTGAAATTCCTGGAGAAGAACTTGCGGTGGGTGAGTTAAGGAGGCCAGGGGGTGCGTGGGTTTTCGGCTGGTCCGATGTGAGGGGAAACGTTCTGGGCTCCTCCGCGTGGTCGGATCCAGACGGAACGAGAGCCTGCCGTTGAGGTGCTGACAGCTCGGAGGGCCGACACACTCGCTCAGATTACCATTCCAGCCTCACGCTCTGAGCCCATTGAACGGTGTCCAGCGGGTGAGCGAATGCGTCTTCCAAATGGTGGAGAAGGGGGGGGGCGGAGCCGTGGGAAAGGTCACATGTCCACATTCCGCCGTGCCATTGGCCCGTTTGCGTTTTTGCTTCTGTTCTCATTTTTTAAGTGGCTCTCCGGAGGCGACCCGGGGTGTGCGGAGACTACACAATATCCCGAGCATTGTCTGCGCTTCCAAATAGGGGCATTCAGGGTTTTTATTTTTTGTTTTTTTTGTCACCCCTAGGAGTGATTCTTCCTTTCAGAAGTCTGTCCGAAGGATCATTGCGGCTGTATTTAAATGTTTGGCAGGAAAAAGGTCTGAAAGAGGAGAGAGAGAGAGAGAGAGAGAGAGAGAGGGAGGGAGAGAGAGAGGGAGAGAGGGAGAGAGAGAGAGCTGATTAATTCGGCTCTCCATCTGAGGGCCTGTAATACCCAGCTGGCACCGGTCCTCAGCGGAGACGGTCCCGACGCTAACAAAAGGCTTTTCCTGCGCCGCGGGGGCCGCGATGCAATCCATAACGCATCTGCTAATATCTCATTAGATAGCAGGCCCCGTTGCTCAGGGGAACGCTGCAGTGCTTCTGTTCCCTGATGTGGTCGGCTATTGTCGCCGGGTGTTTTGAGTGTGATAAGTGGCTGTGTCACCGATCCACCCTTGGGTTCGACAGAGCATTGAGCAGCTCACACAACGTACACTGAATAAAGGGCTTCGTTGGATAAACCTAAAATCCGACTGCAATTTGCTACACCTCTTTTTTTTTAAAAATTTTTTGGTTTTCTCAATTGAAAATTTTTTTGGTTCATTCAAATGACCTAAATAGAAATATAAGGTGTAAGAGAAACTGCAGTAAAAATTTGGGATTTTACATGAAATCTAATTTCTGCACCTGGATTTACCTATTTACTGAAGCGTTACAGTACCTTGACGAAGGGTACCGCTGGCTGTGCCCCACCTGGGAATCAAACCTGCAGCCCCTGAGAAACAGCTGTGGTTCCCTAACCGCTTTGGATAAAAGTGTCAAAATAAATATGCCAAATAAATGCAATGTAACGCAAGTGCTCTGTGAGAGGGGAAGTAACACTGAACACTTTCACAGGGTGCACTCATTTTTTTTTTCTTCGTTTTTTCTCCTGGCTTGTACTCCTCCCCCGTACTAGCACGTCCATCCCTCCCTCCCTCCATCCATCCGTCCATCTGTTCATCCTTCCACCCATCCGTCCATCCTTCCGTCCCCTCAGTATTTTCAGCCCAGATTTCACTTAAATGTCCGTTCTCGTCTCTTGGGTGCCCTCAGAATCTCGAACGTGGAGCGACTCACCGAAGTGCTCTGAACTTCAGCATTACGTAATCAGCTTCCCATCCCATTATCAACAAGTTTAAAAAAAAACCCCTCTAGACAAATCACTGCTGTCCTGCAGAGTTATGCAACGCTTTCTTTTTAAAGGGTAAGTGCTATCAGAATAGGGTAAGTAAGGGTTAGGGCCGGTTTAATTCTATTGAGGGTAAGTGCATGGTGGTTTAGCCCTGGGACGAGGGACGGTTCGCGACTCTGAGATTCCGGCGGCAGTTGGGGAGGTCATTTGGCGGAAAAGCAACCGCATTTACAACGTTTTAGCCCTTCCCTGGCCTTTAACTTTAACAGCTTAAACTTTGGTAATAGCAAAATAAATTAACATATAAATAAATGTCTGAATCTCTGCTTCGTTAGGAAGCTTCCAGCTGAGTTTCTGGTGTTTTTTTTGAAGAGGAAAGAGTCTGGATTCTCTCACGTGCTGCCAAGGGATGGGATGATAATTGACAGAAAATATCTGTTTCTACAAGCATTTCATTGTTAAACATGTAAACATTTTGGCCATATTCTGTTAAAAGTAGTCCTTTGCATGGCCAAAGTGTTAAAATGTTTACATGTTTAACAATGAAATACTTGTAGAAACAGATATTTTCTGTTTGGTGAAAATTCGTATTTTTTAAATCATTGAATTATGTTTTTATACTGTTTTAAGACTTATTTATGTAATTATATTGTCGCTTATCGCCACTAACCCCTTACACTTACCTCCACTAATCTCTGACACTTACCACCACTAACCCCTGACCCTTACTACCACTAAACCCTGACTCTTCCCACCACTAACCCCTGACACTTACCACCACTAACCCCTGACACTTACCACCACCAACCCCTGACACTTACCACGACTAAACCCTGACTCTTCCCACAACTAACCCCTGACCCTTACTGCCACTAACCCCTGACACTTACCGCCACTAACCCCTGACCCTTACCACCACTAACCCCTGTCACTTACTGCCACTAACCCCTGTCACTTACCACCACTAACCCCTGACACTTACCACCACTAACCCCTGACACTTACTACCACTAACCCCTGTCACTTACCACCACTAACCCCTGACCCTTACCACCACTAACCCCTGACACTTACCACCACCAACCCCTGTCACTTACCGCCACTAACCCCTGACCCTTACCACCACTAACCCCTGACACTTACCACCAAAGCTTTTCCACTGGGCCAACCCCTCCTACCCCACCTCTTCTGATTCTGTACGTGATTAGCGGTCATGAAACAGAAGTAAAAGCACTTAAGACCTCCACCCCCGCCTCCCCTGCCAAGCTCTGCCCCCCCCCCCCCCCCACACACACAGGCTCCTTGGGGACTGTGTTGACCCATTGCAGACATTTAGCAGAAAAGATTAGAATCAGTGCTTCGCCTAATCCTGGCATCCGTACAAGGCATGGGCCAATCACAGCAGGCTTATAGTGTGTCCATCGGAAGCATTTCCATAAGAACGGTTTTTATATAGTTCTGTTGTTTTATGACATTGTGATCCATCATATCCTGCTACCATTCCCTGGCGGTGGGATTCTGTCTCCGCAAACTCAGTAAGGGAAGAAAAACGATGGGATTTTTAAAAAAAAATTTAAAAAAATATGCCACCATTTCAACGCATTCCATGGGCGATATGGTATCAAGCTCTCCGTCTTTCTCCCTCGTAAATCAGACGGTTACTGTGACTGACAGGCTTTGGCTGAGAACAGCCTTCAGCTCTTAGGAGTGAGCGAGAGACTGATGAAAACCACACAGGAGCTGGGGAAGGATTTTTCTCCTGATTTTGGCCAGGCCCAGGTTTGTGTTTCTGGCCTTTACTGCAGCCGAGCACGTGCTCTCTCTCTCTCTCTCTCTCTCTCTCTCTCTCTCTCTCGCTCTCTCTCTGGCATGTGAATGCCAAGCCGGCACCTTGTTTCATGGAGCAGTCTGCAGGTCGCGCAGCCAGATCGCCGGGGGCCGTGGTCTCGACATCTCACCGCGAGAGAGGTTCACCGATACCTCGACGTTCGACGCGACGCGACGCGCTCTCTTCATCGCAAAACCCACCCTGAGCTTTAACTCTGTTTCCTCCTCATGGCCCTTGTAGCAGGGTGTAAAGAAAGCATTAGTCCTCGGTGGATGATTGCGTTATTTTCTCTCCGCTCTCTCTCTCTTCTCGGATTTCACGGTCGTTTGAAAAGGCGGGGATTAGCGCAAGTGTTCCATGAAGGTTTTCCCATCTCGGGACAGACAGGCCACCCAAATTTGATACAGGATCCCACCGACCGGCTTTAATCAGTAACGGGGCCATGGTGCCATGTGTGTAATTGACTGGGGCGAGGGGGATTTTGTGTGGGTGTGGTTATTGGGGAAAGGGGGGTGGGGGGGGGGGGGGTGACTCTTGTGCTGTGAAAAGTGAAATTGCATTTTGGAGGGAAAAATAACGAGAGATCGCCCTGGCGACGTGCGGTGGTATCGCGCCGGCTGCGATTCTGCCCACGTTGGCGGGTGAGCAGTATTCAGAAAATCACATTAACAGGGCTGAAGAGCAACAGGGGAGGCGAGTGAAGATGGACTGTTTTAAGGCTCACCCTCCTACTCCTCCTTCACTCTCCTCCTCCTCCTCTCTCCTCCTCCTCCTCTCTCCTCCTCCTCTCTCGCGTCTCCTCGCTCTCAGTGTGTGTGATCAAAGTGCCGTCTGGCCGGGACACGGGCCCTTTGTGTGTCTCGTCTGGTAATCATCTGAAAGATCTGCTCACAATGGCTGCTTGTCTTCTGGCTGCTCTGGTCCCTCCCCGGTATCTGAAAGAAATATGTTAATTACTGCTCAGTTCTGGGCCTTTTGGCTGGAAACCTCTTTTTTACTGTGTACAAGGGAGACCGGCACGCTCTCCCCCGAGCTGCAACGCTTTCCTGTGGTTAAAATATCAACCCAACCCCCAAAACACACACACCCACACACGCTCACACACACGCTCACACACACACGCTCACACACACCCACACACACACACCCACACACGCTCACACACACACGCTCATACACAAATAAACTCACTTTGAAATACATGCACACACACATACACACACTCACTTTGAAATACGCACACACACACATACACAAATAAACAAACTCACTTTAAAATACACACACACATACACACACACACACACAAATACACACACTCACTTTCAAATACACTCATATTCACACGCAGAAACACACACATGCACACTCACACATGTACACCTGCACACACACACACACAGACACACACACATAGTGGGAGGTTAACAGGAAACAAGCCTTTTGGTCCTAACCAGCGGCAATTAGGACCTTTCCACTGTTTCCGGTAGGACTGCAGGCCACATCGCTCTAAGGATGTGACACCGCAGCTCTAACACCATAATTACAGCAGGAGCAATGTCGGAGATAAAAAAAATGATGATAAATATAGAGAGTATGCCAGGTTCCGCGGTTGTTTTCCTGGCTGCACCAGGGCGTCAAAGCAGTGTTGCGTAACCTCTGGCTATTTTTACGAAATCTTGTGACTCTTGAAGCAAAATAAACTGCATGACTAATTGCAACAGCGATGGCGGTGATAGCGAAACTTGAATCAACGGTAGCCCAGAATATGTTCGGGAAGTAGTTCTGCCACTCTAAATATTTTTAAAAGGAGAAGGGTCATCATTCCGAGCTGTCCATTTTGTAGTCTTCCAGTTAGACTTGTTACTCAGCAGAGTTGCGGAGAACAGGTCATCAGATTTTGTCACGTTGGCAGATGCTTTAACCCTTTTTCAACATTCTAAATCAGTGTTCTAGAACTCCGCTGCCTTCAGTCGCCAGCAGTGACTGTGACATCAGCATTAGAATGTTCGGTTTTAGAACATTCTAATCTCATATTTGTGAACCCTGCTCCTTAAAGAGCTAAAACTGCTGGTTTGTTTGTCCATCCTGTGGGTAGATATCCCCTCTTTATGGCGGGATAAGTGTTATCGCCATTGGCGGGAATATAGTAATTATTGCCGAAGCTTAGGAAAATGGCCCCCTGAGGTCTGAGTTGCATTTGGCAGGTTTAAAAAAAAAAAAACTAAAAAAAAAAACACTCGCACCTTTCTGGATCTTTCCGTCTGAGCCGAGCCAAGAGCTCCCGCAGCGCTTTTCTCTCGAATCGAACCCCGGCCCGCGCATTTATGTTTGTCCTGAGGCTGCGGCATCCTGCAGAAGGCAATAACAGGATGGGATGTTTCACGCAGATGGTCCTATTGTGCCTTTCTGAGTCCGGTCTGGAGTGGCTGTTCGGAGGAGGAAGGACGTGCCAAAACTATTTTTTGATACCGCTGGAACACTGAGGTCCGTGTGAGGAAGGCGCTTTTTGATTTTATGTTTATCAGGCAGCAGTTTGTCTCTCTGAACCTCACCCTTGTGCCGTACGACTTCCAAGGAAATTCGGCATTGTTTCACACGGGAATTGCCCCTCTCTGAGGGAGTGGGCAGGTGCTCTACAGGTAAGGGGGCAGGGAGCTGGGGGGTAAGAACATACCACCTCTCTAATTCCAGGATTTAAGTGCCCTTGCGCACATCCATACTGTTGGATTTTGTGACTTGTTATGCATTTCCCATATAAGTTTCAGCTTAAGTCAAAATTAAGTAATCAATCGCAAGTTTAATTACTGCTGATAAGTGAATATATTGGAGTATTAGAAATGCTTCTCTTTTGTTTGTAGTCTGTGTGTACTGGCTTTGTTTCAACTGCTCTTCTCGTTTAAGAGTGATTCATTTTATTCCTTCTGATGGATGGCAGGAAATAAACGTGTGTGTACGTATATAAATAAACCAGTGTTGCATGATGGTTAGGGAACTGGCCTTAGAACTTGGAGGTTGCAGGTTTGATTCCCAGGCGGGGTACTGCAGTGTAGTCTTCAGCAAAGGTACTTAACCCAAGTTGCTTCAGTTAATGTCCAGCAATTTTGACCCCTTAAGGTGTAAGACAACTAACTGAACATTCTAATGCTGATGTAACAATCACTACTGGTAACTGTAAGCAAAGGAGTTCTGGAACTCTGATTTGGAATTTTGGAGAGAAAAAGAAAAAAAAACATACGCTTCAAAGGGTTAAAGATTTCAGCAGAGTTTTATGCAAAGCAATCAGGTAGCCAGACTGGGCGGGGGTGTGGGTTGCGGGAGAGTGGGGGGTGGATAAAATATTAAGGCTGTGACAGGGTCTCTGATAAGCAGGAAATATCCTCAATGTGTCTGGGGCTCTGGTACATAAATACCCTTCTCTCAATGACTGGTATTTTCACATGCTGGTCTCGCTCCCAGAGAGTGAATGATAAGTAAGGTTACATAAGTCATAAATAATTTGGTAGTGGAGGATTGGGGGCCCTGTCGTTCCCACTGGACACCCCCGTTCCTGTGCCAGTCACATTAAACCCCAAAACTTAACTCTGAAAGTGTATGAAAGTGTCCAGTGTGAGAAGATACCAGGGCTCGAAGAGTCTCAGGAGTAGAAGTGCTGATCTAGGATCGGTTTAGCCCGTTAGCTTATCCTCGATAAATTTAGGATCCGTTTAGCCCGTTAGCTTATACTGGAGTAGTTTAGAATTGAGCGGCCAAAAGTGAGCTTAAGTTTTGAAGCTCACTTCCTGGTCCCGTTGAGAGACCTTGCTCACTAGCGCCAGTGTGGCTGGCTCCAGTATAGGCGTTCATGTCAGTGTAATTCAGCGGTACCGATACAGTAAAAAAAAAAAAGAATTTCCCCCACAGGAACATGTAGTCGCAATTGTTGTCTTTTTCTTCATCTGATGTCTCCCCCATGTGCCAATTTTTTAAAGTCATTGTGTCATGTTTTAATATTTTGCGGACGAATCGGGGACAGGTTGCATCGGGGAGGGGGTCAGTATCTCGTGCGCTCATTGGACGACACAGACTCGGTCCAGACTTCATGCCCATATAAGGATCCCTCCTGTTTCTCATCGTGCCTTAAAACTGTGCAACACGACAGAACATTTCTCCTGCAGTCTGTGGCTGGGATGTGGTCAGGGGGGAACTGATCACAGTGCATTTTATATTTTCCTTCTTCTTTTATGGCTGCATGCATTGCCCTGCTGATTGACAGGTGTAGGCCCAGGTACGGTTTGGGGGTGGTTTCTGTTACAGGCTGGACTTTTTTTTCTTTGGGTGGCTGTGTTGTAATAATGGTTAGGGAACTGGGCTTGTGACTAAGGGCTGCAGGTTTGATTCCCAGGTATATATTGTCCAAGTGTATAAATGGATACTGTGTAAACAATGCAAACTCTGCTAAGTGTTTGCAATGTAATGTGATTTGATTGGACACACCCAATTCAGGTGCATGAATTTCTTCCAATGAGCACTGCGGCTTCTTTTAAAATGGGGGAATGTGCCCCCTGACCAGGCCCGGCTAACTAGGCTAGCTGTCCGAGCAAAACAGTTTATTTCAGTGTTGAGTTCGGCTTCAGGGTGAACATGGTAGGAGGGATCTTCTCTGAGCAAGGCATTGTGGGAAGTAAATGTTGGGCACTGGACGCTTCATAGTTTTGTAGCTAAATGGTGCGTGTAGATGGGCTGGATGGTCAGTTCTTGTAATTGTGTGTTCTTATCGATTCCTAGTTCTAGCTCTTGTCTGTTTTTCTGTCACTTGTCTTTACCCTCTTCCTCTTTTTCAAGTGACGCATTAACCAGTGAGATTCTATATTCGGTGCTTGGCGGTTTCCTCAATTCAGGGTTACGTGGTTATCCGTATTAGCTTGTACCGGTGTCGGCATGTGAAGTTAATCGCTAGCATGTTGCAGTGTTAGCTTGTATGTTAGCATGTCTCAGTGTCGGCCATTGTTGGCTCTAGCGCATTTCTCTGTCAAAGCGTTAGCATCGTAACAAAGCGTGCGCATATTTAAATAGGTTATCTCTCTGTACAGCTAGAGGGTTTCGGTTTAAGTACCTCGTCCGTGGGTTGCAGTGAGCCCGCCATTTAAAAGCGCGATTCCAGCGGTCCAAGGCCGGCTTCTCGAGGCCCACGCCGCGCTCATAAAGAGACGAGCCCTGATCACGTGACCCTGGGAACGGAACGATGAGAGGCCCAGCTGTGAATACCATCGGAGAAGGACGGGGGGGGCGGTGGGGGCCACAGCCTCCAGACGTTTTAGTGACTGCCGAGCCTTCTGGTAATGAGAGGGAGGTAGAGACCCTGTGAACTCCAAAATGAGGTGCAATTAGCACGGTTTAGCGCTTGGGGTGATTAACTGCATTTTACCCCCCCCGCTTCCGCTCGTAACGTTCCTGGAATGTCGTTTGTTCCACCGTGTGTAAGCTGCCGCAGCTCCGGCTGCTGTTCGCGGAAACCGCGGCCGCCATCGCCATCCTCCCGGGCAGAAAACTGGGATCTGAGTCAGTTTCCTAGTCTGATTCCCAGCGGTGGGGTCAGCTGGGAATTCTGCCTGCTGGAGAGTTAGAGGAATGGAAGCACGGGGAATGCTGCTGGCCTGTGCCTGGGAGGAGGATGCTGGGACATCTTTGTGCGTGCGTGTGCGTGTGTGTGTGTGTGTGTGTGTGTGTGTTTGCATTTATGTGTGTGTGTGAGAGAGAGAGTTTGAGTGTGTGTGGGTTTGTGTGTGTATGTGAGTTTGAGTGTGAGAATGTGTGTGTTTGCGTTTGTGTGTGTGTGTGTGTGTGTGTATGTGCATTTGTGTGTGTTTGTGGGTGTGTGTGTGTGTGTGTGGTATGTGTGTTAGTTTGTGCGTGTGTCTGTGTGTGTGTTAGTTTGTGTGAGCATGCGTGCTTGTGTGTGCATGGGTGCTTGTGCATGCATGCGCACGTGTGTGAGCGTGCATGTGTGTGTGTGTAAAGCAATGCTGTCATGCTGAATACTCACTTCTGGTCTGTGTATACTTGGTTAGTGCTTATGGTGTGAAAATACCATTTGTGCAACTTTAGCAAGAAGACGTGCATATAATACAAACAAAAAAAGTTGTTATAACTGTGTAATAAATGTGTAACAGGTATACACACTTATATGCACTGTTACTTTTAAGTTTAAGCTTTTGACTTGTTTTCCAAATTGCAACTTTTTTACTTGACATTTCTATATTTTACAGTTTGTTGAGTGAGTATGTTGCTCTCATTAAGGTGCATGTTTCTTTAACTAAAATTTGTGTTTATAGTTACATAGTTATTTTGTATCTGGGTTGGGATAGAGGTATAATGGTTATGGAACTAGGATTGTCACTTAAAGGTTGTGGCTATGATTCACAGGTGGAATGCAGGTAGAATTGTACCCTAAGTAATATAATCTGAATTACAGCTGTAAACATCCAGCTACATGAATGGATTTTATGTAAATAAAAAACGAAGGTAATCTGTTTAATCTGCTAAATACCTTAAATGTGTCAAATAAAAACTCAGCATCCTATGTGATATCTCATATCGTTGTGCAACTCCTGATTCAGTTTTTATTTTATTTTATTTTTTTTTTCATTTCTGTATTTCTATCCTGTATGTTTTGTGCGAACAGTTCTGTAATTGTTGTCTGTTATCTGTTGAGCGGTGTTATCGGCGAGCCGCGATGCGTGTTATTAGTTTCATCTGTGCGATGCTTAAGGGGCGTTCTCGCTCTTTGACAGTGTGCACGTGTCCGCGTACACACCAGAAGCGACAGTACAGAGCCGGAACATCGTGTCTCGAGTCGCTGCTGTTTTGGAGAACTCGGGGTGAATGAGGAAAATAACGGAGACTGTAGAATTGATTCTTCTTTTTTTTTTGGGAAAATGCTGCCACCTGTTGGACAGAGGAGTAAACACATAGGCCACGTAATACCATTACTGAACGCAAAGTCTGGCATTCAATCGTCACGCCGTTAACATTAACTAACAATGAAATGCAAAAAATTGTCACAAGCACGGTTTGGCAGGTTCCGCAATAACTAGAAATAACTTGTTTGCCAAGAAAAAGCGAAACTCCCATTTACTTGTGAGTCAGTCAGATTTAAGGATGAGTGTTGAATATGGGCCAAAGAGTTCTTGTGTTTATGTGTAAAGAGAATATTCCCCTGAATGCAGGGCTGGAGGGCGTGTTCTTGCTTATTTAATATTTAGTTCACCCCAGGGATCTTTCTAGAGAAGTTAAACATTTAACATGAAAATCACACATAAGAAGACAGACTGCAGAATGCTGATACTTGGCTCTGGGCTGAAAATCAAATATTTAAAATGCTTATAGCCTTCTGGATGGTTTTGTCCACAATTTGTTAGAATTCATATTTTACAGAATTATACGAAAAGCAGTGCTATGCCACCTTCCAAATATGAAACCTGAAAATAATTCAGTCAATTCCTGGAAAATATCGGGTAAAGTTTTGCTATTTATCCCCAGTCTGTGAGAATAATCCTTCCTGCTGTTTTAAATGGATTTTGTTTGAATGTGTGATGAAAGGAGGTCATGAAGGCACTGCAGTGTTAGTAATGAGGGGCGATGCTTCCTTGTGTTCCTGTTTTCGGAAAAACCTCCCGCCCCGTTAAAGCCTCTCCGTTTTCCCCCCCGGCAGGGTCGTTCAACGTCAGCCTGCGCCCGCCCGACACCCTCTTCAAAGTCATCTTCTGGCTGGGCTACTTCAACAGCTGCCTCAACCCCATCATCTACCCCTGCTACAGCCGCGAGTTCAAGCTGGCCTTCATCCGCATCCTCCGGTGCCGCTGGCGTCGCAGGAAACGCCCAGGCTTCCGGGCCTACGACTGCCGCGGCTCCAACTTCGGCTCCTGCGGCCGCTCGCGCAAGGACTCGGCGGACAACGCGTCAGGCTGCCTGAACGGGAGCCAGCGCACGCTGTCCTCGGCCAGCCCCAGCCCCAGCTACCTGAGCAAGGCCTCGCGCTTCGGCCTGGAGCTGGAGCCCTTCCAGGGCTGGGGGCCGCGCTTCTCCCTGCCCGGGAGCGCCCCCGAGAGCCCGCTGGAGCTCCGCGCGGGCGGGGCCGACCCGCTGGCCCCCGGGGAGTACGGCGGGGCGGCCCGTACGGGCGCGGCCGGGGAGCGGAACGGGCGAGGGGGGGCGGAGCCGGCGGCGAGGGGCGTGGCCACGAGCGGGATCCCCGAATGAGGCCGCCGGACCGCCGTCAGCAGAGAGAGAGAGAGAGAGAGAGAGAGCCCGCGTCGTTGCCGATGGCGAAGTTTGCGTGGGACCCTCCCAAACTCCCGGCGTGGGTTGCAGGCGTCGCTGACGTCATCAGGGTCGAAATGTCAGGGAGCGGTTGGCTGTCGCTGCTTTCGCCCACAGACCAGACAGACAGGTTTCACGGTCACGGCCAGTTTTAATGCAGGAGCACCGAAAGAGCCTCTCTCAGACGGTCCTGAGGCGAGGAACACTGATTTAAACTGAAGGTATATTAATAAAGGGACTGACTCATAGCCTACACGCACTGGCCTTATGAAAATAAATATCATTCCGTCTGGCGAAGTGAAAAAAGGGGACACAGTATGTTTTATGGGTTGTGTTTCTTTAGTTTAGTCATGTGGTGTCTTTACTGCGTTTTCCCTTTAACGTGATCGAACGCGGTTAAGATCGGTCCAGAAGCCTGAAGGACAAAAAAAAAAAAAAGCCAGTCTGAACGGACTGAAGAGAAAAAGCCTTTTGACTCTTTTCTTTTCCGATGTCTGCCCAGCCTCAGGAGTCAATCGCGTTCTCTTTACATCGAAGAATATTCTATACTTGCACTTCCTTTACATCGCTCCGGAGCCGTGTAGTGCGGTGTTTGGCCGCTGAGCTCACAGACTGCGTCAGAGTCACGAATCAGGAAACCTCAAGGAGTGGACACACGTCTGCATTAAACGTGCCGTTCGTGGAAGGTATCGAAGCACCCTTTACGTTCACTTTACTCCCTTGGTACTCACACCATGTAGAAACACCCAGAAGATCGTGTCTTAGTTTTCGGCGTGTGTTTTAGTTTCGGTGCGTGCGGTCTAGTAAACTGTGTATGAAAAGAACAGTTTGTGAAAGGTGATCGTGCATTTCAAACGGATTCGCCTTCACGGAGTGTAATATATGACATGAGATAAAACTATAGTATATATTTAATATATGTCAAGATATGTTGTCTATTTTATAATATATATAAATTATTCCCACTGTCATGTAATTTCACACTTTTTACGCATATTGTGTATGTACCTGCAAATATGTTTTTTTTTTAACTGCATGTAAAAAAAAAAAAAGCTGCAATAATGGATATATTTGTCGCTTGATAAGTCTGAGATTGTGTATTACTCTCAAAAAGCATCAACCATCGAACAGTGTAAGGGAATGCACCGTCTGCTGTAAATACATCTGGTGAATCTTTTAAAAGTCACAGTCCGAAAGAAGATTTTGGAGTGAAAATAACGTTCTGTAGACGGACACAGAAATCACTCCGAAGTCTGGGACTTTTCTACTCGACCTGCTCATCGTTTTCTTTAAAAGAAAGGGATATATAAAGCTGACTGGCCGCTAGTGCTCTTCCACGTAAACAACGGACCCCGGAAGCGTTTTTGGGAGTCCAGGAGACGACAGCTTTTTTAAAGCACGAGGAGAGTTCGTTGTTTTTCACCGTCTTCGTCGTGTTTTTACCTGGTCATTGCAGGAGCCCACCAGAACTCAAGCTGCGCACCGGGAGAATTCAGTTCAGCGCACATTTTGATTATTAGGACTGTGTGGGCATGTGGTTTCCCTGCGAGGCAACGCCCTCTAAGTATTCTGACCAATCACAGAGGGGCAGTGGAGCATCCGGATAGGACGAAGGGGGAGATCTCAAACAAGGCATGCTGTGTAGATCACTGCATTATCCATCCAGTTCCATTTGGTCCTTCCACATGGTCAACCGCATTGTAAATACAGATAACAAAACATAGATGTTATGTGTTTTATGGTGTGTACTGAAGTTAGGGCACATAAATTATTCTAGTTTGTTATCATCCGTCTTTCATTGCATTTTGGTGGGAGATATTGGTAATAAAACAAATTTATTGATGTTATTTATTGTCATCAAGTTCTTTTCTGGTTATAAAAGACATGTAGATGTGCACAGGGGTAGTCTTTTCTCGCAAGAGAAATTACTTTTTACTTACATGACTGTTGCCTCAGTAAGAAAAATAAATATCACAGTATTAGCATCTGTTTTAGGAGTGCCTTTGTTTATTTCTTTAAAGCAAATATTTATCTCCAGTAAATCTCCATGTTTTGTCCTATTCCCTAATTTGGGGTGCTCTTTTGCAATTGGAAGCCCATTGCATCAGCCCACCCCCCCCCCCCCCCTCCCCCCGCTTCACTTTGGGAGGAGGGACTGTGTCGTGTGCTGAAAAAGATTGCTTTATTTGGCTTAAACGCATTAACAGCTACATGGTTTGGTCTGTTGTGCAGAAATTCTCATCATCCCTAAAACCAAAGTCAAATTAGTTTTGCGGTTCGTTTCGCGGATTAGTATAACCATCCTTAGGTGGTGCCCTGGTGCAGGGATCTGAAACTCCAGTCCTGGGGGGGCCAAATTGTCTGCTGTGTTGGGGTTTAACATTTTTTTAATGGTTTTTCCCATTTGTAGACACGCATGAGCCCTCATGCAAAGCACATGATGTCAGCCGTTGCTTCTCATCACACCACAGTTCGCAATTCAGGTCCACACACAGACACGAGTCAGAGGAACATGCAGTCCCATGTGCAGCTCCACAGCTGGACTTGCAGGTGCCCTAACTGACCACTGGGTGTCACTGTTGCGCAGTGAGACACTGTCACCCTGACCAACTGTGCTTCAGCCTGTGGGGCTGACCATAGACATATATGTCTATGGTGCTAGCAGGCACAGTCAGCACTGCCGCAGTCCAGATGCAAGGCCAGATAGTGGGGCCCATCCATACGTTACATCACATTACAGGCATTTACCAGGCGCTCTTTACCAGAGTGATTTACACAGCGTTTGCATTTTTACATTGTGTGTATCCATTTAAACACCAGAACGATGCCTTAACAGGATGAGCCACCCAGCAGCTTTCTTAAGCCATCTACTGGCTTTGGTTGTGTTTCAGCTCAGAGTGATTAATTGAAGTCATTGATTGGCTAAGGCGCCAGGACACTTTGTTTCCAAGACTTTAATTGGGCTGCTGATCGAAAGGAAACCAGAACAATCTACAGATTCTGTGGGGAGTTGGGGGGGAAGTTTCACTATGTTGTTCCAAATTGGAGAGAGAACAAAAAAGGGAGGGGATTGTTTTTAAAAAAATTAAGACCTTGTAGCCACTTTTGTTGCAACTCCAATGAAATGTAGTTTAGTGAGATTAAAAACATCAGCAATGCATGTTGGGTGAAATACTTTTACCAGGGTCTTTAGGGTTTTTCTTCAGTTAACCCAAGTGGCACAATGACTGAACAGTGACCCTTTCCCATTAAAGCTGAAGAACAGCAAGTGCTGCTTGGCAGACTGGCTTCTACTGAGATTCAATAATCTATTAAGCCAACTTACCGCAAACAGGCTCCTAGACAGACGCTCGTGATTGGACCTCGTCGGCCAAGCCAATTACGGATATGAGACAAACGTGGAAGAGGCTGTGACAGAACAAGTTGTTTCTCCGAGCCTCGAGCTCCAGGAAACGAGATCTGAGCCATTGTTTCATTTGCCTGCACTGCTGACACTGATAACAAATGAGGCAGGGTTCTCCAGTGAGACGCTCTCTGGTTCATGAGCGGGGAACGATCCATAACTGTCTCGACGCTGTCGGGGGGCGCTGCTCACAGGCGCGACCCTGCCCCTGGGAAAAGCTCCACCGATGCTGCGGACGTCTGCTGAACAGTGATGCAGCACCAGGGAAAGAAATGAGGATGAGGAGTAAGGGCTTCACACACACACACACACACACGTGCGCGCACACATGCACTCACACACACGCCCACTCACGCACACACATGCGCACACACATGCACTCGCATGCACGCACACACACACACACACACATGCACACACACATGCACTCACACACACGCACACACTCACGCACGCACACATGCACACACATACACACACACACGCACTCGCACACTTGCTTTCACCATTGCTTTCAGTGATTGTTGCATTGTATTAGAATGACAAGTTAAGAACATTCTAATCACATATTTGTAATGTCACACCTTAACCCTTTGAAGAGTAGGTTTCTTAAAAATGTTTTTTTCAAAATTCTAAGTCAGTGTTCTAAAACCCCATTAGCATTACCACTGGGTTACCAGTAGTGATTGTTACATCAGCGTTTCAATGTTCGTTAACAATCTAATCACATACTTGTGATCTTATACCTTAAAGGGTTAAATAGCTGAGGGTGACCCAATGGTTATAACAATTAATGGAACTTTGAAACACCAAGTGTTTTTATTTTTCTGGAGAATAAGTTATATGGTCACTGCATGCAGTAAGATGGGCCTAGTTCTAGGACTTTAAAATTGCACGTCTTGTCAATGAAAATACAGACATAAATCTAGTGACTCATGCAATGTAATGATATCACTGTTCAAATGACCTACATTCCTCACCATATGTACTGTATGCTATATGTTTGTATTTATGTCCAGAATGGAGATCTGATTTAATTTTTGGAGGAGTAACTTCAAACTGGTCATTTTTCTAATCTGGCCTAATCTCATTGCTACGTACCAAGCGTGTAACCAGCTCTGAAGGATTGAGCTGCAATTTTCCACCGGCATCGCCTCCGCTGAGTGCCGCGTGCCGCGTGCGTCTTCGACCGCAGATCAAACACGGCTACAGACCATGCGACATAAAACGGGCCAAACCCGCGAAAGACCCGATTTTCATTTTCTCCGCCTCAACGGTCAGTCTTCAACAAAACTCGTTTAAAATGGTTCACATGAAATTCCAGCATCATTTTAAAAGGCAAAAACAAAAATGTGATCAAATAATGTCATTTAATGGAAAACAACAGTTTTCTGAATTTGAGAGAAATCCTTTGTGCTCTGGTCCTGTAATAATATTCTAAATGTCCTAAAATATGAGAACGTAGACTTGTTTTAAGATCTTTGATAACTGAATATTTGCAAATATGTCATTATTTATGAGTGCACCATCTGTAAGCTTTGTTGATTGTATCAAATATCAAATTAGATCAATTATATAAAAGACATGCGCTGGATGTATGTTTGCAAAATGATGGATGCACCAGCTGCTGAATCTGAGTTTATTCAGTGAAGACATTAAAATGAAAAATAAATTAAATGGAACTAATTGTTGCAAAGGGGCATGCAATTAAGTCACACCCGATATTGATGTCAGCCTCGTGGTGCCCTGTATGGTGACTGTAGCTTAGTCCTACGTGTCTGTGTAAGTCCTTACTAAAAAGATGTCTTTAGTAGCTGCACTTCTCAGTATGAAATGACGCTGTTTAAAATACTTCCTTTTGTGCCACCTTGTGGCCACACAAAGAAGTGTTTAAAATGCATGCTGCTCCTGTTTCCAAAGCACTCTCTCTCTCTCCACATGTACCCATTCAGCAAGTGCGGTTGCTGAATGCAAAGTTACAAAGTTTGGATTCAAAAGATTCTTTCTTTTAAAAACAATCAGTCGTGGGTTCATTAAACCGTCCACGTATCACATCATGAAGAATATATACTTATAGAACATTTGAGATATTTTGCTGTTTTCTTACACAGAGTTCGCACCACTACATATCCCAGAATTCTCTTGTCTGAATTTTGATTCGTCAAAGGAAGACGGAAGTTTATTTCAAGACAGGACGCGTTGCTCCCAGGTAGGAATGATTGAGCAAGTCCCAGTTATGTTTTCATATTTTCGTGGTTTCTGATTTACCTTTCTAGCTACGTAGCTATGATATTTTCATCAGAAATACTGTCATCCATACGCAAACGGATTCCCATGTTACTGCGTCATGTAG
The DNA here is from genome assembly GCA_039654925.1 of Anguilla pacifica. Lineage (NCBI taxonomy): Eukaryota > Metazoa > Chordata > Actinopteri > Anguilliformes > Anguillidae > Anguilla > Anguilla pacifica. The sequence continues at coordinate 6,127,399 of CM077286.1, forward strand.
CCAAGTATGTGGTACTAGTGAGCAAAACATGTCCCTCTTACTTGGCTGCGCACCAACACCACAGAAACAGAACCGGCTTAGTTGTGCAATAACAACATTCTCAGGATTCATAATTTCTATTTATGTGCTAAGATTCCGGACATAATGAGATATAACTTGTGAAGTTCTTGAGTAAACGTACGCAACCTAATGAGCTGAACTAGTTAGCTAGTTGCAATTGGAACTTTAGCTAGCCAAGTACTAGCGTACCTTATGCAGCTAGCTACATTAGTAGCATGAAACAAACAACGACATGGATGTTTAGCTCGATGTAAATTGTGATATAGGGACAGTTTAATACAGATAACTAGTAAAAAAAAAAAAAGTTTAAAGTTTATTACTAGTGACTATTACAACGGACTGCCTGACCGGTCAACAGAAGCACTGTCGACGGGCCTTTGTTTGTACGTTAGCTTGCTAGCCACTTAGTTGTGAGATAGCTAGCTAGCTATTTCTGCATTTTTTTATTATTATTGATCAGCCTAAATAAACGCCACAGTCTGCAATCTTCAAAATTGAAGTGATGTTTAAGATGTCGTAAAGGCAAAGCTGATTGCTTTTTAGAGGCATATTAGGTAGCTATCGTTGAAGTGTATTTGTTTATGTTATTATTTTGTTTTAGATTAGGATATACAAGTTTACGCTTTATATGTCATGTCTGCTCTTTTCAGTCGCGTTTTTTATGCGATAAAGGTTGATGATATGCCCAATGTTCTGGTTATCCAATGTTCAGCTCCGTCTGACAGTTGCTGGTGGTGTGCTGCGGTCCGTCTATATAGCTACAGAGGGCCAGTACTGTTCTCTGTAGTTTTCTGCTTCAAAGAAAACAAAGATTACGAGTCGGTTTTAATAATATTGTCAAGGTGTATGAAACAAAAATGGGTTTTCACGTGTGCTGTAAGTTGCAGTGTTCGGTGCTGTCCCGTGCGTGAAGGGTGCTACAGAAAGCGTTCAGTGCAGTGGGCAAAAATCGTTCTGATTGTTTTGATTCAGAACTCTTGGCTTAGCTCCTCACTAGCTGTGAAACGGCTGGGAAATAAAATGCTGTTAGGTGTGCATTTGGTTTGAATATTGGATAACGCGCTATACGGACATTTCCCTGTAAAGTGGCGGGTTTCAGGTTTGGGCGGCCTGTCTGATGACGTGTTCTCCCTCCAGGTGCCGGGAGGTTTTTTTTGGCGATGGAGCCTGGCATGAAGGAGGAGACCTTTTCGGAAGTCCTGAGCTCCCTGTCCCTCTCGGAACAGCGCGGGGGTCCCGACGGGGGGGCGGACGGCCGTGCCGCCACCCCCCCTGACGCCCCGGAACAGGACGAAGACAGTTTCTTTGACTGCCCGGAGGTGCTGGAGGAGGAGTCTGCATCGCACAGAGGAGGCCCAGGAGGAGACGAGGGGGAGGGGGAGCGGGGACACGGGGACGGGAGGGACGGCCCAGAAGATGGAGAGAGGGAGGAGGGAGGAAGCGAGGGAGAGGAATGGGAGGACCTGGGCGTGGCCTGTGGGGTCCGGGGAGAGGAATGGAGGGAGTGCGGAGAACAGAACGCTGGAGGAGGAGGAGAGGAGAGCCGGGCGGAGTTCAGAGAGGAGGGAGAGGAGGAGCTCGCAGAACACGGGAAAGACGATAGCGATTCTGAGCTGAAGGAGGAGGCGCCGGTCGAGTTGGATGAGGAGTACCTGCGGGAGCTGGAGAAAGACTTGTCTGAGGAGGAGAAAGAGGTTTTTTTTCTTTCTTTATTGTCAGCTTTTTGCATCGAACCGTTCTCTCTCACTGTATGTTAAAGGCTCTGAGCAATCAAAAGCATAATTTAAAAAAAATTTAAACATAAATAAAAAATAAATACTCTTGACTTGCTAATTTGGAATGCTAAATTTCACAATGTTTATTGGGTAATTAACACCAAGCCGCATACCTACCATCCCAATTCCGTGCACATTTTAACCAGTCAAAGGTGTGACCAGTTAGTGTGTCTGCCGATCTGAAGTGAATCTGAAGTGTTTAGTGTGTCTGCAGATCTGAAGTGAATCTGAGGTGTTTATTCGTACAGAGCAGGCAAGCAGTGTCAGACCTCTAGCGTGCGCTAGGAACAGCATAATCAAAAAGAAAAGTTTTTATTTTTCCGTTGATACCTTTGAAAAAAGTAAATATAGGCCTACATCATTTTTCTGCAGCTTAATGAGTGCTTGAAATGCTATAAAAAAAGTTATTACTCAGGGACTGGCTGAGAGGGGTCGTGATTAGGAGTAACCAAGGAAACCAGTAATGAATTTGGGGCTGCTTGGCTTGGTTACACACTCACTGTATTTTTACCTTTTTTTGGGAAATATATAATTTAACCTCCAGCCAATTTAACAATATGCAGAAAAAGAAAAAAAAATACATTCATGTATATAGCATTATTTAATGTGTATTTAGACCTGCCAGTGTTAATGCAATAATCAACTTGTGCATTTAATTTCCTATGATTCGCACTTTAAACTTATTTTAATTTAATAATCTGCATTCTTATTCTGGCTGTGGCGACCCCCATAAGTGCTGATCTATGAGTTACCGTCTCCCATCATATCTTAAAACATTGTAATTAATAATACATTTTTTTTATGAATTGCAAGGCAGTAATGTTGACAGCCATAGTATTGCCGTGCGTTATTTAAGCTGAGAAACGTCTGTCCGGCCGCAGTCTGTATAGTTTCTTTTTCACGTATTATTCTCTGCGTCTGTCGTGGGTGGCAGTGTAGTAAGGAGCTGGCCTTGTAACCTGAAGGTCACAGGTTCGATTCCCAGGTAGGACACTGCCGCTGTGCCCTTGAGCAAGGTACTTAACCTGCACTGCTTCAGTATACATCCCGCTGTATAAATGGATGCAATGTAAAAGCTGTGTAAGTCGCTGCGGATAAGAGCGTCTGCTAAACGCCTGTGACGTAGAGGCGAGCAGCTGAGCGTCACTCGATTGATTCTGTCTTTCAGAGTCGGAGGCAGGAGAGCTTGCTGCTGAAGGAGACAGGGAACGGACAGTTCAAGAAAGGAGGTTTGGTCTCTCCCCTGACCCACCACCCCCCCCCCCCCCCCGCACACTGAGGACGAATGGGGGGGGACAGGGGGCTTTGTTTGTGTAGCCTGACCGTCATCCTATATGCTAACATCTGACTGTATTAATGATACCCTGTTATAAGGCAGGAAACGCAGCCAGAATCCCCCCCCCCACTCACACACACACACACACACACACACTGGTCACAGCCCAACACTCAGGAGATTCACTGCTTCGTGTTAAACCATTTTAATGTGCAGCAGTGCATATATTTAACACCTTACTGTGCACGACCATTATCTAATAACAGCTGTATGCTGTGGTTTGACATTTTCTTGCGAGCATTATCTGGATTCAGATATTGATTTTGTTCTTTAGGAGTCATTAGATTGGCATATCTGTGTGAAGTTTAGTAATTATTTTCTGTCACTTTGGGGTGAATAGGCCATAGTTTGACTGTTTTTAGCGACTGCTTTTTGTCCTGCAGTTCAGTGGAAGTCCACTGTGTGTCTCCCCAGCTGCTCTTGTTAAATTCAGAACGAGATAAGAGACTGTGATTGGCTGTGATTGGCATGTGTGTTATTGGACAGACACGTTAAAATTCAGTGTGAATGCAGTTGTGTTTGTGGAATGAATTAGACAGCAGAATTGTGACAGCTGAAGACATGATGTCTAAAAACCTTTTCCTGAACAAAAATCAGTACATCCAGAAACCTTGAAACCTAACCCCAGCCCTTACAAACAAGCCTGCTTGAGTGTGTGCGTGTGTCTGTGTTCTGTGTGTGCGTGTGTGTGTGTGTGTGTGCATGCAGTATTGACCTCTCTCTCTCTCTCTCTCTCCCCCCCCCTCTTTCTCTGCAGAGCACACAGAAGCTGAGGCATCTTACACTGCAGCCTTGGGGGTGTGTCCTGTGTGCTACAGCAAGGAGAGGTCCATCCTGTTCTCCAATCGTGCGGCAGCACGGGTCCACCTGGTACACACTGTGCCCTGCCCTCATCCCCAACACCCGAGTCATCCCCTTATCCAGTCACACACACACACACACACACACACTGCAGTATGTTAGCCATGCATGCATTCTGCAAGGCAGTACCCTTCTGAAGATACCCACTAGTACTTTGATTAGGGGGACTGGGTGTTCCAGTAAATCAGTAAAATCCTGAATTACGAGCATTTGTCCCGAAAAAAGTACCGTAGCATTTCTCAACACCCTCCTTCCACCCCCCGCCCCCCAGGTCATCTAGTTGCCCTGTATGACATTGAACATCCAGGGGTCACGTTTGATTTTAAATTATGCTAATTTTGCTAAATTCAGTTCAGTTCAAGCTCTGTTTTGTGTTTCATTTTTCGCGTTGGGATTTTTCACAGAATGCAAAATGGCACAATTCTTCCCTTCAGTGGCTTCTAGCACGTAATAGCTTAAATAGTTCCATAAACCTTCTGACCTGTCACTGGTTTAATTTTAAGGGCTCTGCACAAATCCTGTCCCAGCTTTTCTGAAGTCACGATTCACACGAGGCATATTTCTCACCTAAATGCCACCACTGGCTCATCTCGCTGTCACCCTGCTTTTCGGGTGGGCGTGCGAGGAATAACCTCAACAGCAGTCTGCTCTCTCTCTCTCCTTTCAGGATCAGAAAGAGAAAGCCATCGCCGACTGCACCAAAGGTGAGAGGGAAAATGCCAAGTCTGTGCTGCTCATTTTTATACCTTGTTCATAACGGAATAGAAGACGCTTTATTGTTTATGATTATTCTGAATCTGATAAACGTTTATTGGGTAAGATTGTAGATGAGATTTGTGTTTCCTTTTTACCACAGAATTTAGCAGAGAGGCTAGATTTTGTGCTGCCCAGTTGTACTCATATGCAAGGCCCTTCCCTTTATGTGTGCTGTGTTCAGACTGGAATTAGGGTTGCCCGATTCCCCATTTTTGACTGGAATGTCTGGTTTTCTCGATCATTAGCACCATTCCCATTTGTCCGGTCCTGACAGCGCACCCCCCTCCCCCCCCCAAACCAAGTCCACTATTGGTTCTGACAACTCTTCATCTCATTCCCGATTAAGCTTCCAGCTGTGTGTGCCTGATGTCTGGTTTTGACTTATTCTAAATCTGGCAACCCTAGTCGGAATGTTGATGCTATCTTTTGCTGGCCTGTCAGGTCAAATATAATCTAATGCTGTATTTCCTCTGAAGGCACAGATGAATAAAACAGTTTGAGCTGCAGGTTAATACCCAGCAGCCTGTCGCTGAGACAGGGCCAGTCTTGTGTGTACAAGACGCTTTCTTCTGGACGAGAACTTAATTGTGGGTATGGGGACTACTGTGGTCATGGCAAATCTCGTGGCACTTGTATGAGGATAGATTGTTAATCCCGGTGTCCTCGTCAAGTTTTCTGTCCAATTCTACCTGGCTGTCTAATTATCCCCTTACATATGATTTGCTATACAGTGTACCTAACATATCTACCCAGTTTGTCACTGTGGGAGAGAAGTGATTCTCACAAGACTACCCTGGTTGAATACAGAGATAATTAGAGGAGAACGGGACAGCTGCATCATCACCTCAGTCATACCGGCTCCTCTCTGAATTTCGTGTTGGGTGGTGACACACGGCTCCCACGTCTAGTTTATTGTCCCTGATTTACCCTTTGAAGAGTAGGCTTTCATTTTCAATTTTCCATCATTCGATTTTTTTCAAAATTCTAAGCCAGGGTTCTAGAACTCCACTGCTTTCCGTTACCAGTAGTGATTGTGACATCAGCATTGGAATGTTCAGTTAAGAACTTGCATCTCATGAATTGCTAAACGTTTGAGTGGAGCATTGCGTTCACCGTACCGTGTAGTACAGCAGGAGCACTATGGTCATAGTGCGCTGTGCCCCACCAGAAGTTTTAAATTTGGGACGAGACGCTCGTTTACTCTCTCCTCCCCCCCTCAGCGATCGAGCTGAACCCCGACTACGTCCGCGCCATCCTGAGGAGGGCGGAGCTCTACGAGAAGACGGACAAGCTGGACGAGGCTCTGGAGGACTACAAGAGCATTTTGGAGAAGGACCCGGGCGTCCACCAGGCCAGGGAGGCCTGCATGGTGAGCCCCCGGACCTCAAAACGGCAAGAATAACACACACACACACACACACACACACACACACACACTTACACACGCACGCACACACGCACACGCACACATACACTCACACACACACACACACACACACAGCCCTGGACGCACGGAAGGATAAACACTCCTTACACAGTAAACGAGGTACAATTAAAACACACACCAGGCCTTCTGATGCAGGCACATTGAGACCTTGCAGGACTGAATTTTTTAATGTTTTTTTTCTTCAGATCATTCAGACAAAGTTGTATTTTATTCAACTTTATTCTTAAATTGTGGCAAAGACTACCTACCATTATATCTGTAATTATGCTCATTTAAAATATCTTTCAGAAGTAAGAGTCTGACTTTGTTTTCCAACTACACAAGGATTTTTCATTACATAATGATAATGTATTAGTCTGATGTCTCTGTCTGGAGTTTGACAGATTTGATTACAATGAATCATTGGCTCTTTTTAGACCGAAATGGTGTTTGCCATTGGCTTGTTTAATATTGAATCTTCAAACTTCCAGGTAATTACCCAATCACTATGAGAGGAGACGCTGGTGTCTCGCCGTTTAAAAAAAGAAAAGAAAACAAAAGAAAAGCCAGAAATTCAAACGTTCAAAAATTAAATTCCTCAGAATTGATTCAAAACTCATTGGCAGGAGATTTAGAATGTCTTTCAGCACATGAAAGCAATCGAGGCTTGTCTAAATCACTAGCTCTCGACGCCTTTGTGGACAGACACGTCGATGGGCGTACAGGAGTACCGCAGACGCCTGAATCCGTGGTTGCTACGGCAGCGTAAGGGCTGCGTTTGTGCTCGGACCGCGGGTCCCGGGAGACGAGGCTCGATGGCGGCTCGGTCCGAGCCTCCGCTGCTGCTGCTGCTCTCTCCCGGCGCCGTGGAAACGGCGCTGTGTCCTCAGAAGGGCTGGAGTGTGTTTATGCGTGGGCTGCTTTCGTAAGCAGACACAGAGTGTTCCTGTCCTGTCGCACACCCAGAGAACAGGAACAAGGAGCCGTTGTTAGCAGGGAGTACGGTGGGGGGGGGGGTGGGGAGTACGGTGCGGGGGGTGGTGGGGGGGGCGGGTGGTTGGGACATTGTGTTTCCATTGCGTTTCCTTCTCCTCTCCTAACTGGAGTTAGAAAATAAAAAGCACCGTTGCTCTCAGGCACTCCTGGAACCTCACCGAATGTCGGGAGGGCCAGGCGACTTCGAAACGCGAGAACAGGAACCCACAGGGTGTTTTCCGTCCCCCAGACCTCCAGTCCCCTCAGCCCACCTGTCTCTGTTCAGGCTCTCCACCTGCGTTCAGGTGTTCCAGCGGCACCTTTACAGCCCGGTTCCTGTGATGCTGGCTAAATACCCGCTACTGTCTCTGCCACACTGCCGCTAATATTTGGGATATTCTTACACCTTCACCCGGAGTTCAGAGTTTTGTGACGCTGTTTAAAGTGATTCGATGCTGAGGCCCTGTTGAGATGGTGTAGCAGGCAGCAGAAGCTCAGAGGCTCACAGAGGCCAACCGGTACAGGAGGAGATGGCGTGTGGCACAGTAGGTAAGGAACTGGGCTTGTAACCAAAAGGTCGCAGGTTCGATTCCCGGGTAGGGCACTGCCGTTGTAACCTTGAGCAAGGTACTTAACCAAAATTGCTTCAGTATATATCCAGCTGTATAAATGGATACAATGTAAAAAAAAAAAAAAAAAAATGCTATGTAAAAAGTTGTGTAAGTCGCTCTGGATAAGAGCGTCTGCTAAATGCCTGTAATGTAATGAGATGAGCGATGGCTGTTCTGCCTCGCCGCAGAGCCAACTGAAGCGCCAGGCCAGAGAAACGAGCGGGGACCGCAGCAGGGAACTTACACAGGTCAGGGAACGGGGTCACGAGGACTGGAACTTTTTAAAAAAATTCTCATATATCTGTGTCAGGAGCTAAGGGGCCATGCGTACACTGCAGTGCTTCTGAACCTTCCTGTAACCCATTTGGATAAAAACAGTCTCTCCCCTCTGTGGTGTTTTTGTGTAGTGTAGAAGAGGAGTGTTTTTGTGTAGTGTGGAAGAGGAGTGTTTTTGTGTAGTGTAGAAGAGGAGTGTTTTTGTGTAGTGTGGAAGAGGAGTGTTTTTGTGTAGTGTGGAAGAGGAGTGTTTTTGTGTAGTGTAGAAGAAGAGTGTTTTTGCGGCTCTGTGCTGAGTCCAGGTGCACGTGGCAGGATGCTCAGAAGAGCCAGGATGCCGACGTTGTCAAGACAACCCCTGAGCTGCATAACCCAGTCCTTTTCATTTTCTTTTCAGCCCACAAAAAGAGGAAGGAAAAAAAGAAAGAAAGAAAGACCTCACACCTTTAAGGTTTAATATGTCTCGCGGTTCAGTATGCCCGATTTATGGCTGTGACTTCTAAACGTTTAGAAATTGTTTTTGGGGGTTTTTTGCACCATGTTATGTAACTGTTTAGCGACTTTTAGTTCTGCAGCCCTGAATCTGATTTATTCTGAACCCCCCCCCACCACAGCGCCTGCCCAAGCAGATCGAGGAGCGGAATGAGAAGCTGAAGGAGGAGATGCTGGGTATGTGTCATGTTTTTTTTAATGTCCTTGTTGTTATTTCTCTTTATTTCCTGTTTTCACATGAGCGGCCTTGTGCTTCTGGGGCTTTAATAGGGAATAATAAATCGCGTACACGCGCACACACACACGCACACACTCGTGCGCACACACACACACACACACACACACACACTCATGGTCCGAGAAGCCAGAGGTGCCCCAGAGGGAGATGGCTGCTGGTTTTGTGACATTTATTTGTTTTATTTTTTTGTTTACGTTTTGTGCCAGCTTTGTAGATGACCCCAGTACATTTTCTACATGGCAGCTTAGACACCAGTAATTGTGTCCCTGAAGAATGCAGCAGGATAACACAACTTTAGCTCAGGGGGTAAAGCGGTCTTCTGGTAAATTGGAGAGTTGCCGGTTCGATCCCCGACTGGGCGTGTAAGGGTCTTGAGCAAAACACCTAACCCCCAATTTCCCTCGAGCGTGTGTAAACGGGTGAATGAGAGGCATTAATGGTACAGCGCTTGAGTTGTAGTTGCTAGAGAAACTGTAGAAACGCAGTCCAGAAAGAGCTAAATAGTGCCCTACTGTAGAACAACTCTAACCCTGAACACTGGAAATTATTTAAACGCATAAAGTAATGATTTAATTGCAGCACATTCATTTCTGTACTAACGTGTTGTGGAAGGCCCAGGGTATTGTGGGATATTCTGGTGCACTGCTGTGTTTGGTGGTGTGGAGCTGAAGGTGTGCGGGTGGATGATGTGTGTTTGGTGGTGTGGAGCTGCAGGTGTGCGGGTGGATGGTGTGTGTTTGGTGGTGTGGGGCTGCAGGTGTGCGGGTGGATGATGTGTGTTTGGTGGTGTGGAGCTGCAGGTGTGCGGGTGGTGTGGGGCTGCAGGTGTGCGGGTGGATGATGTGTGTTTGGTGGTGTGGAGCTGCAGGTGTGTTTGGTGGTGTGGGGCTGCAGGTGTGTGGGTGGATGATGCGTGTTTGGTGGTGTGGGGCTGCAGGTGTGCAGGTGGATGATGCGTGTTTGGTGGTGTGGAGCTGCAGGTGTGTTCGGTGGTGTGGGGCTGCAGGTGTGCAGGTGGATGATGTGTGTTTGGTGGTGTGTAGCTGCAGGTGTGCGGGTGGATGATGTGTGTTTGGTGGTGTGGGGCTGCAGGTGTGCGGGTGGTGTGGGGCTGCAGGTGTGCGGGTGGTGTGGGGCTGCAGGTGTGCGGGTGGTGTGGGGCTGCAGGTGTGCGGGTGGATGGTGCGTGTTTGGTGGTGTGGAGCTGCAGGTGTGCGGGTGGTGTGGAGCTGCAGGTGTGCGGGTGGTGTGGGGCTGCAGGTGTGCGGGTGGATGATGTGTGTTTGGTGGTGTGGGGCTGCAGGTGTTGCGGGTGGATGATGTGTGTTTGGTGGTGTGGGGCTGCAGGTGTGTTTGGTGGTGTGGAGCTGCAGGTGTGTTTGGTGGTGTGGGGCTGCAGGTGTGCGGGTGGTGTGGGGCTGCAGGTGTGCGGGTGGATGATGTGTGTTTGGTGGTGTGGGGCTGCAGGTGTGCGGGTGGTGTGGGGCTGCAGGTGTTGCGGGTGGATGATGCATGTTTGGTGGTGTGGGGCTGCAGGTGTGCGGGTGGTGTGGGGCTGCAGGTGTGCGGGTGGTGTGGGGCTGCAGGTGTGCGGGTGGATGGGGTCTGTCTGCAGCCTGTTGAAACCCGGGGGGCTCAGGCGGGTTCTGTGTTGTTCCTCCGGTCGCTCATCGCTAATTGGGCGGGCGGCGCTTGACGAGACAGCGGATTAGGAGCGAGCCGCGGGGCGCGGGAGGCTGGGAGACATCTCTTATTGATTTCACTGCAGCAGAGAGAGCTGGGGGGGGGGCAGCATTGTACACTGAGGAAGCTAATTATGTCTCACACCCGGCTGAGGAGTAAGACTGAGATGGGAGAGAGCGTTCCGTGGCCAGGATTTAAGGGCGCCTGCATCAGCCTGGTTTACCACACTGCAGCTGAGGGCACGGTCAGGACTCTGCGGCTGTGGTTTAACGCTCCAGTGCGCAGGGCAGGGCTGTGTGAGGTACAGCAGGGCAGAGCTGTGTGAGGCACAGCAGGGCAGAGCTGTGTGAGGAACAGCAGGTCAGAGCTGTGTGAAGTACAGCAGGGCAGGGCTGTGTGAGGAACAGCAGGGCAGAGCTGTGTGAGGCACAGCAGGGCAGAGCTGTGTGAGGAACAGCAGGGCAGAGCTGTGTGAGGAACAGCAGGTCAGAGCTGTGTGAGGAACAGCAGGTCAGAGCTGTGTGAGGAAGAGCAGGGCAGAGCTGTGTGAGGAACAGCAGGTCAGAGCTGTGTGAGGCACAGCAGGTCAGAGCTGTGTGAGGCACAGCAGGGCAGAGCTGTGTGAGGCACAGCAGGTCAGAGCTGTGTGAGGAACAGCAGGTCAGAGCTGTGTGAGGCACAGCAGGGCAGAGCTGTGTGAGGCACAGCAGGTCAGAGCTGTGTGAGGAAGAGCAGGTCAGAGCTGTGTGAGGCACAGCAGGGCAGAGCTGTGTGAGGCACAGCAGGGCAGGACTGTGTGAGGTACAGCAGGGCAGAGCTGTGTGAGGTACAGCAGGGCAGAGCTGTGTGAGGAACAGCAGGGCAGAGCTGTGTGAGGTACAGCAGGGCAGAGCTGTGTGAGGCACAGCAGGTCAGAGCTGTGTGAGGAACAGCAGGTCAGAGCTGTGTGAGGAACAGCAGGTCAGAGCTGTGTGAGGAACAGCAGGTCAGAGCTGTGTGAGGAACAACAGGTCAGAGCTGTGTGAGGAACAAAAGGTCAGAGCTGTGTGAGGAACAGCAGGTCAGAGCTGTGTGTAAACAGCTCCTGGTTTTATATTCTCAGGATTTCACCAAAATAGAACAAGACAGCAAGAGCGACAGGCAGTGCTTTCTGAGAGCATGACATTCTGTCTGTGTGTTTGTTTGTGTGTGTGTCTGTGTTTGAGACTGTGTGTGTGTGTGTGTCTCTGTTTGAGACTGTGTGTGTGTGTGTGTGTGTGTGTCTGTGTTTGAGACTGTGTGTGTGTGTGTGTGTGTGTGTCTGTGTTTGAGACTGTGTGTGTGTGTGTGTGTAACTGATTAGTCAGTTTTATCTTTGAAAGCTATGACGTGTGGACATTAACGTTGATGAGCAGTTACAAGGTCAGAGACATCCCTGACATTAGAATGAATCAAATGTTTTGCTTCTGTCTCAAATAAAGAATTAAAATGCACAGGAGAGAGTTTGTGAGGGAGGGTGAGTGGGAGGGAGAGTGAGAGAGAGAGAGAGCAAGAGAGAGAGAATGGATTTCTTCTGAGCCATTAGTACATTGCCTTGTTAATGTCAGCTTTTTGCACATTGTCCATGTTGACGGTGGGATGAGAGACTTCACACCTGTTCCTCCTCTTCCTCGCCAGGTGTTTTTTTCATGACTGACTCTGAGAGCCCTCTACTCTCTAGTCCTGCTAGGACCATTCGTATAATCTCTCCTGTCGTCCCCACTGGATAATATCAGTACTCTGGGCATTGAGAAGCAAGCCTGCGCCGTTATAAATACTCACTGTTTGATGAGGCAGTTTGCTGGTGGTGTTTGTGTCTTGATGTGTGGCATCATTAGTACTGAAGTGAGCCACCGTTGGTGTACTGGCCCCCAGTGCTGACACTTTGAGTGTGTTTACACACACAGTAATAATCTGACCATAGCCTCAGTTAGGCAACGCTTCCATTGTATTAATGGTCATGTAAACTGCCTAATGTGTTAACGCAGTGTGTGAATGAGCTGCTCAGTGCTGGAGCATGATAGCTTGGAGCTTTTTTAATGTCATACCTTTCACCTCTCACCTCTCCCTCTCCTCTCATTGGCTGGTTTGCTGCGCCTCTCAGGGAAGCTGAAGGACCTGGGCAACATGTTCCTGCGACCGTTTGGCCTCTCCACCTCAAACTTCCAGGTCAACCAGGACGCCAGCAGCGGGTCCTACTCCATCAATTTCGTCCAGAACCCCAACAACAACAACAGGTAGCCCAGGTTTCTTTCGCCGCGGCAACGCCGTCGCCCTCTCGCCTGGCAACCGCACCCCCCCCCCCCCCCACCAGGCCAAAGACTGACAGAGAAGCTGGTCTCTCATCCCTGCAGATCCAAAATGGATTCCAGAAACTGACATTGTCTGCAGACGAGGGCTGTTATGGGGGGGGGAGGGCGGCGGGTGGGTGTGGTCTGAGGAGGTCGTGGTTGGGGCGGGGGGGGGGGGTGAAGTGTCTGCTGTGGTGAAGTGTCTGCTGTCACACAGGCTGAAATAAATACAGAAAAGAACATTTCGAAGTCGAGTGGATTTGAAGCTTCAAAACTTTCATTAAAGTTTCACTGTCATGATTTTTTTGGCTTCTGGCTTTTTTGAAATTGTTTTTCTGTTTGTTTCACATGTGAGTTCCTCAGTGTGCTTTCACACATCCGCAGAGGAAAGGCTGTCGGTTTAATGATGCAAGAGAAAGCTTCACTTTAGCCTTACGTTTTTGGCACAGGCAGGTTTAAATGAAATGTATACATTTTGTTATTTTCCCATGATGGAGTATTTCCACAAAACAGTAGCAGAAAGCAGTTGAAGTGGTGGCTAGTCCCAACAGGGGAAAACATGAGTTTATTTGAATAATTGAGAAATACACAAACGATGCCGCCTCAGTGGATCTTCTCAGAGTAAGACTTGCTGATGTCATTTCATCTCATTCAGAGACTGCCTGTCTTCCAGCTTTTACATAGTCTGTCCACCTCTCTCTTAGATGTTACACACATACACACACAGTTATGTACACACTGAGAGGAGCTCTCTACCTATGCACACACACACACACACACACACACACACACACACACACACGCACGTGTATATACAAACACAAATAAAACATGAAACAGAAACGCTGGTGCTGATGCTGGTATTTTGCTTTATGGGGTGGGGGGTGGGGGGTCACCAGGCTGCTGAGTAAAAAATAAAAAAGATTTCAGCGAGCACCGCCTTTCCCAGGCTTGGACAAGAAGTCTTTTGATTTTATGGGAATGTGATGTGTATCAGGAGGAGGGAAGGGCAGGGATGGAGGGACAGGCTGTGAGAGATCTACTGTCTCTGTGAGTGATCTGCTACCGCCATGAGAAAAGTATTGCGATGAGAGATCTACCGCCATGAGAGATCTACTGTCTCTGTGAGGGATCTGCTGCTGCCATAAGGGATCCACTGTCTCTGTCACGGATCTGCTACCGCCATGAGAGATCTACTGTCTCTGTGAGGGATCTGCTGCTGCCATAAGGGATCCACTGTCTCTGTCACGGATCTGCTACCGCCATGAGAGATCTACTGTCTCTGTGAGGGATCTGCTGCTGCCATAAGGGATCCACTGTCTCTGTCACGGATCTGCTACCACCATGAGAGGTTTACTGTCTCTGTGAGAGATCTACCGCCATGCTTTTCCACAGTTCTGCAGCTGCTTATTAATAATAATAATAATAATAATAATAATAATAATAATAATAATAATAATAATAATTTTATTTTATATAGCGCTTTTCAAGAACTCAAAGACGCTTGCTTCCCTGCCCTTGTCGGTCACGCTGATTTGCTAGTGTGATACTCCCTCCCCAACAAGGGAAGCCTGTGTGTGTGTGTGTGTGTGTGCCAGTGTGTGCTCCTGTATGTGTGTGTGTGTGTGTCAGTGCTTAGACAGCATCTTTTATAAAAAGACTAATGAGATGCAAGATGGCTGCTGTGATATGGAGGTGCTATAAGAACAGCTTGCATCAGGGAAATGGACTGGTAGGGGCTACATGCTCATTAGCATTAAAGCACTTTTCATGTGTTGGAGGTGGAGTGGAGACACTCTTTATTTGGCTGTGTTCCCAGCATAATACATAAGACTATATTCTTATGTCCAAAAAAGGGAAACAATGCAAAAAAAAATGTAATGACATTTTTTGACTGCAATAGATGGGTAATTGTATGCAGTTAACAACCCCAGTGAAATAAATGAATAGAAATTTGTTTTACAATATTTATGATGAAAAATGTCTTCCAGTGGAAATCAGCAAAATACATAAGACTATATAGTCTTATGCCTAAAAAGAGACAATTAAGCAAGAAAAAATTAATTGGGCATTTTCTGATTGCAATTGATGGGAAATCATGTTAATTGAACAACCACAGTGAAATAAATGAATAGAAATGTGTTGTAGAATATTTATGATGAAAAATGTCTTCCAGTGGAAATCAGAAAAATACATAAGACTATAGTCTTATGTCCAAAAAAGGGAAATAATGCAAAAAAACTAAATTGGGCATTTTTTGATTGCAATGGATGGGAAATCATGTTAATTGAACAACCACAGTGAAATAAATGAATAGAAATGTGTTGTAGAATATTTATGATGAAAAATGTCTTCCAGTGGAATTCAGCAAAATACATAAGACTATAGTCTTATGTCCAAAAAAGGGAAATAATGCAAAAAAAAATAAATTGGGCATTTTTTGATTGCAATGGATGGGAAATCATGTTAATTGAACAACCACAGTGAAATAAATGAATAGAAATGTGTTGTAGAATATTTATGATGAAAAATGTCTTCCAGTGGAAATAAGCAAAATACATAAGACTATAGTCTTATGTCCAAAAAAGGGAAATAATGCAAAAAAAATAAATAAATTGGGCATTTTTTGATTGCAATGGATGGGAAATCATGTTAATTGAACAACCACAGTGAAATAAATGAATAGAAATGTGTTGTAGAATATTTATGATGAAAAATGTCTTCCAGTGGAAATCAGCTAAATACATAAGACTATAGTCTTATGTCCAAAAAAGGGAAATAATGCAAAAAAAAAAAAATTATGACATTTTTTGGCTGCAATAGATGGGTAATTGTATGCAATTAACAACCACAATGAAATCAATGAATATAAATGTGTTTTACCATATTTATGGTAAAGAATGTCTTCCAGTGGAAATCAGCAAAATACATGAGACTATATAGTCTTATGCCTAAAAAGAGACAGTTAAGCAAGAAAAAATTAATTGGGCATTTTCTGATTGCAATTGATGGGAAATCATGTTAATTGAACAACCACAGTGAAATAAATGAATAGAAATGTGTTGTAGAATATTTATGATGAAAAATGTCTTCCAGTGGAAATCAGAAAAATACATAAGACTATATAGTCTTATGCCTAAAAAGAGACAGTTAAGCAAGAAAAAATTAATTGGGCATTTTCTGATTGCAATTGATGGGAAACCATGTTAATTGAACAACCACAGTGAAATAAATGAATAGAAATGTGTTGTAGAATATTTATGATGAAAAATGTCTTCCAGTGGAAATCAGCAAAATACATAAGACTATAGTCTTATGTCCAAAAAAGGGAAATAATGCAAAAAAAATAAATTGGGCATTTTTTGATTGCAATGGATGGGAAATCATGTTAATTGAACAACCACAGTGAAATAAATGAATAGAAATGTGTTGTAGAATATTTATGATGAAAAATGTCTTCCAGTGGAAATCAGAAAAATACATAAGACTATAGTCTTATGTCCAAAAAAGGGAAATAATGCAAAAAAACTAAATTGGGCATTTTTTGATTGCAATGGATGGGGAATCATGTTAATTGAACAACCACAGTGAAATAAATGAATAGAAATGTGTTGTAGAATATTTATGATGAAAAATGTCTTCCAGTGGAAATCAGCAAAATACATAAGACTATAGTCTTATGTCCAAAAAAGGGAAATAATGCAAAAAAATAAATAAATTGGGCATTTTTTGATTGCAATGGATGGGAAATCATGTTAATTGAACAACCACAGTGAAATAAATGAATAGAAATGTGTTGTAGAATATTTATGATGAAAAATGTCTTCCAGTGGAAATAAGCAAAATACATAAGACTATAGTCTTATGTCCAAAAAAGGGAAATAATGCAAAAAAAATAAATAAATTGGGCATTTTTTGATTGCAATGGATAGGAAATCATGTTAATTGAACAACCACAGTGAAATAAATGAATAGAAATGTGTTGTAGAATATTTATGATGAAAAATGTCTTCCAGTGGAAATCAGAAAAATACATAAGACTATAGTCTTATGTCCAAAATAGGGAAATAATGCAAAAAAAAAATTTATGACATTTTTTGGCTGCAATAGATGGGTAATTGTATGCAATTAACAACCACAATGAAATCAATGAATAGAAATGTGTTTTACCATATTTATGGTAAAGAATGTCTTCCAGTGGAAATCAGCAAAATACATAAGACTATATAGTCTTATGCCTAAAAAGAGACAGTTAAGCAAGAAAAAATTAATTGGGCATTTTCTGATTGCAATTGATGGGAAACCATGTTAATTGAACAACCACAGTGAAATAAATGAATAGAAATGTGTTGTAGAATATTTATGATGAAAAATGTCTTCCAGTGGAAATCAGAAAAATACATAAGACTATAGTCTTATGTCCAAAAAAGGGAAATAATGCAAAAAAAATTTATGACATTTTTTGGCTGCAATAGATGGGTAATTGTATGCAATTAACAACCACAATGAAATCAATGAATAGAAATGTGTTTTACCATATTTATGGTAAAGAATGTCTTCCAGTGGAAATCAGCAAAATACATGAGACTATATAGTCTTATGCCTAAAAAGAGACAGTTAAGCAAGAAAAAATTAATTGGGCATTTTCTGATTGCAATAGATGGGTAATTGTATGCAATTAACAACCACAGTGAAATAAATGAATAGAAATGTGTTGTAGAATATTTATGATGAAAAATGTCTTCCAGTGGAAATCAGCAAAATACATAAGACTATAGTCTTATGTCCAAAAAAGGGAAATAATGCAAAAAAAATAAATTGGGCATTTTTTGATTGCAATGGATGGGAAATCATGTTAATTGAACAACCACAGTGAAATAAATGAATAGAAATGTGTTGTAGAATATTTATGATGAAAAATGTCTTCCAGTGGAAATCAGAAAAATACATAAGACTATAGTCTTATGTCCAAAAAAGGGAAATAATGCAAAAAAAAAAGACATTTTTTGGCTGTAATACATGGGTAATTGTATGCAATTAACAACCACAATGAAATCAATGAATAGAAATGTGTTTTACCATATGTATGGTAAAGAATGTCTTCCAGTGGAAATCAGCAAAATACATGAGACTATATAGTCTTATGCCTAAAAAGAGACAGTTAAGCAAGAAAAAATTAATTGGGCATTTTCTGATTGCAATTGATGGGAAATCATGTTAATTGAACAACCACAGTGAAATAAATGAATAGAAATGTGTTGTAGAATATTTATGATGAAAAATGTCTTCCAGTGGAAATCAGAAAAATACATAAGACTATAGTCTTATGTCCAAAAAAGGGAAATAATGCAAAAAAAAAAATTTATAACATTTTTTGGCTGCAATAGATGGGTAATTGTATGCAATTAACAACCACAATGAAATCAATGAATAGAAATGTGTTTTACCATATTTATGGTAAAGAATGTCTTCCAGTGGAAATCAGCAAAATACATAAGACTATATAGTCTTATGCCTACAAAGAGACAATTAAGCAAAAAAAATTAATTGGACATTTTCTGATTGCAATTGATGGGAAACCATGTTAATTGAACAACCACAGTGAAATAAATGAATAGAAATGTGTTGTAGAATATTTATGATGAAAAATGTCTTCCAGTGGAAATCAGAAAAATACATAAGACTATAGTCTTATGTCCAAAAAAGGGAAATAATGCAAAAAAAATTTATGACATTTTTTGGCTGCAATAGATGGGTAATTGTATGCAATTAACAACCACAATGAAATCAATGAATAGAAATGTGTTTTACCATATTTATGGTAAAGAATGTCTTCCAGTGGAAATCAGCAAAATACATGAGACTATATAGTCTTATGCCTAAAAAGAGACAGTTAAGCAAGAAAAAATTAATTGGGCATTTTCTGATTGCAATAGATGGGTAATTGTATGCAATTAACAACCACAGTGAAATAAATGAATAGAAATGTGTTGTAGAATATTTATGATGAAAAATGTCTTCCAGTGGAAATCAGCAAAATACATAAGACTATAGTCTTATGTCCAAAAAAGGGAAATAATGCAAAAAAAATAAATTGGGCATTTTTTGATTGCAATGGATGGGAAATCATGTTAATTGAACAACCACAGTGAAATAAATGAATAGAAATGTGTTGTAGAATATTTATGATGAAAAATGTCTTCCAGTGGAAATCAGAAAAATACATAAGACTATAGTCTTATGTCCAAAAAAGGGAAATAATGCAAAAAAAAAAAGACATTTTTTGGCTGTAATAGATGGGTAATTGTATGCAATTAACAACCACAATGAAATCAATGAATAGAAATGTGTTTTACCATATTTATGGTAAAGAATGTCTTCCAGTGGAAATCAGCAAAATACATGAGACTATATAGTCTTATGCCTAAAAAGAGACAGTTAAGCAAGAAAAAATTAATTGGGCATTTTCTGATTGCAATTGATGGGAAACCATGTTAATTGAACAACCACAGTGAAATAAATGAATAGAAATGTGTTGTAGAATATTTATGATGAAAAATGTCTTCCAGTGGAAATCAGAAAAATACATAAGACTATAGTCTTATGTCCAAAAAAGGGAAATAATGCAAAAAAAATTTATGACATTTTTTGGCTGCAATAGATGGGTAATTGTATGCAATTAACAACCACAATGAAATCAATGAATAGAAATGTGTTTTACCATATTTGTGGTAAAGAATGTCTTCCAGTGGAAATCAGCAAAATACATGAGACTATATAGTCTTATGCCTAAAAAGAGACAGTTAAGCAAGAAAAAATTAATTGGGCATTTTCTGATTGCAATAGATGGGTAATTGTATGCAATTAACAACCACAGTGAAATAAATGAATAGAAATGTGTTGTAGAATATTTATGATGAAAAATGTCTTCCAGTGGAAATCAGCAAAATACATAAGACTATAGTCTTATGTCCAAAAAAGGGAAATAATGCAAAAAAAATAAATTGGGCATTTTTTGATTGCAATGGATGGGAAATCATGTTAATTGAACAACCACAGTGAAATAAATGAATAGAAATGTGTTGTAGAATATTTATGATGAAAAATGTCTTCCAGTGGAAATCAGAAAAATACATAAGACTATAGTCTTATGTCCAAAAAAGGGAAATAATGCAAAAAAAAAAATTATAACATTTTTTGGCTGCAATAGATGGGTAATTGTATGCAATTAACAACCACAATGAAATCAATGAATAGAAATGTGTTTTACCATATTTATGGTAAAGAATGTCTTCCAGTGGAAATCAGCAAAATACATAAGACTATATAGTCTTATGCCTACAAAGAGACAATTAAGCAAAAAAAATTAATTGGACATTTTCTGATTGCAATTGATGGGAAATCATGTTAATTGAACAACCACAGTGAAATAAATGACTCGAAATGTGTTGTAGAATATTTATGATGAAAAATGTCTTCCAGTGGAAATTAGAAAAATACATAAGACTATAGTCTTATGTCCAAAAAAGGGCAATAATGCAATTTCCTTAAAATGTGCAAGGGTTATTAAAGAGAGACTGCTCAGTGCCACTCTACAACCCAAGCAACACCTGCACCATCAGCTGCTTAAAATCATTCACACCTTTACAAAATGTTTTTTTTAAATAGGGCCACTGTGCACATCTGACTAAAACAGACCCCAACAGTTGCATTAATAACACTGTCAATCAACAGGACGGCATCCCGTATCAAAGTGTAATTGCAAACTGCCAACACGGGATGCTGTCGGCAGACTAACGTCTGGGTATAAATGACAACTCAGCCTAATGATTTTAGTTAACGTTTTATTTACATAATCTTTATACATCAGAAAAAACATTTACACAAAATGCATTTTTTTCACCCCAATGTGTTTTTTTTTTCTTCCTTCCTTTCTATCACCTGTACAGCATTCTCTGATCTGCAAAGAAACAGCATGTAAGTCAAACATGAGATAGAGTAAAATAAAGCCAGCCACCATTATAAAATGTGTTTAACCCCTGGGGGTTAACAAGAGTCAAAAATCAGTGTGTTCTACCATGAAGACGTCCATTATGTAAGCCAAAAAAACCACCGCTCTCAAGTCTGGTGCGTGGACACAGAACAGAAGGGAAGAATTTGGAGGGGGGGGCTGGGGGGCTGGGGAATTGGGGCTTGTGAGTTCCAGACCTAAAGTGCAGGGGGGTTTTGGGTCAAAGCAGGTCCCTTTATAGCTCCAGGCAACAAAAATTTAAATAAAAAATAAAATACATTTTAAAAAGACATTAATAAATGTATGTAATGCTTCAGTTTCTCAAGTTTTTGAATCACTGAAATTAAAGAAAAAGACCAGACAAAACAACAAAAAAACCATACTGCTTTACAATGATGTTTAAATAAAACATCTTCAGTCAAATACAAATAAATATGCCATCATTTGGTAGAGCGTCTTCTTAGTGAAATAAAGAACGCAAGTCAGAGAACTGATTTAACACATCGTAAATTACCCCCCCTCCCCCCACAAGAAACATAAACAGATACCACTGAATAAACACACAAACAGCATTCAAACTCATGGGTTCGTCCTTATAACAAGACATCATTCTTTCAATAAAACCCAAGTTTTCATACTTCAAAATTTAACTCGCAGCATTTGGGATCACACTGTATACACACACACACACACACACACACACACTCAATGCACAGATTTGACAGACATGAGACATAAAATGTGATTACTAATCGTGTTATACCTCACTTGCTCGTTGGCAGAAATATCCGAATGTCTAAAGTGAACCCCGGTAACAGCACAGACTAAGATCTATGAGTGTTAATAGTTAAAATGTTCGCTATGAAATCCAATCCAATGAGAAACGGAGAAATAAATCGGTATGTGAAGTGAATGCTCAGTGAAAGGGGTACAGCTCGTTGTGCCGTAGGTACAAAATGGTGCAACTGGATTAAAAGAACTGTAAATGCCATAACGGTGTTCACATTAACTCTCAAAAGAGCTTCAGGACACTTCTTCAGCTCCCCCTGGCAACAACAGGAGTCCTGAGTTTCAGTCTTTTCTCAAAGGCAAGCACCAACTCTTTTCAGGTAATTTACTTTTTCTTTTTTTTTTCTCGTTTTCTTTATTTCTTTATACAAATGCGAGAAGAAAACAAAAAAACAAACTTGATTCCTGAAGTGTGGCGTGTCCTACTTGCTCAGGAAGGGGGCGCCTCCCGTCCCGCGTGCTACGAGCGCGCCTCTTTAAAGGTTCTGCAGCTTGCGCGCCCGTCCCGCCGTGTCACGGGAGCGCCGACCCCTTCCGGAAACTTCCGCTGGACCGAACGACGCCGGGCACATTCTCTCGTTTCGGTCCTACAGCAGACGAGACTCGACAGGAGCGAAGTGACAGTTTGAAATTCATTACCAGCATTTCTCATGGACAGCCTTTACTTTCCCCACCCAGAAATGGCTGCACCCAACAAGGATAGCCCAAGATGTCTGCCACTCCACAAGGCCACAAAAACATCAGAGAGAGACTGAGGGGGAGAGAAAGAGAGAGCAAAAAAGGTGGGGGGGGGGATGGGGACAGAGAGTAGAGAGAGAAATGCTTGGCAGGCCGGCATCCTGCTGAGAGATGAGATTTTTTTAAAAAGGAAGTTGAGAGATAGAAGGAGAGGATGAGAGGAGATGAGCTCGCAGGCAAAGTGGAGGAGAGAGATAGAGAGAGAGGGGGAGGGAAACTGCAAGAGAGGCCAGATACTGGCTGGGGGGGGGGGGGGGTCGGGGGGGGCACGAGTTGGCCTACCCTCGGAAATGAAAGAGAAGCACACAGCGGCTGTGTGGGTGACACGCCCAAAATCAAGGCCTTCTTTCACCTCGAGCCTCCACACTCATCACTACACCAGACTACAGCAACAACTACACAGCACGATAAACGCTCTTTGCCATCGACGCGCAGTCCCTTCCCCGTGCTTGGCTGAGGCAAGGAGAGGCAAACCGTTCTTGCCAATGCTGGAACTCGCAGTTCACCTCTCCCTCGCTTCCTGCCTTCCTCCCTCCCACCATTTTTTTTTCTCTCTGCCTCTCACTCAGCTAATCCAATTTCACTGCTAACAGACACTTAACAGCGAGCACAGACTCATCCACCAGACAGCCCTTGGATCACATTACCCAGCCGCCACGGCCTTCCATCAGTGTAAGGCCTCATGACCAATGAGTGGACGCCTCTCCTGGCCAGCCCGGTCCTCCTCCTACCCAAACCTACCAGGACACGCAGGGCTCCCACGCTACCTGCTTAGCCTCACACAGTCCTGTCCTCAAGAGCAGTCGGGATATGATACACCCGGGTACCCACACACCCCCCCACTCCGTCACTCCTCCTGTCCATCTCAGCCTCAGTCCAAATAACCAGTCACACCCAAAGCCCCACCCACCCATCTGGATGGAAACGGAGATGGCGTTTCAGAAAGGTAACAAGGGTTGACAACGCAAATCCAGAATGTCAAACAGCTGATGAAAAGGAACAACAACAAAAAAATCCTTCAGCCCTAAAAATTCTGGGGGGGGGGGGGGGGTATGTTTGAGCACCACTGACTCCATCACATCAGCTCTGACCTCTTCAGGAGGTGAGTATCAAACCATGCTAGACTGTGTGGGGGGATGGGGGGGGTGACCCAACAGCTGCCGTTACCGACCCCATTATACAAAGTGCGGAGGGCAAGCTGTCCTATCCCGACACTGTTTCACCCAGGACACAAAGAGCCGTGCGTGCCGTCCGGGCCAACCAAGAGAACACAGAGATCCAGACTCCAGGACGCTCGCATGTCAATAATTAAGGGGGTACAAGGGTGGGGCAGGGTAAGGGCGCGAGGCAGAGCAGGGCGGGGCACCATCCTCTCCGAGCATCTTGCCTTTTCACTCTCACCGCCTGGGACTAAAGCAGACGTGAGGGAAAGCCGAACCGAGGCAGTGGCATGCGGGTGTGAAGGACCAGGAAGCCGCAGGCACACGCAGTGCTTCCACTCTGCCCCTCCCACAACACGTCACATTAAAACCCGCAGAAACGGCCACTCCGTTCTGCGCTCGGAAAACTGGAAACCCATCGCCTTTAACTGGAGTAACAGTGCGCAGCTTTACTGTGGTTTAAATCTGAGAAATACATGCCACTGTCAACTGCCAACATTTTGGGTAAGGTTGCAGCTACCCCCAGTAACCCAGTCGCTTCCCTTAATCCGGGGAATTAACATAATAAAAGTAGTTGCACCGTCTTACAAAGATTATGGAAAACATGCAGGCCAAACACCACCTGGCTTTGCCCTCATCAGGTTACCGCAGAAACAGTACACTGGGCGAAAGGGACCACTGTCCCTTCGACTGGAAAGAACTCACTCACGTAGCAACCAGACCTCTCCCAGGTGCACCACATGTACAGTACAACGTGACCCCGAATTTGACTAGCCCCTTCATCCTTGGAAATTAACAAACACTCTGGTGTGCCCTCCACCTGCTTAACGGCTTATCTGAGACCAGCTAACCCTTAAAGGTGAAAGATCACTAATGTGTGATTAAAATGTTCTAAACTGAAGCTGATGTCACAATCACTACTGGTAGGTGAAAGCAATGGAGTTCCAGAACACTGATGGGGAGGGGGGGGGGGACATTCCAAAAGGCCTACTCTTCAAAAGGTTAAACAGAGCCTGTTGCAAAGCACTGCCATTCTGAGGAAGAGCGGAAGCCGTTTCAGGGTCAGCGAGCGCATAGGGCCATCAAAAGGACAGGAGACAGCACACCTTCACTTGCCCTGCCACAGACCCAGGGAGGATGGATGGAAGATCTCTACCCAGTGAGTGGACTGACGGTGCTGAGCCTGGCTTTGTCAGAGCCCCTCCCGTCTCCATTAACGGCAAGACTCGTCAAGTATGAGAGGGCATCAATCAAACCCAAGTGGGCGTGAGATATTGAGAACACTTATGGGAACACTTATGTCAATACCATCTCCATCCACGTCACTCCCTTAGCCCACCCCGTGGTTTTCCCCTCACGATTCATCAGAGCCCCTGTCACACTGATGTCTTTCACCCCACGACCTCCTCTTTCGCTTCCTCCACGAGCCGTCGAAGGTTTAGTTCAGCAGGCCAGAGGTTTATTCCTTTGGGATTCTCAGGAGGTGCTGGTTTAGGCTGACTTGGTTGGATAGGACAGTTGGGTTCCTTGGTTGGGTTGTATTGGTTGGTTGGTTGGTTGGTTGGTTGAAGGGCGGGGCAGGGCGCACGTCTTTATCCTGACCTATCGGTCCCTGCCGTTCACGTCTCGAACTGCGTGAGCAGGGCTCGCACCTCCGGGGTGAGCTGCTTGGCGGCTTTGGCGGCCTCCGTGATGGCCTTGCGGTACAGGCCCTTCCTCTTCTTGTCGAAGCGCAGCTGAAAGTTCTCCAGGAAGGGCGTGACCTGCGAGAGGGCCAGGAAGGAGGTGGTGGGCGAGCCGAACCAGGAGATCCGCGCCTCCTGCCTGACCAGGAGCCCGTTATCCTTGCGGCTCACGGTGATGAGCAGGATGCGGGCCGGCCACCAGGGGAAGCCGTAGATTTTGGCCCAGACGATGTCCCCCACGCATATGGTCCTGCCGTCTGTGGTGACGCACTTGGAGACGTTTTTGGAAAAGACTGCAGCTTTCAGAGATTTACTAGGCTTCTTTTCCTCCTTGGGAGCAGACGAGGAAGAGGAGGACAAGGAGGAGGAGCAGGAGGAAGAAGAGGAGGAGGAGGAGGAGGAGGAGGCAGAAGAAGAGGTAGAGGAAGTGGTGACTACCGAGGACGTGCTGGGGGCAGGGGGGGAGTGTAGTGCCCCAGGAGGGGGGAAGTCAAAGGTCTCAGTGGAGCTGCACTCTGAGTTGGAGGACTTAAGGTCGTCTGTGCTGTCCACGCTACACACAGAGACGTTGGAAGAGTCCAGCTTACTGGGGTTGAGGGTCATGTAAACTGTGATGTTGGTGGCTTTGGCTCCAGGCTTCTCCTGCGACTCGTCTCGACCACCTGGCACCTCAGGCTCCTCCCCCACCGCCCTCTCCTCCCTATCTGGCAGGGGTTGAGGGGCAGCCTCCATATTAGGGTGAGGCTGGGAGTGGGGCTGGGGCTGGAGTCTGAGCTCGTTTTGGGGTCCGAACTCTTGGGTGGAGCCCTGGTTTTCCATGGCAGCAGTGGGCTCACCTGAAAAGGAAGAGGAGGAGGAGAAGGAACGTGTGGAGGTACAGCAGGGCGGGGCCAGCTTGGGCGGACTCCGGCTTCCACTTCCTGGCGCTTTGTCAAAGCCCGGCAGCGGCTTGCAGGAGGAGTCGTCGTTCTCCTCGTTGCGGTACCGTTGGGGTTTGATGCGGATCCTTGGCGGGAGAGGGTTGGCGTGGGCTCTCCCGCCCCCACTGAGCTGGTGCCGTCGGCGGGTGAAGTGGACCTTCTGGTGGGCATCCCTGGGGCAGGAGGCCCGGGTGGAGGGAGCCCTGCCGCCGATCTTGCCCTTGTCGCCGCGCCGGTCCCGGTCCCGTGGTCTCCTCTTCACGGGCTCGCCCGTTTTGGAGTGGTCCACGTTTTTACTCTGCAGCACCTTTTTGGCGTGCGGCGGGACTCTGGAGCCGCCGCTGGCCGGTGAGGAGGCGGCCACCGTCGCCGCTTTGACCGCGCTGCCGCCGACCCCGCCGCCCTTCGCCTGGCTCAACGCGGCCACCCTGACCACGGGCGTCGGCCTCCGGGCCCCGTCGCCGGCGGCTCGGCCCCTCTCCTCGGCGCGCGGTCGCTTGGCGACGGCCGCCGCGCTCTCGTTGCGCCGCCGCTTGGCCTCGTCGCCGCGGCAATCGGACGCGGGCCCCTTCCGCACCTCCCGCTTGTCGCCCGTCGCCACGGCGCCCTTGCACTTGTCGCAGAGCACCTGGCGCGGCCGCAGCTTGATGGCGCTCATGATGGACGTGGGCTCCTCCCGGTACAGCTTGCGCTTGGGCCGCTTGATCTTGCGGGGCGGGGGCTGAGGTATCGACTGGCTGTATGTGTCCCTGATAAACAACGGTGGTGGGTACGGGGCGCCTTCCTGAAACAGAGGAGGGGGCTTTGAGGTCCGCTGGTTGGGGGCCGGGCCGGAAGCTGCGGGGGCCTGGGGGGGCTCGTTAGCAGAGGCCTCGGGAACGTCCCGCGACCCCTCCCTCTCCGGCTCGCTGGGGAGCGACTCCGTCTTCAGCTGCATAGATTCGGGCTTGTCCCGGTACTCTCGCTTGGGGAAAACAGTGACGGGAATCCCATAGGGTCCAAACCTGGGGAGAGAAAGGCAAAGGATGAGCAAAACAGGAAACAGGAAATGCACCGCGCGCCACAGGCCACGTGTTGCGCCAGTCTCGCCGCCACGGCTAGAATCGCCCTTGTAAATTAAATGACACGTTAATTTGTGCTGCTTAGACAGGGTGTGAAAAAACATAATTAAAAAAGAACACTCTTCTGCAGCAGTCGTTGGCAGACAGGCACAAGCAGTACTGCAGGAGAGGCAGGGCCGTGCATTAACTTAATTATCTGGCAGACGCAAAGAGAGACATTCAACATTCAAACACAAATACACCCCCCCCCCCCCTTACAGAAATACAATCAATTCTACAGCAGGCAAGAGGCAGTAACATTAATGAACATCTTCCTGGCACCAGAGATATGTGCTTTTATTTAAAGCTCACAACCGTCTCTTTGGCAAGTATGCAGTTGGGGGTGGGGGGGTGGGGGGGGGGCAGGGGGGAACAGCCGCAACCGCTGACAGCCATCGACTCTAAACTTCCCTCTTCCTTCCCGTCCCCCAGATAATGAGCGACCGCATTCAAGCTCTCCATCTCCCCACACTGCCGGACGAGACCGGATGTTGGGGTTAAATTTTAACCCTGAAAAAGTCTCCACCGCCCTCAGTAAACAATAGTTGGTGCGCTCATACCCAACCACCACGTCTCAGTCCGCTACTGCAGCTCCGAGTTCTCATAGAGAGCTGGGGTTTCAGCGTACAACAAGAAAACCGCAATGACTCGTCTGGGAATCGAGAACATGGACCCTTCGGTAGAGCTGGTGTCTGAAAACAAGGAAACGCTGCTGTCCCTATACATCCCAAGCGCTCGTTCAGGAGAATTCACATTTAAGCACACAGTTCAGCATTCAAGCTGGTTCTAAATGGATTGCGATTCAACCCTTTGAAGAGTAGGGTTCATTCGGCATGTTTTTTCAAAGCCAAAAGTCAGTGTTCTAGAACGCCATTGCTTTCAGTCACCAGCAGTGATTGTGACATCAGCACTAGAATGTTCAGCTAAGAACATTCTGATCACGTATGTGTGATCTCACACCTCAAGGGTTAACAAAAGCTGTATAAAGCCACACATAAGACATCATGTAATAACAATACATTCTGCTTATACAGTGCTTTTCACACCAGTGTTCAAAGCGCTAGACATAAAAGGCAGTGGAATCAAAGGCGCAAAACCCAAAACCACATCAGCGGACAACAGTACCACCCCCTCCCCCGCTTCTCAGCCCCCACAGGAGGCTCACACAGATTTCGGCGTCCAGTCATAAATCAATCTGTCCCGGGAGTCGCCCGGGCAGCCTGTGGCCCGGCGCGTTGCCGTGGCGCCCGCTCAGAGGAGCGCTTCCTGTTCCGCCCCCCCCATTGTTTCCCCCGGCCCCCAGTTTGAGGGGGGCCCGCTGAACCCCAGTGGCTGTGCAAAAGGGGGGGTTCCTGTTTACCCAGGGGACCCCGACAGGAACCGGCAAATATTCACAGCTCTCGCCTCAACTTACTCTCCGGTAAAAAAATTCTCGCTACGTTACTGCAAAAGGCGGGAAAAAAATAAAAAATGTGGATGGACATATTTTTGGGTAGACTCTCAGAGACCCGACAGAATCACGCATCATCTCTACCGTTTGGCTTCATTTGCATGCAGGTCTTTTGACAAAAATTAAGCTCTGGCTTCCAGCCAAGAACAAAAAAAAGTAATAAGCCGAACGTGGGAAGTACAGAGAGGCTCGTACGGCAGACATCAAAGCAACCGCCGGGTTCCAACGCGCGAGGCGCTGTGCCGCCACTTCCTCCGCCGGGCGTTTCATCGGCGCAGTCGATCGGGCTGCGGTGTGCGAGCTGTCGTTTCACGCCTCGCGCCCGGCTGTAACCACGGGAACACGAGCGCCAAACGCGGTCTTCCGGCGAAGGACCTCAACCGCAGCAGCAGCAGCAGCAGCAGCAGCGCTGCTTCCTTCTGACACACAGCAAGCTCTGTAGTTTCTCGGTCGGGTGTGCAGTTCGCGGTACGAAGGCCGCATCCATGAGCCGCAGCCAGACTCCGCTACCAACTAACGACCAAGCTGCAGACGAGAGGAAGCCAGGCTTCAGAGCTTATTCTGGGGGGGGGGATGCAGTTGACAGTGAGAACAGGGGGAGACGAAAACGGTTCTCACTTAGATTCCAAACTCTTTGTGTCACATCGCCTAACATGTCCAAACAAGAGTGCACTCTGTACGATACACTCGGCTCAATCCCCAAATCTGCATTCTGCTTTACTGTTCTTGAAGCCAAAGCCCACACCTTTTCTTTTGCGACTGTATGAACAACCAACGTGAAACAGGGCAACTGTCAGGGGCACGATCAGCGTAACTCGTGTCAAAGGAAACGAGGTCATTCTGCGACCTCCCATCGTGACCCCGCCCACTCTGATGCACCTTTGTTTCTACCTGCTACATCAAGCGGTGTGTCAGCTGCACACCTGTGCTTCGCACCCGTCAGCACCGCACCTGTGAGTGTGTGTGTGTGTGTGTGTGTGTGTGTGTGTGTGTGTGTCCTGGTTTCCACACCTGCTACACAGGCCTTTCCAGGCTCAAATGGGTTTTGGTCCTGCTTGCAAACAACCCCTGATGCGAGTGTTTGGCCTCCAAGCCCTGCTCCTCCCTGCCATCCATCCATGAATCCACTTACGTCCAATCAGAGCCCCCCACCCCCGTGCCCTGCACTCTGTGACCAAGGCAACGCATGAAGGTCACGCCCGCCAAATGTGACGCGACCACATAACATCTCTGGTGCCTGTAATCCTAGACTAGTCCCTTACACACACACAGGCACACACACACACACACACACACACACACACACAGGCCTGCTTCACCTCTGTCGACACCCCTTCATCTGCTCGAAAGAAGCTGAACAAACACAAGTCAAGCACTATAGGGGTGTGTGTGGGGGGGCACTCACATTTACCAAACACACCAAAGCCTTTAATCTCATCTGTGCAAAAGAGAAAACCTCCATATATAATATGTTAAGTGTGACAATGTTCGAATATGGGCCAAGCACTTTTCCCCACACACATACACACACTCACTCACACACACACACACACACACACACACAGTCCCGTACTGCTATCCTGATGAGGACTTCCCATTGACTACATTCATTCCGCAACCTCTAACCCTAACCCTAACCCCAACCACTACATGCATAACCTTAACCTAATTGTAACCCTAACCCAAAGTCCTACCCCTAAAACAGCCTCTTGACCTTGTGGGGACCAGCAAAAGATCCCCACAAAGATAAATTTTCCTCATCTTTCTATCCTTGTGAGGACATTTGGTTCCCACAAAGATAGTATTACAAGTTCACACACACACAAACACACACAGCTTCTCCCACTCCAGTCAGAGGCCAAGGAAGGTATTCAGAAAACGACCAAAGTCAAAATATAACAACCTGCTAGCTAACAGCGCTGTACTGGATGCACGCTCTGCTGTACCACTACCTGAATACCAGACAGATTATTTTATTTCACGTTTGAAATTGTAATTTTCTCGGCTCATCGACTTCAAACCCCGCCACATCGTACTGACTTATACATGCTAATTCAGCACAAGGAGAATATGCTATTGGGAATTTCAAAGGAACGGAAGAGATTTCAAAAAGAGGAGAGTGTACGGTGTGCGTGATCGTGGGTGTGAAAAATATAAGAAATGACAGCTGGGTGGGTGTGGGTGGGGGTGGGGGGGGGGCAACACAGCGCAGAAAACATGTAAAACCACCCCCAAATGCCAGATTAATTATTCAAGCGATGGAGCCACAGCTACAGAAATTAAGCTGAGGTGCAGGATGTGAGGGAGAAATGCAAAACTTCACCTTTCCTCCTGTGGTCTTCTCTCGCCTGACCTGTTTCTGAGAACTCACGAAGACGCAATGTGTTTCCGCCAAAAATCAAAAACAACAAAAACAACAGTAACGGAGCGTACTCTTTGCGCCCAGCCTTGGAGGAGCCCAGAGCAGGATTTCATTTAAGGCCCCCACAACAACCCACCCACCCGCTAAATAATATGTATTTTAGAATAATTAGGGGGCCCCCTGGTGGTCACGGAGCCCCAAGCAGCCGCTGATGTCGTTTGTTGGGTCGGGCCGGTTCTGACGCTTTGAGTGCACTTTTAACTCCTCCTTCGCTGTAGAGCTGGGACCAGGCCGGTTCCCCAAGATCTGTTTCCGGGTGCGTCTGAAACCCACCGTGGGCCCCCTCCAGTAAACTGCCCCACTACACTGACCACACTGCCCGGCAACACTGAGGAGAGCAACGCGGAAAGGCCAATCACAGCAAACAGCCGAAGGTCGAAGGTCGAAGGCAGATCAGAAACCTCAGCGGCGGTCACGCAAAGGAGAGCACATTCCGCGGCAGTGCTGGTCGACCGGCCGTGACATCCGATGCTTCCCGCTTCCGTTCCTCGGAGCCCCGCCCTCCAGATTCCAGGGAGAGCGGGAAAAGGCTGAGGGGGTGCGGAGAGGAAGTCTCAGTCAATGAGCCCGCTCAAGTGCAAAAACTCAGAACTACAGGTATTCTGGCTGAGAAAACTCCAAAAATGGCACCTCACAATTCCACAGACTTCGCCACTATTTTTTTTTTCCTTCCCCAAGAAGGAAATTTGAATGTGGAGTACCAACGGTTCCATTGCCTGTCCTTGCATATCCCACACCCATAAATTATACGTTGGGCTGGGGGGCCTGATCCCATGGTGGGGGGCCAAAGGGAGAATTAAAATCCCGGGGGGGGGGGGGGGGGATTGGGAGATGAGACCTTGAAGGAGGTCTCAGGGGTGCTGAGTCAGCATCAGGAAATGGAAATACACCAGAGCCTCTGTGCTGCCGTCAGCTAAAGTAACCTGGACAGTGACTGGCCATGGTGGCGTAGGCTAGACCGATGCGTTCAGAACGGTCTCCCACAAACCGCCACATTTCTGCTGTCCATCGCCGCTGAAGGGCAAGCCTACGCCAGGGGCTGGGGGTGTACAGTCCCTGGTATGTAGGCCACATCTGTGAACCGCAACCAGACTCTGAACACACACACAGCCTCGATTAACCATGCTGACGACAGAGAGCGGAAATACAGCGCTGACGACAGACAACTTGTATAGCCTCGCACGTGGCTTCATTTAAACCAGGACAAGGTCACGCTGCCCAGTCCAGCAGATCCGTTTCCGTCTTTTATAAATACCCCCTCTGTTTCAGGACAATGGACCGGCAACGTCATATTCACAGAGGACAACCACGACAGCCTCAGGATTCTAAAGTAAAAGACCAACGTGTGGACTGTGGCATAACACAGTTTGCAAGTACAAAACAACCCTGTCAATTAACTAAAAAAAAAAAGCAGTTATAGAATTATTTAAACATTGCCATCATGTGCAAGTAAACACAAGGTCTTGCTAAGGCAGTAGTACGTTTCATTCGAACAAGAGCTTTGTGTTGTTGGCTGTAACCCTAAATTCTTTGCTTGTATTTTCTGAATGTGGCCACAAGTGTGATTTAGAAAACCACCTCTCAAAGACTGGTGAATCTGTGGAGCACTGCTATTGGTTGCACAGGACAGCAACTGTTGCTCGGGAAGCAAATCTATAGAATGTTTGATCAGAGAGATAAGACCAAAGGAGAAGCACATCCCGCCAATGGAAAAACTGCCAGACAAAACCACCTTTTGAATCAAAGCTGTGTGTACGAGCGGTGTAATGGGCAGGTGGAGACCAACTGCCGTTGAGCTCAAAGCTGAGGTGTGTGTCCAACCACACCTTTAGCAGGACTACAGGGGGAGATTTTTAGGGTCCAGCATAAGAGAGACACACAGGCAATGTTCAGTGCATGTCACCAGCTGGATCTCGTCCTGCTCCCAGCAGGAAACAGGACATAGCCAATCCCTGCCACGAACCGGAAATCTGGCCAATCGGTGGCCACGGAACACTGAGAACGTCTGGCCCACTATTCACAGTCGATGCCTGGAAGACAATGGCCATCAGCCCAATCCCCACTGACTCCATAGAGAAGCCTCAAAGACATACCTTTTCTCATGTTAAAGTAAGCGCGCAAGTGAAAAGACAATGGCTCAAAGCTATTCCTTACATATACGGGGGGTGCAGGGGGGGGGGGGCAGATGACTTATACAATGTTTTTTGTATTATGAAGACCTTTGTTCATAATGGCCTTTGACACAGTTAATAGATTTTTTTATTTAACTAATAAAGGGTGCACTACAACTAAAACAACAATCTGCTAGATGATGACGTTCATCATCATTTTCGTCCAGTGCCATCAGGCAATGTTAATGAGTTGAAGGAGCGATCAGTTTGGACAGCTAACAATTGGAGTAGAACACTAACGGGACGGGGGGATATATTTAGAGGCATCCAAAGAGGTTCCCGAAGAGAATGTGTTACAAAACGCGGCAAAATACAGGCACATGACATCAATAGAAATAGAGTGTTAGAGGTGAGACACAGAGAGAGAAGGTGGGAAAAAAAGAAAAAAGGATAGAAAAAGACGTGTGTCGGGTGAGGGGGGGATGTGTGGAGTTGACAGTAAAGAGGAGAATTTATAGACACTCATTCAAAGCAAAAATAATAGCATATGGACCATCTGATGATGCCGTGATACGTTCAGAAAAATACTCTGGTTATGAATCAAATCAACTCAAACGAGAAAGGGCCCGATATAATAATAATTACAATAATATTCATAAAAATATACTATGTATACACTGGATTTACCATGTCTGGCTAAGATCATTTACAGCTTACAGTTCCCACTGGAACGACACAAGTCACTTCAATGACTACTATCAAACAAGGCAGAAATGTTACTACAAAAGAGCCCTGCACTTTATTTAGCTTACATTGAGGGTGGGGCTTTGAACAGTCCCGGTTCAAACAAGGTTGAAATTGAAATAATGGCAGCATGCTTCCCGTCTCGCTTATGTTTTACTAATTATTTAGCTAACTTATTAACTATCATACATACGCCGTATCGAAAACATGCACGTTTAAATAACACCCAGATGCAATTGCTAGCCTTCTAAAGTTAGCTTATTCAGCGTGCATATCTGGCCAGCTAACTTGCCTTGCTAACCGTAAGCGTAAACAAAACGGAATCCTGGAGACACAAACTGGAGCTAAGCTAGCTAAAACAAGTCTTATCGTTGGCCTGATTTTAATACAGGCGGCTAACTTTCTCTGTGGAAAAATGCATGACAGTTCAAACTGTGTTTAAGTTCACTATCTGAAATATTTCAATGAGAAACACGTAAGCTAGGCATTAACTAAAACAGGCTAGCCTGCAAGCAACTAATTCAGTGTAGCGTGGTGGCTATACAGCGAGCAAACACTGCAGCAAGTGATGGGTTAGCAACTTAGCATACCTTTTAGAGAGGTCCATCAGAACCCCGGAAAAGATCCTCTCGCCAAGCCGAAACGAGACCACGAGCGCATCATCGATTATGTGATCTAGTGCGACTCGAACCTCCGATCCGGGGATGAGTTGGGCGATTGATTCGGGGCACAGTCCGGCATCATCTACACCTGTCACAGCGGGTTTCAGTTCGGATTCGGCTCCATCTCGTGCGAGCAAACCCTCCGGTTCCGAAGTAGTCGGGATGCGGTCTGTTGTCGTGGGAAGTTCTGTAAAGTCCACGCTTATAATTTCGTCCTCCTTGTTTCTTAAAAAATGGTGGTCTTCTACAACGGGGACAACCGCACTGTGCTGAATGGTCCCGGGACATTTCGGAACCACGTCCTCCGCGGGCTCAAGCAGAGAAGTTCCACAAAGGGGAGCAGCATCGCTCGCGAGTCCCGATTCAAGTGCCTGTCCAGTTTCAGCTGATGCTTTTATTATCGCTGGGCTCTCGCACTGCAACCTGGTCGGCTGAACCAGGTCCGGTTCCGTGGGAAGGGTATACAGCGCAGCGGGTACCGCCAGCCCTGCTAAAGCGGGTAAGGGGGCTGCAAGTTCCGTCTCCGTCAGCATATCATTCGGAACAGATTCCCAAATGTGGGAAGCTCCTGCCGCTGACTCGGAGCTAAAAGCGGGTCCAAGACAGGCAGCAACGACGCAAGAGTGGACCTCGTTTGCAGCATCCACAGTAGGAGGCATTGCTGTGTTCGTGTTGCCCGCCGCGTACCCGAGGTCTCGCGGAGCCCCGGTCTCCGACTCGTGGTCGGTCGACTCACTTCCCCTGCGGTTAGCCGCGAGGATGTGTTCGCTTTCGCCAAAATCAAACAACGCATTTCCCGCCGTGTCTGGGCCGGGTGTGTGCCGTGATTCGGCGTGCACAAGATCGCATCCCTGAGGTGCTTCTCCATTCTTGGGTAGGTGCACAAGGTCCATCACTGGAGAGAACTCCTTTGTAGCCTCGGCCTCGAGTTTGGCCTCCGCCGCGACTGGCTGCTCTATCTCCGGCTCCAGCTCTGCTCCGTCCCCCGCTGTTGTGGTTAATGCCGCAGAGGCTCCTGGCTCCGCAGCCACGGCCGCCATTTTCTTTCCGCTTTTCAGCCACAGCTTGGCCTCCTCTCTCTGTGATAGGACATAAGCCCTCCCTCTGGATCCCATAGACACTTGGGATTGGCCAGTAAACTATAAACGTGTGGTTGTATGGTACCCTTTGTTGTCAATCAACCCTGAGCGCTGAAAGCCTGCAATATAATTGGCTAGGCTTTTGTCAATAATGTCGGCCTTATTATTGTGCAAAGTTCCGCATATCGCTCCGAAGGGGGCGACATTGCGTTATTTTGTTAACAATTGTCAGAATAAACGCTACCCCATTCACAGAAAACTGTCGATTTAATTTGCACATACTTATTCACATATATACTACCGATGTGCGTGTTTCCTTTCTCTCGTTCTCCTGTAAGGGGTCTTTGTGACGGCGTCCTCTGTAAAAAGAGCTATACAAACTGGATTAAAATTGAATAATAAAAAACCACACTGTCTATACAGTCTGCATTATTTAATTGTCTCGCCAGCCTCAATGTCAAGTGTAGCTTATAGCTATACGTTACGGCACGTTCACCGTCAAGCTGCAAATTGACAGACGGCACACCAGCCGTCCAAATAGTTCTTACACAGTAATGTACACACTGCAAATAATACATTTATGAAACCAGAATATTTATTGCAGAAGTTCAGATTACTGTATAGCAGGCACGTGCAGAGGGGGTGGCTCCTGGTGCCCGAGCACCTGACCCTTTTGCCCCATGTGCCCATTTGATCTTTTTAAAATCAGTATTTGTATTATTATCGATGCTGTCATACTAACATATTAATACATATTAAATGATGCTGGTTAACTATATTCTGCATAATAAATTTGTGTTTTAAAACTGGTTTTCTAGGTCGGCGTGTCCTTTTCTCACTTTGAGCACCTGTTCCTCAAAAGGTCTCTGTACAGCCCTGCTGTAAGTATATAGTTCAAGGGTACACTGATAAAGCCCAAGCAATTAATTATATCCAGGGCAACCTAGACAGTTTCTTTACACACAATCCATACATGAAGCTGGATATTTACTGAAGAAATTCCAGTTAAAAATACCTTGCTCAGGGGTACAATGAGTACCATCTAGGATTGGAACCAGCAACCTCAAAGTTGTGAGAAAGTGTTCCAGAAATTGCATGGTTTATATTGTTATATTGTTAATATCCATTTTATCTACATTTTGTAACAGTATAATGGCAAGGTCTTCCCAGTTTCTCCGCTACTACCTCAACCTCAGATTCACCAGTATTATGCATTATTACTACATGGGACAACCAGCAGAACTTAACCTCCACAACTTTATGCAACAAAGGCAAGCTTGTCTTCCTCCGTTCTTCTTTGCAACAATACTTCACATCAACTGAGCAATGGAAGAGTTCTCATTCAGATGAAAAACCCAGGGAGGTTAGGTTTATAGCAATATTCATATTTTCCCCCCATTCCCTATTTTGTATTTTTGTTTTAGAAACAGAGAGGGTAACAGATAAATGGGATTGCAGCAGAAAGTGCCATGGTTTTTTTTGGTTTTTTTTTTTTTTTTTTTTTTTTTGGGGGGGGGGGGGTCTTTTAATGGGAAAAATGTAAAATAAATTAATCCTTAAAAATCATTTTTATGAATGAATATTTTGAAATACTCAAATATAAAAGTAATAAAAATTTTAATGCGCACACACATTCATAAAACATTTTATTTGGAATATAGATCTGTATTTATGGTTTAGATTGTATTTTCTTTGGCAGTGTATGGTTTAAAATGCAACAGTTGATTTGGGGAAAGAGGCTATATTTCAATGTGCAGGTATGTCAAAAAGCATGCTCTTGAACAAAACTGAAAAAAGTAATACATTTACTGTGACAGCAATACTAAAGATAACATCAATGAGGGCTTTTTGAAAAAATGAAAAGCCATCACTTCTAGTGTCGTAGATCAAGCATTGGCCCTGACTGTCTCAATGCCAGCAGTAACATTGTGAAATCACACGTTTGTCATTAAAACCTTGAGTGGAACTTTTTAGTGGCACAGTCCTATTGTAAAAGTTTAAAGTGTCACTGTAATCCGTACAGATCTGTCACCGCGCAAGAAATAAAATCATTTACTTTAAGCGCTCAAGGACACTGTAGTTTATGAGGGGGGCTTTATGATTATGATGTGTTTGGCACAAAGACATATTTTTTATCGTCTTTTGTTGGTATGACTTCATTTGTGCAACACGGGATGAAATTAAAGTTATCTCAAATGTGTAAATCAGTAACCAAACTGTCCATTTCTCTTTGCTTTGGTGGCAAACTAAGTCTGTTCCATCAGCCATCACAGCAGAATTACCCATCCTTAAAAAAATGCAATGTTTTCACACCTTCACACCCATCCATTCATTCACCTAAAGGCACTAACCTTGTACAGTTCTTTTCCTGTTACACTTCAAAATGTGAATGCAGTGAAATGTTCATCCCTCTTTGCCAAGATAATAAATTCAACACATTTACAACGCAACAAATATTTTCACTCAACTTTTTTTATTTAAGAAAAGTTATGAATGAGTAGAAACTTCAAATTTTAATACGTTTTAATTTGGATTAAAATATGAGATAATTGATGGGCAGGTGCAAAAACCTTCTGAAGGCGTTCATACAACAGAGCCAAGCAGGCAGCAGCTGAGCAAACACATTATGTTTCAGCACAACTCCTTTGTCCAAAATGGAGGCACGTTTTGGTGGTTTTCTCTGGTTCAGCCCATTCCCCTCTCTTGTGCAGGCTTGTTGTGCCAGGGACACAGTCAGCACACGGATGATGTGTTTTTATGGCATTGGAAAGTACTGTGTTTCTGCCTCCGTGGCTCTGCGTCGGGGTCGTTGACCCCAGGGCACATGTGCAGAGTACTTGGCTTTTTCCTATGAGGCTCACATTATATGACAACACCTGTAATTATTCAAAAAATGTTTAAATTATGTGCGATTTAAATCAGTGTTACTCAAATAACCTCGGAATTAAATAGCATGTAATTACAAAAATGTTAAATTCTCATACACACATGTATGTACTGCATGTCTGTGTGTGTGTCTGTGTGTGCTTGCGTGTGCGTGTGTCTGTGTGTGCGTGCGTGCGTGTGTGTGTGTGTGTGTGTGTTTCAGAGGGCAGGGTGTGTATTTGTCAGTGTTTCTGTGTATGTGTGTGTATGTGTATGTTCATGATGTTGGAGGTATGGTGTTTCTGGCTGTTGGTTGGGGACACACTCCCTTTCAGAAGATCCACCGTGCTGTGGAGGTGAGGTTCTGGTGTGGCGATGGTACAGGGCTCAGCGCTCTCTTAAATAAGGCCCAGAGAACTGACCTCGCGTGCGGCCCAGTCCTGGCGCTGGCCGTCTCCATGCCGACAGCCTCTCACTACAGAATACACAGAGTCGCAGAGGACGCGATGCACTCCATTCATAAAAAGAGAAAAAGATGGAGAGAGTGAGAGAGAGAGAGAAGTGGTGGGGAAGGCATTTGTATCACAGTTACAGCAAACCCTGCAATATTTCTGTCCCATTGTGAGCACAAACTAACAAAAACAGAGTGCTTTTACTCTCTCCATTCAGTCAACGGCAGATGGTTCTGCACAGCCACTGATGGCCTCCATAAAATATAAAGAAGGAAAAACTGTGTAGTAAACTGGAGGAGACTGAAATAAAGGTGTGAGAACAAGAATCCCCTCAGTGAGCAGTGAAAAACCGGAAACTGTTCCCGGGCAACACATTGCAAGGGAAGGTGATGGAGTCCGCGCTGCTCTCACACCTTTCCGACAGGTGAGTGACCCCACGGTCAGCCATTGGCCCCTGGGCTGTGTGCCAGCGCTGTGGTGTCACAATAAAAGTTTATGGTTATGGTGCGGTGCGAGCGGAATGGCTGGGGGCAGGGCCGGGCGGTGATGAGCCAATCGAAGGGATGCGTGTATTTAAAGAGGGAGCGCATCCGCATCTCCTCACCTGCCAAACAAATCCTCCACCGGGATCTTCCTCTCTCGCTTCGCTGTCTTCTTCGCTCCCTGCAACCGCCAACCATCACCTCAACCCGCCATGGCCTTCACCGGCAAGTACCAGATGGAGAGCCAGGAGAACTATGAGGAGTTCCTCCAGCGTATCGGTGAGCGGGCTTTCTAATCACCTTAAAACATTTATTTTTATTTTTTAATACTTTTTAACCATGTGAAAACAGTCGTACAGAATGTGTCTATTTGCAAACCGAGCACTCCTGGAAGAAATTATTTTTTCCAGACAGTCCTGAGAAGATCACTTTGCCTCTGTTGTTCTCTGACATTTCTGTCAAGCTATTGAGGGTGAAGCTGCAATGAACACTGACTCTCAGATTCCAGCTAGGGAAACACCTTAATACATTTTAGGAATGGTGTCATCGTATATTGCACAGAATCGGTTTGTGGAAACACTGTACTGTTAAAAATCTCAAACTCAGGGTTTTAATCTCAACAACATTGTTAGCAGCCTGTTTCAAGCAGAAATCTGAAAAGGGTCTTTAACCTAATCCTGACTCTTACTCTCGAAAACTCAGGCATTCCTGATGATGTCATCGAGAAGGGCCGCAACTTCAAGACCGTGACAGAGGTGGTCCAGAACGGCAACGAATTCACCTGGTCCCAGGTGTTCCCCAACAGGACCATGACCAACAAATTTGTCATCGACCAGGAGTCCGAAATTGAGACCATGGCTGGGATAAAGTTCAAGGTCAGAAGATGCACTTGCATCACCTCATTTCCACACAGGAGGGTGCTGCTGCACAGGCATCGCTCCGTCAGACACCTCTCAATTTGGCCAGTTTAAGGGATGTTTTACATCACATCACATTATTGCTTTTCAGCAAATGGTCTCATCGTGAATGACAGAATTATACATCTTTACATTGTACTTAATCATTAGTCATTCACCTTAATTCAGGCTAATCACATGGACACAGTGGCAGTGTGGGTATTGAACCAACAACCTTAGAAGCCCAGTTTCCGAGCCACGACACCACACGGCCACCATGTATTGTCGCCTGTTCCAACCCAATGTCAGAAACAGTGCCTGCTCCCTTCGAACAGAAGCTGACGGCACACTAAAACTAAACACAGAGTTAGTATGGATCAGGGAGCCAAACAATGGACAACAAATTAATAAATTGATTATTGCTCTATTTGATTATTCAAACGGGAAAAATGCATTAGGGACAGCTGCTCCAGTGGAAGCATTAAGTCTGGAAGCAAAGAAACCAATGGGCATTTTGACTGTATTTTCATTTTTTGGTTATTTGATCATTCATTTTGGTTAATTTTTCCCCCCTTTGTCTGTGTGTGTGTGTGTACGCTTTTTTGTGGCTGCTGCAAAAACATACTTATATGAAATTGCATTTTTTAAAAAAAGGTATGACAAGCCTTTGGTAACTTACCGAACAGTCTAAGTTGTGACATCAGTATATTTTTTGTGTTTTGAGAACTCCTTCCCTCGCTTCATCGATCACGTCTCGAATTTTTGTTGTTATTTGCAGGCCACCGTGACCATGGATGGGGACAAAATCTGCGTGAACTTCCCCAAATACCAACAAACAGTGCAGCTAAGCGGAGACAAGCTCGTTGAGGTAAGAGAATTAGCTCGTGCCGTCTGTAATTTATGAGTCATGCTACTCCCTCGTCACGAGCACAACGCAGTTCTCTCCTGTTAACGGAGTTCACATTAAAACTGAATTCTAGTGCGATCGATTTATCGCTCTTACTCTGTGAACGTCTCTATGCTGCACAATGAGCGGAGGAGATGCTTTGAAGTCTGATGTAAATAATTGTGAAAAGACTGTTGTAAACTACAAACGCCAATCAACTTCTATGCAATCTGAAAAATATTTCTAGTGATATTGCCACCGTTTAATGTCCTACCAGTAATAATAAACAATAATAATCCACAATTATACAAACAAATATATATATTTTTAACTCTTTGAAGAGTAGGTTTACTGAATTTTTCTCTTTTCTTTTTGAAAAATTCCAAGTCAATGTTCTAGAACATTGCTTTCAGTTGCCAGTAGTAATCGTTACATCAATATTAGAATGTTCAGTTACGAACACTGTAATCACACATTTGTGATCTTACACTTAAAGGGTTACGCTTACTGACCTCCCTCTCTCTCCCCTCCGATTCGCACCAGTGCTGCACCGTGACTGGCGACAAGGGCACCGTGACCATGAAGAGAATCAGCAAGAGGATCTAAAAATCTCCATCATTTTGGCTCGTCCTTTAAGGAATAAAAAATAAATGTTCTAACAGCACTCCTCATCTGTCCAAGTGTTCATTTCACTCTCTTGTGTCCATTGATTCAGTTTCTGTTCGCAGGTGCCTTACAGTCGTATCACCACCAGGGGGTGATAAAACTTAAGGCTTGGTGCCGTCATGCACGGGGCTATGGTCAGCTCTAGTAAGGGGAGGGAAAGTTTCGGGGGTATAATATTTTTACGCATTAGCTGAGCGTGCTTACATACAAGGCGGGGGAAAAAACGTCAGAATTGTGTTGATTTCTTCCACTGTCTACATTGCGTAATCGATTCGTATGTAAAAAATTAAAACATTTAAGTGCGTCAAATCTATGTTGGATACTTTGTGAATTATTTAAAGGACATAGTTTATTTCACTAATATGATGTGCAGGAGTATGAGTTAGGAATAAGTACGTGGTTTCTGGTGATTTGCAATTTTAACCGCCAGTAAATTCCACAGCACGTGCATACAGACAACCATCACAAAGGGACAATGACTGAGTGGGAGGCTCACGGTGTGAATGCCTTTCACCCCCCTACCCCCCCTTCCCAAACGCAAATTAAAGGGTGCTGCCCTGAAATCCCCTCCGCCCCCCCCCCCCCCCCCGAAAAAAAAAATCAACAAAGGGAGTGAGCATTATCCATCACCAAACCACACAACCCCCCTGCCACCCGTTCCGACCCCCACCCGCCACAAGAGAACATACCCCTGCCTGCCACTTCCAAACCCTCCAACCCCCCGCCACCTTCCTCTTTACAAATGGAAGAATGTTTGTGCCTCACAGAACACTGATTTCAAAGCGCCTCTGGACCCTGCGCGAGGTCAGAAAGGCAGCGATCACCCCCCCGTCGGCGCTGTTCAGTCACACGCCTGCTACGCCAGAACTTTAAACCTGTTGCCCCTGACGACCAATTAGAGAGCGAGAGACACTCTTGTCCAACGGACAGTGCGTCGCAGCTCGTCTCTTCTGCCATGTCAGCGGCGACGTTTGGAAAACGGCGACTGAAATAACATAACCTGGCCGACAGGCGACTGAGGCGGAAAGCCATCAGCCGGCGTCATAACCAGTCCAAACACATCAAGACACGGAAAAGGTGCGAAAGGGCTAGCGCTAAGCAATCACTGCTCACACTTTTACATTACATTTCAAAGCGCCACTGGACCTTGCGCGAGGTCAGAAAGGATTCTCGAACCGCCGGAAACCATGGACATACGTGTATATGTGTCTATACCGGAAACTGCCGCGGCCTTGGACTTGCTGTCCCGTAGGAACAATACGCAACAAAGCGCGTATTGAAAACTATGGTAAATAAACGTTTTAAAAAATCAGCAGAGGCCTCCATTATTCAGACAGAAACTTAGCCTCTATCCGAGTGTACACCTTAGATGAATACTGGTTGTTGTGTAGCAGTGAATGCCCAATGGAACACGCAGTGTAAAATGGAGACAGCACAGCACGAACATTAATAAGGGCGTATTGATAGATGACCCACAGCGATACAGGGCTGTCATTCAGGCTCGAATCAATGGGGCGCTATGAGGGAATTTCAGCCCCCAACAGAGATAATGTAGATGATCTCTATCTGCACAACTCTCCGCCAGCATGCTGGCGCGCAATCTCTCTGCACGGCGCCCGGCGTAAAAATGTCTCCCGGCCGCATTTCGAGCGTTGCGGAAGACGGTCACGGATGGCGGGTTTGTGGAATTCCGGATCCACCGCCTTATTCTCCCGGCTCCGACAGACGGGCCGACCCCACGCGGAACGAAACTACAGAAAACCACCTCAGGCCCTGTCCAGAGTAGCACAAAGAAAAACCAGGCCTAAACCCCCAAATAGCACATGATGTTTAAGAAAAACAAGTAAATAAAAACTCCCCATCTGGGAGAAAAACCCTCAAATAATGGCAAGAAAACACTCCCCGATGGGAAGAAATGTCGGGAGGAACCTGGCTATGGAGGTGGAGCCCATCCACTGCTGGCTGGCCTGGTGTAAAGCAGGGGCAGATTGGATGTAGCAGAAATGGTACAAGGGATCTATCACTGCAAATGATTCCTGTGCCTCTTCCAAGTTCTGCGTTTGAAGTCGACCGCCATTTTGATTTAATTCGTCCCTTCCACGGGAACGGACGGGCGATCCTGCGGTCATTCCGTTCGGGCGATTAAATCCTTCCATCACTCCCCATCTCTCCTTTTTTTAAACGGGCTTGTGTGTCTCCCTCAGTCCCTCTTCCTGGTTTGCTTCAAAGGGCCCCAGGAATGCCCTCTCCTCTGTTTGTTTAGGGGGGAAGAGGCTGATAAGAATCTCCCCGCCATTGTCCTCAGCGACACTGATGTGAGGAGTGGGGGGAGGGGTGGGAGGAGGGGCACAGGGGGGTAGAGCCAGATGGTAGTTTTCAATCGAGAATGTTTTAGGTACACTGGTGGTGAAATGACCTGTCGAAAAGTATACATTCACCATTTCTAGGGGTCAAAAACCAAAATGCCTCTAGTGGAGGGCCGGAATATTAAGCACATGTGAGAGTGTGTGTATGTGTGTGAGAGAGTGTGTGTGTGTGTGTGTGTGAGTGAGAGAGTGAGTGAGTGAGTGTGTGTGTGTGTGTGTGTGTGTACACGTGTGTGTGAGCGAGAGAGTGCGAGTGTGTGTGTATGTGTGTGTGAGTGAGTGTGAGTGAGAGAGTGTGAGTGAGTGTGTGTGAGAGTGTGTGTGTGTGTGTGTACGTGTGAGTGAGAGAGTGTGAGTGTGTGTGTGTGTATGTGTGTGTGAGCGAGAGAGTGTGAGAGTGTGAGT
Source organism: Anguilla pacifica (assembly GCA_039654925.1). Taxonomy (NCBI): domain Eukaryota; kingdom Metazoa; phylum Chordata; class Actinopteri; order Anguilliformes; family Anguillidae; genus Anguilla; species Anguilla pacifica. The sequence goes on from CM077286.1 coordinate 6,172,086, forward strand.
GAGAGAGTGTGAGTGAGTGTGTGAGTGAGTGTGAGTGAGAGAGTGTGAGTGAGTGTGTGTGTGTGTACGTGTGTGTGAGTGTGTGTGTATACGTGTATAAAGAATAAGCCTAAAGAGCAGAATGGGGTTTTGATTCATCTTTATTTGAGCGGCTCACTGGATGAACGGGACCCTCATTTATCCGTTCTCTCCCTCCCTGCTCTTCTCCGTCCCCCTAAACTCACGGAACGGGTACGAAGGGAGGCGGCGTGTCCAGTCTGGGACCGCGAGAGTTTTGGGAGCACGTCTCCCCGGTTGCAATATGCAACATTTCCACTACAGTTAAAAACTCACCGCTTTCCAGCAGTGAAATCCAATAAACAAACAAAAAAAAAATCTGCTCCTGCTCTGGGTTTGCAGTTAAAAAAAAAAAAAAAAAACAGTAAAAAACAACCTCATATTTATCCAGAATAAGTTACAAAAGACAAACTAGTGGCGAAGATGTAGCTGAAGTGAATCAGTAACAGATTTATCCAACATATTGCACCCTGAGACTCCAGCCAGGAAGCCCTGTGTAGTGGTGGCAGCGGTTTAGTGAACAGAGGCGTTCACCTGTACAGACGAGACAAATCATCAAAGAAAAAAAAGGGAGATGTGGAGGAAACACTGGCATATAAAATAAACTGTACAACCTAAAAATAATAAAACAACAACTAAAAATCAGTCCGAAAACTCAGTTAAAACATAACAAAATACAGTCGTTGTAGGACATCTGGCCAAAGAGCAAGTAACAGCGGCAGAACAGGGTCCAATCTGGCAACCCAGGAGAGCCAGCAGAGCAGACAGGCAGCTCTGGAAATTTTGGGATGGGGACAGGACGGGGGAAGGGACAGGGTGGGGCGGGGCAGAATGGGCCCCGTGGGTTTGGGGTTCAAGCTTGAGAGACACCGGCCCGTTCAGACGGGGCCCGGGGCCTGGGGCCCGGGGCCTGCTCACCTCAGCGAGTCCGCGAGGCCCAGCCAGCCAGCCAAGCGAACACCGCGGGGAAGCGCTACGCCTCGCAGTGGGAAGGAACGCTGCCCTGCGGCAGCTGACCCTGCCGCTGAGGACGCGATGTGACCCCCCCCTCCCCTGTCCTCACAGTACAGGGCAGAGTCTCAAATATGCAGCAGTGCACAGGTCCCCGCCCCCCCGTCTGTCCGTTCCCCCGCCCCAGGAAAGAGCAGTGTCAGTAGTACTGCGGGCCAAGGTCGTGACCTTGGCCCCCCCCCGTCCGTTACAAACCCGCCAGGCCGCCAGCGCCCCTTCCTAACCAGCCCAGAACTCCTGCACCTATCAGCACAGCTCAGCTCCCCTCCCTGGCCCAATCACGCGGAGCGGAAATTCCGTTACCGTTCACACGGTCACCTGACCCCTGGGCTTGAGCCGAGAGGGCGTTGAGGACATGGTGGCAGTGGTAGTGGGGGGGCTGGTGGGGGGAGGGGGCACCGTTCAGCACAAGCAGCAGACAGAAAGCGTGCAAAGCCCACTTCCTGTGGGAGCTCTTCGGCAGAAACGGATTTAGAACTCCCTTCCTCTCCAAAGAGAAGAGGGCGAAGCGTCAATTCAAACGCGAATCAAGGCCCGTCCTGAAGCCTGGACCAGAGGCCAGACCCCGGCTCTGCCACCAGAGGCCAGAAGCCGCAACACAACAGCACCGTCTTTTTCCCCAGACTGAGCTACTTACACATAAAAAATAAGATAAAATAAAATACAAACTAGGGAAAGAACACGTAAGAATGCGTAACAGGAAGGAAGGGTCATAAATAAACAGCTACGTTACGCTTCAATGGCATCGTCTTCAAGTAATCAGCAACAGTCCCTGATAAAAACACGGATCATGTAAACAACACGAGAGGAAGAGCCTCTCAGTGAGGAAGAGTCTCTCGGTGAGGAAGAGTCTCTCAGTGAGGAAGAGCCTCTCGGTGAGGAACCCGCCAGGCTCTTCTTGGGGCAGCAGCATCATGGCGGAACGACGGAAGCACCAAACGGACACGTGGTCGTCCTGGAAACAACCTGTCCATCCCACGCCTCAGTCTTTGAGAGGAGCGGGAGACAAATTCATACATTTACAAAAAAAAAAAAAAAAAAAAAAAGAAGACAAAGCTAATACAGTCCTTAAGGCCTTGAATAGAAGTGACTTTGAAGCTCACTCTACAGGGAATGTCTTTGTGAGTCGGAGAATCTGAGGACTTCAAACGGGGTACAGGGGTGGAGGGGGGGGGGCTTGGTTCTGTGGTGGTCTTGCGGGCGGGTGGGGGGGACTTTGATGAGGAGACCACTGGCCTTCTATGGGAGGCTTTTACACAGCACTTGGAAATCTTGATGAAACCCCACCATGAAATGAAACTTCAAGGAGAAGCCCCCCCCCCCCCCCACCTTCCAGCCCTGACTCCCATTGCATTGTGGGAATGGTTCTCCAGGCTGAACATCAGAGAGCTGAGGGAGAGGGACAGCTTCCCCGATTCCCTGACCTTTGACCCCAGACTCCGTTCTCAGAGCAGTTTGAGATGAACTCAGTCTGTGCACCCCGTTATTCTTTACAATTTTAATCTCATTTCTCCAGTTTTGAAAGAAGCAGCTCTAGAACGAACACGCAGGCGTCGCGCCATCAACGCGTCTTACAGTGTTCCTCATTCACAGCGATTAAACACACAGCGGGAACGTCCTCACCAAAAACACAGGAGGGAACGTCCTCACCAAAAAACAGTCCTCTCTCTGGTTAAAAAGACAGGCAGCGCAGTCAAAGCCTCCACAGCGGGTGATGTCACAGTGGGTGATGTCACAGTGGGAGCAGTTACGGCGCCCGGCGGCTCGCACGCATCACGTCAGCACGATGACCTCGGCGGGGTCGGCGGCGACGGCGGCGGATTTGCGTTTGCGCTTCCTGCGTCTCTGCCCGCGGGAGGGGGGCGCAGGCCCCGGGGAGGGGGGAGGGGTGGGGCGCCCGGAGGTCAGCTCCCCGCCCCTCTCCTGGCGTCACCTGTCGAAGCAGCCGGCGGCGAAGGTGTGGTGGGAGCTCAGGTAGCCGCCGTAGGCCACGCCCAGGCAGTGGCGGGGTTCTGACGCGAGGGCCACCTGCACGGACAGGGGCCCCTGCAGGCCCCGCCCCCCCGGCTGCAGCCCCGCCCCCAGGCCCGGGTACGGGTGGAAGCTGGCCGCCGCCGCCCCGCCCGAGAGGAGCCCCACCCTGTGGGACTGCAGGTAGTCCTGGGCCACCACAGGCCCCAAAGCCTGGGACTCGCCTAGCCCGTGCAGCTGGGACAGGGGTGCGGCGTGCTGGGAGAGGTGCGGGAAGGCCCCGGCCTGGAAGAGCAGGGGCTGGGCGGAGGTGGCGGAGGAGGCGGCTGGACGGTGGGCGGGGGAGGGGGTGCAGGAGGGGGGCGTGGGCTGGCCGAGCAGCGACGGCGGGCCGGGCGGGGGGGTGGATTTGGGCTTGTTGGCCTCCTTCACGTCGTTGTCGTGAGCGCTTTAAAAAACAAAAAATAAACAAATGTTACCGTGACATCAAAAAGCCAAAGAATTCATACAAATCCACAGAACCCGACCGTCACAAGTGCATAATAAAACTTGGGGTGGGGTGTGGGAGAGACAGTGTGTGTGTATGGGGTGTGGGGTATCGGATAAAAAGTGTGTGTGGGGTGTGGGAGAGACAGTGTGTGTGGGGTGTGCCCGTTTGGGACAGTGGAGAGAGGGGCTCAAAGTCCCTTACAGCAGCGTGAGCTGGATGCACTGGGTCAGTGGGGGGGGTGGGGTGGGGTGGGGGTGTGTGGGGTGTGCCCGGCTTCCTTACAGCAGCATGAGCTGGATGCACTGGGTCAGTGGGGGGTGGGGTGGGGTGGGGGTGTGTGGGGTGGGGTGGGGGTGTGTGGGGTGTGCCCGGCGTCCTTACAGCAGCATGAGCTGGATGCACTGGGTCAGGTGGTCCCAGGTATAGCCGGTCAGCAGGTGCAGGGCGGTGGTCCAGCTCGGGGAGATCTGCAGGCAGACCCGCGAGGCCGCGATGCACGCCGCAGCCACCTGGGACGGCCGGAAGCTCAGGAAGGCGTGGTCTGGACAGAAAAAGGGCGGAGTCAGTACGAAGCGCTCACAAATCAAAAAAACAAGAAACAAATGAACGATCGGCAGAAGGCCGCACACGAGCAGAAGAGATGCTTTACTCCGCTCGCTAACGAGCCTGCGTAAAACATGCGTGTTTCTGATGAGAGATACGCTACAGCCCAATACCACTGCCATTCCATCACCTCAAAATGTTACATTACAATCATCTGGCACACGCACGTATCAAGAGCAACAAACAGTGGCTCCAATTCAAACTGAAAAATATCCACACCAACGTTTTGGGCACTTTTCAATTCACGAACACTGAAACAAAAACTGGACCCCAACCCTGACCGACTGACCAATTACGTGACTGAAAGCTGCTTCAGCCAATAGGAGCTGTCCGCCCCCTCCCACGCCCCACCCACCTTGCAGAGACACCTCCAGGAAGTAGTGTGTGTACTTGTCCATGAAGGCTTTGGTCTTGGAGAGGGAGGAGAGGGGCCAGCCGTTGTGCAGGTCGCTCTCCCGCACGCAGGCCTGGAGGTAGTAGTCGATGAAGTGGGCGGGCGTGGGCATGCACAGGTTCCAGCCGAAGGTCTCCAGCAGCAGCAGCTCGGTACGCGTCAGGTCCCGCTTGCTCAGCGCCAGGTTCAGGCTGCACATGAACCCCAGCGCGTTCAGCTGCTCCAGCTTCGGGACCCGGTCCTCCTTCTCCTCAAACTTACCTGGGAAGGGGGGGAGAGAGGGGGGAGGGGGGAGAGGGAGAGGGACTTGAGATTCTGAACACAAACCTCCACAGTAAAAAAAATAAATAAATAAAAATAAAAAAAAAGTAAGAAAACTAAGATATCTGTCCGAACACTGCTCAGCTCACTGCATCCCAAAGACAAAAAAATTAATAAAAAAGGAAAGAGAGAGAGTAAGAAAGGGGGAGTGACAGACTGACCAACAGAGAGAGAGAGAGAAAGAGAGAGAGAGAGAGAGAGAGAGAGAGAGAGAGAGAGAGAGAGAGAGAGAGAGAGAGAGAGAGAGAGAGCGCAGGCAGAAACACACACTTAGCGCTGAGCGTTAGATCCAGGACCGTAGGCACAGGCAGAAACGCACGCTTGGCACTTTAGTCACAGGACTATTATTATTTAAGTCGCTGTTTCAGCCAATTAAGTGGCTGATGTGGCACGACTCCCCCCAGAAATCAGACAGGGAGGCCAACCGTTATTTTTCCTGCTTAATGCAGTCTGGGCTCTTCTTTCCATCCACTTCCTTCAATTTGTTTTCCACTTTCCTGTTGTTTTATTTCTACACATTTATCTCATCAACAAGCACACAATCGCTTCTCCCCCTTTTCCATTTTCTTGAACGACTCACATAGTTTTTACTCCACATTTTGATCAATTTCAACTACGGACTACTCTGGACAACTACGTCAGTGAAAAGAAATGGTAGTGATAATATTAATATGCAGTTACCCCAAATTTTAGTGTGGAGGCATTTATCTGGGGGGGGGGGGGGGGGCAAGCACGTGGGGACATGACGACATGACGCTAACATTTAAAAACGAAGTGGCATCTGATCC